>CANTUR010000290.1:2400000-3076140 GCA_947683625.1 Mallotus nudiflorus | reverse complement strand
AGTGTGAGATCATTAGAGAAAAAGGAAAAATTGAGTGTAAACACGAGTGGTATACATCAAGTTTGAGTGAAACACGCGAGGGAGTGTTGTGAGATTGTTTCTTTCTATTTTCTTTTGTTAAAATTTTAGGTTTTACAATCATGTCAAAAGACACAAGTTCTTCTTCTACAAATGATCATGTGATTCAAGCTATGCAACAACAATTCGAAAGAATGTTTAACATGATGGCGGGAGTCAATGAGAAATTGGAGAGGCATGATGGCATCCTTAACCAATTACAAGGAGAGCCTAGACAAAGGAGACGTCCACCAATTGACCAAGAGGACTATGAAGGAGAGGATGAATTGGATGATGATCAAGTCACCTTGGTGGGACAACAAATCAATCCTAAGAGACAAGCTAGGAGAGGACGTCCTAATGATGATGTTGATCGCAACCTTGGAAGCATCAAAATGAAGATTCCTTCATTCCAAGGAAGAAATGATCCAGATGTGTACCTTGAATGGGAGAGGAAAGTGGAACTCATCTTTGAATGTCACAATTATTCGGAGGAGAAAAAGGTAAAACTTACTGCTGTTGAGTTTAGTGATTATGCAATTGTTTTGGTGGGATCAATTTTGCAAGGAAAGACGTAGATATGGAGAAATACCCGTGGAGTCTTGGAGGGAAATGAAGCAAATCATGAGAAAGAGGTTTGTTCCAAGCCACTACTATAGAGAGCTTCATGAAAGGTTACAAACTCTAATTCAAGGATCCATGAGTGTGGAGGAGTATCACAAAGAAATGGAGAAGGCTATGATTAGAGTAAATGTGGTAGAAGATCATGAAGCTACCATGGCAAGGTTCTTGAGAGGGCTAAACAAAAACATTGCTGATGTTGTTGATTTGCAACATTATGTGGAGATTGAAGATATGGTGAATTTGGCCATGAAAGTGGAAAGCCAATTGAAAGGAAAGAGGTATGATTCTAAACCAAATGTGGGTTCCAAAACTACAATTTTCCCCGACCGAGTTCCCAACTAAATAAAATATCGAGAATTAATTAATAATATTTATTTCTCAAATTACACACACACACACACACACACACACACACACACACACACACACACATATATATATATATATATATATATATATATATATAATATATATATATATATATATATATATTATTTGAAATTCAATATTCAAAAAATTTACTCTACTTAAGTAATTATATCAATTAATTTATAAAAATTGTCCTAAACCCTTTAAATATTAATAAGACTAATTAAAATATAATTTTACCATATTTAGTGAAAAAATTACACTTTTACCCCCTAGTATATATATAAATTACATAATGTGCTTTTAATACTAGAATAATTCCTTAAAATTATTTAATCATCCCAAAAATTTATTTTCTTAAAATAAACCTCCATAATACAATTAAAATATTTAATCAACCAAAAATTTTCTCCCAAAAATTATTATTTAACAAAAATCAAATTTGGCATAAACTCAAATATAATTATAAAAATAGTATAAAAATCTCAAAAAATTATAATTTGAGTTCTAAAATTTATAATATTTACTAATAACCTCAATTATTAAAATTTCATAATTTTTTTTAACCATAATTTTCGAAATTAGCCTAATTATTAAATTTTGACATAAGGTATAGAAATTCCTAAAAATTGTATAATATTCTAAAAAATTTATTTTCTTTACCCTAAAATTTATATCAACTCATAATAACACCAAAATACCAATTATTATTATTATTTATTATTTTTATAATTAATTCCCCGAAAATTCCTAAAATAATATTAAAATATTCAAAAAATTCACCAAAAATAAAAATAAATTCCAAAAATTATACAAAAATTCCTAGAGGTAGATTGAGCTACTAGGAATCACATTTGTAAAGGGAGTTTGCATGAATCCATCTAAATCGAGCTAAAAATTTTTCCAAAACCCTAGAGTTCAAAACCAAAAATCAACCAAAACTCAATCAATTTATGGCCAAAGCTTAAACTAAGCTTAGAATGAGTCTCACCGGTGCAAGGGGAGGAGATTGGCACCCGAATGGAGGAAAATGGTGGCCGGATGAAGCTTGGGTGAGTTTGAGCAAACTCTCAGCTTCTTCTCTTCCAGCGGCTTCCGGCGGCTCTGCAGGCGATCGGAGGCGAGGGAGAAGGAAGAGGAAGCAGCAGATGGCGCCCGAAGGTGGGGGGAGGCATAGTGATGGTGGCGGTCGAGGGCGTCGTGCGGATGGGGGAGAGGGAGGAGCTTTGGCTTTATTTCTGTCAAAAAAAAAAAATTTATATATATATATATATATATATATATATATATATACTATATTATAACCACTAATTATAACTATATTATATTATAACTACTAATTATATATACTATATTATAACTATATAAAAATATACTACATATATACCACATATAAATATATATACATGTGTATTCAAGTATTTATTAGTGTACATATATATATATATATATATATATATACCTACATATGAATAGATATACACATTTAAACCAATATTTAACCTAAAACATAATGTTAACACAATTATACTATAATATAATGCAAAAATAACTATTACTAGTACTATTTGGGAGAAAAAAAAGAAAAAAAATATATGTCCCTTTTTATTCAAATAATTATATATATATATAGGGTATTACCATTATTAGCCTTGTTGATGAACTTTTGGATATTTGGCACCATTAATATTCTGTGATGTGGATAATTGATTAAGTGGATATTTAGTATTTGTTAGTAAATGTTGGCTATTAAATGTTGTTTATGTGATTTGATATTGATTGTGTGACTGTGATGTTGGATATAAAGTTTGCTACATTTTTGTTTATAAGTTTAGGCCTATTAGGACCCTCTCTTTAGTTTCGAGGTCATAGCTTGGAGCAATTAACAATTGATTTTATATATTGCATTCCATGTCATCTTATGGATTTTTATTTTTCTTTTTAACTAGATTTTTTTTCAAGTCTTTTTAGTACTTGATATGGTTATGGCATTTCACTTTTTTAGAACCTTTCTATTATAACTCTCTTTTGTTATTTTTAATAGTAACAAATGTAGAGAAAGCGGTAAAATGTTTATGATTATTTGTTGATCTTGTGAATTGTGTTTTGGGAGAAAGGTTAAGGTCTACCTTGGAAAAATGAGAGAAAGGATTATTCTTGGATATTGAATTTTTTTATTATATTTATTGCAAAGGGGGAGCATAACTTTTTAGAACTATTTTTTAATACATTTTGGATGGATAATGAAAATGGTTAGTTCATAAATATATTTTCTTTGGATATATTTTAGTTGATGCTTGAAAATTGAACTGTGATTGCTTAGAGTATGACAATGCTCTATTTATAATTTTCAATAATTGATGCTTGGTTGATCAAATATGTAAAATGAACTTGCTAATTGATTTTTGCAATTTTTAAATGTAGGCTTATTTTATGGGGTAGTTGTTCCTTTTAGGTAAATTCTATGAATGGTACCAAAACTTTTCCCTTTATTACAAAATGGTACCATTACTTTAATTTGCATCTTTTAGTTCCTAAACTTTAATTTTAGTTTCATAGGGAAGTATGATACAACAAATCAACCAATTTAAATGACATGACAACCAAAAGTTACCACATTTTATGACACATCATAAGCTATATTAGTGTGACTCCAACTTTTTTTTCTTTTTTTTCAACTTTAATCAACAAAAAAGAGAAAAAGTTGAATTTACTTAATTATCCCTTTTGTCAAAAAAATAAAAAATAAAAAATTGAGTCACATTGATGTGGCATAAAACGGGACAAATATGGTTGCTATGTTATTAAAATTAGCTGGTTTGTTGTGGGTGACTTCCTTGTGAAACTAAAATTAAAGTTTAGGAATAAAAAAAGATACACATTGAAGTAATGGTATCATTTTGTGATCAAGGGAAAAGTTTTAGTACGTTTATAGAATTTACCCATGTTCGTTCTTATTTATACCCTAATATTATAGAATTATTTGTTACTATCAAAAAGGGGGAGATCGTTAAACATTGAGAGGTAAAATAATCATTTTTGATGGTCACAAGTAATTGAGTAAAATTATATTTAAACTATATATTTAAGTGTCCATATTCAAGTGGATTAAAATTGAAAAAATTTTGGACAAAAGCAATGAAATGTCAAGATGTTAATTTTCCAAGTCAGCAGTTATGTCATGAGTGATGACAAAGCCTTCATGAGTGATGATAGAAACAAAATCAAAGATCAAAATTTTCATCAAAAATCTAAAGTCAAATTTGGTAAACTATGATAGGAATATTCATTACAAATGATCACAATCAAATTCCATTCATTTGAAAATTATTTAGAGAAAATTATGAAGTTCAAAATTGCAAATTTTCTAAAATTCCCGAGAGTAGTCACCACCACTGTCATGTGCAAGTAAGTCATAAAACACTCTTCATGAGTGATGATGGCAATGTCATGAGTAATAACAACAAAGTCCAAAAGTCGTAGAAAGATTAATGACTAATGTCATCACTAGCATTATAAGCAAATGAACTTATAAAAATGCGCAAATTTGAATTTATCTCTTGGAACCCTGACTATCATAACTAATAACGATTTTTTATGAGTCATGAATAACTCTATTTGCATTTAATGCACCTCCAATAGCTTTTTTTTTTTCTTTTAAAAGGTTTAAATACTATAAATAACAAAGCTAAAAGTAAAGAAGGAAGTTGAGCAAACACATTTAGAGCCATCTTTGAGTATTTACTCTTGATTTTTATCTTCAACCACCCACGTTCTTAATCTTGAAATCTTGTAAATTTCTTCTATCTGAGGAGTGTTCTTAAGTGTGGGTTGGTGAGTGTGTAAGAGCAGCATTCAATAGCTCAATAGTGAGATTATGTGAGTTAGGTTAAAGTTTTATTCACTTGTAAGCTAAGAGCATTGTTCTTAGCATTGGGTTTGAGTGTAAGCCATTGAAAAACATTTGGGTTTAGGTGTGAGCCATTAAAAAAAACTTAGTTTTGAGTGTGAACCTTGGGAAAATACTTGTAAGCTAAAAGGATTAATCTTAGCACTTGAGTTTGAGTGTGAGCCTTGTGAAAATACTTAAGTTGGAGTGTGAGTCTTGTGAAAATACTTAGGTTGGAGTGTGAGCCTTATAAAAACACTTAGGCTTAAGTATGAGCCTTGGGAAAACACTTGGGTAATTTAACTTAAGCTTATAAAGGTTTGATCCACACCTTCAAGTAGATTGTTAGTGGATTGAAATTCTCAACTTGTGGTTAGGCTTGGAGGGCCGAACCTCTATAAATCCTTTGTGGTTTTATTGCTTTTCTTCTTCATTCATTTTAGCTCTAACTCTATTTTTGGTTTGCTCTTGGGGGTATAATCAAAATTAGCCATATTGTTCAAAAATCCAATTTGTCACCCTTCTTGTCACTTATGGAATTACAATACAAAACATAATAACTTTTTAATTTCACAGAAATCTCAATTTATAAATTAGATTTCTAGTCATTGTCGAAGTAGTTTAAAAGTAATAAACTAAAGGGAACAAGTAACTATTTTCAGTGGATAGAAATCTCACTTCATATTTGAGATTTGTAGTAATACTTGTACTTTTATAATACAAGCAATTAATAGTAGTATATATTTTTTTATGATATTTGTAGTTAAAACATAACTCTTATTTCTAAAATGAGATTTTTGTATTAACACATCCTTTTATAAATGTCAAAAATTGTTTGTATTATTGGCAAATTTTATATTCACACAAAAATTTGTTTTCTAAAATGAGATTTTAAGTTTCCTATGCAATACTATACATATAATGCATTAACATGTACAACTAACTTTTACATTTTTAAATTGAAATCTCGATTAGAACATTAGTAGTTTTTTTGTTGTACACGTATTTTTATGAGTACATTTAATTATTTTATATTTCTTATATTTTATAGAGGTATTGAAAATGCATTTGTATTTTCACAAAACTCTCAATTCTAAAATGAGATTTTTTTTATACACATATTTCTATAAAAAGGTACAATAAAAGTATAAAGTGTACTTTTTTTTTACTAGAAACTAATATTAAAGCAATGATTTCTAATGGCACAATTTTATACAAGAATGAGTGCATAACCCATACTTACACACTATATATATATACACACACAATGGAGTTACGTCTTTAAGGGGTGCTAATACTTATGATTTTTTTTTCTTAATTTTATGAGGTTAATAAGAAAATTTATAGTTAAATTACGTAAAACTAAGCATGTCATGCCATCTAAAAAGTTTATGACACAAATAAGGCATTTAACATATAAGACAAAAAAAATAGTACAGATTTTTGCTTTATTGTCTTAATTGTTTTTTTTTTTCCAGAAAGTTATAAGATTAATCACAAAATTCAAGCTACTATTTTCAATTGTAGATTTTACCAACATCTATTGTTTTGGAGTATGGACAAATCATATATGATATACTTTATCTCTAAGTAGCAGATGGTTGCAAGTTCACTATTACATTAGAGAGAACAATTTCAATTGAGATGATTTTTTTATGCATCATAAAATTGAAGTTGGTCACTTTTTATATCGCAACTTTTAAGTCGTGACATGTTACACATTAGTATATTGTACTATAATTTAGTTGAAATTCAAAATATCTTGTACATTAAGCTGTACATTGTGAGACAATCAAAATAAACCCAAATAGATATACAGTCCTTTCGCATTTCCAAATTCAACTAATTTTGGATCATATTTAATATTCACATATGGTATATCAATAATACACTTAATATTTGACTTCAATTTTTGTATTATGCCTTATCATGTTTAGTTCATTATATATTTGATGATATTCTAATATTTCTTACTCAAATTGCAGCTAATATTATATGAAGTTACTGTTGAGAATTCATTATTGAATGTTGGAGAAGTTAATATGGTATTTGAAGATGAAGTTTGGTTTTTTGGAATGGCAAATTTCCATGAATTCAAAGAAATAACACTAAATAATAGATTTCCTAAATTTGTTAAAACACATAAATTTGCAGTTGGATAGGTTTTAGAATTTTAACTAGTTGACCCTAATACTTTTCTTGTCTATCTAGTAGTGTTACTTTGATTTATAATATATTGACTTTATATATGTAAAAGATGTTTGAGTTATGATTAAAACTTAGATTTTGTAATATCACATTATGATGATGGTTCAATTGCAATACAATTAACAATGAATGATTTATTAGACATACGTAATACTTTAATAAATAATAATAAGTTGCAATTATTGAATACAGTGGCCAAGTGTAGAGGTACTAGACTTGCTAATTCGAATACATTAAACTTTTTATTCCAATATAAGTGACAACAAACAACAATTACCTATATTTAACATGCTTATTCAAATGAACACCACCTTTTATTCAAATATTATTGACAGTGATATTGTATGTAATGAATCAACCTTTTATTCAATCTATTGAGCACTTATTTCAATATAGTGGCAGCATTGTAATACATATGACAAGTAATTTACATAGTTACAAGGATCTTTCACTACTTCTACTAGCAATTAGTCTTCTATCCAATTCATTCATGCTATCCTTTAATGCATTAATCAAATAATTTTAATTTTCCTCATTTTTGATATCTAAAAATCCAACATCAGTTTTTTTATATTTTTCTCAACCACTTCATCTCTTTTGTCAACCCCGACCAATTATTGGATATAGCAACCTTGCTGTGATTCCTCCTAATATCTTTCCTCTAACTTTGACAAATGTACTTTGTAAGGACCATATCAATGTCATGCATTACAAGAATTCTAAACACATGCCTACAAAGAATACCTGTAAACATAAATAACCTGCAACTACAATATATATCACCATTAATGACATTATATCTAACCTTAAATTCACATTCTCTTGTACTTCCTCTAAAACAAATCAGTTCTTTCATATTGTATCTCATTATAGGTTGTTCCACTCGGTTTAGGGTTATTTCACAATACATTATGATACTTTAACTTCATCACACACTTTACTGTATATGTCATTTATGTAGGTCGATTGAAATTGCTTCTCAAACCCAAAGTTTATAACACATGGAAGTGTCGAATTCATAGTTCAAAAGTCTGTTGGATTCTCTTTCTCCACTTTTACTCATAGTGCCAAATCCTAGTGTTGAACAAATTATTTCAAAGTGGTCTTTGAATGCACATAACCATCAAAATATGCATTCATACTCTCACTTTTTTTGTGTAGATGACATGCAAGTCTAAAATTGATCTTTGATATAAAAAGGTGCCTAATGCTCAATACATGTGTATAAGTTTAGCAACCATCGATTTTGGTGTAGGCCATATTCATCAAGCATTTCATCCTATTTAGAATCAAAATTTTTTTCTTTATATGCTATCATAAATGCAATCCATAAATGAGTTCTTCAATTCTTTGTACCTTTTTTGACTTTTCATGTTATCCAAAATTTAGTTAGTATGTGCCACAAGCAAAACATCTGGTGAGGATTTGGAAATACTTCCCTAATCATATTACCAATACTAGGACATTAATATGTAATGATAGCTGGTGTAGGAATATTATACATACATCATAACCAAGTTTTGAACAACGATTGATATGTCTTAGTCTCTTCAATAGATATTGGTGCACAACTAAGTAAAATCGACTGTCCATGATTATTAACTCCAAAAAATGGCATAAATGGCATGCTGTAATTATTTAAAAGATAAGTACTATCAAAGGAAATAACATCATTGAATTCTCATTAAACAGCTCTTAATCTTACATTAGCCCAAAAACATTTTTCATCTTCCCATCATCATATGTTTTTACGGCATAGTAGAAATTGCGTCTACCTTCTTACATTTTGACAAAAAAATCACTAACAACCTAAGCATCACCCTCACCTTGTCGTATATTTCTAACACTTTCAATGTGGTTGCGAAAATCATTTTCTAAACAACTCATGTTCTCAAAACCTGCATCTTTAAAGACAAAAAAACAAAAAACACACTAATTTGCTAAGGCAAACACTAGCTAAATCATTAATCTTAAGTTTTCTCTTCACATATGAACTCAATTGATTATTTTACAATAAAAATCTTGACTGTTATAGTGTCATATCATGATTATAATCATTCACCACCATATTTAACCTCCATTGTCCATTATTTTGCAATGATGTGCATATCTTTGCCTTGCAACCGGTTCTATGAGAAGCTTGTGGTTTAAGAGTATTAGTACCATATTGAGTTGGTTTGCTTGAATGATGACAACCAAATTGTTGATACTTATATACACCGTTGCCATCCTTTCCTTATTACTCTTTTATCACACTAAAGCCTTTCTATTTAGCATATTTTTGGTATAATTCAAAACTAGTTCTACATCATCCCAAACATATGGTTCTTCAATTCTGGCATCATTGTTGTTTGCTTTATAAAAAAAAACTTTTCAACATTACCATCAATTGAAATGATTCCTCCAATGTTATTTTTTTCAACAAATTCATCATCCATCATGCAAGTTATTTTCTTCACAACTCATACTAAAAAATTATAAAAAACTATTATTTTTTATTCCCAACAATAGTACATTTTTTATTGACAACACATTCACAAATGAGATATTGCTAATATTATCATCAATACCATATTTTATGGTAATATTTTTTAATTTAACTCCACTCCACTACTTTATAATTTTAGTATAAAACTCATACATTAACAAACATACAAATATGAAAATATCTAATGTCTATCTTCGAATATAAAAGTATCATTATTCAAATATATTTCATAGAACCTACACTTAAAGGGCTATTCGACATAGTTATTCAAATATAATATTCATGTTATTCCAATATTTCCAACAATAACCAAAATATGTATAGATTCAACATAATTATTCGAATAACAATATGGTTATTCAAATAGATTTCATAGAACCTACACTTATAGAAATTAATATTAATGTTATTCCAATATTTCCATCATTAACCTGAATTTAGTTAAATATTTGATGTATATTTCACTTATAATTACTTTAACATTAAGAATAAAAGAAATTAATTATTCACCATATTTTAATTTTCAATCACATTAAAAATTAAAAATAATTATCACACTAATAATAAACAAATTAGTATTATTGATTTACTAAATTAATTAATCCCTATATTTTATACAGCAATAAAATTATCACCACTTTCTCATTTCCAATCAAAATTTTAAACTATACATTATTATCAAATAACTAAAATAAAATTTCTCTTTCAAATTTTACAAATTTTCATTTATTAATGTGAAAGAATACTTACTTGAGTGTTTTAAGTGAAGATTTTGTGGTTCCCATCACTTTGATGGCAACCTCTCCTTTTTCTTTAACTTTTTAAAGTAATTTACACCTCTATAGGTCCATCAATATAGAGAATTTTAGGAGACAAAACTTGAAAAAAAGAACCATAACATGTAAGCATACAACTATAAATACACAAAAGGTTTTCACTTTTCCCTTCAAAATTACTCCACTTTGCCCTCCTAAACTAATATCTTTGCCCTCCAAAACACTACTTTTTCCCTCCTCATTTTTTGCCAACTCATTCTTCCACATAATAAGAGGCATGTCGGTATCTTCCACATAAGCAATGAGTACATGTCATTTCATGCCACGTGGCCAACTATGTTACTATTCATATAGATGGCCAACTATACCAAGTAGTTTTGTTATCCAAATAAATTATTTTTATAATTATCATTTATTTATTATTATCTTAATGATATTTTCAAATACTTTGATTGGCCATTAAAATAATTTAATTGGTATAATAAACCAACAAATTTAATTGTTCTAAAATTTTTATAAATTTATTAGACTAAAAATATTTAATTATTTAGTTATTCAATTATCTAATTAAATTATTTCATAAATCAAAAATATTTAATTGATTTAGAAATAATTTTTGAAAATTTACATGTGTACATATACTCATTTCAGTTCAGTTCTTAATTTGAGTTATAACAACCACTCTTGTCAAATCCTAGACTGCCTTGGCAATTTAGACAAGTTACAGATGTTTGATCTCTCACGCAATAGTTTTTATGGTGAGATACTGATAGAACTAAACAATATGATCTTCCTTCGTTAATATTTCGCCCAATTTCGGGATCATGAGTTATGGATGCGACAAAGGACTCCAATGATGAAAATGTCATGAATAGGTCTTCAATACTTGAGCTTTAAAACTTCAGAGGTCTTATTGCATTTTTCAAAGAAAAAATTTAATGTTTTTATGGACTAAATTGCTTTTTTAAGGACTTAATTACAAAATTTAAATTCTTTTAGGGACCTTTTTGTAATTAAAAAAAGTAGTCGGAATTATGTAATACTGGTCGGAATTAGAATTTTCCGTCCGATTTTCTAATTTTTCAGAAAATAAAAAAATATTTTTCTTGAATCCTAATTGGTCTGAAATTTTCTTAAAATTATTTTTTATATTTATTTGATATTTTTAAGGAAATAGAATTCTTTTAGGAATTAATTTATATGTAGGGTTTGAAGGGTTGTTCTACTATAAAAGGAGGTATTTCGGCTCCTTTAGGGGGGATTTTGGAAGAGTAGTACTCTTATTCACCGCTTTTGTTTTGATATTTTGAAAAAGCATTATCTACAAAAATTATCTGTTTGCTCAATTAATTAATTAAAGATCTTTGGAGGATTTTTGAAGAATAAGATTCGAAAACTTATCAAGAATGATGATTTTACAAAATTTGAGGAGCACTACATTAAAATTATCCATAAACATCATCATCTTCTTATTCTATTTCACTTGATTTATTTATTTCTTTTTTTTTTATTGAGTTTTAATTTTATTTAAATTATTGTTATAATTTATTCACTAATCATAATTTTTGTTATTTTTTATGGTGATTATGGAGGAAAATACATGACGATCATGTTTAGAGGACTAAACTCATAAGAAGTCAATGAAATGTTATGGATAAGACCTTGTAGAGACATAATATATAGGGTTTTTATTTTTTATTTATTGCTTTATTCTATTTATATTTTTTTGGGGTGTATTAATTATTTTTATTATTATTCTCAATAGATTATTGTAATAGCCCTAATAGTGAGAATAGTGAAATTGTGTGTGATTGCATGTCTATGTTCATTAATTGGTTAGTAAAATTGAGGTTTCAGTTGGGTAATTAATTAAAATCAATGGAGGAAGTAGATTAATTTATGATTGCATGTTAATTAAAATTAGAGTTTTAGAAGGAATAATTAATTAGTTGTTTGATCTTTTATTTAATTGTTTTGGCATGTTTTATTTTTTTTTGCGCTTATTTATTTATTTTTATGTATTTTGAGTCTTAAACCCATGTTAGGCTTTAATTTATTTATTTAAGTTTAGATTATTCTTTTTTAGTCCATCTCACTTAATAATTAAATAGGGTTTAATTGATTAAAACATATCCTTAGGCCCATAATTGATTAGACTTTAGGTTAGAGATAACTTAGGTCAGTCTAGCAAATTAGACATCGGTCCACCTAATTTAATTTAGACTTAGCCCATTTAATTTAAGTCTTTTTTCATAACTTGTAGATTTATGATCACCTTAAAATTAAAACATGTAGAACTAGGCTCACTAATTTAATACTCCATAAAATGTAGATTTAGGCTAATTTTTAGAATTACAATAAATAGATTTATGATCATTTAATTAAGCTCGTTTCTAAGTTCACTTATAAATTTAAACATTAGGATTTAGCCAATTTAATTAAAATACATGTAGATTAGATTAATTTAGAGATTATATGTTCTATTGAATGCATTATTTACTTGTATTTTTCATAACTAGTTTGTCTTAGAGTTAATTACTAAAATAAAAGTTTATTTGAAATTGCATGTAAATAGAGGACAATATAGTAATTTTTAAAGTAATTTTAAATGAACATAAGACTAAAAGAAGTTGCTATTCTGTACCCAAAATTTCCTGGTTGTGGTGCTAGTTTTTTTTTAAGGAATTGAGTATCACCTTTTTGATTTGTTCCAATTATTATCCTGGGTGACAACTCTTCATCTTTACGTCATATCTTTATGACAGTGGTTAGTGTGTTCTTTAAAGTTTTAAGCTCAAACAGTGTTGCGGTTATTAAAATTTTAGACGTGCTCTAAACCCCGCTATTTCCAGCAATGTTGCAATATATTGTGGTGAAGCTAGAGAAGGTCATGTAAAAAGAAGTGGTGGCTGGTGTAATTGTTGAATCAGTTGTCTCAATATCTTTGGTTTGTGTTTCAATTTACTTAATAGTGGTTGGAGTCCTGCAACAAAAATATAGTTGTGATCAATCACTTATTAGTGAATCGCAACCAATAACTGAAGATTTACAGGCAAATTCTAAATTTGAATATATAATGCAGGCCACTGATGGCTGGATTGACAAATATATAATTGGGAGAGGCAAGCATGGAACAGTTTACAGAACAAAATCTCTGAACTCGAGAAAGCATTGGGATGTCAAAAAGGTAAGTTTGTCTCAAGTAAACTTTAGCTTTGAGATGAGAACTTTGAGCTTGGTTAGGCACCGAAATTTAGTTAGAATGGCAGGTTATTGCGTCCAAGACGGGTATGGCCTCATTGTCAACCAATATATGGCTGGAGACACACTTTTTTTGTAATTCATAGAGAAGAACCACGTTTGGTTGTGGACTGAGAAACCAGATATCGCATTGCTTTCGGAATTGCACAAGGCCTTTGTTACCTTCACCATGATTGTGTCCCACAAATTATACATAGACATGTAAAATCAGATAACCTTTTGATGGATTCAGGATTAGAACCAAAGATTGGAGATTTTGGGATGGCAAGATTCTTGGTTCTGATTCAAACTCATCAAGATCTACAATAGTAGGAAAATTAGGTTACATAGCACCAGCTATGCCACATTCTAGCATGTTATTTACTTCATAACATGTTTATTGCAGGCACAGGCTCACTGTTGTTAGCTTTCTATTTTCCAATTTTACAATGCAGAAAATGCAAACACAACCCAATTGACAGAGAAAGTTGATGTATACAGCTATGAGTCATTTTGTTTGAGCTCCTTTGCCGAAAAAATGCATGTAGTCCAAAGCTTCGAAGAAGGTGAGGATATTGTATCCTGCACAAGGAGGAAGTTGCAAGAGAACGATGAGTACATTTTCTTTTTAGATGAAGAAATTAGCTTCTAAAAAATTGATGTGCAAAAAAAAAGCTCTGAGATTGCTGGAATTGGCCTTAAAAGCACTGAAACAGTAACTGATACAAGACCCTCCCTGAGAAATGTTGTAGTTTCTCTTATCAAGTTGAATAATTAACGTGATATTGTGAAAATTATATCTGAGAAATGAAAGATAAACAGATTAGAATCCTGTGGTGGTTCTCTTTGTTGATCAGTTGTGAATTATTGTTGTTGGTGTTGGTGCTGCTGCTGCTGCTTCTGCTTGGCATAAGCACGTTTGCTTTGAAATGAAATTTACATGCCAAGACTGCAACGTATCTTTTATAATATATAATTCGTGTTAGATTCTCAAATATTAATCCAAAGGACTATATTGATGCGTTCAGTAATTTGTTTCTATGGGTTAAATTCTCAAAATCTTTAATGCAGGGCACAATAGTGATTTACTCAGCAATTGGTCTGTATACATTGTCCATTTTAAATCTTTCTTGTATCTCATCTCGTTCAATTTGTTTTGTTTTAGAGTGGACGTTGAGCCTTGATGTGATGATGTTTATGATAGTTGAAAGAGTACTAACAAATATGACAATATTGCTTACTAAAATGGCTAAATATACTTTTAACTACATTAACTGTAATTTTGGTTTTGCAGGCATGTGCCATAAAATTAATTTATGAGTACATAGAAATTGGAAATTCTAGTTTATATATTGCTTATGCCCAATAGATATTGGAAATTTACGAGTACATAGAAATTCATTACATTGAATCACCCTATAGCTAGTCAACTTAACTTGACGCGGGGGTTTGATGATCTCCGGCAGCAGAAATAGTAGAGCTGGCACTCTCTTCTCCATTATCTCTGACAATAACAAGTTGGAACCATAGCTGATCAGCGTTGTCACGAAACGTCCAAAACTGAAGAGTAGAATTATTTTGGAGCAGCTTAATGTTATTTCTGACTACTTTGGAGTACCACCCAGAAACTATGTTGTAGTGGCTGCTATTACCATGCATATCCCACTTCTTCAATTTCAGTTTAGTTCCCTTCAGATCATCAGATTCAGATGGTCCTATCAACATCACATCTATACCTTTGCAGTGTCCGCCACATTCACGTTCACTCAATGTCCTTTTCTCATGTTCTCTAAGAAATCCAACATTGTTCATCTGATTAATTGGTATTGAAACCCTACCTTGAACTTCACTCACATCAGTCTTTGTCAATTTCTTCGTTATTACCAGATGAACTTCGCTACCTCCCTTTTCTTCTATTGTCCTCCTTAACACACTTGGCCAGACAGGTTCATCAGTATCATTATTATTTGTCTTCTGCTTCTTCTGCTTGTGCTCGAAATTGAAACCATTTGTTTCTTTCGGTTTAGGAGCGTTTGCAAAAAGTCTAACGCAGTTTTCTTCTCGTATAACCATTTTCTTCCGACCACCGACTCTCGCTTTCTTCGGTATCTCACAGCCAGATGTAAGACATTTTAACAATGTGTTATGAGTAGAAGGAGGCGGAAGATTGCTATTGTTGTTGGTAGGGTTTTTGTATGAATTAAACGGCAGAAATTCTTCAAGAATTCGCTCGGTGAGGATGGTGAGCTTTTCCTCCGGTTTTTCCCTTAAAATTTCTTCAATCTCTTCCATGATGTACATGAAAGGAAAGTCATCATATCCATCCACAAGCCTCGACATATCGATCTTTTTTCTTTGCTGATTCAACAGTAAATGTGTACAATGGAAGGTGTGCAAATGCAAGAATACTTTCGTCGATATATAGAGATTGGGTGGTAGGCTTCGGCAGTTCTGGCTCCTATTTAAGGTGTGCAGCTACAGATTATTCCTTTTCTTTTCCTAATTGTTGAGGTTAATTAATCCTTGACCTACTTGGACTAATTAACTAAGATTAAACCTTTCCTACTTGAATTTAAAACTGGTTCTCCTTAGCTGACCCTATTTCAAAGAGAGTACTACAGTGTAGTACATAAGATAATATCACCACGAAGAGCATATTATTATTATTTGACAATGCTACCCTTCTTTACTAAATAATAATAATACTAGCAAATAATAATAATAATAATAATTATTATTATTATTACATTTCATTATTTTTAGTCCATAAAAATTTTAAAATTTTAAATATTTTAAAAATATAACTTTTATCATTATTTAGAACATTTTTTGTTAATGAAAATCGAAAATTATATTTGATTAAAAGCTTAAACCATTTTAAGATCTCTAAATTTTTCGGTTTTCTTTCTATTTGGTTCTTATTGAATTGCTATCTTTAATTGAGTTTTCAATCTTTTATTTTATAATTTTTTACATCCTTAATATGATACTCATTAAATTTAAACAGATTTTCCATCAAAATATTGTCATGTCATATTATTTCCTTTAAATTTAAACTTTTCAAGTGTCGTTCAAGAGATCCTTAAAGAATTATTACATTTAATTAAGTTTTACTTCCTTTAACAAACATATACAAAACACATGCAATAAAATATTGTGTAATGCAACTATTTAATGAAACATATTTCATGTAGAATTTTTATTTGTATATTTAAACTTGACTCGACATTGGCTCATAAGAACTAGACTTCAACTCGAATTTAGCTCTTTTTAATAATAATAATAATAATAATAATATATTTGTTGTTTTTATATTTAATGTAATGTTTTAATTTAATACAATTATGTTAAATTAGTTCATAAATTAATTTAAAAATATAACTTAATTTTATCGTTTAACTTAAATTTTATTGACTTAAAATTTTTTATTCAATAAAATTAAGTTGAATTTTACCCAGTTTTATTATTTGACTTAAATTTTACTAAATAAAGTTATTTTAAATAATAAAATTAAGTTAGCAATGAAAAAATTTTCTATTATTAAAAATTGAAATTAAATTAAAAATATATTATCAAAATCATTACTATCAAATGAACAGGACAATGCTTCTCTTCGTTGCCTCAACATGAAAAAAACAAAAGGAGTTAATTGGCTGGCGATATTGGTTGTGTCTGATGAGGTGTTAGATCCGCCAATGCTAAAGCATACCTACTTTGGCTTCTTATGTATTCGGTAAAAAAAAGCTAATTGGCAGAATATACAAAGAAGAAGAAAAATCCCTTATATTTCTTTATCGTCATGATTGCCTTTATCTTCTTTACCCTTTTAATGATATAGATATTTCACTGTCTTCTATATGCTTCCTTTCCTTTTTTTGATGTGGGCCCATGTATAAGTGTGCACACCTTGGTGTATTTGGAGCAGTTAGATAGAGTCATGTGCAGGTTGGCTTTAAAAGGCCATAACTTTTGACTCGAGAAGAGTTACAGGGCCCATAATATATCAAATCAAAGCTCATTTAGAGATCTACATGGATGACAAGGCTTGCTTGTTATAGCTAGATTGAGGGAAAAATTCGGTTGTTTGAATTTGCTTTGGAGGCTTTGAATATTTTTGCATATTTTAGATTATTTTCATTATGGGCTTATTGTTAAATTGTATATTGACCCTTTTATTTTTAGGTTTTCAATTGTTAAATGTTATAAGTATGTTTTCTTCTATTTTGGACAATAATTTTTTTTATTGAATTGAATAAAAACCCTTTCTTTGATGTTAAGAACCTCTAAGGATTAGAACTACAAACATTAATGATTATGAACCCATGAATTACTATCTTGCAAACCCAATAACAAATTGAATTTCAAAGTTAAGAATTTCTTAGATCATATTGCAAAGGTTTGGTTGATCAAGATTAGAACTTAAAGAAAAATAAGTTCTTTAAACCTTAACCCTTAACACACTATAAGGATAGATCAATTCCTTGATAAGTGGTTTATGCATTCAATAAGATTTCAAGAATTCAAGCAAATATGCATAGGAAACAAAAAGTATTTTTTTTATTAAAATTCCAATCTAAATAAAACGCACCATAAAGGTTGTTTTTATAACATCCTAACATAAGAAACCCTAATGAAACTATTAAACGTAGCTGCCACATAAGCATAATAACAAATAATATAGTTTTGAACTTACATAAGAGATTTCAGCCCGTATACTAGCCCACATTAATCTTAATGTATTTGGACTTGCAAAACATTAAACAAAGCCCATTCAGTTATGTTTTCACTTAGTCTAAACCTAACATGATCAATTGAACTTCCTTGACTAGCCCAATCTTACATATAGCAAATTAAGGCTTTTAATAGCATCTTGGACCTTGACCTTGTAATTGGGCCTTGTGGCATGCTTAATGGATCCTTAGTTTTATCTTTTATTTTCTTATTGTCCTCTTCATCAAGCCCATCCTTAGCTTTTAATGTAGCGGAAGCCTAGGAAATTAGATAAATACTGCTCGATGTTGAATCGTGCACGATTACCATCTAACAATCTTTTATAACTTGTTGATTTGTGCATAAATGCCAAGAAATAGGCATCAATAATCGTTGATTCACACAAAGGAATACCAAATATTAAAAGAAAATAAATTTAATTTATCAATTCAACAAAAGCCGTCCTCAAACAATTCTAAAGAGACAAATAAATAGAGTTTAGGAAAAAAATCCTAAAACAAAAAAGGAAGAAAAGGCAAAAAAAACCCAAAATAGGAACATAAACTTTGACTATAAGGTGTTTATACAAAACCACCTTCTTTTGGCGTACCCTTCAAGTCGATTGTGCCTATAGGATGGGGTGATGAGTTTGATGATGAGAACTGCTAGACAAGAAAGAAAAATGCACATTTGAGGTACAGAAAGATGAAGTCATGGAGACAGTTGGCAAGAAGATGGAAGAATAGTTGTTATGTTAGCCACTTAAAGGACAACCATTATGAGACTCAACATCCCTAACATCTAGAGTAAGAAATAAATTTTCTTATTGTCTTCTTTGAATAAAATTTTAGTTTCTTAAAAATTTTTTTGTTTTAGTGATCAATGATATGAATTCTGATCATGCTTACTTATGTAATGTACATCCTAATGGTACTATGCATTATAATATTGATTGCATCTACATGTTTAACATAAATTCAATTCAATTAAATTCATTCAGAATGAGAACAAATGCAAATTCAGAGAACATCCATATATCATATGATGTAACTTTTGATTATAGGAAATTTGAGGACAAAAAAGAATGAAAAAGAAAAAAAAAGGAAAAAACAAAGAGAGAGAAAAAGAAAAAAAGAATAGTAAGGTAAAAATTAGAGAGAAGAAAATTTTAGGACTGGCTGATAACAGGAGTTGTACCATGTGATGTAATGAATGTTCTCATTTTTGCCCTAATGAATGAGTAAAATTGAATCTGAAATTTTTATTCAAATGCTACATATTCATCTTTATCTTACTGCATAAGTATCTGAATGGAAAGACAATACATAATGAAAGCTAAATAAGAGCTATGAGTCATTATTTTAGTTATGTTTTCTTTTTTGCCACCCCTTTATGATTTTGTCTATAATCTTAGTGTCCCCTTATACCTTGGGAATTCATATGGCTCAATAACTTATGTTGCAACCCATACATTATAATCATCATTAATCATTACACCAGCATCAATCCTCATGTTCAACTCAAGAGCTCTTCAAAAAACAAGTCCAATTGATTTCATTAGCAAGAACTCGCTTTAGTCAGTTTGCCCACTCCCTTGCATTTTTAATGCATGAGATTGTAACTAATAGGGTTAGTAAGTCAAATGATCAACAACAACAGTGAACGAATTAGGTCTCTTGCATATGAAAAAAGACTACTAGAATAGCGTGAATGAATCCAAAATGAAACTGGGGGCAAAATGTAATTTTGGGGGCAAATTATAGAATAGTAGGTCTGCATTCAAAAAGCCAAAAAGGAACACTAAAGTATAAGAGCCAGTATAAGAGATCTCATGGTAGAAAGAAGTATACAAATACATCGGGTATTATACAATAAAAGAATAGCAAAAGGAAACGTTCAACAATGCATCAGTTAATCACAAGCTCCAACGTCGAGCCATAGATCCCACTTGCTAGCATGGTCATCTGTCTAACAAACTGTATCAGAGGCTCTGACATCAGAAGTAACAACAGCAAGGCATTCAATGATCAAACCTAAATTTTATTATTTAACTTAAATTTTACTAAATAAAGTTTTTATTTAATAAAGTTATTTTAAATAATAAAATTAAGTTAGCAATGAAAATTTTTTTTATTATTAAAAATTTAAATTAAATTAAAAATATATTATCAAAATCATTACCATCAAATCAACGGGACAATGCTTCTCTTCATTGCCTCAGCATAAAAAAAAAAACAAGAGGAGTTAATTGGCTGACGCTATTGGCCGTGTCTGATGAGGTGTTAGATCCACCAATGTTAAAGCATACCTGCTTTGGCTTCTCATGTATTCGGGAAAAAAAAAGCTAATTGGCAGAATATACAAAGAAGGAGAAAAATCTCTTATATTTCTTCATTTTCATGATTGCCTTTACCTTATTTACCCTTTTAATGATATAGATATTTCACTGTCTTCTATACACTTCCTTTCCTTTTTTGATATAGGCCCATGTATAGGTGTGCACACCTTAGTGTATTTGGAGCAGTTGGATAGAGTCATGTGCAGGTCGGCTTTAAAAGGCCATAACTTTTGACTCAAAAAGAGTTATAAGGCCCATAATAAATCAAATCAAAGCTCATATAGAGATCTACATCTATGATAAGGCTTGCTTGTTATAGGCAATTTCAGGGAAAAATTTGATTGTTTGAATTTGCTTTAAAGGCTTTGAATATTTTTGCATATTTTACATTATTTTCATTGTGGGCTTATTATTAAATTGTATATCGACCCATTTTGGACAATAATTTTTTTATTGAATTGAATAAAAACCCTTTCTTTGATGTTAAGAACCTCCAAGGATTAGAACCACAAACCTTAATGATTATGAATCCATGAATTACTATCTTGCAAACCTAATAACAAATTGAATTTCAAAGCTAAGAATCGCTTAGATCATATTGTAAAGGTTTGGTTGATCAAGATTAGAACCTAAAGAAAACTATGTTCTTTAAACTAACCCTTAACACGCCACAAGGATAGATTAATTCCTTGATAAGTGGTTTATGAATTTAATAAGATTTCAAGAATTCAATCAAATATGCAAAGGAAACAAAAACTATTTTTTTTATTAAAATTCCAATATGAATAAAACAAACCATAAATGGTGTTTTTATAACATCCTAACACAAGAAACCTTAATGAAACTATTAAACTTAGCTACCATATAAGCATAATAACAAATAACATATTTTTGAACTTACATAAGAGATTTCAGCCCATATACTAGCCCACATTAGTCTTAATGTATTTGGACTTGCAAAATATTAAACAAAGCCCATTCAATTATGTCTTCACTTCGGCCAAACCTAGCATGATCAATTGAACTTCCTTGACTAGCCCAATCTTGCATATAGCAAATTAAAGCTTTTTATAGCTTCTTGGACCTTGACCTTGTAATTGGGCCTTGTGGCATGCTTAATAGATCTATAGCTTTGTCTTTGGTTTTCTTGTTGTCCTCTCCATCAAGCCCATCCTTAGCTTTATCTCTAGAAATGCCACCACCATCACCATCCTTAAGCTTGGCCATATCCATATCATTCCCTCCTTCTTTAGGATGATTCGTCCTCGAATCAAGCTTATCACCTACATTAAAAGGACTTAAATTACAAACATTAAATGTAACACTCACATTATAGTTGCCTTTCAAATCATTCTTGTAGGCCTTGTCATTGATCCTCTATAGGACTTGAAATGGACCATCACCCCTTGGACTTAGCTTAGAATTTTTTTGATTTAGGAGTCTTTCCTTTCAAAGATAAACCTAAACCTAGTCTCCAGGTTGGAAACACCATAAAAATTCATCCTTTATTAACCCTCTTTCTTCTCAATTCTCTCTTTAATTTACTTGTGTAGCTTTTTAACCAAATTTGCCTTGGAAAAACCATCAACACTAACAAGCTTGTTTAGAGGCAAAGGAATAAAATCAATGGAAGTTAAAGGATTAAAGCTATATACAATTTCAAATGGTGAAGTGTGTAGTGTTGTGAACAGCTATATTGTATGCAAATTCAACAAATGGCAATAAATCCTCCTAAGATTTCAAATTCCTAGAAATTAAAACATGAAGCAATTGAACCAAAGTCCTATTCATAACTTGAGTTTGTCCATTTATTTGTGGGTGGCAAGTAGTAAAAAAGAGCAATTTAGTGTCTAACTTACCCTATAGAACACACCCAAAGTGACTTAAAAATTTAACATCTTTATCACTAACAATGGTCTTAGGTATTCCATGTAAATGCATAACTTCCCTAAGAAATAAATCAACAATATGAACAACATTATCACTTTTATGGAATGGTATAAAGTGAGCTATCTCACTAGACCTATCCACAATAACAAGTATACTATATTTACCTTTTCTAGATCTTGGCAAACCAAGCACAAAAGTCCATAGACAAATCTACCCAAGGAACATCAAGAATAGGTAAAGGTGTATATAACCCATGGGATTGTAATTTAGACTTAGCTTTCAAACACACAATGCATTGACCATAATTCTTATGCCCATCACGTTTTATGCATGGCCATTAAAAATGCTCAATCAAAATATTATAAGTCTTTTACACCCCAAAATAACCCATTAAACCGCCCCTATATGCTTCCCTAACTAGTACAACCTGTAAAGAATAATTACGAGTACAAAGACTATTTTGCTTAAAAAGAAATTCCTCAAACACATAAAAATAATTAGAAATAGCCCCATTAGCACAGGTTGTAAACATGTTACTGAAATCATTATCACTCACATATAACTTTTATGAACTCAAAGCCTAATAATTTACAATCAAGAGTAGTAAGTAAAGCATACCTACGAGATAGCGCATTATCAACCACATTTTCCTTACCTTTCTTGTACTTGATCACATATGGGAATGTCTCCATGAACTCCATCCACTTGGCATGTCTTCGATTTAGCTTGTCTTGCCCCTTGAGATGCTTCAAACTCTTATGATCCATGTGTGTGACAAATTCCTTAGGCCATAAATAGTGTTGCCATGTTTGTAAGGCCCAAACCAAAGCATAGAGTTCTTTATCATAGGTTGGGTATTGAAGGGCTGTTCCATTTAGCTTTTCACTAAACTAGCATATAGGCTTGCCCTCTTGCATTAAAGTAGCCTTAATCTTAATGCCACTAGCATCACACTCAATCTTAAAGGTTTTGTCAAAGTTAGGTAAAACTAATAAAGGAGCATTACACAACTTATCTTTAAGCATATTAAAAGCATGTTCTTATGCATCACCCTAATTAAACCTTACATTTTTGTTGATAATTTCATTTAAAGGTGTTGCTATACTACTAAAGTTCATAATGAACCTCCTATAGAAACTAGCTAAACCATGAAAACTCCTAACTTGGCTAATGTTTTAAGGTGTTGGCCACTCCCTAATTACTTCCACCTTCTCTACATTAACCTCTAGACCCTTTGAACTAACAACTAAACTAAGGAAATTAATTTTGTCCACACAACAGCTACACTTTTTCAAATTGGCATTCAACCTTTCTACCCTAAGAACTTCTAAAACCCTATGCACATGCATGACATGATCATTAATGGACTTGGAATTATTAAGAAATCATTGTAAGCACCCAATTTTAGGATGCAATTGTGCATGAATGCAATAAAAGCCTCTATGATGACAATTTCATAAAAAATTGACCTTTAGTGTTAAGTTTCGTGATTTTAAGGACTAAATTACAACATTTTTTGGTAAAAATTTAGCTTTTATAGGGGTATATTTGGAAATGTGCAACTAGTATTATGTAATGCCAATCAACGTTACATAATGCTGATCAACATTATCCAATGTCAATCGACATTACACAATGCTGATCGGCATTATGTAATGCCAATTGGCATTACACAATGCCAATTGTCATTACATAATGCCAATAGACATTACATAATGCTAGTACATTTTGGAATGTTGAGGCGTTAAAAAATTCAGTAAAAATTTATTTTGTCACTGTGATTGGTCCAAATTTAATTTATAAATAAATTGATTTGAGTATTTATCTGTAGGTTTCGGTATAGTACGCATCTTTTACGCGTATAATCTTTTTTTTTAAGTTAAAATTCTTATCCTATTTTTTGAAAAGGGAGAGATCAAAGCTATTGTGATCGCATAACTCATGTGATCATATAAGCAGTTAGCTTTGGAATGAGATATAAAAAAAAAAATTGGCAGAGAAGAAGAGAGAGGGAAACTGGGGTAAAAAAAAACCCTAATCAACTACTGCAATAGAGGTGGATTGAGAAAAAGAGAGAAGACCTAACTTGATACTTTTATTTCAAAACCCTTTTTTTTTAAAAAAAAGAAACAAAGTACATTCTTTTAAAAAGTCCATATATTAAGAAAGCGCAGAGTCAATTTTCTCAAAACGGTGAAATACCATTATGAGGGGCATTCAAACAACATTTGCACAACATTACTTATCTTCTACTCCTTTCTTTTTATTAGTTCTTTCTTTTATGTCATCATTTTCTTTTTATTATTTTTTATTTTATTATTTCTATGTTTTTTATTCGAGTTTTATTTTCATTATTTTCTTTTCTTTGTCCATTAATTATAGTATTATTTTCTTCTTTTCCTTTGTGTTTCATGATTCTAGTGACGAATACATAATTGAACTAAGGAAACTCACGAAGAATCCATGAATGAAAGCCAAGAGTCAATATCCCAATTTAATTTTATTTTACTCTGTTTAGTTTATTTTATTTTATTTTATTTTATTTGTTTAGGTTTTGAATTTGTTTAATTTATCTTCTTAAGGGTTATATTTTAATTTTATTTTCTTTATTATTTTGGTAGATTTTGTAATAGCCCTGATAGTGAGAATAATGAAAATTTAGTTCTTGTTCTTAAAAATTTAATTAGTAAATTAGGTTCAATTTGGTAAACCCTAATTAAAATCAATGGAGGAATTAGATTAATTTAGGTTGCATGTTAATTAAAATTAGGGTTTTTTTAGATAAAATAATTTAATTGCAAGGTTGATCTTTTTATTTGTTTGTTTTGATTTTTTTTATCATTTTTGGGCTTATTTATTCTCTTTATGTGTTTTGAGCCCTAGACCTATATTAGGCTCTAACCCATTTAAATAATTTTAGGTTTAAGTAGTTCTTTATTAACCCATCTCATTTAATAGGTCTAGATTTTAATTGAAATACATTTTAGGCCTATAATTAACTAGATTTAGGGTAGAGATAATTTAGACCCATTTAGTTAATTAGATATAGGCCCACCTAATTTAATTTAATTAATTTCGACTTAGCCCATTAAATAAAAGCCTTTTCCATAACTTGTAGATTTAATATCACCTTAGAATTAAAACATGTAGAATTAGGCCCACTAATTTAAATATTTCATAATTTGTAGAATTAGGCCCACTTTTAAAATTCAAAAAAGTATACTTAGGTTCACTTAATTAAAATTAAATAGGTAATTAGGCCCATTAGTATTTAGGTTCACTTGTAAATTAAATAATGTAGATTTAGATCATTTAATTAAAATCAATGTAGATTAGACTAACTTAGGGATTATGAATTTAAATGAATGCATTGTTTACATGTATTTTCATGACTAGTTTTCCTGGAGTTAATTGTTTTAAATAAGGGTTTATATGAAATTGCATGTAAATAGAGGATGACATAGTAATTTATAAAGTAATTCTAAATGAACATAAGATTGAAAGAAGTTAGTATTCCGTATCCAGAATCTCTTGGTTGTGGTGCTAGCTTTCTTTTAGAGAATCGAGTACCACTATTTTTAGTTATCCCAATTATTACCCTAGGTGGTGACTTTTCATCTCCATGCCATGTCTTTATGACCATGGTTAGTGTGTTCTCTAGAGCCTTGAGCTTAAACAGTGTCACGGTTGCTAAAATCTTGGGCGTGCACTAAACCCTATCATCTATAGTGGTGATTCCACTAGGGATAAGAGATATTGATTCTACTTGTGTTCTTTACAGTTATTTTATTAATTATTATTTTATTCTTGCATTCATTATGCATGTCCCTATTAACTGATGGCATTGGTTTATGATTCCATGATTCCACTAACTTCATGGAGTTGTAAATTGGCTAACCATCACTCTTAGCCTTAACTCGGTGCAAGAGAGATTGCCGAGCTCATCTGACCAGAGTCTATAACCCAAGTCCTAAAGGGGGGTAGTCTTCTCTTGAGTTTGCAAAGGATGTTGGGCCCCTCTGACCTTGGCCTGCAACTTAAGTTTTAAAGGAGGGCATCTTACTAAGGGAACCTTAATTCAAGTCTTAAAGGAGGCCATCACCGGACTTAACTCATGTAGTGGCCTAGTAACTTCCCCTAGGATTTACCCAAATTGCTTGTAAATGTTGCCATAAGGTATTTTTATCTATAAAAGCCCAAGCCTATACTTTAGAAGCCCATTTGGGCTAATAAAGATTGGGCTAATCTTTTATACCTAGAAATGTTGTTTCTATGTTTTTACTATTTTAAGAGATTTGGCATGCATGTCGATTCTTGATATCCCCTGTGGATATTAAGGCTAAAATAAAAAATTCTAGGAAAAGAGACTCACCATTGAATAAGTGTGTGGGAGTGATGTGAATCCAAGTTCAAAGCCTAAAGAGATCCAAGATCCATTAATAGTACAAGAAGGCCCAATGACAAGGTCCAAATCTAAGAAGCTTCAAGAAGCCATATTGGGTTTAATTAGGGGCATTTGGAAAGCTCAAAAAATTCAACCCAATAAAGCATCCATGGAGGCCCAAGGAATAATATTTAACTTGTTTTTGTGTTAATAACAATTAGGGTTACATGTAGCCACGATATACAAGTTAATGGGGAAATTAATACTAAGTAATGGCTATTAATGTGGGTAGTGGTTATTAAGAGTTAATGGGGCAATTAATACCAAGTAATGGCTATTAATGTGGGTGGTGGTTATTAAGGCCAATTAAGAGTATAAGTAATCCTATGTGTGTGAGTCCATTTTAGTAGTGTGTGCATGGACTTGTACTCTATATAAACAAGTCCTTTTCTTTCTTTTATAGCATGAATGAATTTGATATATGAATTATAACTTTGTTTGAGTTTTATTGTGAGGAATTTTGTCTTTAATTTCTTGCATAAACTTTGTCACTTATCAAGCTTTATTCTAGCTTGTGGTGTCAAAATCTAAATCTTTGTTTTCTTGTTATTTATCTAAATTCAAAGTCTATCTTAGTATCTTTATCCTTGTTGGTAAAGGGGTTAAGTAGCATCTATCTTCTTACTTCAATCTTTGAACGATCCAAATTTGTGGATTAAATTGGTAATTTCTAGTTTTCTTATAATTTAACTTATCATAGTATTCTTGCTGTTGGGGAGTTAATTGATGAAATCTACATTTCCCATCATAAGTGGTATCAGAGCATTGGCTCAAGATTGAGGTTTGCGTATCTAAAACTATCTTTTAGTTCTCAATATCTTGTGTTCATCTTATATTTTTCACCTTTCTTGCTATCTATTGTTCTTGTTATTTTTTTTATCTTTATTCTTCTTATCTCAAGATTTTGTTTGCATATATAAAAAAAAAAGTTGTTATCTTTGAGATTTTTGTGATACCTTTCAATTCGTGCATATATCAAAAAAAAAAAAAAAGAAATTCGTCCATAAAAAAATATATGTTATCTTTGATATTCTTGTGTTAGATCTCAGTTTACACTAAAAAAAAATTGACTCTTCATATTCCATTGATATCTATCTTTATAATTTTGTCTCTTTGTGTTCTTTGATGATCTATCTTTGTTTTTTTTATTTCTATTAGCTTATTTGTTACAAATTGTTCATTTCTTTAAGCCTACCTTATTATTTTCTTGTTAGCTTACCTTTTTTTTTTTTTATCATTGATTACTACATTCTTGAATTTTGTTTGATTGAGAAACTTAGTTCATCTAAGAAATCAAAAGGCAAATTTGAGAGGTAAAAGGCAAGAGTGTGAGATCATTAGAGAAAAAGGAAAAATTGAGTGTAAACACGAGTGGTATACATCAAGTTTGAGTGAAACACGCGAGGGAGTGTTGTGAGATTGTTTCTTTCTATTTTCTTTTGTTAAAATTTTAGGTTTTACAATCATGTCAAAAGACACAAGTTCTTCTTCTACAAATGATCATGTGATTCAAGCTATGCAACAACAATTCGAAAGAATGTTTAACATGATGGCGGGAGTCAATGAGAAATTGGAGAGGCATGATGGCATCCTTAACCAATTACAAGGAGAGCCTAGACAAAGGAGACGTCCACCAATTGACCAAGAGGACTATGAAGGAGAGGATGAATTGGATGATGATCAAGTCACCTTGGTGGGACAACAAATCAATCCTAAGAGACAAGCTAGGAGAGGACGTCCTAATGATGATGTTGATCGCAACCTTGGAAGCATCAAAATGAAGATTCCTTCATTCCAAGGAAGAAATGATCCAGATGTGTACCTTGAATGGGAGAGGAAAGTGGAACTCATCTTTGAATGTCACAATTATTCGGAGGAGAAAAAGGTAAAACTTACTGCTGTTGAGTTTAGTGATTATGCAATTGTTTGGTGGGATCAATTTTGCAAGGAAAGACGTAGATATGGAGAAATACCCGTGGAGTCTTGGAGGGAAATGAAGCAAATCATGAGAAAGAGGTTTGTTCCAAGCCACTACTATAGAGAGCTTCATGAAAGGTTACAAACTCTAATTCAAGGATCCATGAGTGTGGAGGAGTATCACAAAGAAATGGAGAAGGCTATGATTAGAGTAAATGTGGTAGAAGATCATGAAGCTACCATGGCAAGGTTCTTGAGAGGGCTAAACAAAAACATTGCTGATGTTGTTGATTTGCAACATTATGTGGAGATTGAAGATATGGTGAATTTGGCCATGAAAGTGGAAAGCCAATTGAAAGGAAAGAGGTATGATTCTAAACCAAATGTGGGTTCCAAAACTACAATTTTCCCCGACCGAGTTCCCAACTAAATAAAATATCGAGAATTAATTAATAATATTTATTTCTCAAATTACACACACACACACACACACACACACACATATATATATATATATATATATATATATATATATATATATATATTATTTGAAATTCAATATTCAAAAATTTACTCTACTTAAGTAATTATATCAATTAATTTATAAAAATTGTCTAAACCCTTTAAATATTAATAAGACTAATTAAAATATATATTTTACCATATTTAGTGAAAAATTACACTTTTACCCCTAGTATATATATAAATTACATAATGTGCTTTTAATACTAGAATAATTCCTTAAAATTATTTAATCATCCCAAAAATTTATTTTCTTAAAATAAACCTCCATAATACAATTAAAATATTTAATCAACCAAAAATTTTCTCCCAAAAATTATTATTTAACAAAAATCAAATTTGGCATAAACTCAAATATAATTATAAAAATAGTATAAAAATCTCAAAAAATTATAATTTGAGTTCTAAAATTTATAATATTTACTAATAACCTCAATTATTAAAATTTCATAATTTTTTTTTAACCATAATTTTCGAAATTAGCCTAATTATTAAATTTTGACATAAGGTATAGAAATTCCTAAAAATTGTATAATATTCTAAAAATTTATTTTCTTTACCCTAAAATTTATATCAACTCATAATAACACCAAAATACCAATTATTATTATTATTTATTATTTTTATAATTAATTCCCGAAAATTCCTAAAATAATATTAAAATATTCAAAAAATTCACCAAAAATAAAAATAAATTCCAAAAATTATACAAAAATTCTTAGAGGTAGATTGAGCTACTAGGAATCACATTTGTAAAGGGAGTTTGCATGAATCCATCTAAATCGAGCTAAAAATTTTTCCAAAACCCTAGAGTTCAAAACCAAAAATCAACCAAAACTCAATCAATTTATGGCCAAAGCTTAAACTAAGCTTAGAATGAGTCTCACCGGTGCAAGGGGAGGAGATTGGCACCCGAATGGAGGAAAATGGTGGCCGGACGAAGCTTGGGTGAGTTTGGAGCAAAACTCTCAGCTTCTTTCTTCCAGCGGCTTCCGGCGGCTCTGCAGGCGATCGGAGGCGAGGGAGAAGGAAGAGGAAGCAGCAGACGGCGCCCGAAGGTGCGGGGAGGCATAGTGATGGTGGCGGTCGAGGGCGTCGTGCGGATGGGGGAGAGGGAGGAGCTTTGGCTTTATTTCTGTCAAAAAAAAAATTTATATATATATATATATATATATATATATATATATATATATATATATATACTATATTATAACCACTAATTATAACTATATTATATTATAACTACTAATTATATATACTATATTATAACTATATAAAAATATACTACATATATACCATATATAAATATATATACATGTGTATTCAAGTATTTATTAGTGTACATATATATATATATATATACCTACATATGAATAGATATACACATTTAAACCAATATTTAACCTAAAACATAATGTTAACACAATTATACTATAATATAATGCAAAAATAACTATTACTAGTACTATTTGGGAGAAAAAAAAGAAAAAAATATATGTCCCTTTTTATTCAAATAATTATATATATATATATAGGGTATTACATTATTAGCCTTGTTGATGAACTTTTGGATATTTGGCACCATTAATATTCTGTGATGTGGATAATTGATTAAGTGGATATTTAGTATTTGTTAGTAAATGTTGGCTATTAAATGTTGTTTATGTGATTTGATATTGATTGTGTGACTGTGATGTTGGATATAAAGTTTGCTACATTTTTGTTGATAAGTTTAGGCCTATTAGGACCTCTCTTTAGTTTCGAGGTCATAGCTTGGAGCAATTAACAATTGATTTTATATATTGCATTCCATGTCATCTTATGGATTTTTATTTTTCTTTTTAACTAGATTTTTTTTCAAGTCTTTTTAGTACTTGATATGGTTATGGCATTTCACTTTTTTAGAACCTTTCTTATTATAACTCTCTTTTGTTATTTTTAATAGTAACAAATGTAGAGAAAGCGGTAAAATGTTTATGATTATTTGTTGATCTTGTGAATTGTGTTTTGGGAGAAAGGTTAAGGTCTACCTTGGAAAAATGAGAGAAAGGATTATTCTTGGATATTGAATTTTTTTATTATATTTATTGCAAAGGGGGAGCATAACTTTTTAGAACTATTTTTTAATACATTTTGGATGGATAATGAAAATGGTTAGTTCATAAATATATTTTCTTTGGATATATTTTAGTTGATGCTTGAAAATTGAACTGTGATTGCTTAGAGTATGACAATGCTCTATTTATAATTTTCAATAATTGATGCCTTGGTTGATCAAATATGTAAAATGAACTTGCTAATTGATTTTTGCAATTTTTAAATGTAGGCTTATTTTATGGGGTAGTTGTTCCTTTTAGGTAAATTCTATGAATGGTACCAAAACTTTTCCCTTTATTACAAAATGGTACCATTACTTTAATTTGCATCTTTTTAGTTCCTAAACTTTAATTTTAGTTTCATAGGGAAGTATGATACAACAATTCAACCAATTTAAATGACATGACAACCAAAAGTTACCACATTTTATGACACATCATAAGCTATATTAGTGTGACTCAACTTTTTTTTCTTTTTTTCAACTTTAATCAACAAAAAAGAGAAAAAGTTGAATTTACTTAATTATCCCTTTTGTCAAAAAAATAAAAAATAAAAAATTGAGTCACATTGATGTGGCATAAAACGGGACAAATATGGTTGCTATGTTATTAAAATTAGCTGGTTTGTTGTGGGTGACTTCCTTGTGAAACTAAAATTAAAGTTTAGGAATAAAAAAGATACACATTGAAGTAATGGTATCATTTTGTGATCAAGGGAAAAGTTTTAGTACCGTTTATAGAATTTACCATGTTCGTTCTTATTTATACCCTAATATTATAGAATTATTTGTTACTATCAAAAAGGGGGAGATCGTTAAACATTGGGAGGTAAAATAATCATTTTTGATGGTCACAAGTAATTGAGTAAAATTATATTTAAACTATATATTTAAGTGTCCATATTCAAGTGGATTAAAATTGAAAAAATTTTGGACAAAAGCAATGAAATGTCAAGATGTTAATTTTCCAAGTCAGCAGTTATGTCATGAGTGATGACAAAGCCTTCATGAGTGATGATAGAAACAAAATCAAAGATCAAAATTTTCATCAAAAATCTAAAGTCAAATTTGGTAAACTATGATAGGAATATTCATTACAAATGATCACAATCAAATTCCATTCATTTGAAAATTATTTAGAGAAAATTATGAAGTTCAAAATTGCAAATTTTCTAAAATTCCCGAGAGTAGTCACCACCACTGTCATGTGCAAGTAAGTCATAAAACACTCTTCATGAGTGATGATGGCAATGTCATGAGTAATAACAACAAAGTCCAAAAGTCGTAGAAAGATTAATGACTAATGTCATCACTAGCATTATAAGCAAATGAACTTATAAAAATGCGCAAATTTGAATTTATCTCTTGGAACCCTGACTATCATAACTAATAACGATTTTTTATGAGTCATGAATAACTCTATTTGCATTTAATGCACCTCCAATAGCTTTTTTTTTTCTTTTAAAAGGTTTAAATACTATAAATAACAAAGCTAAAAGTAAAGAAGGAAGTTGAGCAAACACATTTAGAGCCATCTTTGAGTATTTACTCTTGATTTTTATCTTCAACCACCCACGTTCTTAATCTTTAAATCTTGTAAATTTCTTCTATCTGAGGAGTGTTCTTAAGTGTGGGTTGGTGAGTGTGTAAGAGCAACATTCAATAGCTCAATAGTGAGATTATGTGAGTTAGGTTAAAGTTTTATTCACTTGTAAGCTAAGAGCATTGTTCTTAGCATTGGGTTTGAGTGTAAGCCATTGAAAAACATTTGGGTTTAGGTGTGAGCCATTAAAAAAAACTTAGTTTTGAGTGTGAACCTTGGGAAAATACTTGTAAGCTAAAAGGATTAATCTTAGCACTTGAGTTTGAGTGTGAGCCTTGTGAAAATACTTAAGTTGGAGTGTGAGTCTTGTGAAAATACTTAGGTTGGAGTGTGAGCCTTATAAAAACACTTAGGCTTAAGTATGAGCCTTGGGAAAACACTTGGGTAATTTAACTTAAGCTTATAAAGGTTTGATCCACACCTTCAAGTAGATTGTTAGTGGATTGAAATTCTCAACTTGTGGTTAGGCTTGGAGGGCCGAACCTCTATAAATCCTTTGTGGTTTTATTGCTTTTCTTCTTCATTCATTTTAGCTCTAACTCTATTTTTGGTTTGCTCTTGGGGGTATAATCAAAATTAGCCATATTGTTCAAAAATCCAATTTGTCACCCTTCTTGTCACTTATGGAATTACAATACAAAACATAATAACTTTTTAATTTCACAGAAATCTCAATTTATAAATTAGATTTCTAGTCATTGTCGAAGTAGTTTAAAAGTAATAAACTAAAGGGAACAAGTAACTATTTTCAGTGGATAGAAATCTCACTTCATATTTGAGATTTGTAGTAATACTTGTACTTTTATAATACAAGCAATTAATAGTAGTATATATTTTTTATGATATTTGTAGTTAAAACATAACTCTTATTTCTAAAATGAGATTTTTGTATTAACACATCCTTTTATAAATGTCAAAAATTGTTTGTATTATTGGCAAATTTTATATTCACACAAAAATTTGTTTTCTAAAATGAGATTTTAAGTTTCCTATGCAATACTATACATATAATGCATTAACATGTACAACTAACTTTTACATTTTTAAATTGAAATCTCGATTAGAACATTAGTAGTTTTTTTGTTGTACACGTATTTTTATGAGTACATTTAATTATTTTATATTTCTTATATTTTATAGAGGTATTGAAAATGCATTTGTATTTTCACAAAACTCTCAATTCTAAAATGAGATTTTTTTTATACACATATTTCTATAAAAAGGTACAATAAAAGTATAAAGTGTACTTTTTTTTTACTAGAAAACTAATATTAAAGCAAAGATTTCTAATGGCACAATTTATACAAGAATGAGTGCATAACCCATACTTACACACTATATATATATACACACACAATGGAGTTACGTCTTTAAGGGGTGTTAATACTTATGATTTTTTTTTCTTAATTTTATGAGGTTAATAAGAAAATTTATAGTTAAATTACGTAAAACTAAGCATGTCATGCCATCTAAAAAGTTTATGACACAAATAAGGCATTTTAACATATAAGACAAAAAAATAGTAAGATTTTTGCTTTATTGTCTTAATTGTTTTTTTTTTTCCAGAAAGTTATAAGATTAATCACAAAATTCAAGCTACTATTTTCAATTGTAGATTTTACCAACATCTATTGTTTTGGAGTATGGACAAATCATATATGATATACTTTATCTCTAAGTAGCAGATGGTTGCAAGTTCACTATTACATTAGAGAGAACAATTTCAATTGAGATGATTTTTTTATGCATCATAAAATTGAAGTTGGTCACTTTTTATATCGCAACTTTTAAGTCGTGACATGTTACACATTAGTATATTGTACTATAATTTAGTTGAAATTCAAAATATCTTGTACATTAAGCTGTACATTGTGAGACAATCAAAATAAACCCAAATAGATATACAGTCCTTTCGCATTTCCAAATTCAACTAATTTTGGATCATATTTAATATTCACATATGGTATATCAATAATACACTTAATATTTGACTTCAATTTTTGTATTATGCCTTATCATGTTTAGTTCATTATATATTTGATGATATTCTAATATTTCTTACTCAAATTGCAGCTAATATTATATGAAGTTACTGTTGAGAATTCATTATTGAATGTTGGAGAAGTTAATATGGTATTTGAAGATGAAGTTTGGTTTTTTGGAATGGCAAATTTCCATGAATTCAAAGAAATAACACTAAATAATAGATTTCCTAAATTTGTTAAAACACATAAATTTGCAGTTGGATAGGTTTTAGAATTTTAACTAGTTGACCCTAATACTTTTCTTGTCTATCTAGTAGTGTTACTTTGATTTATAATATATTGACTTTATATATGTAAAAGATGTTTGAGTTATGATTAAAACTTAGATTTTGTAATATCACATTATGATGATGGTTCAATTGCAATACAATTAACAATGAATGATTTATTAGACATACGTAATACTTTAATAAATAATAATAAGTTGCAATTATTGAATACAGTGGCCAAGTGTAGAGGTACTAGACTTGCTAATTCGAATACATTAAACTTTTTATTCCAATATAAGTGACAACAAACAACAATTACCTATATTTAACATGCTTATTCAAATGAACACCACCTTTTATTCAAATATTATTGACAGTGATATTGTATGTAATGAATCAACCTTTTATTCAATCTATTGAGCACTTATTTCAATATAGTGGCAGCATTGTAATACATATGACAAGTAATTTACATAGTTACAAGGATCTTTCACTACTTCTACTAGCAATTAGTCTTCTATCCAATTCATTCATGCTATCCTTTAATGCATTAATCAAATAATTTTAATTTTCCTCATTTTTGATATCTAAAAATCCAACATCAGTTTTTTTATATTTTTCTCAACCACTTCATCTCTTTTGTCAACCCCGACCAATTATTGGATATAGCAACCTTGCTGTGATTCCTCCTAATATCTTTCCTCTAACTTTGACAAATGTACTTTGTAAGGACCATATCAATGTCATGCATTACAAGAATTCTAAACACATGCCTACAAAGAATACCTGTAAACATAAATAACCTGCAACTACAATATATATCACCATTAATGACATTATATCTAACCTTAAATTCACATTCTCTTGTACTTCCTCTAAAACAAATCAGTTCTTTCATATTGTATCTCATTATAGGTTGTTCCACTCGGTTTAGGGTTATTTCACAATACATTATGATACTTTAACTTCATCACACACTTTACTGTATATGTCATTTATGTAGGTCGATTGAAATTGCTTCTCAAACCCAAAGTTTATAACACATGGAAGTGTCGAATTCATAGTTCAAAAGTCTGTTGGATTCTCTTTCTCCACTTTTACTCATAGTGCCAAATCCTAGTGTTGAACAAATTATTTCAAAGTGGTCTTTGAATGCACATAACCATCAAAATATGCATTCATACTCTCACTTTTTTTGTGTAGATGACATGCAAGTCTAAAATTGATCTTTGATATAAAAAGGTGCCTAATGCTCAATACATGTGTACAAGTTTAGCAACCATCGATTTTGGTGTAGGCCATATTCATCAAGCATTTCATCCTATTTAGAATCAAAATTTTTTTCTTTATATGCTATCATAAATGCAATCCATAAATGAGTTCTTCAATTCTTTGTACCTTTTTTGACTTTTCATGTTATCCAAAATTTAGTTAGTATGTGCCACAAGCAAAACATCTGGTGAGGATTTGGAAATACTTCCCTAATCATATTACCAATACTAGGACATTAATATGTAATGATAGCTGGTGTAGGAATATTATACATACATCATAACCAAGTTTTGAACAACGATTGATATGTCTTAGTCTCTTCAATAGATATTGGTGCACAACTAAGTAAAATCGACTGTCCATGATTATTAACTCCAAAAAATGGCATAAATGGCATGCTGTAATTATTTAAAAGATAAGTACTATCAAAGGAAATAACATCATTGAATTCTCATTAAACAGCTCTTAATCTTACATTAGCCCAAAAACATTTTTCATCTTCCCATCATCATATGTTTTTACGGCATAGAAGAAATTGCGTCTACCTTCTTACATTTTGATAAAAAAATCACTAACAACCTAAGCATCACCCTCACCTTGTCGTATATTTCTAACACTTTCAATGTGGTTGCGAAAATCATTTTCTAAACAACTCATGTTCTCAAAACCTGCATCTTTAAAGACAAAAAAAAAAAAACACACTAATTTGCTAAGGCAAACACTAGCTAAATCATTAATCTTAAGTTTTCTCGTCACATATGAACTCAATTGATTATTTTACAATAAAAATCTTGACTGTTATAGTGTCATATCATGATTATAATCATTCACCACCATATTTAACCTCCATTGTCCATTATTTTGCAATGATGTGCATATCTTTGCCTTGCAACCGGTTCTATGAGAAGCTTGTGGTTTAAGAGTATTAGTACCATATTGAGTTGGTTTGCTTGAATGATGACAACCAAATTGTTGATACTTATATACACCATTGCCATCCTTTCCTTATTACTCTTTTATCACACTAAAGCCTTTCTATTTAGCATATTTTTGGTATAATTCAAAACTAGTTCTACATCATCCCAAACATATGGTTCTTCAATTCTGGCATCATTGTTGTTTGCTTTATAAAAAAAAACTTTTCAACATTACCATCAATTGAAATGATTCCTCCAATGTTATTTTTTTCAACAAATTCATCATCCATCATGCAAGTTATTTTCTTCACAACTCATACTAAAAAATTATAAAAAACTATTATTTTTTATTCCCAACAATAGTACATTTTTTATTGACAACACATTCACAAATGAGATATTGCTAATATTATCATCAATACCATATTTTATGGTAATATTTTTTAATTTAACTCCACTCCACTACTTTATAATTTTAGTATAAAACTCATACATTAACAAACATACAAATATGAAAATATCTAATGTCTATCTTCGAATATAAAAGTATCATTATTCAAATATATTTCATAGAACCTACACTTAAAGGGCTATTCAACATAGTTATTCAAATATAATATTCATGTTATTCCAATATTTCCAACAATAACCAAAATATGTATAGATTCAACATAATTATTCGAATAACAATATGGTTATTCAAATAGATTTCATAGAACCTACACTTATAGAAATTAATATTAATGTTATTCCAATATTTCCATCATTAACCTGAATTTAGTTAAATATTTGATGTATATTTCACTTATAATTACTTTAACATTAAGAATAAAAGAAATTAATTATTCACCATATTTTAATTTTCAATCACATTAAAAATTAAAAATAATTATCACACTAATAATAAACAAATTAGTATTATTGATTTACTAAATTAATTAATCCCTATATTTTATACAGCAATAAAATTATCACCACTTTCTCATTTCCAATCAAAATTTTAAACTATACATTATTATCAAATAACTAAAATAAAATTTCTCTTTCAAATTTTACAAATTTTCATTTATTAATGTGAAAGAATACTTACTTGAGTGTTTTAAGTGAAGATTTTGTGGTTCCCATCACTTTGATGGCAACCTCTCCTTTTTCTTTAACTTTTTAAAGTAATTTACACCTCTATAGGTCCATCAATATAGAGAATTTTAGGAGACAAAACTTGAAAAAAAGAACCATAACATGTAAGCATACAACTATAAATACACAAAAGGTTTTCACTTTTCCCTTCAAAATTACTCCACTTTGCCCTCCTAAACTAATATCTTTGCCCTCCAAAACACTACTTTTTCCCTCCTCATTTTTTGCCAACTCATTCTTCCACATAATAAGAGGCATGTCGGTATCTTCCACATAAGCAATGAGTACATGTCATTTCATGCCACGTGGCCAACTATGTTACTATTCATATAGATGGCCAACTATACCAAGTAGTTTTGTTATCCAAATAAATTATTTTTATAATTATCATTTATTTATTATTATCTTAATGATATTTTCAAATACTTTGATTGGCCATTAAAATAATTTAATTGGTATAATAAACCAACAAATTTAATTGTTCTAAAATTTTTATAAATTTATTAGACTAAAAATATTTAATTATTTAGTTATTCAATTATCTAATTAAATTATTTCATAAATCAAAAATATTTAATTGATTTAGAAATAATTTTTGAAAATTTACATGTGTACATATACTCATTTCAGTTCAGTTCTTAATTTGAGTTATAACAACCACTCTTGTCAAATCCTAGACTGCCTTGGCAATTTAGACAAGTTACAGATGTTTGATCTCTCACGCAATAGTTTTTATGGTGAGATACTGATAGAACTAAACAATATGATCTTCCTTCGTTAATATTTCGCCCAATTTCGGGATCATGAGTTATGGATGCGACAAAGGACTCCAATGATGAAAATGTCATGAATAGGTCTTCAATACTTGAGCTTTAAAACTTCAGAGGTCTTATTGCATTTTTCAAAGAAAAAATTTAATGTTTTTATGGACTAAATTGCTTTTTTAAGGACTTAATTACAAAATTTAAATTCTTTTAGGGACCTTTTTGTAATTAAAAAAAGTAGTCGGAATTATGTAATACTGGTCGGAATTAGAATTTTCCGTCCGATTTTCTAATTTTTCAGAAAATAAAAAAATATTTTTCTTGAATCCTAATTGGTCTGAAATTTTCTTAAAATTATTTTTTATATTTATTTGATATTTTTAAGGAAATAGAATTCTTTTAGGAATTAATTTATATGTAGGGTTTGAAGGGTTGTTCTACTATAAAAGGAGGTATTTCGGCTCCTTTAGGGGGGATTTTGGAAGAGTAGTACTCTTATTCACCGCTTTTGTTTTGATATTTTGAAAAAGCATTATCTACAAAAATTATCTGTTTGCTCAATTAATTAATTAAAGATCTTTGGAGGATTTTTGAAGAATAAGATTCGAAAACTTATCAAGAATGATGATTTTACAAAATTTGAGGAGCACTACATTAAAATTATCCATAAACATCATCATCTTCTTATTCTATTTCACTTGATTTATTTATTTCTTTTTTTTTTATTGAGTTTTAATTTTATTTAAATTATTGTTATAATTTATTCACTAATCATAATTTTTGTTATTTTTTATGGTGATTATGGAGGAAAATACATGACGATCATGTTTAGAGGACTAAACTCATAAGAAGTCAATGAAATGTTATGGATAAGACCTTGTAGAGACATAATATATAGGGTTTTTATTTTTTATTTATTGCTTTATTCTATTTATATTTTTTTGGGGTGTATTAATTATTTTTATTATTATTCTCAATAGATTATTGTAATAGCCCTAATAGTGAGAATAGTGAAATTGTGTGTGATTGCATGTCTATGTTCATTAATTGGTTAGTAAAATTGAGGTTTCAGTTGGGTAATTAATTAAAATCAATGGAGGAAGTAGATTAATTTATGATTGCATGTTAATTAAAATTAGAGTTTTAGAAGGAATAATTAATTAGTTGTTTGATCTTTTATTTAATTGTTTTGGCATGTTTTATTTTTTTTTGCGCTTATTTATTTATTTTTATGTATTTTGAGTCTTAAACCCATGTTAGGCTTTAATTTATTTATTTAAGTTTAGATTATTCTTTTTTAGTCCATCTCACTTAATAATTAAATAGGGTTTAATTGATTAAAACATATCCTTAGGCCCATAATTGATTAGACTTTAGGTTAGAGATAACTTAGGTCAGTCTAGCAAATTAGACATAGGTCCACCTAATTTAATTTAGACTTAGCCCATTTAATTTAAGTCTTTTTTCATAACTTGTAGATTTATGATCACCTTAAAATTAAAACATGTAGAACTAGGCTCACTAATTTAATACTCCATAAAATGTAGATTTAGGCTAATTTTTAGAATTACAATAAATAGATTTATGATCATTTAATTAAGCTCGTTTCTAAGTTCACTTATAAATTTAAACATTAGGATTTAGCCAATTTAATTAAAATACATGTAGATTAGATTAATTTAGAGATTATATGTTCTATTGAATGCATTATTTACTTGTATTTTTCATAACTAGTTTGTCTTAGAGTTAATTACTAAAATAAAAGTTTATTTGAAATTGCATGTAAATAGAGGACAATATAGTAATTTTTAAAGTAATTTTAAATGAACATAAGACTAAAAGAAGTTGCTATTCTGTACCCAAAATTTCCTGGTTGTGGTGCTAGTTTTTTTTTAAGGAATTGAGTATCACCTTTTTGATTTGTTCCAATTATTATCCTGGGTGACAACTCTTCATCTTTACGTCATATCTTTATGACAGTGGTTAGTGTGTTCTTTAAAGTTTTAAGCTCAAACAGTGTTGCGGTTATTAAAATTTTAGACGTGCTCTAAACCCCGCTATTTCCAGCAATGTTGCAATATATTGTGGTGAAGCTAGAGAAGGTCATGTAAAAAGAAGTGGTGGCTGGTGTAATTGTTGAATCAGTTGTCTCAATATCTTTGGTTTGTGTTTCAATTTACTTAATAGTGGTTGGAGTCCTGCAACAAAAATATAGTTGTGATCAATCACTTATTAGTGAATCGCAACCAATAACTGAAGATTTACAGGCAAATTCTAAATTTGAATATATAATGCAGGCCACTGATGGCTGGATTGACAAATATATAATTGGGAGAGGCAAGCATGGAACAGTTTACAGAACAAAATCTCTGAACTCGAGAAAGCATTGGGATGTCAAAAAGGTAAGTTTGTCTCAAGTAAACTTTAGCTTTGAGATGAGAACTTTGAGCTTGGTTAGGCACCGAAATTTAGTTAGAATGGCAGGTTATTGCGTCCAAGACGGGTATGGCCTCATTGTCAACCAATATATGGCTGGAGACACACTTTTTTTGTAATTCATAGAGAAGAACCACGTTTGGTTGTGGACTGAGAAACCAGATATCGCATTGCTTTCGGAATTGCACAAGGCCTTTGTTACCTTCACCATGATTGTGTCCCACAAATTATACATAGACATGTAAAATCAGATAACCTTTTGATGGATTCAGGATTAGAACCAAAGATTGGAGATTTTGGGATGGCAAGATTCTTGGTTCTGATTCAAACTCATCAAGATCTACAATAGTAGGAAAATTAGGTTACATAGCACCAGCTATGCCACATTCTAGCATGTTATTTACTTCATAACATGTTTATTGCAGGCACAGGCTCACTGTTGTTAGCTTTCTATTTTCCAATTTTACAATGCAGAAAATGCAAACACAACCCAATTGACAGAGAAAGTTGATGTATACAGCTATGAGTCATTTTGTTTGAGCTCCTTTGCCGAAAAAATGCATGTAGTCCAAAGCTTCGAAGAAGGTGAGGATATTGTATCCTGCACAAGGAGGAAGTTGCAAGAGAACGATGAGTACATTTTCTTTTTAGATGAAGAAATTAGCTTCTAAAAAATTGATGTGCAAAAAAAAAGCTCTGAGATTGCTGGAATTGGCCTTAAAAGCACTGAAACAGTAACTGATACAAGACCCTCCCTGAGAAATGTTGTAGTTTCTCTTATCAAGTTGAATAATTAACGTGATATTGTGAAAATTATATCTGAGAAATGAAAGATAAACAGATTAGAATCCTGTGGTGGTTCTCTTTGTTGATCAGTTGTGAATTATTGTTGTTGGTGTTGGTGCTGCTGCTGCTGCTTCTGCTTGGCATAAGCACGTTTGCTTTGAAATGAAATTTACATGCCAAGACTGCAACGTATCTTTTATAATATATAATTCGTGTTAGATTCTCAAATATTAATCCAAAGGACTATATTGATGCGTTCAGTAATTTGTTTCTATGGGTTAAATTCTCAAAATCTTTAATGCAGGGCACAATAGTGATTTACTCAGCAATTGGTCTGTATACATTGTCCATTTTAAATCTTTCTTGTATCTCATCTCGTTCAATTTGTTTTGTTTTAGAGTGGACGTTGAGCCTTGATGTGATGATGTTTATGATAGTTGAAAGAGTACTAACAAATATGACAATATTGCTTACTAAAATGGCTAAATATACTTTTAACTACATTAACTGTAATTTTGGTTTTGCAGGCATGTGCCATAAAATTAATTTATGAGTACATAGAAATTGGAAATTCTAGTTTATATATTGCTTATGCCCAATAGATATTGGAAATTTACGAGTACATAGAAATTCATTACATTGAATCACCCTATAGCTAGTCAACTTAACTTGACGCGGGGGTTTGATGATCTCCGGCAGCAGAAATAGTAGAGCTGGCACTCTCTTCTCCATTATCTCTGACAATAACAAGTTGGAACCATAGCTGATCAGCGTTGTCACGAAACGTCCAAAACTGAAGAGTAGAATTATTTTGGAGCAGCTTAATGTTATTTCTGACTACTTTGGAGTACCACCCAGAAACTATGTTGTAGTGGCTGCTATTACCATGCATATCCCACTTCTTCAATTTCAGTTTAGTTCCCTTCAGATCATCAGATTCAGATGGTCCTATCAACATCACATCTATACCTTTGCAGTGTCCGCCACATTCACGTTCACTCAATGTCCTTTTCTCATGTTCTCTAAGAAATCCAACATTGTTCATCTGATTAATTGGTATTGAAACCCTACCTTGAACTTCACTCACATCAGTCTTTGTCAATTTCTTCGTTATTACCAGATGAACTTCGCTACCTCCCTTTTCTTCTATTGTCCTCCTTAACACACTTGGCCAGACAGGTTCATCAGTATCATTATTATTTGTCTTCTGCTTCTTCTGCTTGTGCTCGAAATTGAAACCATTTGTTTCTTTCGGTTTAGGAGCGTTTGCAAAAAGTCTAACGCAGTTTTCTTCTCGTATAACCATTTTCTTCCGACCACCGACTCTCGCTTTCTTCGGTATCTCACAGCCAGATGTAAGACATTTTAACAATGTGTTATGAGTAGAAGGAGGCGGAAGATTGCTATTGTTGTTGGTAGGGTTTTTGTATGAATTAAACGGCAGAAATTCTTCAAGAATTCGCTCGGTGAGGATGGTGAGCTTTTCCTCCGGTTTTTCCCTTAAAATTTCTTCAATCTCTTCCATGATGTACATGAAAGGAAAGTCATCATATCCATCCACAAGCCTCGACATATCGATCTTTTTTCTTTGCTGATTCAACAGTAAATGTGTACAATGGAAGGTGTGCAAATGCAAGAATACTTTCGTCGATATATAGAGATTGGGTGGTAGGCTTCGGCAGTTCTGGCTCCTATTTAAGGTGTGCAGCTACAGATTATTCCTTTTCTTTTCCTAATTGTTGAGGTTAATTAATCCTTGACCTACTTGGACTAATTAACTAAGATTAAACCTTTCCTACTTGAATTTAAAACTGGTTCTCCTTAGCTGACCCTATTTCAAAGAGAGTACTACAGTGTAGTACATAAGATAATATCACCACGAAGAGCATATTATTATTATTTGACAATGCTACCCTTCTTTACTAAATAATAATAATACTAGCAAATAATAATAATAATTATTATTATTATTATTATTACATTTCATTATTTTTAGTCCATAAAAATTTTAAAATTTTAAATATTTTAAAAATATAACTTTTATCATTATTTAGAACATTTTTTGTTAATGAAAATCGAAAATTATATTTGATTAAAAGCTTAAACCATTTTAAGATCTCTAAATTTTTCGGTTTTCTTTCTATTTGGTTCTTATTGAATTGCTATCTTTAATTGAGTTTTCAATCTTTTATTTTATAATTTTTTACATCCTTAATATGATACTCATTAAATTTAAACAGATTTTCCATCAAAATATTGTCATGTCATATTATTTCCTTTAAATTTAAACTTTTCAAGTGTCGTTCAAGAGATCCTTAAAGAATTATTACATTTAATTAAGTTTTACTTCCTTTAACAAACATATACAAAACACATGCAATAAAATATTGTGTAATGCAACTATTTAATGAAACATATTTCATGTAGAATTTTTATTTGTATATTTAAACTTGACTCGACATTGGCTCATAAGAACTAGACTTCAACTCGAATTTAGCTCTTTTTAATAATAATAATAATAATAATAATATATTTGTTGTTTTTATATTTAATGTAATGTTTTAATTTAATACAATTATGTTAAATTAGTTCATAAATTAATTTAAAAATATAACTTAATTTTATCGTTTAACTTAAATTTTATTGACTTAAAATTTTTTATTCAATAAAATTAAGTTGAATTTTACCCAGTTTTATTATTTGACTTAAATTTTACTAAATAAAGTTATTTTAAATAATAAAATTAAGTTAGCAATGAAAAAATTTTCTATTATTAAAAATTGAAATTAAATTAAAAATATATTATCAAAATCATTACTATCAAATGAACAGGACAATGCTTCTCTTCGTTGCCTCAACATGAAAAAAACAAAAGGAGTTAATTGGCTGGCGATATTGGTTGTGTCTGATGAGGTGTTAGATCCGCCAATGCTAAAGCATACCTACTTTGGCTTCTTATGTATTCGGTAAAAAAAAGCTAATTGGCAGAATATACAAAGAAGAAGAAAAATCCCTTATATTTCTTTATCGTCATGATTGCCTTTATCTTCTTTACCCTTTTAATGATATAGATATTTCACTGTCTTCTATATGCTTCCTTTCCTTTTTTTGATGTGGGCCCATGTATAAGTGTGCACACCTTGGTGTATTTGGAGCAGTTAGATAGAGTCATGTGCAGGTTGGCTTTAAAAGGCCATAACTTTTGACTCGAGAAGAGTTACAGGGCCCATAATATATCAAATCAAAGCTCATTTAGAGATCTACATGGATGACAAGGCTTGCTTGTTATAGCTAGATTGAGGGAAAAATTCGGTTGTTTGAATTTGCTTTGGAGGCTTTGAATATTTTTGCATATTTTAGATTATTTTCATTATGGGCTTATTGTTAAATTGTATATTGACCCTTTTATTTTTAGGTTTTCAATTGTTAAATGTTATAAGTATGTTTTCTTCTATTTTGGACAATAATTTTTTTTATTGAATTGAATAAAAACCCTTTCTTTGATGTTAAGAACCTCTAAGGATTAGAACTACAAACATTAATGATTATGAACCCATGAATTACTATCTTGCAAACCCAATAACAAATTGAATTTCAAAGTTAAGAATTTCTTAGATCATATTGCAAAGGTTTGGTTGATCAAGATTAGAACTTAAAGAAAAATAAGTTCTTTAAACCTTAACCCTTAACACACTATAAGGATAGATCAATTCCTTGATAAGTGGTTTATGCATTCAATAAGATTTCAAGAATTCAAGCAAATATGCATAGGAAACAAAAAGTATTTTTTTTATTAAAATTCCAATCTAAATAAAACGCACCATAAAGGTTGTTTTTATAACATCCTAACATAAGAAACCCTAATGAAACTATTAAACGTAGCTGCCACATAAGCATAATAACAAATAATATAGTTTTGAACTTACATAAGAGATTTCAGCCCGTATACTAGCCCACATTAATCTTAATGTATTTGGACTTGCAAAACATTAAACAAAGCCCATTCAGTTATGTTTTCACTTAGTCTAAACCTAACATGATCAATTGAACTTCCTTGACTAGCCCAATCTTACATATAGCAAATTAAGGCTTTTAATAGCATCTTGGACCTTGACCTTGTAATTGGGCCTTGTGGCATGCTTAATGGATCCTTAGTTTTATCTTTTATTTTCTTATTGTCCTCTTCATCAAGCCCATCCTTAGCTTTTAATGTAGCGGAAGCCTAGGAAATTAGATAAATACTGCTCGATGTTGAATCGTGCACGATTACCATCTAACAATCTTTTATAACTTGTTGATTTGTGCATAAATGCCAAGAAATAGGCATCAATAATCGTTGATTCACACAAAGGAATACCAAATATTAAAAGAAAATAAATTTAATTTATCAATTCAACAAAAGCCGTCCTCAAACAATTCTAAAGAGACAAATAAATAGAGTTTAGGAAAAAAATCCTAAAACAAAAAAGGAAGAAAAGGCAAAAAAAACCCAAAATAGGAACATAAACTTTGACTATAAGGTGTTTATACAAAACCACCTTCTTTTGGCGTACCCTTCAAGTCGATTGTGCCTATAGGATGGGGTGATGAGTTTGATGATGAGAACTGCTAGACAAGAAAGAAAAATGCACATTTGAGGTACAGAAAGATGAAGTCATGGAGACAGTTGGCAAGAAGATGGAAGAATAGTTGTTATGTTAGCCACTTAAAGGACAACCATTATGAGACTCAACATCCCTAACATCTAGAGTAAGAAATAAATTTTCTTATTGTCTTCTTTGAATAAAATTTTAGTTTCTTAAAAATTTTTTTGTTTTAGTGATCAATGATATGAATTCTGATCATGCTTACTTATGTAATGTACATCCTAATGGTACTATGCATTATAATATTGATTGCATCTACATGTTTAACATAAATTCAATTCAATTAAATTCATTCAGAATGAGAACAAATGCAAATTCAGAGAACATCCATATATCATATGATGTAACTTTTGATTATAGGAAATTTGAGGACAAAAAAGAATGAAAAAGAAAAAAAAAGGAAAAAACAAAGAGAGAGAAAAAGAAAAAAAGAATAGTAAGGTAAAAATTAGAGAGAAGAAAATTTTAGGACTGGCTGATAACAGGAGTTGTACCATGTGATGTAATGAATGTTCTCATTTTTGCCCTAATGAATGAGTAAAATTGAATCTGAAATTTTTATTCAAATGCTACATATTCATCTTTATCTTACTGCATAAGTATCTGAATGGAAAGACAATACATAATGAAAGCTAAATAAGAGCTATGAGTCATTATTTTAGTTATGTTTTCTTTTTTGCCACCCCTTTATGATTTTGTCTATAATCTTAGTGTCCCCTTATACCTTGGGAATTCATATGGCTCAATAACTTATGTTGCAACCCATACATTATAATCATCATTAATCATTACACCAGCATCAATCCTCATGTTCAACTCAAGAGCTCTTCAAAAAACAAGTCCAATTGATTTCATTAGCAAGAACTCGCTTTAGTCAGTTTGCCCACTCCCTTGCATTTTTAATGCATGAGATTGTAACTAATAGGGTTAGTAAGTCAAATGATCAACAACAACAGTGAACGAATTAGGTCTCTTGCATATGAAAAAAGACTACTAGAATAGCGTGAATGAATCCAAAATGAAACTGGGGGCAAAATGTAATTTTGGGGGCAAATTATAGAATAGTAGGTCTGCATTCAAAAAGCCAAAAAGGAACACTAAAGTATAAGAGCCAGTATAAGAGATCTCATGGTAGAAAGAAGTATACAAATACATCGGGTATTATACAATAAAAGAATAGCAAAAGGAAACGTTCAACAATGCATCAGTTAATCACAAGCTCCAACGTCGAGCCATAGATCCCACTTGCTAGCATGGTCATCTGTCTAACAAACTGTATCAGAGGCTCTGACATCAGAAGTAACAACAGCAAGGCATTCAATGATCAAACCTAAATTTTATTATTTAACTTAAATTTTACTAAATAAAGTTTTTATTTAATAAAGTTATTTTAAATAATAAAATTAAGTTAGCAATGAAAATTTTTTTTATTATTAAAAATTTAAATTAAATTAAAAATATATTATCAAAATCATTACCATCAAATCAACGGGACAATGCTTCTCTTCATTGCCTCAGCATAAAAAAAAAAACAAGAGGAGTTAATTGGCTGACGCTATTGGCCGTGTCTGATGAGGTGTTAGATCCACCAATGTTAAAGCATACCTACTTTGGCTTCTCATGTATTCGGGAAAAAAAAGCTAATTGGCAGAATATACAAAGAAGGAGAAAAATCTCTTATATTTCTTCATTTTCATGATTGCCTTTACCTTATTTACCCTTTTAATGATATAGATATTTCACTGTCTTCTATACACTTCCTTTCCTTTTTTGATATAGGCCCATGTATAGGTGTGCACACCTTAGTGTATTTGGAGCAGTTGGATAGAGTCATGTGCAGGTCGGCTTTAAAAGGCCATAACTTTTGACTCAAAAAGAGTTATAAGGCCCATAATAAATCAAATCAAAGCTCATATAGAGATCTACATCTATGATAAGGCTTGCTTGTTATAGGCAATTTCAGGGAAAAATTTGATTGTTTGAATTTGCTTTAAAGGCTTTGAATATTTTTGCATATTTTACATTATTTTCATTGTGGGCTTATTATTAAATTGTATATCGACCCATTTTGGACAATAATTTTTTTATTGAATTGAATAAAAACCCTTTCTTTGATGTTAAGAACCTCCAAGGATTAGAACCACAAACCTTAATGATTATGAATCCATGAATTACTATCTTGCAAACCTAATAATAAATTGAATTTCAAAGCTAAGAATCGCTTAGATCATATTGTAAAGGTTTGGTTGATCAAGATTAGAACCTAAAGAAAACTATGTTCTTTAAACTAACCCTTAACACGCCACAAGGATAGATTAATTCCTTGATAAGTGGTTTATGAATTTAATAAGATTTCAAGAATTCAATCAAATATGCAAAGGAAACAAAAACTATTTTTTTTATTAAAATTCCAATATGAATAAAACAAACCATAAATGGTGTTTTTATAACATCCTAACACAAGAAACCTTAATGAAACTATTAAACTTAGCTACCATATAAGCATAATAACAAATAACATATTTTTGAACTTACATAAGAGATTTCAGCCCATATACTAGCCCACATTAGTCTTAATGTATTTGGACTTGCAAAATATTAAACAAAGCCCATTCAATTATGTCTTCACTTCGGCCAAACCTAGCATGATCAATTGAACTTCCTTGACTAGCCCAATCTTGCATATAGCAAATTAAAGCTTTTTATAGCTTCTTGGACCTTGACCTTGTAATTGGGCCTTGTGGCATGCTTAATAGATCTATAGCTTTGTCTTTGGTTTTCTTGTTGTCCTCTCCATCAAGCCCATCCTTAGCTTTATCTCTAGAAATGCCACCACCATCACCATCCTTAAGCTTGGCCATATCCATATCATTCCCTCCTTCTTTAGGATGATTCGTCCTCGAATCAAGCTTATCACCTACATTAAAAGGACTTAAATTACAAACATTAAATGTAACACTCACATTATAGTTGCCTTTCAAATCATTCTTGTAGGCCTTGTCATTGATCCTCTATAGGACTTGAAATGGACCATCACCCCTTGGACTTAGCTTAGAATTTTTTTGATTTAGGAGTCTTTCCTTTCAAAGATAAACCTAAACCTAGTCTCCAGGTTGGAAACACCATAAAAATTCATCCTTTATTAACCCTCTTTCTTCTCAATTCTCTCTTTAATTTACTTGTGTAGCTTTTTAACCAAATTTGCCTTGGAAAAACCATCAACACTAACAAGCTTGTTTAGAGGCAAAGGAATAAAATCAATGGAAGTTAAAGGATTAAAGCTATATACAATTTCAAATGGTGAAGTGTGTAGTGTTGTGAACAGCTATATTGTATGCAAATTCAACAAATGGCAATAAATCCTCCTAAGATTTCAAATTCCTAGAAATTAAAACATGAAGCAATTGAACCAAAGTCCTATTCATAACTTGAGTTTGTCCATTTATTTGTGGGTGGCAAGTAGTAAAAAAGAGCAATTTAGTGTCTAACTTACCCTATAGAACACACCCAAAGTGACTTAAAAATTTAACATCTTTATCACTAACAATGGTCTTAGGTATTCCATGTAAATGCATAACTTCCCTAAGAAATAAATCAACAATATGAACAACATTATCACTTTTATGGAATGGTATAAAGTGAGCTATCTCACTAGACCTATCCACAACAACAAGTATACTATATTTACCTTTTCTAGATCTTGGCAAACCAAGCACAAAAGTCCATAGACAAATCTACCCAAGGAACATCAAGAATAGGTAAAGGTGTATATAACCCATGGGATTGTAATTTAGACTTAGCTTTCAAACACACAATGCATTGACCATAATTCTTATGCCCATCACGTTTTATGCATGGCCATTAAAAATGCTCAATCAAAATATTATAAGTCTTTTACACCCCAAAATAACCCATTAAACCGCCCCTATATGCTTCCCTAACTAGTACAACCTGTAAAGAATAATTAGGAGTACAAAGACTATTTTGCTTGAAAAGAAATTCCTCAAACACATAAAAATAATTAGAAATAGCCCCATTAGCACAGGTTGTAAACATGTTACTGAAATCATTATCACTCACATATAACTTTTATGAACTCAAAGCCTAATAATTTACAATCAAGAGTAGTAAGTAAAGCATACCTACGAGATAGCGCATTATCAACCACATTTTCCTTACCTTTCTTGTACTTGATCACATATGGGAATGTCTCCATGAACTCCATCCACTTGGCATGTCTTCGATTTAGCTTGTCTTGCCCCTTGAGATGCTTCAAACTCTTATGATCCATGTGTGTGACAAATTCCTTAGGCCATAAATAGTGTTGCCATGTTTGTAAGGCCCAAACCAAAGCATAGAGTTCTTTATCATAGGTTGGGTATTGAAGGGCTGTTCCATTTAGCTTTTCACTAAACTAGCATATAGGCTTGCCCTCTTGCATTAAAGTAGCCTTAATCTTAATGCCACTAGCATCACACTCAATCTTAAAGGTTTTGTCAAAGTTAGGTAAAACTAATAAAGGAGCATTACACAACTTATCTTTAAGCATATTAAAAGCATGTTCTTATGCATCACCCTAATTAAACCTTACATTTTTGTTGATAATTTCATTCAAAGGTGTTGCTATACTACTAAAGTTCATAATGAACCTCCTATAGAAACTAGCTAAACCATGAAAACTCCTAACTTGGCTAATGTTTTCAGGTGTTGGCCACTCCCTAATTACTTCCACCTTCTCTACATTAACCTCTAGACCCTTTGAACTAACAACTAAACTAAGGAAATTAATTTTGTCCACACAACAGCTACACTTTTTCAAATTGGCATTCAACCTTTCTACCCTAAGAACTTCTAAAACCCTATGCACATGCATGACATGATCATTAATGGACTTGGAATTATTAAGAAATCATTGTAAGCACCCAATTTTAGGATGCAATTGTGCATGAATGCAATAAAAGCCTCTATGATGACAATTTCATAAAAAATTGACCTTTAGTGTTAAGTTTCGTGATTTTAAGGACTAAATTACAACATTTTTTGGTAAAAATTTAGCTTTTATAGGGGTATATTTGGAAATGTGCAACTAGTATTATGTAATGCCAATCAACGTTACATAATGCTGATCAACATTATCCAATGTCAATCGACATTACACAATGCTGATCGGCATTATGTAATGCCAATTGGCATTACACAATGCCAATTGTCATTACATAATGCCAATAGACATTACATAATGCTAGTACATTTTGGAATGTTGAGGCGTTAAAAAATTCAGTAAAAATTTATTTTGTCACTGTGATTGGTCCAAATTTAATTTATAAATAAATTGATTTGAGTATTTATCTGTAGGTTTCGGTATAGTACGCATCTTTTACGCGTATAATCTTTTTTTTTTAAGTTAAAATTCTTATCCTATTTTTTGGAAAGGGAGAGATCAAAGCTATTGTGATCGCATAACTCATGTGATCATATAAGCAGTTAGCTTTGGAATGAGATATAAAAAAAAAATTGGCAGAGAAGAAGAGAGAGGGAAACTGGGGTAAAAAAAAAACCCTAATCAACTACTGCAATAGAGGTGGATTGAGAAAAAGAGAGAAGACCTAACTTGATACTTTTATTTCAAAACCCTTTTTTTTTAAAAAAAAGAAACAAAGTACATTCTTTTAAAAAGTCCATATATTAAGAAAGCGCAGAGTCAATTTTCTCAAAACGGTGAAATACCATTATGAGGGGCATTCAAACAACATTTGCACAACATTACTTATCTTCTACTCCTTTCTTTTTATTAGTTCTTTCTTTTATGTCATCATTTTCTTTTTATTATTTTTTATTTTATTATTTCTATGTTTTTTATTCGAGTTTTATTTTCATTATTTTCTTTTCTTTGTCCATTAATTATAGTATTATTTTCTTCTTTTCCTTTGTGTTTCATGATTCTAGTGACGAATACATAATTGAACTAAGGAAACTCACGAAGAATCCATGAATGAAAGCCAAGAGTCAATATCCCAATTTAATTTTATTTTACTCTGTTTAGTTTATTTTATTTTATTTTATTTTATTTGTTTAGGTTTTGAATTTGTTTAATTTATCTTCTTAAGGGTTATATTTTAATTTTATTTTCTTTATTATTTTGGTAGATTTTGTAATAGCCCTGATAGTGAGAATAATGAAAATTTAGTTCTTGTTCTTAAAAATTTAATTAGTAAATTAGGTTCAATTTGGTAAACCCTAATTAAAATCAATGGAGGAATTAGATTAATTTAGGTTGCATGTTAATTAAAATTAGGGTTTTTTTAGATAAAATAATTTAATTGCAAGGTTGATCTTTTTATTTGTTTGTTTTGATTTTTTTTATCATTTTTGGGCTTATTTATTCTCTTTATGTGTTTTGAGCCCTAGACCTATATTAGGCTCTAACCCATTTAAATAATTTTAGGTTTAAGTAGTTCTTTATTAACCCATCTCATTTAATAGGTCTAGATTTTAATTGAAATACATTTTAGGCCTATAATTAACTAGATTTAGGGTAGAGATAATTTAGACCCATTTAGTTAATTAGATATAGGCCCACCTAATTTAATTTAATTAATTTCGACTTAGCCCATTAAATAAAAGCCTTTTCCATAACTTGTAGATTTAATATCACCTTAGAATTAAAACATGTAGAATTAGGCCCACTAATTTAAATATTTCATAATTTGTAGAATTAGGCCCACTTTTAAAATTCAAAAAAGTATACTTAGGTTCACTTAATTAAAATTAAATAGGTAATTAGGCCCATTAGTATTTAGGTTCACTTGTAAATTAAATAATGTAGATTTAGATCATTTAATTAAAATCAATGTAGATTAGACTAACTTAGGGATTATGAATTTAAATGAATGCATTGTTTACATGTATTTTCATGACTAGTTTTCCTGGAGTTAATTGTTTTAAATAAGGGTTTATATGAAATTGCATGTAAATAGAGGATGACATAGTAATTTATAAAGTAATTCTAAATGAACATAAGATTGAAAGAAGTTAGTATTCCGTATCCAGAATCTCTTGGTTGTGGTGCTAGCTTTCTTTTAGAGAATCGAGTACCACTATTTTTAGTTATCCCAATTATTACCCTAGGTGGTGACTTTTCATCTCCATGCCATGTCTTTATGACCATGGTTAGTGTGTTCTCTAGAGCCCTGAGCTTAAACAGTGTCACGGTTGCTAAAATCTTGGGCGTGCACTAAACCCTATCATCTATAGTGGTGATTCCACTAGGGATAAGAGATATTGATTCTACTTGTGTTCTTTACAGTTATTTTATTAATTATTATTTTATTCTTGCATTCATTATGCATGTCCCTATTAACTGATGGCATTGGTTTATGATTCCATGATTCCACTAACTTCATGGAGTTGTAAATTGGCTAACCATCACTCTTAGCCTTAACTCGGTGCAAGAGAGATTGCCGAGCTCATCTGACCAGAGTCTATAACCCAAGTCCTAAAGGGGGGTAGTCTTCTCTTGAGTTTGCAAAGGATGTTGGGCCCCTCTGACCTTGGCCTGCAACTTAAGTTTTAAAGGAGGGCATCTTACTAAGGGAACCTTAATTCAAGTCTTAAAGGAGGCCATCACCGGACTTAACTCATGTAGTGGCCTAGTAACTTCCCCTAGGATTTACCCAAATTGCTTGTAAATGTTGCCATAAGGTATTTTTATCTATAAAAGCCCAAGCCTATACTTTAGAAGCCCATTTGGGCTAATAAAGATTGGGCTAATCTTTTATACCTAGAAATGTTGTTTCTATGTTTTTACTATTTTAAGAGATTTGGCATGCATGTCGGTTCTTGATATCCCCTGTGGATATTAAGGCTAAAATAAAAAATTCTAGGAAAAGAGACTCACCATTGAATAAGTGTGTGGGAGTGATGTGAATCCAAGTTCAAAGCCTAAAGAGATCCAAGATCCATTAATAGTACAAGAAGGCCCAATGACAAGGTCCAAATCTAAGAAGCTTCAAGAAGCCATATTGGGTTTAATTAGGGGCATTTGGAAAGCTCAAAAATTCAACCCAATAAAGCATCCATGGAGGCCCAAGGAATAATATTTAACTTGTTTTTGTGTTAATAACAATTAGGGTTACATGTAGCCACGATATACAAGTTAATGGGGAAATTAATACCAAGTAATGGCTATTAATGTGGGTAGTGGTTATTAAGAGTTAATGGGGCAATTAATACCAAGTAATGGCTATTAATGTGGGTGGTGGTATTAAGGCAAATTAAGAGTATAAGTAATCCTATGTGTGTGAGTCCATTTTAGTAGTGTGTGCATGGACTTGTACTCTATATAAACAAGTCCTTTTCTTTCTTTTATAGCATGAATGAATTTGATATATGAATTATAACTTTGTTTGAGTTTTATTGTGAGGAATTTTATCTTTAATTTCTTGCATAAACTTTGTCACTTATCAAGCTTTATTCTAGCTTGTGGTGTCAAAATCTAAATCTTTGTTTTCTTGTTATTTATCTAAATTCAAAGTCTATCTTAGTATCTTTATCCTTGTTGGTAAAGGGGTTAAGTAGCATCTATCTTCTTACTTCAATCTTTGAACGATCCAAATTTGTGGATTAAATTGGTAATTTCTAGTTTTCTTATAATTCAACTTATCATAGTATTCTTGCTATTGGGGAGTTAATTGATGAAATCTACATTTCCCATCATAAGTGGTATAAGAGCATTGGCTCAAGATTGAGGTTTGCGTATCTAAAACTATCTTTTAGTTCTCAATATCTTATGTTCATCTTATATTTTTCACCTTTCTTGCTATCTATTGTTCTTGTTATTTTTTTTATCTTTATTCTTCTTATCTCAAGATTTTGTTTGCATATATATAAAAAAAAAAAGTTGTTATCTTTGAGATTTTTGTGATACCTTTCAATTCGTGCATATATCAAAAAAAAAAAAAGAAATTCGTCCATAAAAAAATATATGTTATCTTTGATATTCTTGTGTTAGATCTCAGTTTACACTAAAAAAAAATTGACTCTTCATATTCCATTGAGATCTATCTTTATAATTTTGTCTCTTTGTGTTCTTTGATGATCTATCTTTGTTTTTTTTATTTCTATTAGCTTATTTGTTACAAATTGTTCATTTCTTTAAGCCTACCTTATTATTTTCTTGTTAGCTTACCTTTTTTTTTTTTATCATTGATTACTACATTCTTGAATTTTGTTTGATTGAGAAACTTAGTTCATCTAAGAAATCAAAAGGCAAATTTGAGAGGTAAAAGGCAAGAGTGTGAGATCATTAGAGAAAAAGGAAAAATTGAGTGTAAACACGAGTGGTATACATCAAGTTTGAGTGAAACACGCGAGGGAGTGTTGTGAGATTGTTTCTTTCTATTTTCTTTTGTTAAAATTTTAGGTTTTACAATCATGTCAAAAGACACAAGTTCTTCTTCTACAAATGATCATGTGATTCAAGCTATGCAACAACAATTCGAAAGAATGTTTAACATGATGGCGGGAGTCAATGAGAAATTGGAGAGGCATGATGGCATCCTTAACCAATTACAAGGAGAGCCTAGACAAAGGAGACATCCACCAATTGACCAAGAGGACTATGAAGGAGAGGATGAATTGGATGATGATCAAGTCACCTTGGTGGGACAACAAATCAATCCTAAGAGACAAGCTAGGAGAGGACGTCCTAATGATGATGTTGATCGCAACCTTGGAAGCATCAAAATGAAGATTCCTTCATTCCAAGGAAGAAATGATCCAGATGTGTACCTTGAATGGGAGAGGAAAGTGGAACTCATCTTTGAATGTCACAATTATTCGGAGGAGAAAAAGTTAAAACTTACTGCTGTTGAGTTTAGTGATTATGCAATTGTTTGGTGGGATCAATTTTGCAAGGAAAGACGTAGATATGGAGAAATACCCGTGGAGTCTTAGAGGGAAATGAAGCAAATCATGAGAAAGAGGTTTGTTCCAAGCCACTACTATAGAGAGCTTCATGAAAGGTTACAAACTCTAATTCAAGGATCCATGAGTGTGGAGGAGTATCACAAAGAAATGGAGAAGGCTATGATTAGAGCAAATGTGGTAGAAGATCATGAAGCTACCATGGCAAGGTTCTTGAGAGGGCTAAACAAAAACATTGCTGATGTTGTTGATTTGCAACATTATGTGGAGATTGAAGATATGGTGAATTTGGCCATGAAAGTGGAAAGCCAATTGAAAGGAAAGAGGTATGATTCTAAACCAAATGTGGGTTCTTATTCTTCTTGGAAAACTTCTTGGGGGAAAAAGGATGATAAACCTTTTAATAAGTCAAAAGTGGTAGAAACTAAACCTAAAATTGACTTGGGTAATAAGGGAAAGGGTAAGAATCAACCAGCCCAAACTAGGGGAATCAAATGTTTTAAGTGTTTGGGTTATGGGCACATTGCTAGGGAATGTCCAAATAAGAAAGCTATGATTCTAAGGGATGGTGATATTGAATCAGAGAGTGAGGGGGATAGTGATGATGATATGCCTTCTTTAGAAGATTGTAGTGATGTTGAATGTGCTAAGGGAGATAATCTTGTTGTTCAAAGAACATTGAGTTTGCAAAATAAACATGATGTCCATAGGGAGCAAAGGGAAAATTTGTTTCATACTCATTGTTTGATTTCTAACAAGTTGTGTAACATGATTGTGGATAGTGGAAGTTGTACTAATGTAGCAAGCACTTTGCTAGTGGAGAAATTGAAGTTGCCTACTACCAAGCACCCAAGACCATACAAGTTACAACGGCTTAATGAAAGTGGAGTTGTAAAGGTAAATAAGCAAGTTCTAATTTCTTTTCAAATTGGTAGATATAAGGATGAGGTGTTGTGTGATGTGTTACCAATGTTGGCCGGACATATGTTGTTGGGGAGACCTTGGCAATATGATAAAAGGGCTAACCATGATGGATTAAAAAATATGTATACTTTGACTATGGAAGGAAAAAGGTTTAACCTTGGACCATTAACTCCAAATCAGATTTTTGAAGACCAAATGTGCATCAAGCAACAATATGAAGAAATGGGTTCTTCATTGGGAAATTCTTTGGGAAGGGAAACCTTTGAGAGTACAGAAAAAGGTGAGATGAGTGAACCTAAAAATTCCAATTCTTTTGACTAAAATGGGAAACACATGGTGAGAGAAAACAAGGAAGGTTCAAATGAAAGAAAAATGAGTGTTTATGCAAAAATGAGTGATGTAAAAGAAGCTATGTTTTTTAGGCAACACATGCTTGTACTTATGTATAAGGAGATTTTGCATATTTCTAATGAAATAACCAATGGTTTGCCTAGTGTTGTTGTTGATCTTTTGTAGGTTTATGAAGATTTATTCCCAGAAGAAATTCCAAATGGTTTGCCACCTAAAAGAGGCATTGAGCACCAAATTGATTTCATACCCGGAGCAAGCATTCCAAATACACCAGCATATAGATGTAATCCGGAGGAGACCAAGGAAATCCAAAAGCAAGTGAGTGAGCTTATGGAGAAGGGTTATGTTCATGAAAGCATGAGTCCATGTGTCGTACCCGTCTTATTAGTCCCTAAGAAAGATGGAACTTGGAGGATGTGTGTTGATTGTCGTGCGATCAAAAAAATCACGATGAAGTATAGACATCCCATTCCTAGGCTAGATGACATGTTGGATGGATTGCATGGTTCATATTTTTTTTCAAAAATTGATTTGAAATCTGGTTATCATCAAATTAGAATGAGAGAAGGTGATGAATGGAAAACAGCTTTTAAAACTAAACATGGTTTATATGAGTGGTTAGTAATGCCTTTTTGTTTAACTAATGCACCAAGCACTTTCATGAGATTGATGAATCATGTTTTAAGAGCATTCATAGGAAAATTTTTTGTTGTCTATTTTGATGATATCTTGGTTTATAGCAAAAATTTAGATGAGCATGTACAACATTTGACTTGTGTTTTTTATATGCTTAGGGAAGAGAAGTTGTATGCTAATATAAATAAATGCTGTTTTTGCACTAATGAAATTACTTTTCTTGGATATATTGTCAATGACAAGGGCATTCATGTTGATCAAGAAAAGGTGAAAGTAATTAGAGAATGGCCAACACCCACAAGTGTAAGTGATGCAAGAAGCTTTCATGGTTTAGCTAGCTTTTATAGAAGGTTCATTAAAAAATTTTCTACCATAGCTGCACCTTTAACTGAATGCATAAAAAAAAATGTTGGTTTTAAGTGGGGAATTGAACAAGATGAGGCTTTTAACTTGCTAAAAGACAAATTAAGTTATGCACCCTTGTTATCTTTGCCAAATTTTACTAAACCTTTTGAGATTGAGTGCGATGCAAGTGGCATAGGTATTGGAGGAGTTTTGATGCAAGAAGGCAAGCCCATAGCATTCTTTAGCGAAAAGCTAAGTGGAGCAAGTCTAAACTACCCTACATATGACAAGGAGTTCTATGCATTGGTGAGGGTTCTACGAACATGGCAGCATTACCTTGGTTACAAAGAATTCATAATTCACACTGACCATGAGTCCTTGAAGTATCTCAAAGGACAAGGAAAGCTCAACAAGAGACATGCAAAATGGGTGGAATTCATTGAATCCTTTCCATACATCATTAAGTACAAACAAGGGAAAGAAAATATGGTGGCCGATGCATTATCAAGAAGGTATGCCTTGACCTCTAAACTTGATGCAAAATTATTAGGATTTGAATACATCAAAGATCTTTATTCTAATGATCCTGATTTTGCTAATGTTTATGGGGCATGTGAGAAAGGGGGTTTTGATAAGTTCTATAAGTTTGATGGTTTTCTTTTTTGGGAAAGCAAATTGTGTGTGCCATAAAGTTCTTTAAGAGAGTTACTTGTGAGAGAGGCACATAGCGGAGGTTTAATAGGGCATTTTGGGATTAAGAAAACTTTGGATGTGTTGGATGACCATTTCTTTTGGCCACACATGAAAAGGGATGTTAAGAGAATTTGTGAGAAATGCATTACTTTCAAACAAGCCAAATCCAAAGCAATGCCTCATGGTTTGTATACACCTCTTACCATACCAAATGAACCTTGGGTAGACATTTCTATGGATTTTTTTAGGATTACCTAGGTCCAAGGGAGGGAGAGATTCCATTTTTGTTGTTGTGGACAGGTTTAGCAAAATGGCACATTTCATTCCATGTCACAAGATAGATGATGCAACCCATATTGCCAATCTATTCTTCAAGGAGATTGTTAGGCTACATGGAGTGCCAAGGACCATTGTGAGTGATAGGGATGTCAAATTCCTAAGTCACTTTTAGAAGACTCTTTGGGGAAAGATGGGGACAAAGCTTTTGTATTCTACAACTTGTCATCCACAAACGGATGGACAAACAGAGGTGGTCAATAGGACACTTTCAACACTTTTGAGGGCTGTCATCCAAAGAAATCTAAAGAATTGGGAAGAATGTTTGCCACAAGTGGAATTTGCTTACAATAGGAGTGTGCATGGTTCAAAAAATTGCTCACCATTTGAAGTTGTGTATGGATTCAACCCATTGACTCCATTAGATTTGCTACCATTGCCATTGGATAAAGCTAATCTAGAGGGGAAACAACAAGCTGAGTTCATCAAGACTTTGCATGAGAGGGTGCGTGCAAACATTGAGAAGAAGACACTCCAATATGAAAAGCAACACAACAAAGGGAGGAAGCAAGTCATTTTTAAGCCCAGAGACTGGGTGTGGGTGCACTTGAGGAAGGAAAGATTTCCTAACCAAAGGAAATCAAAGCTTATGCCAAGAGGAGATGGTCCTTTTAAAGTACTTCAACGCATCAACAACAATGCCTATAAGCTAGAACTTCCAAGTGAGTATGGCAATGTTAGTGCTACTTTCAATGTTAGTGACTTGTCTTTGTTTGATGTAGGTGATAAAGATAATGGAGCTGATTTGAGGACAAATCCTTTTGAAGAAAAGGGGAATGATGTGAATCCAAGTTCAAAGCCTAAAGAGATCCAAGATCCATTAATAGTATAAGAAGGCCCAATGACAAGGTCCAAATCCAAGAAGCTTCAAGAAGCCATATTGGGTTTAATTAGGGACATTTGGAAAGCTCAAGAAATTCAACCCAATAAAGCATCCATGGAGGCCCAAGGAATAATATTTAACTTGTTTTTGTGTTAATAACAATTAGGGTTACATGTAGCCACAATATACAAGTTAATAGGGGAAATTAATACCAAGTAATGGCTATTAATGTGGGTAGTGGTTATTAAAAGTTAATGGGGCAATTAATACCAAGTAATGGCTATTAATGTGGGTGGTGGTTATTAAGGCCATTTAAGAGTATAAGTAATCCTATATGTGTGAGTATATTTTAGTAGTGTGTGCATGAACTTGTACTCTATATAAACAAGTCCTTTTCTTTCTTTTGTAGCATGAATGAATTTGATATATGAATTATAACTTTATTTGAGTTTTATTGTGAGGAATTTTGTCTTTAATTTCTTGCATAAACTTTGTGACTTATCAAGCTTTATTCTAGCTTGTGGTGTCAAAATCTAAATCTTTGTTTTCTTGTTATTTATCAAACTTTCTTGTTTGTGGCATAAGAGGAAATTCAAAGTCTATCTTAGTATCTTTATCCTTGTTGGTAAAGGGGTTAAGTAGCATCTATCTTCTTACTTCAATCTTTGAACGATCCAAATTTATGGATTAAATTGGTAATTTCTAGTTTTCTTCTAATTCAACTTATCATAGTATTCTTGCTATTGGGTAGTTAATTGATGAAACCTACAATTCCCATCAGGGAGGAATAAGGTTGGAAGGATATTGTACACCTAATTGCTACTTACTACTTGTTGCATAGCACGTGCATCATGCATGCACACATGTATACATGCATTTCATGCATTATACTAACACTTTCTTTCACAACCAACATAGGTTTATTCAGGTCTTCCTGTATTTTGAAATAGAGTAGTGGCAGATTATTGAGAACTAATTTGAATCCAAGAGATTCTTTGCAGTTTGGAAAAGAGCCCTATCAACCCGCTTTACCTAGAAGATACACCAACTCAAACAGAAGAGATGGAATAGCAATAAGAAGGAAATTGGACCCTGAAAAACATTAATAAAGAATTGATAGATGACATGAGAGTAATGATACAAGATGAACTAAGACAAGCACTAGCTGGATTAATGCCACCACTTATTGTTATTGCACCTCCCGTTATAGCCAATCAACCTATTGTGGGTGCACCACCTGCTAACAATGACACTGCTGGGGGGTAACCTTTTAATTCTGCTAAGGATGTACCTATTATGGGAATGAAACTGGAGGATGTTGAGAACTATATGGTTAAAAAAGCAAAAAGGGAATCACTTGAGCAAGTTTAGGAGTTAGAATCCATGCAGATGAAAGCACTAACTAAAAAAATGTTCAAAATGGAAGAATTGGTGAGAGGACAAGGCATTAGATATTCATTTAACTTTGATTATGAAATGCAATTTGAGGAAGATAAGTTGCTTAATAAGTTCAAAATGCCACAACTACAAAAGTTGATGGTATTGGAAACCCAAGGATCCACCTTAGTTAATATACAACTACTATGAGCACCACTAAGGCTCCTTTATCTATAGTTACCAAGTTATTGGTACTATCCTTGGAGGGTATGACTGTTAATTAGTATCATGGGTTAGAGAAGTCTCTTCGAGCTTACTAAAGAGAATTGTGTACTGCTTTTCTAAAATAATATGACCACAATACTAGGCTTAAAATGTCTATTAAGGAATTAGAATTGACCAAGTAGAAGCATAATGAATCATTTTCTGATTTTCTAATTAGATTCATGAATAAGGCAGGATTAATGAAAAACAAGCTAACTGAAAAGGATCAGGTTATGATGATTATTCAAAATGTGTCACCCAATCTGGTTTAGAGGTTACAAATGATGAACCCCAAGACATTTGTAGACCTTTATGACGATGGGTTGTAAGTTGAGGAGATCAAAAGTGAGAAAAAGAAGATTGGTAAAAGCACTAGAGCAAGAAACTACCTAACTGGGGGCACACAACAAGGAAGCACTAGCTAGATTATGGAAGTGCATGTTGTTCAACAACCAAGGAAATTCTCCAATTTTAACCAACCTTTGTCAAAACTCTTAGAGCTCCTAATGCAAAAGGGTTTACTTCAACGTTTACCTAATCCAAACCCACCAAACCTAAACACCCCAGACTATAACTCAAACAAGCACTGTAAATTGCATCAAAACCTCAAACACTCAACAAATAACTACATCCACCTTAAACATGAAATCTAAAACCTTATAGACTCTAGAAAGATCACATACCCCAAAACTCAAGCATTGGAAATAATCCTTTCATAAACTATCAAAATGCACCACCCCCAGCTACCATAATGATCAACTTAGGAGTTAGTGAGGAAGAAATGATAAGCTCCTTTGAGGATCTAGACCTTAAAACCAAAGAAAAATCTCCTAACGCCCCTAGAGATGAGGAAGGAGCAAAAGACTTATTGGGTCAACCTTCAGGCGAGTTCGACTATAAGGTGTTTTATACAAAACCACCTTCTTTTAACATACCCTTCAAGTCAATTGTGCCTATAGGATGGGCTGATGATTTTAATGATAAGAAGTTGCTAGACAAGAAAGAAAAATGCACATTTGAGGTACAAAAAGATGAAGTCATGGAGACAGTTGGCAAGAAGATGCAAGAATAGCTATTATGTCAACCACTTGAAGGACAACCACTATGAGACTCAATATCCCTAACATCTAGAATAGGAAATAAATTTTCTTATTGTCTTCTTTGAATAAAATTTTATTTTCTTAAAACTTGTTTTGTTTTAGTGATCGATGATATGAATTCTAATCATGCTTACTTATGTAATGTACATCCTAATGGTACTGTGCATTATGATATTGATTGCATTTGCATGTTTAACATAAATTCAATTCAATTAGATTCATTCAGCATATTAACAAATGCAAATTCAAAAAACATCCATATATTATATGATGTAACTTCTAAATATAGGAAAATTGAGGAAAAAATAAAAAGAATGAAAAAGAAAAAAAGGAAAAAACAAAGAGAGAGAAAAAGAAAAAAAGAATAGTAAGTTAAAAATTAGAGAGAAGAAAATTTTAGGACTAGCTGATAACAAGAGTTATACCATATGATGTAATGAATGTTCTTATTTTTGTCCTAATGAATAAGTAAAATTGAATATGAAATTTTTGTTCAAATACTATATATTCATCTTTATCTTACTGCATAAGTATCTGAATGGAAAGACAATACATAATGAAAGATAAATTAGAGCTATGAGATCACTATTTTAGTTATGTTTTCTTTTTTGCCACCCCTTTATGATTTTGTATATAAGCTTATTGTCCCTTTGTACCTTGGGAATTCATATGGCTCAATAACTTGCATTGCAACCCATACCTTGTAACTATCATTAATCATTGCACCAATATCAAGCCTCATGTTTAGCTCAAGAGTTCTTTAAAGAGCAAGTCCAATTAATTTCATCAGAAAGAACCTGCTTAAGTTAGTTCACCCACTCCCTTGCATCTTTAATGCATGAGATTGTAACTAATAGGGTTAGTAAGTCAAATGATCAACAACAACAGTGAACAAACTTGGTCTCTTGCACAAAAAAAAAAAGACTGCTAGAATAGCATGAATGAATCTAAAATGAAATTGGGGGCAAAATGTAATTATAGGGGAAAATTATAGAATAGTAGGTATGCATTCAAAGAGTGAAGAAGGAACACTAAAGTATAAGAGATCTTAGGGCAGAAAGAAGCATACAAATACATTAGGTATCATATAGCAAAAGCAATGCCAAAAGGAAAAGTTCAAAATGCATCGGTCAATCACAAGCTCCAATGTCAAGCCATTGATCCCACTTGCTAGCATGGTCATCTATCTAACAAAATGTATTAGAGGCTTTGACATCAGAAGTACCAACAACAAGGCATTCAATGCTCAAACCTATAAGCTATTAATAAGGCACCTTATTCTTACACTCCAAGATTAGCATTATAACTTTGTTCCAAATAAGAGACCTATTAGGATCATCCATGTTATACATAACATGCATACACTTGCATACATATGTTGTGAAATACTTGCTTTGCATTATAAAGTCTTTAAGCCTAAGCAAGATAGTGTAAATACTCTGCTACTAATATTCAAATTTAGTGTTGTAAGAATGTAGAAAGCTAGTCAGAATGTGCACTTGTGAAGCATTTGAAAGGACAAGGGTAGTGCTAACAAGGTGAACCTGATACTCAATGGGACTTTAAACCTCAGGTGCCTAATGGGCCCATCCAGTAAGGGAATATCACCGACAGTGATACTTGCAAATAGGATGTTCAAGCTCCTCAGATTCAACATTCATATCCATAGTCTCATCTGGAGCATCATCTGGAATATCTCTCCATAATAGTTAGACCAGTGGAGGGTATGAAATATGGTAATGAGAAGGTCCAACATGTCAACAATACATTCATCAGCCTTACAAAAGGGAAGGATGCACTAAAAACCTAAAATGAATGCACTATGAAATAAGAGCTCTAACTCCTGAACCTTTTTTTACAAGAGATATCAAGAAGTGGAATGAAGCCCTCTACCATAGCATTAATGGAATGGTGGAAATACAAACGCAGCCCAAAGCCATAACTTCAATAGTGGAGTATGATGACCTTTATGATCAGAGACATCATCACTACAAGTAAAAAGGAAGAATGCAAAAGAATAACATTGCATTTTGAAAAAATCTCTTCACTTGCAAATAGACCACACTAACTTATAATATTTTGTGTAGGGAAAAACAAAAAGAGAGTGAAGAAAGGGAAAGGAAATGATACATCAACAAGAATGGGAAAGGTTGCAAATGATAATCATTCATCAGAAGTATCATCTTGCATGACAAACACCTTGAAAAAAAAAGGAGGTAACAGAACTCTATTTCCTTAGATTATGTAATAAAGAACCATCTCAATCATAAAATTCACAAATTGAAAGTAAATTCATCCACATCATGATATCATGTGTAAAAAGCCTACCTCATAACCTTTGATCATAATGGCTCTTTTTTATTAGCCTCACAGAATTCAAATGTTTAGTTAATAGCTTTATGTTGAGAGTTTATAAAGTCTAATCAATCTAATTCTTGCTTTATACCCAAACAAGGGGAAGAAAATGCAAAGACAAAATCTGTGGATTTGTAATACAAATTGCTTGAATTTTAAAGTATCATTTCAGTCTTTTGAATGATAAATGTGCATATAATATACTCCAATGCTCAGAAATGAGTATGAGTACAAAATCCCTCAATGATATCCATGCTGAGTAATATGAGAAAGGCAAGGGAATATTAAGAGGAGAATCAAAATAAAAGCAAACATAATTTACTCCAATGCTCAGAGATGAGTAAGAGTATCAACATGAAACTTCTGGCAGTATCCATGCTGAGTAATACAAGAAAGGCATGGGAATACTAAAAAAGGACCATACCAAAAAAAATTGCTCTATTTACTCTAATGCTCTATAAGAGTATGAGTGTCCAAAGGACCATTCCAATGGTATCTAGGATGAGTAATATGAGAAAGGTAAGGGAATACTCGTATAAGGAAGAAAAGCACAAAAATAATTCAAATGTTTTTTTGATACTTATAATTTGATCTTTTTGTGCTCAATTTTCATAAATTTTGTTTATCAAATTCTCTTTGAAATTAGGTTTAGAAGTAACCTCTTCACTTGGTAAAAGATATGCTCTCAACATAAGATGGTTAATGATGCCTCTGATCTTTGCAAATGGCAAATAAATGGTAGTTATAAAAATAAAAAATAATGAGATTCATTGATTGCACGCTATCTCATGAAAAAGTGATGAATTTTCTTATAAAATTTCAACATTATAATGTACTTTTGTACATTTATCATAATTGAAGCTAACTTCAATAAGTCTATAAGAATTGCAAATCCAAAAGGAAGTGCACCTAACTTAAAGAGATGGTTAACATAGCGGAATTGAAATTAGTTAGCAAAGAAATTCTAATCAGTCAACACAACAAAATTTGAAGTTAGTCAATAAAAAGAATTCAAAGCATTTTACTCAAACAACCAAAGATAAAAATCATGAGCAATTATGGATTGTAGCATCAAAGGTGAGAAATTAAATGATTACAGTCAATTTGCGAGCAATTATGGACTATAACATCATCAGTGAGCAATGAAACGGTTGTAGCTAATCGCGAGCAGCTATTGACTGCAGCATCATCAGTGAACAATGAAAGGGTTATAGCTAATCACAAGCAATTATGGATTATAGCATTATTAGTGAGCAATGAAAGGGTTACAGCTAATCACGAGCAATTATAGACTGCAACATCATTAGTGAGTAATGAAAGGGTTACAGCTAATCACGAGCAATATAGATTGTAACATCATCAGTAAGTAATGAAAGGATCACAACTAGTTGCAAGCAGTTATAGACTGTAGCATTATTAAAGGCAAGCAATGAAATAATTATAGTTAATTTATAAGCAATTATGGTTTACAACATCATCAGCGAGCAGTTATGAACTGTAGCATCATCAAAGACAAGCAATAAAAGGATTGTAGTTAATTTGAAAGCAATTATGGGTTATAGCATCATCAACGAGTAGTTATAGACTGTAGCATTATCAAACATGAGCAATGAAAGGATTGTAGTCAATTTGTAAGCAATTATTGGTTGTAGAATCATCAGCGAGCAGTTATGGACTGTAACATCATCAAAGGTGAGCAATGCAAGGATTATAGTCAATTTGCAAGCAGTTATGGGTTGTAGCATTGTAAGCACCCAATTTCGGGATACAATTGTGCATGTGTGTGATGAAAGCCCCTATGATGTAAATATAATTGAGAATTGATCTTTGGTGTCAAGTTTCATGATTTAAAGGACTAAATTGCAATGTTTGTGGATTTAATTGCAAAATTAGTTGTTTAAGGATTTGATTGCAAAAATTAAACACCTTTGAGGACCTTTTTTGTAATTTAATATTTAAAAAATGGTATGCCGACATTACGGGATGAAAATTGGCATTCTGGAATGCCGATTTTTTGCTAAAAAGTAATTTTTTAAGGTAATTTTATCATTTTTAATTTTTCATTGGTCCAAGACACCATGTGTCCCTGTGTGTACTGAGTCTTTGATTTTTTCAAAACTCTATCACTCATCTTTTTATCTTAATTTTAAAAATTCAAATTGAAAATCCAATGCAACTTCCCTGCACGATCGTAAGGGTAGGAGGTTGCTCGGTCTGGTTTTAAAAGCCAAAAGGGGAGAGTTTGTGAAAAAAAAAGGATGGACAGAAGCAAAGGGGTTGTAAAAAAATCAAAGAGAAAAAAAAACCCTAATTAGCTACTATAAAAAAATGTTTTTTGTATTAAAAGTTTAGAAGATCAAGAAAAAACAACAGAGTTAATCTCAAAATAGTGACAATCCCAATCTTTGGGGCATTCAAACAACATTTGCATAACATCTTCTACTCTTTTTTTTTTTATTTCTTGATTTAGTAGTTACTAATTAATTTTTTTTGTTTTGTTTTGATTGATGTTCTATAGTGCTCTAGAGGTGTGGTTGGTAAAATGAGATTTTGGCAGTGACTACATTGAAAAATTCATGGAATGTTATGGATTAAGATTTGTAAAACTCTTATAGGATTTAGGATTTATGATTTTTGCATTTTTTTTAATTTGCTTTTGTTTCGGGTTGTAATTAATTTGATTTTAATTTTTGCATAGTAGTTTGTAATGGTCCCAATAGTGGGAAATAGTAGAATTTTATATTCTATGCACTAAAATTTATTAGTAATTTAGGTTCAATTGGGTAAAAATTAATTAAAATCAATGATGGGTGTAGATTAATTTAGGGTTGCATGTAAATTGATTTAGGGTCTTTTAGGAAAAACATATAAATCCTATGTTTGAAATGACTTTTTGTTTGGGTTTTGTTTTTGGATCTTTTAGCTCCTTAATCCCTAAGCCCATGATAGGTCCAAACCCACTAAATAAAAAATAGGCTTAAAAATGGTTTAGGTTAATGAATTAAAATCAATTTAGGCCCATTAGATTAATTTAGAATTAGGCCCATTTTTAGGTTAACTAAAATTAATTTAGACTTAGCTTATTTACCCCATTAATTTCATTTCTTTTAAGATAAATAGATTTAGGATCACATCACTTAATTTAAAATTAAGTAGAATTAAGCCCACTAATTAATTTCTATTTTGTTTCTTAAAATTAATAGATTTAGGCCCACTTTTAGAATTAAAACAAGTAGATTTAGACTCATTAATTATCTTAAAATGTAGGTCTTTTTCTAGTCCATTTCACTTGTAAATAAAAAATGTAGAATTAGCTAAACTTTAAAATAAAATTAACATAGTTTAGATCTAGGGACGTTGCCTTTTGTATGCCTTTTTTACATGTAATTTTATGACATGTTGCCTTTTTTTTGGGTTAAATGGATGTTTAATTTGGGTTTAAATAAAATTGCATGTAATTAGAGAATAAGATAGTAATTTATAAAATAATTCTAAATGAACACAAGACTAAGAGAAGTTAGTATTCCATTCCCAGAATCTCCTGGTTGTGTTGCTAGCTTTCTTTTAAAGAATCGAGTACCACCTTTTGATTTGTCCCAGTTACTACCCTAGGTGGTGACTCCTCATCTCCACACTATGTCTTTGTGACATAGTAGTGTGTTCCATAGGGCCCTGGGCCCAAACAGTGTCGCGGTTGCTAAAATCTTAGGCGTGTGCTACACCCTATCGTCTATAGTGGCGACTCTACTAGGGATAAGAGACACTGATTCTACTTGTGTTCTTTAGAATTGTTTTATTAATTATCATTTTATTCTTGCATTCATTCTGCATGTCCTAATTAAACCGATGGCATTGGTTTATGATTCCATGATTCCATTAGCTTTATGGAGTTGTAAATTGGTTAACCATCACTCTTAGCCTTAACTTTGTTTAAGAGAGATAACCAGGCTTATCTAACAAAGTCTATAACCTAAGTCCTAAAGGGGGGGGGGGGTAGTCTTCTCTTGAGTTTGTGAAGGATACTGGACCTCTCTGACCTTAGCATGTAACTCAAGTTCTAAAAGAGGGCATCTTACTAAAGGAACCTTGACTTTTTACTAGACCCTAACCACATATAATGGCTTAGTTACCTCCCCTAGGATCTACCCAAATTGCTTGTATGGCTTTTGATATGAGGTATTTTTATCTATAAAAGCCCAGGCCTATACTTTTGAAGCTCACTTGGGCCAATAAAGATTAGGCTAGACCTTTATATATAGAAATTTTATTTCTATGCTTATTACCATAAGGTATTTATATCTATAAAAGCCCAAGCCCATACTTTTGAAGCCCCTTAGGGTAATGAAGATTGGGCTAGACCTTTATACCTATAAATGTTATTTCTATGCTTTACTGCTTTAAGAGAGATCTGGCATATGCATCAATCCCTAATATCCCCAGTTGATATTAAGACCAAGACAAAAAATCCTAGGATAAAAGACTTGCCATTGAACACATGTGTGAGAGGAATAAGGTTGGAAGGATGTATGTTGTACACTTGATTGATACTTGCTACATAGCACACGCATCATAAATACATGCATACATACATCTCATTCATCATACTAACACCTTGTTTTACAGCCATCATAGATACATCAGGGTCTTCTCATATTTGGGGACGATGAGGTGGTAGACTAAGAAGAATGTTAAAGTCCTAAAGCCTTAGAAAAAGAAATCTTGAACAGACTTGATAGACTGGAAAGAAGCCCTATCAACCCACTTTACTTGGAAGCTAAACCAACTTCACTTGAATATGAACAAATGGAACAATAGAATGGGAACTGGACCTTAGAAGAAATTAAAGGAGCTCTGATCGATGACATGAGGGCTATGATGCAAGATGAGCTGAGAAAAGCATTATCTGGATTGATACAACCTGCTGTTGTCATACCATCACCTGTAATTGAACAACCACCTACTTTTGTTATTGTCCCACCTACTGCAGATGCTCCACCTATTGCCACCAATGTTGGGGGGCAACCTACTATTAAAAACCCACTTGCTATCGATGTGAAGTCAGAGAATGTCGAGAATTACATGGTAGACAAGGCGAAGAAAGAATCCCTTAAACTGGTACACGACCACGAGTCCAAGCATATACGAGCACTAACCAGAAGATGTTCAAGATGGAAGAGCTAATCAGGGGACAAGGCATGGGGTATTTATTTAACTTCAATGACATGCTGTAAATAGAGGATGATAGGCTACTTGAAAAGTTCAAGATGCCACAACTATAGAATTTGATGGGAAACAAGATTTGAGGATTCATTTTAGCCAATACACAACAATCATGAGTACTACTAAAGCACCATTAACAGTGATTACTAAGTTATTTGTGTTATCCTTAGAGGGAATGGTTGTAAACTGGTATCATAAGTGATAACCCATATTAGTATCCTATTATAATAAGGGATATATTCCCCCAAAGAGGAGGATTACTTAAATAAGAATAAAGCTCATTAAGGAAGTCTATTTCAATTAGGAAGACTACTCTACAAAGGAAATATTCTCCTCTCCTAAATAGGGCAATCCTATAAAACTAAGGAATCATATTCCTAAGAGGTTTGAGTAATATCTTCTCTTATAAATACATCTAATTACATCTCATGTCATTATGTTCTCATCATACAACATCACCAATGCATCATTCCATCATTCCATCACCTCATCATCACAAGCAATCATCCTTTGCTCCTTTATGCTTTATTCTCTACTCTATTATGTCTATTTACTTTGTTATATTTTTCCTCATATCGTTACTAACTTAAGCTTTGGAGTGTTTATAGGGGAAACCCCGCCCTTTTACCCATTCTCCTCGTCGATGTAGGTTCCACAAGCAAAAATATCAATTTGGAGTTATCAAGTGGTGCCATCTGTGGGAAAAAGATTAAATTCAATTTTGAATTATCTTTATTTATTTGGAATCTATCTCGATCATTCAAGGAAAGCAGCCAAATCAAACTTCTGATTGTGAAAAATTCCAATTTAGTCATCAACAATAAATTCATATTAAAATGTTGCAGAGATTATTCTTTCCTATCATTACTACAACATCATGGATTCTGGGCATCTAAGTTTGAGCATCAAGGATTTTAGACATCTAAGTCTAAACATCAAGGATTCCAAACATCTAAGTCTGAGCATCAAGGATTCCGAACATCTAAGTCCAAGCATCAAGGATTCCGGGCATCTAGGTCCAAGCATCAAGGATTTTGGGCATCTAAGTTCGAGCATCAAGGATTCCGGACATTTAAGTCTGAGCATCAAGGATTCTGGATATCTAAGTCTGAGCATCAAGGATTCCGGCATCTAGGTCTGAGCATCAAGGATTCTAGGCATTTAAGTCTGAGAATCAAGGATTCCGGACATCTAAGTCTGAGCATTAAGGATTCTGGACATCTAAGTCTGAGCATCAAGGATTTCAGACATCTAAGTCCGAGCATCAATGAGTTCGGGCATCCAAGTCTGAGCATTAAGGATTCTAGGCATCCAAGTCCCAGCATCAAGAATTCCGGGCATCCAAGTCCGAGCATCAAGAGTTCAGGCATCCAAGTCCGAGAATCAAGGATTTCAAGCATCTAAGTCCGAGCATTAAGGATTCTGGGCATCCAAGTCCAAGCATCAAGAGTCTGGGCATCCAAGTCCGAGCATCCAAGTCCAATCATTAAGGATTCCGGGCATCCAAGTCTGAACATCAAGGATTCCAGGCATCCAATTCTGAGCATCAAGGATTCTGGGCATCCAAGTCTGAGCATTAAGGAGTCTGGGTATCCAAGTTTTAGACATCAAGGAGTCCGGGCATCTAAATCCAAGCATCAAGGATTCCGAGCATCCAAATCTGAGCATCAAGGATTCTTGGCATCCAAGTCCGAGCATTAAAGGAGTCTGGGCATCCAAGTCCGAGCATTAAAGAGTCCAAGCATTCGAGTCTGAACATATGGAGTTTAAACCATGTATAAGGTGCCAAGGAGTATAATATACTCAAAACTCAGACAATAACATAGACGTTCTTGGATAGTCAAATTACATCAACACCACAGATTAAGGAGAGAGCTTCAAATACTCCATAACAACTAGACAATTTCAACGAACATAAATAATCATTACTTCAAGAGGCGAAACAAGAGCATTGCAACCAAGATAAGTTTGTTTCCTAATTATTTATTTTCACATCCATTTTTCTTAAATTATTATCACATGGATGGATCATTAATTGAGATGGATCAAACGAACCCGAGATTCTCATTCTTTTATTGTTTACTGTTACAGTAAAATAATACAAATGTATATGTTACCATGAGCACCTCAATGTTGATACTCATGAGTATCAATAAAAAAAATCATCATGGCCTTTGGGAAATTGATCCAATTGATAATCTCGGAGCTATATGTTTAAACGGTGTATTTTTGTGAAGCTGGATATATACAAAATGCCAATAAATTAGGCACACACAAACTTAGGCAGCATCTTTAAAGACAAGGTCATTCAAGCAAAAATTAAAGTAAACAATGAATATAAATATTCATGAATTCGAAAGAGGGACAAGAGTACATCAGGAGATAAGTTTCTCTTGATATTATTTAATTTATTTATTTTTGCAGCTTATTTATTCTTATATGAACATTTATAACTTGTCACACAAGCACGCTCACACATCTACACATAGATGCTCGTCCATATATACATGATTATTATTCATGAAAAATATATATCAATTACATTTGATATATTTATTACACAAGGACTGACCATCAAATGAGATTGATTATATGATCTCAAAACTATTATTCTTTTATCTATGACTACATATAAGGAAAACGTATTTATTGAATATGCTACTTTAAGCACCCATCAGTCCAAACAATTGGACACTCTGATATACTAACTTGGCATCAACATGCAAAGTTTGTTAAAAGATATTAGACACATTGCCAGGCAACTCTAAGGCAAACAAGCACTCACTCATGCTCATACAATAAATGGTGGTTCCTGCCAATGCTAGATCAAACAACACTTGGGCAAATCTTACTCTACCTCAGATCTTTAAAATTTCAGAGAATATCCGACAAGGTAAATTCAAGAATGGAGTCAAGTATATCTGCCACATAGTCGGATAAATCAAAAGGCAATTCCAAGACATCTTAGCCAATATCACACACTATCCTCTATTTTAGAAGCGGTGTAACATTGACCCTTCACCTAAATTACAAATGCTCATCTCATAATTCAGATTGGGCAAACCTAAATTTGGTCCTTTAAAACCCACCTTCCATCATTTCAAACACTCTCACTAAATTACTATCCCATATTATGGAGCTCAGATTGAAAAGGCTCAGACTCACTACTAGGATCCTAACATCCTATCTTTTGCTAAAATACTACCAACAATAAATGCTCAGAAATATAAACATCTACAACAATATTGTCCGGACTCAACATCAATCATTATTCTAACTAGGCAGCTGCCATCAAAAGAGTTACTAAAGTTCATGAACCAAGTAACATTATATGGCACTCGAGCCATGCTTATAATGTACCGAGACTATACGACACTTAGGCCGTGCTTTTAATGCACTAAGATTAAGTCCGACGACTGAAGTTGGCACCCTCAAGTCACTTCTATAGTACTGAGTTTTCGAGCATCTAAGCCTTGAAGTATCTAAGTCCAGCGACTGAAGCTGGCACCCTGAGGTCGCTTCTGTAGTACTGTGGTTCCGAGCTCATAAGCCTCGCGTCTTTGCACCGAGCATCAAAACTCTAGTGACAACTAGTTTCGTCATGTTATTTCCATACTGATGGGTTAATCTTTTACCCCAAAGCATTTTTATTGCAGGTTTTGTGTACTCAAGTCCAGCTGGCACTTCAAACAATATTCTTATATGATGATTTCAAGACTCGGTACCAAGCTCTATCTTTTCTTGTGACTGAGGCTGGCCAACTCAGCTCACCCTTCCATATCAAATGCAATTACTCAAGTAGTCTCTCTCTCCAGGCAGATACAATGAAATTTTCCATCATCTTATGGACATGTATGCAACATACAAAAATGTCCGAACAGACTTTCAGGGGGGGCTCTTGATAACCCATATTAGTATCCTATTATAATAAGGGATATATTCCCCTAAAGAGGAGGATTACTTGAATAAGAAGAAAGCTTAATAAGGAAGTCTATTTCAATTAGGAAGACTACTCTACAAAGGAAATATTCTCCTCTCCTAAATAGGGCAATCCTATAAGACTAAGGAATCATATTCCTAAGAGGTTTGAGCAATATCTTCTCCTATAAATACATCTCATGACATCTCATGTCATTGATGTTCTCATTATACAACATCACTAAGACATCATTCCATCACCTCATCATCACAAGCAATCATCCTTTGCTCCTTTATTCTTTATTCTCTACTCTATTATATCTATTTACTTTATTATATTTTTCCTCAAACCGTTACTGACTTAAGCTTCGGAGTGTTTATGGGGGAAACCCCACCCCTTTACCCATTCTCCTCGTCGATGTAGGTTCCACAAGGAAAAATATCAATTCATAGTTATCAATAGGCTAGAAAAATCTATGAGAGCTGACTGGAAAGAACTATATACTGTGTTTTTAAGACAATATAAGTATAACACCATGTTGGAAGTGTCCATCAAAGATATAAAACTGACAAAGTAGAAACCCAATGAATCTTTCTCTGATTTCCTTACCAGATTCATGAATATATAGGGTTGATGAAGAATAAGCTGGTTGAGAAGGATCAGGTTGGGATGATAGTTCAAAATGTGTCACCTAATCTGGTAAAGTGGTTGTAGATGATAAAGCCCAAAACTTTCATAGACCTATATGATGATTGTCTATAAGTAGAAGAGATTAAGAATGATAATAAAAGAAGCTCTAGAGGCACTAGAACCTAAAACTACCCAACCGAGGGCACACAACAGGGAAGTACTAGCCTAGATGTGGAGGTGCGCGTAGTTCAGTAACCTCAGAGATTCTCCAACTTCAACCAACCACTCTTTAAAGTCTTAGAATGATTGATCCAAAAAGGCTTACTTTGACCCTTAACCTTCTCCAAACCACCTAACTTGAATGTCCTAGGCTACGACCTCAATAGCTACTACAAGTTTCACTAAGTGGCTGGCCACTCCATAAACACGTGTATTTGCCTCAAACATGAGATCCAAAACCTAATAGACTCTGAAAAAATCATAAACCTTGAAAAATCCAACTCTAACACAAACATTAGAAATAATCCTTTCCCTAACTACTAAAATGTCCAACCACCGGCCATCATGATGATTAACTCAAGAGTGACCGAATAAGAAGTGTTAAACTCCTTTGAAAACCAAAACCCTACAGCTAATGGAGAGTCTCCTGATGTGTCTAAAGGAGTTAAGGATTTACTAGGGCAACCCCTCAGGGAAATTTGACTATAAGGTGTTATATTCCAAACCGCCCTTTACAAATATCCCAGTTGAATCAATTGTGCCTTCAGGATAGGGTGATGAGTTTAATGATAAGAAAGAATCCAAAATCCAAGAACAGCCAAGAGTTGAGGATTTGTTAGGGTTACCCTCAAGCAAATTTAATTATAGGGTGTTCTACTCAAAGCCTGCTTCCAATTATATACCTCTTGAGGGGATTGTGCCCTCAGGATGGGGTAATGAATTTAGTGATGGCCCAATGAAAGAAGAGAATAAGGAGCCTCTAACTCTCAAACAGGGGATTGAGGAATTACTAAGAGCTCATTTGGGAAAGCTTAGCATTGAGGGAAAGGAAACATGCACATCAAAAGTATGGACGGACGAAAAGAGGGACAAAATCATCAAAGTTGTAGACATCTAGTACGACTCTAATAAAAAGAGTCTCGCTGGTCTGGATATGTGGAGCGATGAACCCAAAGTGAATCATGTCACTAGAAATGGGAGGAATTACAAAGCAGTAGAAAAGAAGATTAAGAGAGTTATAGAAAGAGAAGAGACAAATGATGTAGAAATAGAAGAAGGGCAAAAGGAAGATCTGATTCTGGAACAATTGAAGAAGGCTAAGGCAAATGTTAGTATCTGGGAACTATTGCTGCACTCAGGTAGCCACAAATGAGCTTTGGTGAAAGCTCAGTCAAACATGAACATTAAAATAGCAGCCAGACCTGAGGCTATGGTAGCAAAGGTTACAAAAAAGAAACATAGGCTAATAACCTTCTTAGATGATGACCTGCCTTTGGAAGGAAGAAATCATAACAAGGCATTGTTTATCCCAACTGAAGTAAAAAGGAAAAGAACCAACTTTTCAATGGTTGATGATGGTTCTGCCATTAATGTATGCCTATTAAAGATCTTGCCTAACTTAGGTTTGAAAGCTGAAGACTTAATATATTCGAACCTCATAATTAGAACCTATGATGACAACACTAGGAATGTGGAGGGAACATTCCAAGCTCTGGTTAAAACAAGACCTATGGAATCAACCATTGAGTTCATCATGCTAGATATACCAATTACTTATGCTTTGTTGTTAGGGAGGCCATGGTTCCATGCTCGAGGAGGGGTACCCTCGATTGTGCACCAGAAGATAAAATTCCCTAATAAAGGAAATATAGTGACAATCAAAGCAACAACCAATGCAGCTGTGGCTGCTATACTAGAAAAATAGAAACAAGTATGTGTTCCTCCCAATTTTCAAATTACTGGGATATTTGATAGACTGAGATGGACCCAAGGGTTGCAAAAATGATGGAGAGCATGAATTACCAACTTGGATGGGGGCTAGGCAAGAATGAGCAAGAAATTCCTAAGCTATCAAAGCTCAAGAGTCAAAATGACACTAGAGGATTAAGGTGTGCTGAGATAGGATCAACCAATAGAAAGGAAAGAAAGGAAAGAAAGAAGGAGAAGGCCAAGAGAAATAAACCCCTGGGGAGAGTTGGGCCGTTAAGTGAGAATTTCATCAAACTATGAGAGGGCAACTACTATCTAGGTGCTGAGTCTGTTAATGTCTCTAAAAAAAATGTTCTTAGGTTTCAGATTTTCAAGGACTAGATTGTGGAAAACTTAGTCGAGAGCAACAAAGAAGAAGTAATGAAGCAAGTAACTAGAAGAATGGGGCATACTATTGTCGAAGAGCTGTTATGTCTAGCACCTTAAGAAGAGCTTCCCCATGATTTAGCTACTCTTATTAGTGATAGCTTTACTAATTTTTTTTTATAAAGAAACTGATATAATAATGTCTGGTCTCTATGAGGAGAAAACCTTGTTTTTCCTTTGGTTAATGATATAAACGCAATTTGCTTACTTGTGTGATGTGCATCTTGATAGTTATGTGCATTATAATTTTGATCATTCATACATGTTTGACATTAATTCAATTCAATTTGATTCATTTAGCATGGGCACGAATGATAATCTAAAGAACATTTCTATATCACATGATGTAACTCCTGAAGAGAGGAAATTTTGAGAAAATACTAACAAAAAGAAAGGTAGTATTTGCCTGGACCTATGAAGACATGCCAAGTTTAGATAGGGACATTACAAAACATCATATTCCAACTCATCCAAAAATAAAACCAGTTAAATAGAAATTGCATAGGCTGAGACTATAATGGACTAAAAAGATAAAAAAAATTGCTAAATAAATTTAGGCCAACTTTTTAGAGGTAGTAGATTATCCTGAATGGCTAGCAAATATAGTCTTGATACCCAAGAAAGATTGTAAGGTGCGAATGTGTGTTGATTTCAGGAATTCAAATAAAGCATGTATGAAAGATGACTTTCCTTTACCTCACATTGATGTGGTAGTGGATAGTGCGGCGTCAAGTGCAATGTACTCCTTTATGGATAGGTTCTCTAGGTATAATCAAATAATGATGGAAGTTATGGATAAGATCAATATAACTTTCATCACATAATTGGGGACATAGTGCCACAACATTATTCCTTTCAGGTTGAAGAATGCATATGCAATATACCAAAGGGTAGCCACCGCTCTTTTCCATGACATGATTCATAAAAAAGTAGAAGTATATGTAGATGATATGATGGTCAAGTTAGAAACAAGAGAGGGGCATTTTGAAGCACTGAACAAATTCTTGGCACGCATTGAGAGGTATAATTTAAGACTCAACTTGAAGAAATACATTTTCAGAGTTACTTCAGGGAAGTTGATGGGGCATATAGTCAGTAACAGAGGAATAAAAGTGGATCCAGATAAAGTGAAAACCATTCAGGAAATGCCAGTACCAAGTATAAAGAAAGATGTGAGAGGGTTCATAAGCAGGTTACAGTATATTAATAGGTTCATTGCAAGGCTTACTAATATTTATGACCCAATCTTCAAGCTTTTGAGAAAAGTTCAACGTGTAGAGTGGAATGATAATTGTCAAAAGGCCATTAATAAAATAAAGGAGTATCTCACTAATCCACATGTACTTAAACCATTGAGGCTAGGTAAACCCTTGATCCTATATTTGACTCTTGAAGAAAAGGCAATGGGGGCAATGTTAGCACAAGAAAGGTTAGATGGGATAGAGCATGCAGTGTATTACCTCAGCAAGAAGTTCGTACCATCTGAAGAAAAGTATGATTTAGTGGAGAAGACATATTTGATAATGATCTGGGCAAGAGGGAAATTAAGGCATTACTTTCAGTCTTATAGGGTTCAGGTCATTTCAAAAATAGACCCCTTAAGATACTTACTACAGGCACCTCCTCTAACCGGAAGGATGTCTCAATGGCTCGTTCTCCTGACTAAATTTGATATAGAGGACATTACCATGAAGGTTATTAAGGGAAGGGCAATAGTATAATTCCTAGCTCAAAATGCAGTAGAGGGCAATGAATAGTGGAGCCTAGAATTCCTATATGAGAATCTAGCAATTATAGAGCATTGGGAATGGAAGCTTTATTTTGATGGTATAGTAAACAACAAAGGAGTTGGGTTAGGAGTGATCCTTATCACACCAGAGGGAGAAACCATACCAATGGCCAAGAAGCTAGATTTCAAAGTAACTAATAATATAGCTAAGTATGATGTGTGCATTCATGGAGTAGAAGTGGCGATGGCAGCTAGAGAAAAGGAGTTATTAATATACATGGATTCTATTTTGGTTATTAGCCAAGTTAATGAGGAATGGGAAGTGAAAGGGGAAAAGCTGAAACCCTATGTCCTATTATTTGAAAGCTTTAACAAAGAATTTCACTAAGTGTCTCTTTATCCATCTATCAAGAGATGACAATCTGATGGCAGATGCACTAACAAAACTCTCTTCAATATGGGATAGTGTGACTGGGTTTAGTATGAGGCCATGATTAATCATGAAATCAAAGGCTCCATGTTAGAAGGGTGAGTAGATTATGGGAATTCAAATAGGGCCTCAAGAGAAGCCATGGTTTTATGATGTTCAGAGGTTCAATGAGGAAGGAAAATATCTAGATGAGGCCACTTCAAAAGAAATATATGCCCTGCATGTGCTTGCATGTAATTTTTCATGTCATGATGGGGTGTTGTATAAGAGAATGCCAAATGGAATGCAGCTCGGATGTCTCAAGAAAGATGAAGCAAAAGAGGTGATGAAAGAGGTTCATGCAGGAGTTTGCGATTCTCACATGAATGGGATAATCTTAACAAAGAAGATCATTAAACAGGGCTACTACTGGATGAGCATAGAAAAGGATTGTATTAAGATACTAAGGCAATGCCATCAGTGTCAGATCTAGGGGAATCTTAACCATCTTCCTTCAATGGTGCTAAATAGTCTATCATCTCCTTGGCCTTTTGCAGCATAGGGGATTGATATCATAGGAGAAATAAGGCCGAGAACATCGAATGGACATAAGTATATAATTATGGCAATTGATTACTTCTCTATATGGGTAGAGGCTAAATCTTTAACTTACTTTAAGGACAAAGCAAATGGCCCAATTCATTGAGAAGAATCTCATTTGTAGATATAGGGTTCCACATCATATAGTGACAGATAATAGGGTTCAGTTTCAAGCAGAAATGGCGAAGTTATTACAGAAGTATAGGATTGAGCATCATAAGTCTTCACCATATCAACCTAAGGCTAATAGAGCAGTGGAAGCAAAACATAAAAATATCAAGAAAATCCTCTCTAAGACGGTCAAAACTTATAAGGATTGGTTTGAGTTTTCTTCCATTTGCTTTGTAGGGATACAGAATTATAGCCAAAACTACCACAGGCCAAACTCTGTTCTCCATAATGTATGGATGTGAAGTAGTTTTACCAATAGAAATTGAGATCAAGTCTCTAAGAGTAGTTATGAAGGCCAAAACACTCGAGAGTGAATGGGCATGGAAAAGATATAATCATTTGGTGTCTTTGGATGAGAAAAGGATGAATGCTTTGTTTCATACCTAGATATACCAGAAAAGGATAGCAAGGGCATTTAATAAGAAGGTAAAGCTAGGGAAGATAAAAGCTAGGGATATGATACTAAAACAATCAAGAGCAATGGTGGTTGATCCAAGAGTAATTGGGAAGGACTATACTTAGTCAAGTTAGTTCTACCAAAAGGAGCTGCTAAGATATCTGATCTTAAAGGGAATGAGTTCATGGAGCCTGTTAACCTAGATCACATTAAGAAATACTATCTATAAAAATAAATAAAAGTAGTATAAAGAAAATAAAGGTCCACTGACTAGAAAACCTAAAAAGGCTAGTCAGGCAAAAATTAGGACATTCCCGCTGTTCAGAAAATCCGAAAAGGGCTGGCAAGCAAAAATTAGGAAATAAATAAAAGAAAAAGGTCCCACTTATTAGAAAACCTGCAAAGGGGTAATCAAGAAAAATTTAGGACAATAAAATGTGAGCAAAAAATATTCAGTTAGCAAAATCCGAAAGGACTAGCTGATAATAGAAGTTATGTCATGTGATGTAGTAAATGTACTCATTTTGACCCTAATTAATAAATCTTATTGAAATTGAAATTTTGTCATGATATTGCATGTTCTATCTTATTTATAATGCATAAGTACTAGAAAGGAAAACAAAACATAAAAGCTTAAAATAAGCTATATGTGACCATTTTACTTCAGTCATGCCTCTGTTTCTTCTTTCTCTGAGATTCATCATGTAAAGCTTGAATCCTCTTGTATCTAGAAAATCCTGGTGGCACTGTAGCTTATGTCATGACCTATATTTGAAAAGTAAAAATAAGAAGCCCACTAAGTTGAAAACCTGAAGGAAGTTGAAAACCCAAAAGGGCAGCTTAGGCAAATGTTAGGATAAAAAAAATCAATTAACTCACTTAGGATCATCTATTCATCTAAGTCTAATTTTAGGAAAGGGAATTTTGAAATAAAGCAGTAAAAAAGATAGCTTGTCCTAACTACAAAATAAAAAATAGCTTAGAATTAGTCACCCGAGTTCCAAAATCAGGCCATGGGCTCCATCCTCTACTAGGGGCATCACGATGATAGGTATCTAGAGGTCTAGGAGATGAAGTACCAGCACTGTAGGGATCAAGGCCTGTGTTAGCAAGCCATCGACGAAGCATCTCAATCTCCTGCTCCAGATCCTATGAATAACTCTACACATATAGGAAGCATTATATCATATGCACTTCATGAACACCATGCATACATTTAGATAATGAGTGTATATATATTTACCCACCAACTATCAGTGACTTGCATGGTAAATAACCTTTGAGAAAAGGCAAGTCCATGTAAATACTCTGCCTATGTTTGGGGGACCTATTTTGTAAAGTTGTACTAACACCAATACTAAGTGTACAGGTAATACAACAAATAACTCAGACAAACTCACATAAGAAGTATCTATTAGAGAAAAGATAGGGAGCTAAACATCACTGAAATGTATATGTTGCTCAACTGGAGCTTGAACAATAGGAGCCCAATAGAGCATGGATATGTTAGGATGGGGAACATTGCCAAAATCAACACTAGCAAAAGCTCCCTCACGGCTGGTCCCAACATATTGAGTGCACTATGCATGGCCAAGATTGGGCCTAGGGACCTCAGGTGTAATCTCAGGCTCAGGGGTAGCCTCACTCTCCTACGCAGTCTCAAACCCCTGAGTAGTCCCAAGTGCCTCCTCCATCACCTCGTCGGCAGGGGAGCCAATCTCCTTAAATTGCAAGAAAAGAAAATAAATGATTTGAAAACTCTAGAAGAGAAATGATTAGAAGTTACCTCAGTCTAGTCAGTAGGAACATACTATAAGAGGTTCTCATGGATGAATGCTAATAATGGCGAGATCGCTCAAGATAAATAGTGGCATCATATTCCTATAACGCCTCTCTCAACTTTGAACCCATCAAATGACAACTGTAAAGCATCGAGAGAGGAACAACAAAGGGAATATGGCATCGGGAAGGTCTAAAGCGCCATCAATATACTCGCTCTCCTAAATACCACATCTGATAGCCATGACCAGAGAGTAGAACCCTCATCTCCTTAAGTCGTACTGTGGCATCCATGAAATCATATCATTGGACGTCATAAGCTCCCTCTAGCCAATTAAAATAGATCTACAAAATTAGGATTAATTAAGTTTAACCTGTATTAAGTCATGAAGTTCTAATGAATTTATTTTCTTACCAGGTTCCACTCGACAGTGTTCAGCTAATCACGGTAGGTCTGCAGAGTATTCATGGCACTTGCTACATAGAAAGAGCCCCATCTTTGCATTAAAGGGAGACTATTATCATAGTTGATAGCCTCGAAAATCAACCCAATCTTTAAAGTCTAAATCTAGAAAGAGGAAATATGTCAAAAAAAGGGATGATGTACATGCAAAGCATGCCAAAAGCTGCACATTGTGATAGCACATCTATAGACAGTGTCTAGTCTATAATACACATAAGCTACTACAGTAGATCCCTATTCAAGGTTGACAACTCGGTCTAAGTCTCGAAGAGGGCCGATAAGGGCAATGCTGACCTCATGAATAGTCTTACAGAAGAGGGTCGTGCCAAGTAATATCAGAAGGAGACACCTTGCCGTATGGGCAATTTAACGAGGAATGGTGGTAGGAAGGCATCTGAATTCCTCAATTAAGAATGAAAGAAGAACATTCTTTTAATTCTTCCATGTTGGAGTGAACCTGATCAAATCTCACATATACTGACTCCACGTATGCTCAAGAAGACTATAGCAACTTATATTGAAGTAAATGGGAGTCCTTCCGAAGGCAATCCTAGTGATCGCAGAAAAACTTATAAGCAAAATAGTCAACTCTTCTACATGAGTATGGAATGTATGGGTGGTGTCCATCCACCACTTAATCAGTGCGAACAAAGAATGGCGATCAAACCTCCCTCGAGCTGTTGGAAGCCTAGCAATAAATCATCTAAACCCAAAGGCCCGCACCAACTGTGCCACATTCTCCGACAGCCCGCGAAATAATTCACGAGCTATGTGAAAATAGCCCATGAATTTCATCGGTTGCTAAGAGAATTTCAAGGGAGGAGGAATAATAATTAATTGACTTAAAAAAAGGATCTGAAAAATAGAATGTCGATCAACATTGTACAATGCCAATCAACATTGTACAAATGTCGACTGATTTCTAGACTTTCAACTTTAATTTTCAAACTTTCGGTTGGCCATTCAACTGAAATCCTATATTCCCAAGTTAAATTTAATTTTTTTTCATGCATTTTTGAGTGATTTTTAATCTAATTTCAACAATATACATACTAATTTACATTCTAAAATTAATTTTGATTACTAACTATATGAATACATTTTTGCAAAAATAAACAGAAATGAGGAAGTGTTACCTTATTGCCCACATTTGTACATCTATGGAGGTAAAGGTGAGTCAAAGGAAGCATAGTAGAACCTTCTCGAAGTCCAAGGTAGTTATGAGGAAAACGGAGAGGCATAATGGTTAGGTTAGTTGGAATCTCTGCTCCTTTGTGCAGAATGTGTTGTGGGTCAACCATAGGATCCGACATATCGTGAATCAGACTTCAGATGAGCAAGAAATCAAAAGAAGAAAATCAAAGAAAGAAAAAAAAGAAATGGAGATGGAAATGAAAGAATAGCATCGAAAATAAGAAGGGAAGCTTCTTATAAATGGAAAATATCCATTTTGATCCCTTGACTATGCATGCATTCTAAATCAAGTTTTTTTTTGCAAATTCATCCATAATTGCACTTTGATTAGATTTGATTCCTAAATTAATTCATTGAACTCATATCATAAATAAATGAATTATTATTAATTGCGTATATATTTAAATTCTGAATTTTTTCTGTTAAGTATAAAATGCAGAATATAAATACGAAATGCAATTTTTCATTTTTACATGCATCATTTTAAATTAAAAGATTTCAAAATTCATTTTTTGCTACACCGTAGCTGAAACATAAATTTCAAAATTATCATGTTATGTGATGCACAATAGTCATAACATGAATTTCAAATTTAGCATGTTATGTGCTTCAATAGCAGATATAACATGAAAATTTTCAAACCTTTTATCACTAGATACTACACAGTAGTTATAGTATCATTACTAGACATTCCATAAGAACTATAGCATGTTTTTAAATCATAAATCGCTAAACATTTCGCAAGGAATATAGCAAAATTTTAAATCACAGATTACTAGACATTCCATAGGAACTATAGCATGTTTTTCATAAATCGCTAAATGTCCCACAGGAAATATAGCGCGAATTATTACATATATTTTGTTAAATGTCTCATAGAGAATATAACAAAATCCATTGTCATTAGACATCCTAAAGGGAACATAGTGCAGTCCACCATACACTACACAGTAGTTATGGTATTATTGCTAGAAATTCCTCAAAAACTATAGCATGTTTTCAAATCACGAGTTGCTAGACGTCCCAAGGGGAATATAGTGAAATGCATAAGTTTCATTAGACATTCCATAGGAAATATAGTGAAATGCATAAGTTTCATTAGACATTCCATAGGAAATATAGTGAAACATATTAAACATAGCATCTTGCTTAAAATTGCTCAGCAATTTAAGCATAAATAGGTCAATTATGATACAATAAAGTACCCTAATTCTTTCTTTTGAAATTGTGTGCTACTATTGCTTTGCTGCAATTTATTAAGCAAACAGTGATAAAGGGGGGCAATTGTAAGCACCCAATTTCAGGATGCAATTGTGCACGCATGCAATGAAAGGCCTATGATGAAAATCTAATTGAGAATTGATCTCTGGTGTCAAATTTTGCGATTTAAATGACTAAATTGCAATATTTTATGGATTTAATTGCAAAATTGGGTTTTTAGTGATTTGATTACAAAAATTAGAAACTTATGAGGACCTTTTTTATAATTTAATTTAAATAAAAAATTGGTCGACTGACATTTAATGCCTATCGGCACCAGTCGGCATTATATAATGTTGACTAGCATTACAGGATGAAAATCAGCATTCTGGAATAATGATTTTCCCTAAAAAGTGATTTTTTATGCTGATTTTGTCTTTTTTTTTTCATTGGTGTAAGACACCACGTGTCCCTGCGTGTATTGAGCCTTTCATTTTTTCAAAACTCCATCACTCATCTTTTTATCTTAATTTTGAAAATTCAAATTAAAAATCCAATGCAACTTCCCTGCGTGATTGTAAGGGTGGGAAGTTGCTGGGTTTGGCTTTAAATTCCAGAAGGGGAGAGTTTGTGAAAAAAAAAGGATGGAGAGAAGCAAAGGGGCTGCGAAAAAATCAAAGAGAAAAAAATGCTAATTAGCTACTACAAAAAAAAAACGTTCTTTGCTTTTAAAAGTTCAAAAGATCAAGAAATAAGAGTCAATCTCAAACTAGTGATAATCCCAATCTGAGGGACATTCAAATAGCATTTGCACAGCATCTTCTACTCTTTCTTTTAGTTTGCTTTTGTTTTAGGTTGTAATTAATTTGATTTTAATTTCTGCACAGTAGTTTGTAATAAGCCCAATAGTGGGAAATAGTAGAATTTTATATTCTTTGCACTAAAATTGATTAGTAATTTAGGTTCAATTAGGTAAAAATCAATTAAAAGAAATGATGGGTGTGGATTAATTTAGGGTTGCAAGTAAATTGATTTAGGATTTTTTAGAAAATCACATAAATCCTATGTTTAATATGATTTTTTATTTGGGTTTTGTTTTTGGATCTTTTAGTTCATTGAGCCCTAAGCCCATGATAGGTCCAAACCCACTAAATAAAAAATAGGCTTAAAAATGGTTTAGGTCAATTAATTAAAATCAATTTAGGCCCATTAGATTAATTTAGACTTCAGCCCATTTTAGGTTAACTAAAATTAATTTAGACTTAGCTCAGCCCATTAATTTCATTTCTTTTAAAATAAATAGATTTAGGATCACACCACTTAATTTAAAATTAAGTAGAATTAATCCTACTAATTAATTTCTATTTTTTTCTTAAAATTAATAGATTTAGGCCCACTTTTAGAATTAAAACAAGTAGATTTAGACTCACTAATTATCTTAAAATGTAGGTCTTTTTCTAATCCATTTCACTTGTAAATAAAAATTGTAGAATTAGCTAAACTTTAAAATAAAATTAACATAGTTTAGACCTAGAAACACTGCCTTTTGTATGCATTTTTTACATGTAATTTTATGATTTATTGCCTTTTTTGGGTTAGATAGATGTTTAATTTGGGTTTAAATAAAATTATATATAATTAGAGAATAAGATAGTAATTCATAAAATAATTCTAAATGAACATGAGACTAAGAGAAGTTAGTATTCCGTTCCCAGAATCTCCTGGTTGTGGTGCTAGCTTTCTTTTAGAGATTCAAGTATGACCTTTCAATTTGTCCCTGTTACTATCCTAGGTGGCGACTCCTCATCTCCACGCTATGTCTTTATGATATAGTAGTGTGTTCCCTAAGGCCTTGAGCCTAAATAGTGTCTTGGTTGCTAAAATCTTGGGCATACGCTAAACCCCTCCATCTACAAGCATCATCAAGATGCAATTGTGCATGAATGCGATGAAAGCCTCTATGATGATAATTTAATAAAAAATTAACCTCTAATGTTAAGTTTCGCAATTTCAAAGACTAAATTGCAATGTTTTTTGGTAAAAATTTGGCTTTTACAAGGGTATATTTGGAAATGTTCAACTAACATTATGTAATGCCAATTGACATTACATAATGCCGATCGACATTACGCAATGCCGATCGACATTATGTAATGCTAATTAGCATTACATAATGCCCATCGACATTACACAATGCCAATTGACATTTTGGAATGCCAAGACGCTAAAAAATTCAATAAAAATCTTTGTTCTCACTGTGATTTGTCCAAATTTAATTTATAAATAAATTGATTTGAGTATTTATATGTAGGTTTTGATCCAGTACACGTCTTTTATGCATATAATCTTCTTTTTTAAAGTTAAAATTCTTATCCTATTTTTTAGGAAGGGAGAGGTCAGAGCTACTGTGATTATATAACTCCTGTGAACACATAAGCTTTTAGCTTAGAAATGGAATATAAAAAGAAAATATTGATAAAGAAGAAGAGAGAGGGAATATGGGGTAAAAAAAAAACCCTAATCAACTACTGCAATAGAGGTTGATTGAGAAAAAGAGAGAAGACCTAACATAATATTGTCATTTCAAAACCCTTTTTTTTTTAAATGAAACAAAGTACGTTCTTTTAAAAAGTCCAGAAATCAAGAAAGCTCATAGTCATTTTTCTCAAAATGATGAAACCCCATTCTGAGGGGCATTCAAACAGCATATGCACAACATTACTCATCTTCTACTCCTTTCTTTTTATTAGTTCTTCTTTTATATCATCATTTTCTTTTTATTATTTTTTATTTTATTATTTCAATGTTTTTTTCAGGTTTTATTTTCATTATTTTGTTGTCTTTGTTCATTAATTCTAATCTTATTTTCTTTTTCTTATTCTTTGTGTTTCATGATTCTCGTGATGAATACATGATATGGAGAATCCATGAACGAAAGCCAAGAGTCAAGATCCCAATTTAATTTTATTTTACTCTATTTAGTTTATTTTAGTTTATTTTATTTTTTTAGGTTTTGAATTTGTTTAATTTGTCTTCTTAAGAGTTGTATTTTAATTTTGTTTCTTTATTATTTTAGTAAATTTTTTTAAAGCCCAGTGGGAATAATGAAAATTTACTTCTTGTTCTTAAAAATTAATTAGTAAATTATGTTCAATTTAGTAAACTCTAACTAAAATCAATAGAAGAAGTAGATTAATTTAGGTTGTATGTTAATTAAAATTAGGGTTTTTTTAGATAAAATAATGTAATTGCATGGTTGCTTTTTTTTTTATTTGTTTGTTTTGATTTTTTATCGTTTTTGGAATTGTTTATTCTTTTTATGTGTTTTGGGACCTAGGCCCATATTAGGCTCTAACCCATTTCGATAATTTTAGATTTAATTAGTTCTTTATTAGCCCATCGCATTTAATAGGTCTATATTTTAGTTGAAATGCATTTTAGGCCCATAATTAACTCGATTTAGGTTAAAGATAATTTAGGTTCATTTAGTTAATTGGATATAGGCTCACCTAACTTAATTTAATTAATTTAAACTTAGCCCATTAAATAAAAGTATTTTTCATAACTTATAGATTTAATATCACCTTAGAATTAAAACATGTAGAATTAAGCCCACTAATTTAAATATTTCATAATTTGTAGAATTAGGCCCACTCTTAGAATTAAAATAAGTATACTTAGGTTCACTTAATTAAAATTAAATAGTAATTAGGCCCATTAGTCTTTAGGCTCACTTGTAAATTAAATCATGTAGATTTGGCTCATTTAATTAAAATCAATGTAGATTAGACTAGCTTAGGGATTATGAATTTAAATGAATGCATTGTTTACATGTATTTTCATGATTAGTTTGTCTAGAGTTAATTTTTTTAAATAAGGTTTTATATAAAATTGCACGTAAATAGAGGATAATATAGTAATTTTTAAAATAATTCTAAATGAACAAAAGACTGAAAGAAGTTGGTATTTCATATCTAGAATCTCCTATTTGTGGTGCTAGCTTTCTTTTAGAGAATTGAGTACCACCATTTTTATTTGTCTCAATTATTACCCTGGGTGGTGACTCCTCATCTCCATGCCATGTCTTTATGACAATGGTTAGTGTGTTATCTAAAGCCCTGAGCTTAAATAGTGTCACGATTGCTAAAATTTTAGGTGCATGTTAAACCCCACCATCTACAATCTTCCAAATACACAACTACAAATTTACCAAGCCATTCATGCAAGACATGGTTCATCAACTGTATAAAAGCACTATGTGCATTCATAAGCCCAAACAACACAACTAATCCCTCATAAAGACTATACTTAGTCTTAAAAGTCATTTTCCACTTATCCCCAGTTTTCATGTGAATTTGGTCATAGCCAGAACATAAATAAAACTTAGTAAACACACGTGCACTATAAAACTCATCAAACATATCATTTAACCTAGGGATAGGATGACAATACTTTACCATTATTTTATTGATTGCTCGGAAGTCCACACATATTTTCTATGTCCCATTCTTCTTTAGAACTAAAATCACTAGAACCGCACAAAGACTTAAGCTCTAATGCACATACACTATTGACATCAGTTCTTCCACTTGCCTTTAAAACTACTTTGCCTCTTCAGGATTACTTCTATAGGTTGGCCTATTTGGTATGGTAGCTTCGGGTATGAAATCTATTTAATGTTCTATCCTTTTTAAAAAGGTAATCCATTGGCATTTCCTCAAGAAAAACATCAGTAAACTACTGCAAAAGAATAGCAAATACACTTGGTAATGAAAGATCAAGTTCAGTAGTGTTCAAGTATGCATCTTTATAAGTAATAATAAACAACATTTGACTTGAATGCAATGCATACCTAACTTCCCTTTCCCTAGCCAAAAAACTAGCCTTTACCTTTATTTTCTCTTCAGGGAACATCTTACCCTTTGAGTTTTCACTCTCTTTTTTATTATTTTCAACCTCACTCCTCTCTTTTTCTACCTTACATTGCTCATTACACACTTCCTTAGGAGAAAGTGGTGTCAATGTAACTTTTCTCCTATCCTTCACAAATGAGTACCTATTAGAAAGCCATCATGGATAACTTTTATATCAAATTACCATGGCCTACCTAACAAGATATGGCCAGCATGCATTAGCACTAGATCACATAGCACCTCATCTGAATACCTATCAATTGTGAAAGGTACAAGAACTTGCCTATTCACTTTAATCTCACCATAATTGTTTAACCATAACAATCTATAAGGCCTAGGATGTGGAATCAGATTCAAACCCAATTTTTTAACCACTAAGCACTAGCAACATTTGTACAACTACCACCATCAATAATAACAAGAAAAGTCTTGCCTTTTATATGGCATCTTGTGTGGAAAATGTTGTCTCTTTACTGCTCCAAGACATCTTTTTCCTTTAATTGAACATTTAATGTGTGCCTAGCCATCAAGAGCTCACCTCCTATAAGACCCTTAATGAAATTATTGCTATCATCTTGTAATTATGGTATCTCATCCTCATTGTCACTCTCCTCATTTATTGTTTCAATCTCCCCATGCTCTCTAACTGCCATTATCCTCTTGTTTAGACATTGTGAAGCAATATGGCCATGCCCCAAGCATTTGAAACACTTCATATCTCTATTCTTTTCTTTTCTTTTTTGATTTTGGGTTTAGATGTGTCTTTGTTGCCTCAAATGCTTTTCCCTTTGTTCACATTAGGAATAGCCTTGTCATTACCGTTCTTACCTCCTTTCCATGAATTAAACCAATATGGCCTACCACTTGAAGCACCCTTATATTCAACCTAGGCAACCCCTCTAGGTTTTAGTTGCTTTTCCATTTTAATTGCATGGTGAACTAACTCCTCAAGCTCCACATAATGTTGTAACTCTACCCTATCAACAATCTTTTTATTAAGCCCACCAATGAATTATGCCATGGTAGCTTCCCTATCCTCATCCAAATCAGTCTTAGTCATGAGCATCTCCATCTCCTTATAATAATCCTCAACACTCTTTATACCTTACCTCAAAGATTGGAGTCTTCGATGTAAGTCCTTATGGTAATGTCTAGGTACAAAATGCCTCCTCATGATAGTTTTGATTATAATCCAACTATCAATAGGCTCTTCCATGTTCCTCCTCCTACTAACCACCAATTGATCCCACCAAACTATTAGCAATATGCACTAAGTCAATCATATATGACCATACTTTGACTTTATCATTTTATTTAATAAAGAGGAATTTTTCATTATCATTTTATGTTATGATAATTACTTGAATAGTCAATTCTTACTAAGGTCATCAAGTATATGACTTGATAGTAAAAACCTTAGATTAATATGAGTTATATTTAAATTATCCCTAGTTATAACAATGTATTATAGCTAGTATAATGTTGATTGATGATTATGTTTTACTAATCATGAATATAAGATATTAAGTCAACTCATAGGTACCTATTTAAGAAATAAAGTGTTGGATTGAACCATCATGAGAATACTACATAAATAATTTTCATAGGTAATTCTTATCACAGTAATATTGGCTTAGTTCTCTGACCTTGAAATCATTATGGATTTCTACATAACTATTTTATATTTTGACATAATCTTACATTATCTTTAATCGGATGATAAAATAGGTTGTTGTTGGGTATAAATTGAGTTATGTGAGAAATGTGAATGATTGAGAAGGAATTTGTCCCTCATTTAATATGAGTAAGATATCTATGGGCCCCTTGATAAGATAAACTAAGGAAAATGCATGGCCATGCTAAATTAAATTGATAAAGAGTTATCATTCTTAGTCTACTTGGAATTAAGAAATTAAATGATTGAACTCCATAAGGATGACATAATCTATGCCTTATAGTCAATCAAGATATCATATGACAAAGAGACTAGAATATTCACTATATATTAGGTTATGTCGGATTATTGACTTCACATGACTTGGGTAGTCATAATGTCTTGCTATAGACCACTTATGACTTGTAGGCCTAAATAAAGATTTAAGGCCCACTGCCAACATCATGTGAACCTATAGGGTCACACACTTTGAACAAGTCTAAAACAAATATGGGTTTAATAAGCCCAAATAAGCTTTGTGAAAATAAATAAATAAAATATTTATTTATTTATTTAAGGTAAAGGTTATCTTAAATAAATAGAATATTATTTATAAGTTAATTTTAAATAAAATTAGAATAAGAATAAGTGAGAAATTACCAAAAGGTTATTTGGTAAGTGAAATCCTAATTTAAATATCTATAAATATGTTATATTCTCTACAGTTTTATACACTCTCATTATTCTGCCACCAAATTTGTTTTCTCTCTTTTAGAAAACAAAACACAAAGTTCTTTTTAATTCTTGATTTATGAGAAATCAAGAGAAAGTACTAGCACATAAATATTCATTTTCAAAATCAAGGGTTGTTCATGTGGACACTCATGGAGGATGGATTCTTTTGGAGATGTCTCAAATTTGAACTGCTAAATTAAAAGCTCGAGGTAGGGTGTCATTGGAGTGAACCTCCTCTCTTCCTTCTAGATTTCTTGCCTCTTCTAATTTTGTGGTAAGAAAATGAAAACCCTAGGTTTAATCAATTAATCAAATTACTTGGATCCAAGTTCGGGTTTATGATTCAAATTTTATTTTTTCGCTATATATGGAATCTAGAAAACCCAACACAAACTATAGCATACTCATTAAATTGGGTAATCGCCAATTTCACTTTTTTCTCCTTTGAAAAGTTATAGCAATCAAAGATAAGGTCAATTTGCTTTTCCCACTCCAAATATATCTCTGGATCAGTTTTCTATAAAAAGGTTGGAATCCTAAGTTTGATACTACCCAAGTTCCTATCAACATTATCATAGTTTCCATAGCCACCAAACTTACCACAAAAGCACCCTCTACCTCTACCATAATTCTAGTATCTCCTAGCTCCTCTACCTATACCTCTACCAACCCCAATATAGGCTGCATTATCATACTCCTCAAATCCTTCATTAAATTCATCCTCATTCACTATAATTTGCTTCCCATTATTGCCTTACAATCTTCATTCAGCTTATTTCCTATACCTCGAGCAAGTGCATTAATTTGGTATATAATGGCTTGTTGATTGGCTACCATGTCTTTGCATTATGACTCCATGTTAAGTTACAACCTCTTTATTAGCTCATTCATATTCCTTATGTTTCATTACACCCTTTCATTTTCATGCATTTATGTCGTGGGTATGCCGATGGTTGGCATATTATCACCTCTATTAGAATCACTTGACATGCTGCAATAAAAGTTAGTATGCAATAAAAAAAATAAAAAGAATTAAGGACCTCACTAACACTTCCTCACATGTTTACTCTCAATTAATAGGGATGGTCATTCATGTTTTACACAATTAGGAATGATCACACAAGGCTAAAAACTCATACCACTCAACTTGTTTTTAAGGATTCTTATATGAATCAATAACCACACTGTAAGCATATAATTTTTGGATGATTTAAGTTTGGATGCAATAGAGGACCCGATAATGAAAACTAACTATGAAATTATCTTTATTGGATCCGATTTATTGATTTTGAAATAAATGACTAATTTTTTATTTTATTTGATTTTTTTAGGACTTACCTTTAAATTTTATTTTAATTATTTCTTTAAAAAATTAAAAAAAAAAAAAAAGAAAGTTCTATATGAAATATAGATTTGCAATCGAAAATCCACACTTACAACCGACACTCCATAATTTTTTATTATTTATTTTATTTTATTTTTATACTTATTTTTTATTGGTTATTTTATTTGATAAATATGTTTTTATTAGATAAATATATTTTTATTAAATAAATTATAAAAATAATTTTTTTTTAAATATTTATCCTGAATCTAACGTAAGGTTACAAGACTAGAGTTTTATATATTTATAATTTTCTCTTTTCACAAGGGTGGCTCCTAGGGTTTTATTCTTTTTGTCTATACTCTTTTGATTTTAGCCAAGTGCCAAAAGATAGTCTTTTATCCTTAATTATTTTTTTCTTAGGTATTTTTAGTTTTTGACCATAAAATCATATCTAATTAAAATTAATACTCATAGATAATACAAAAAGGCACAGACTTTCATAAAAGGTTCATCAAACTTTGAGGGGCAATCAATACTGCATCCATAAAATTATCTTCTTCTACTCCTTTCTATTTTTTAGTTTTTTTATTATTCTTATTTACTTGATTTTGATTTTATTTTATTTTGTGTAATTACTATTTTGTGTGTGTGTTTATGTTGATGATGATGGGTGGAATTACGTGAATACTGGAAAAATCGCACAACTAAAGTATAAGGACAGATAAACCATCAATTATTCATCAACCATTTCTTTTTATTATTTAGCATAATTTGTTGTTTTTTTTTCCTTTATCCTGTTTCATTTCCTTTATCCATTTATTTACTATTTCATTCTTATTTTGTTTCATTTTTTTATTCTTCATTTGGTACAACTTTTAGTTTGCAAATTGTTTTGTTTTATTGTTTTCTTTTCAATCTTTTTTCTTTTTTTTTAATTTCTTCATTTAATTTTTTTCCTTTACTTTATTAATTCATTTGTCTGACTAATATATATATATATATATATATATATATATATAATTTCATTATTTTTATTTTTGTTTAATTTTACTTTTATTTTATTTAGTCTCTAATATTTATTTATTTTATTTTTGTGTTTTATGATTATGGACAGGATAAAAATGAATTCACTGTGGAGAATAAAACCTATAAATGTCCATGGAATGCCATGAATTAAAATCATGTTCTAATTTCATGTAGATTATTAGGGTTTTATTATTTTGTTAATTTTTGTGTTTGTTATTTATTTATTTTTGGATTTATATAATTTTATTATAATTTTTCAGTAGATCATTATAATTGTCTCAATAGTAGAATCTCTTAGCTGTGGTGTTAGTTCTCTTTTAGAGCATCGAGTTACCACCACCTTCGAATTGTCTCAATTATTACCCTAGGTGGTGACTCCTCATATTTATGTTATGTCTTCGTGATATAGTAGTGTGTTCACTAGATCCATTATCTGAAACAATGTCACAGTTTCTAAAAATCTTGGACGCTCACTAAACCCTACCATCTACAGCGGTGACTCCATTAGAGACGAGAGATAATGATTATACTTGTGTTCTTTAGAGTCATTTTATTAATTATTATTTTATTCTTACATTCATTCTTCATGTCCCTATAAATCGATGGCGTTTATTTATGGTTCCATGATTCCCCTAGCTTCATGGGATTATAAATTGGCTAACCATCACTCTTAGCCTTAACTTGGTTCAAAAGAGATTATCGAACTCATCTTACTAGAGTTTGTAACTCAAGTCCTAAAGGAGGTAGTCTTCTCTCAAGTTTGTAAAGGATACCAGGCCCCTTTGACATTGGCATGTAACTTAAGTCTTAAAAGAGGGCATTTTACTAAGAGAACTTTAACTTTTCCATCAGACTTAAATCATGTAGTGGCCTAGTAACTTCCCCTAAGATTACCCAAATTGCTTGTGTTTGTTACCATAAGGCATGTCTATTTATAAAAGTTCAAGCCCATACTTTTAGAGCCTATTTAGGCTAGACCTTTATACTTAGAAATGTTATTTCTATGATTTTACTTCTTTGAGAGATATGGCATGCATGTCGATTCTTGATATCCCTTGTTAATATTAAAGCTAAGATAAAAAAAATCCTAGGAAAAGACACTCAATATTGAATACGTGTGTGGGAGGAATAAGGTTGGAAGGATATTGTACACTTGATTGTTACTTATTACTTGCTACTTGTTACATAGCACATGCATCATGCATACATGCATTTCATACATCATACTAACACTTTATTTTTCAGCCATCATAGATTCATTCAGGTCTTCCTATATTTGGAAACTAAGAGGTAGAAAGCTAAAGAGAACCATTTTGAGTCCAAAATCAATAGCTAAAGGGATCCTTCACAATTTGGAAAAAGCTCTATCAATCCACTCAGCTTAAAAGCACCACCAACACCAATTAGTCACTTAGCTGAAGAAATGGAATAATAATAGAAAGGAAAGTAGTCCATGAAATGATTCAAGATGAACTGAGATAAGCTTTAGTTGGGTTAGCACCACCTCCTACAATTGCACCTATACATGTTGTTACCATACCACTTGTTATTGTTGTACCACCTATCATGGATGATCCACCTATTAACAATGAAAATGTTAGAGAATCACAACTGAATGTTGCTAAGAATATACCTGTTATAGAAATGAAATTTGAGGATGTTGAGAACTAAACTAGAGAGAAATCCAAAAAAGAATCACTTGAGCTAGTTCAAAAACTTGAGTCTAAGCATATGCAAGCATTAACTCATAAAATGTCCAAGATGGATGAGTTGATGAGAGTGTAAGGCTTAGGCTATTCATTTGATTTTGATAATGTGCTAGATAAGTTCAAAATGCTTCAATTGCATAAATTTAATGTTAGTGGGGACCTAAGAACATATCTTTACCAGCTAAACATTATCCAAGCTCCTTTAGCAATGGTCACTAGACTATTTGTGCTTGAAAGTCAAGGACTGGAAAGTCATACTCAAACTAACTAGAGAGAGTTGTCTAATCTTTCTTAAAGCAGTATGACTATAACACCAAGCCAAAGGTGTCTATCAAGAACTTAGAATTTTTAAATTTCTTGACAAGGTTCATGAATAAAGCAAATTTAGTAAAGAATAAACTAGTTGAGAAAGATCAAGTGAGGATGATTATTTGGGATATATTACCAAATCTAATTGAAAGGTTGCAGAGGATAAATCCTAAGACATTTGAAGACTTAAATGATGGATTGCAAGCTATTGATAATGAGAAAAAAAAATGTAAGAAGCATAATGAAAAGGAATTACCAAACTGGAGGCACACAACAAGGAAGCATTAGTCAAGCTGTGGAAGTGCATGTTGTTTAAACATTAAGGAGATTCTCTAAATTTGACCAACCTTTATCTAAAGTCCTAAACCACTTAATGTAAAAAGGCTTTCTTTGGCCATTAACCTTTTCCAAACCACTAAACCCAAATGTCCTTGGCTATGATCCAAACAGTTACTGCAAATTCCATCAAGTCATTGGACAGTCCACAGATACCTGTATTCACCTCAAAAATGAAATTCAAAACCTCATAGATGCTAGAAGAATCATAGACCAAGAAAACCCAAGCATAAAAAATAACCCTTTGCTGAACTACCAAAATATACTTCCCCAACCACCATGATTATAAACTCAAGAGTTAGTGAGGAAAAAATACTAAGCTCCTTTAAGGACCTAAACTTTAAGACTAATGAGAATTCTCCTAATGCCCCTAATGATAAAGAAAAGAGTGTGGAATCTTTAATTCCTAAGAACCCTCAAAGAGAAGTTAAAGATTTATTAGGCCAACCTTCAGGAAAGTTCGATTATAAAGTGTTTTACTCTAAACCACTTTCCTATGATATTCCTATTGAATCAATTATACATGGAGGTTAGGGTGATTAATTTGGAGTTGATGATGAACCACTAAGTAAGATGAGTAAGAAATTTGAGCCTCCTAGGTAGCCATGAAGAGAAGTTGAAGATTTATCAGGTCAACCCTTAGGTAAGTTTTACTATAAGGTGTTTTACACTAAACCACCTTCTTTTGATATACCCTTTGAGTCAATTGTGTCTATAGGATAGGGTGATAAGTTTGATGATGAGAAGCTGCTACACAAGCAAGAAACATGCACAATTGAGGTGTAGAAAGATGAAGTCATAGAGATAATTGGCGAGAATATGCAAGAATAGCCACTTGAAGGACAACCACCTTAAGATTTAGCATCCCTAGCATTTAGAATAGAAAATAATTTTCTTTTTATTTTGTTTAAATAAAATGTTAGCCTCTTTAGAACTTGTTTTGTTTTGGTGATTAATGATATGAATTCTGATTATGCTTACTTATGTAATGTGCAACCTGATGGTACTGTGCATTATGATATCGATTGCATCTACATGTTTGATATAATAATTCAATTTAATTAGATTCATTTAGCACGGGCATAAATGAAAATTTAAAGAACATTCATATATCACATTATATAACTTCTAAAGAGAGGAAAATTTTAGGGAAGAAAAGAAAAAAGAGAAAAAAAAAAGGTCTTGCTAATTAGAAAATCCATAAAAGACATATAGATAAAATTAGAGAGATAAAAATAAGAGAAAAATATTATGTCAGAAAATCTAAAAGGACAAATTGGTAATATGAGTTATATCACATGATGTAATAAATATTCTCATTTTTTCCCTAATGAATGAGTAAAATTGAGTCTGAAATTTTTATTCAAATGTTACATTTTCATCTTTATCATAGTGCATAAGTATCTAAATGGAAAGACAAAACATAATGCAAGTTAAACAATTAGAGCTATGAGATCACTATTCTAGTTATGTTTTCTCTTTTTCACCCTTTTATAATTTTGCTTGTAAGTCTATTGTCCTCTTGTACCTAGGGAATTCATGTGGGTTAATGACTTGCATTGCAATCCATACCTTGTAACTATCATCAATCATTGCATCAACATCAAGCCTTATATTCTACTCAAGAGTTCTTTAAAGAGAAAGTCTAGTTGAATTCAATATCTATAACTCCTTTTAGTCAGTTCACCCACTCTTCTGCATCTTTTGTACATAAGACTACAACTAATCAGGTTGGTAAGTCAAAGGTCAAAAATAGTAGTGAATAAACTAAGTTTCGTACATGCATGAAGAAAAATACTACCATAATAATATTTATGAATTCAAAATGAAATTGGGGAAAAATGTAGCTCTATGGGTAAGTTAGGGCAAAATAGTAAATTTGTATTCAAGGACAGAAGAGTCAACAAAAGAATACTAAGGGTAAAAAAAGTAAATTACAAGTAACAACTAATAGCTCATCAATACAACATAGCTTGGTCAATTGGTTGATAAAATGTATTAGAAGCTCTAACATCAAAAGTACTAACCTCGAACCATCCAATACTTAAATTTGCAAGCTATTGATGAACCATCTCATTTTCATATTCCAAAATCAATAACATAGCTCTATTCTAAACAGAAGACCTATTAGAATTATACATGTCATATATAGCATTCATACACTTGCATACATTTATTGTGAAATACTTTTTTTGCATAATAAAGTTTTTAAGCCTAGAGAAGATTGTGCAAATACTCTACTACTAACATTCAAAATTAGTTTTGTAAAAATGCAGAAAGGTAGTTAGAATGTTCATATGTGAAGCATCTGAAGGAAAAAGGACAACGCTATTAAGGTGAACATGAAGCTCAATGAGACTCTAAACCATAGGAGCCTAATAAATGATAGTCCTATCCAATAAGGAGATATCACTGATAGTGATACTTGCAAAAGCACCATCCTAGCAACCTTAGGAGGATTGGTAGGAGGCTCAAACTCTTTAGACTCAACATCTATCTTCATAGCCTCTTCTAAAGCATCACCTATAGTCTCAACAAAAGGAAAACCTACTCCCATAAATTGTAAAAGAAAAAGATAGTCAATAACATGAGGAGTAATAAAAGATAAATGTACCTCAGATGGGTCAATGAGAATTTGCTCCAAGAGATGCTTCTGAATGTACCTCTAATAATAAGAACGCTCAAACAAAGACATGACATTGTATTCCTAGAGAGCCTCTCTTAACTCCTAACCAGTCAGAGTAAAACTCTATAATGTCACTACCAATATAGGGTGTGGAATATGATGATAAGAAGTTCCAACATGTCAGCAATACATGCATCAACCCTCAAAAGGGAAGGATGCACTTAAAACTTGAAGTGAATGCACTCTGAAAAATTATTTAATCATGAAATAAGACCTCTAACACCTTAACATTTTTTATAAGAGATGTCAATAAGAGGAACGAAGTCCTCTAATATAGCATTAATGGAATGGTGGAAATACAAATGCAACCCAAAGCCACAACCTCAATGGTGGAGTATCATGACCCTGTGATCAGAGATATCATTTGCACAATTAAAATGGAAGAATGTAAAAGAATAACATTGAATTTTGACAAAATCTCTTCACTTACAAATATACCATACTAACTTATGGTATTTTGTGCGGGGAAAAATAAAAAGAATGAATAAGAGGAAAGGAACCAATACATCAATAAGAATGGGCACTATAGCAAATGCCAAACACTCATCAAAATAATAAAGGAAAGTAACAAAACCCTGTATCCTTATATTCTATAATAAAGTACAATCTCAACAATAAAATCCATAAATTGAAAGTAAATTCATCCACTTCATGAGATCATGTGTGAAAAGCCTATCTCATGACATTTGATTATAATGGCTCTTTTTTATTGGCCTTGCATAATTCAGATGTTCAGTTGACAACTCTGTGTTAAGAGTTTATAATGCTTGCTTTGCAACCAAACAAGGGGAAGAAAATACAAAAATAAAATCTATGGACTTGTAGTATAAATTGCTTAAATTTTAGAGTATCATTTCAATCTTTTAAATAATAAATGTGCATATAATCTACTCCAATTATAAAAAATGAGTACAAGTACAAAATCTTTAGATGGTATCCATGCTGAGTAATATAAAAAAGGTAGGGGAATACTAAGAGGAGAATAAAAATAAGAGCAAGCATAATTTACTTCAATGCTTAAAAAATGAGTAAGAGTATTAAAATAAACCTCTGGCGATATCCACACTGAGTAATACAAAAAAGGCAGGGGAATACTAAAAGAGGACCACATCAAAAGCTAATTTATTTACTCCAATGAACTATAAGAGTATAAGTATCCAAAGGACCTTTCCAATAGTATCCACGCTGAGTAATATCAAAAATGGCAGGGGAATACTCTGATAAAGAAGAAAAGTACAAAAATTACTCAAAGACTATTTTGATACTCAGAATTTGATCTATTTATGCTCAAATTCCAAGATATTTTTTTTAGCAAATTCTCCCAAAAATTAGGTGTGGAAATAAGCTCTTCACTTGGTAAAAAATATGCTCTCATCGTAAGATGGTTAATGATACCTTTGATCTTTGTGAATGAAAAATAAATGATAGTCATGAAAATCAAAATTAGTGAGATTTGTTGAGGGCACGCTATCTCGTGATAAAGTGATGAATTTTCTCATAAATTTTCAAAAATTTAATGTACTTTTTTGTACAATTATCATGTTGAAACTAACTTTAACAAGTCTTCAAGAATAGTAAGCCTAGAAGAAGATAAATCCAATATATGGAATTAATACTAGCGCTATCAAGTCAATCAAAATTAACTACAATGAAGGAAGTTAATCAAAGTAATCAAGGTGGAAATTCAAAGAAATTAGTACGAATTCTAATCAGCTAGCACAAAAAATTCAAGCATTCAAATCAAACAGCCAAAAATAAAAATTGCAAGAAATTATGGATTAAAGTAGCAAGGGCAAGCAATAAAAGGGTTGCAACTTGATCAAAATGAATTAGTGAGCAATAAAAGGGTTGTAGATCGTGAGCAATTATAGGCTGTAGCATCATCAGTGAGCAATGAAAGGGTTGCAACTAACTACAGTAATTATGGATTGCAACATCATTGATGTGCAATGAAAGGGTTATAGCTAATCGTGAGCAGTTATGAACTGTAGCATTATGAAAGCTAGCAAGTAATGGATGGATTGTGACTTTCAAAATACAATTCGGTAGACACTACATAATAGTTATAGCACTTTTCTTTAATCACTTTTACTAGACACTACAAAATAGTTATAGCTTAATTTCTCTAAACGACCCACAAAGAATATGGTGAAAATCATTATCACTAAACATCCTATAGGGAATATAGTGTCACCTACTAAATGTCCTATAAGGAAATATAGCAAAATACATTGAACATAGTGTCAATTGCTATTCACTGAACACAATGTCAACTGTTATTCACTGAACACAATAATAGCATCACCACTATATGTTCCACATGAACTATAGCCACACTAAACACAGTGTTCACTATTATTTATAGAACACAGTGATAGCATCACCGCTATATGTTCCACGGAAACTATAGTTTATTTTCAAAATACACTGAACATAGTGTCAATCGGTGTTCACTGAACACAGTGATAACATCATTACTGTATATTCCACCGGAACTATAGTTTGTTTTTAAAATATACTAAACGCAGTGTCAATCGCTATTCATTGAACACAATGATAGCATCACTGCTATATGTTCCGTTGGAACTATAGCTTTTTTTTCAAAATGCACTTATCATAGTGTTAACTATTATTCACTTAACACAATGATAGCATCACCACTATATGTTCCACTAGAACTATAGCCTGTTTTCAAAATTCATTAAACACAGTGTCAACTACTATTCACTAAACACAGTGATAGCATCACCGCTCTATGTTCAACTTGAACTATAGCTTACTTTTAAAATGCACTAAACACAGTGTCAACTGCTATTTACTAAACACAGTGATGGCATCACCGCTCTATGTTCTATTGGAACTATAGCATATTTTCAAAATACACTAAACGTAGTGTTAATTTCTATTCACTGAACACAGTGATAGCATTACCACTATGTGTTCCACTAGAACTATAACATATTTTCAAAATGCACTGAATGCAGTGTCAACTACTATTCACTGAACACATTGATTGCATCATCACTATATGTTCCACTAGAACTATAGCCTATTTTCAAAATTCACTAAACACAGTGTCAATTGCTATTCACTGAACACAATGATAGCATCACAACTATATGTTCCACTAGAACTACAACGTGTTTTCAAAATACATTGAACATAATTTTAACTGCAATTTACTAAACATAATGATAGCATCATCGCTATTTGTTCCACTAGAACTATAGTTTGTTTTTAAAATGCACTGAATACAGTGTCAACTACTATTCACTAAACACAATGATAGCATCACAACTAGAAATTCTATAGAAATTCAATTGTTCCTTAAATCACATTCAACACTACTTAGTGTCATTCTTACTAATGGCACAATGGTTAGTGTTCTAACTTTTTAGAAATTGTGTGCTTATTTGTTTTACAGCAATTTGTCAAGCAAACAGTGACAAAGGGGGGCAACTATAAGCACCTAATTCTGAATGATTAACGTTTGGATGTGACAGATGACCAAATTATAAAAATTGACTGTAAAATTATATTTATTGGATATGATTTATTGGTTTTAAAATAAATTATAAATTATAAATTATTTTTATTTTATTTTATTTTATTTTTTTATGACTTAACTTTAAATTTAATTTTAATTATTTCCTTAAAAAATTTCAAAAATAAAGAAAGAAAAAATTTTAAAAAAAATAACGTTGCCATTGGAAATTTATATTTCAAAAATACAGATTTCCGATTGGAAATCTACATTTCTGATCGAAAATGTAGATTTCCAATTGGAAATCCACACTTCTGACCAGCACTCTGTAATTTTTTATTATTTTTATTATTTCATTTCATTTTATTTTTATACTTATTTTTTATTGGTTATTTTATTTGAAAATATGTTTTTATTAGATAAATATATTTTTTTATTAAATAAATGATAAGAATAATTTATTTTTGAATATTTATTTTAAATCTAATGTATGGTTACAGGACTAGGGTTATATATATTTATCATTTTCTCTTTTCATAAGGGAGGCTCCTAGGGTTTTATTCTCTTTTCCTCTACTCTTTTGATTTTAGCTAAGATCCAAAAGATAGTCTTTTCCCCTTGATTGTTTTTTTCACGTACTTTTAGTTTTTGACCATAAAATCATATCCAATTAAAAACAATACTCATAGATAATTCAAAAAGCCACACAAAGATTGATCAAACTCTAAGGGGCAATCAATATTGCATCCATAAAATCTTCTTCTTCTACTCCTTTTTATTTTTTAAATTTTGTTTGATTATTCTTATTTACCTAATTTAGATTTTAATTTGCGTAATTACTTTTTTTTTCTTTTGTGTGTGTTTATGTTGATGATGATGGGTGGAATTACATGAATATTGGAAAAATCACATAACCAAAGTACAAGAACAGACTGATCATCAATTATATATCAACCATTTCTTTTTGTCATTTAGCATAATTTGATGTTTTTTTTCTTTGGTTTCATTTCCTTTATCCATTTGTTCACTATTTCATTCATTTTTCTATTTCGTTTTTTGTTATTCGTTTGGTACAACTTTTAGTTTGCAAATTGTTTATTTTGTTGTTTTCTTTTCATTCCTTTTTTCTTTTTTTTTTATTTATTCATTCAACTTTTTTCTTACTTTATTAACTCATTTGTCTAACTTATATATATATCCTTTTTTATTTCATTATTTTTATTTTTATTTAATTTTTCATTTTTATTTTATTTAGTCACTAATCTTTATTTATTTTATTTTTTATACTTTATGATTATAGACGAGATGGCATGAATTCACTATGGAGAACAAAATTCATAAAGGTCAATGGAATGTCATGGATTTAAATCATGTTCTAATTTTGTGTGGATTATTAAGATTTTATTATTTTGTTAATTTTATTATTTTTGTGTTTGTTATTTATTTATTTTTGGGTTTGTATAATTATATAATAATTTTTAAGTAGATCATTGTAATAGCCCTAATAGTGAGAAATAGTGAAATATTTAATTTTTCTACACTTTAAAATTAAGTAGTAAATTAGGTTCACTTGGTAAAATCATAATTAAAATTAAGGGTGGCTTTAGTTAATTAGGTTGCATGTAAAATTAGGGTTGAAAATCAGAGTATGTATGTTTGATTGTTATTTGATTTAATTTGATATTTGGGCTTATTTATTTATTTTTATATATTTTGGACTCCAAGTGTACGATAAGTCCAATTCATTAATAAAATAGGTCTATAAAAATTGGTTTTTAGTTTAATTAACTTTAAAATTATTTTAGGCCCATTTAGGTTAATAAACTTAGGCCCACTTTAGTCTAATTAACATTTTAGTTTAATTAAAATTAACTTAGACTTAGTTCGGCCCATTTTAAGCATTTTCTTTTTAAAATAAATAGATTTAGGATTACCTTTTTTAGTTAAAAGTTAAATAGAATTAGGCCCTTTAATTTACTTCCATTTTTCTTAAATTTTGGTAGACCTAGGTCCATTTCTTTATAATTAAAAATAATAGACTTAGGCTCATTAGTTTAACTTAAAATGTAGGCCCACCTCTAGCTTTATTTCACTTAAAAATAAAACATGTAGATTTAGCTAATTTAATTAAAATTAGTGTAGATTACACTAATTTAAGGATGTTGCACTTTATAAATGCAATTTTTATATATGTTTTTCATAATCAGTTGCCTTGGAGTTAAATGAATGACATATTAAGGTTTATATGAAATTGCATGTAATTAGAGAATAAATTAATAATTAATAAGGTAATTCTAAATGAACACAAGACTGAAAAAAAACTAGTATTTTGTATCAAAAATCTCCTTATTATGGTGCTAACTCTCTTTTAGATAATCGAGTTACCACCACCTTTGAATTGTCCCAATTATTACCCTGGGTGGTAACTCCTTATCTCCACACTATGTCTTTATATTATAGTAGTGCGTTCTCTAGAGCCCTGAGCTCAAAAAATGTCACAATTGCTCAAAGTCTTGGATGCGCGCTAAACCCCACTGTCTACACACACACCAAGTTTTTTCACTATACCTGTAATGCACAAAGAATTATGATATAAAAAGCTTAGTTGAGGCAAAACACAAGAATTAAGAAAAATCAAACAAATAGCCATGTTTTCAATAAATTAGGAATAAGAAAGAAAAACACAAGAAAAATTCAAAAGGATGCAAATAACATATAAAGAAATAATGTAGAGGCAAGAAATACGAAAATTAAATGAAGAAGTAAAAAAGATTTAATTCAGCTTAAAATTGGAAAAGGAAGCAGTAATAACTAAAATAAGTTTTTAATGAATCAAGAATAATAAAAAAAAAACTTAAAAAGAAGCAATGGGCATGTAAAAGGAATGAAAATAAGGTGGAAGAAACTAGGAATTAAATTTAAGAATCAAGAAATCATCTTTCAGCCTGATTAGAAATTTCTAACCAAACAGTAATAAAAATAAGATTTTAGAGCTCAAAATAAATTAAAACTTAAATTGGATGTAAAAGACATGTAAGGATCATATTAGGAGCAAAAATCACAAAGAAAGTTTATCAAGAAGGAAGGTTACCTCTATATGCCTTTAATGTGTCCATTATGCCCAAACTTAAAAGACACATAAAGAAGAGATTAATTGAAGGAGAAAAATGAATTTAAGAATGAAATAATTCAAATAACTGGGATATATAGGGCTTAGGTCATTGGAAAGTCAATTCCCCTTTAAATCTTCCTAAATAACCACCTAATCCTTATTGTGTAGGATTGTAAAACTCCTCCTAATTGCCTCTCAAATTTAGGAAAACTTTTAAGGCTAGCTATAATAGGAATCTTTTAACAACCCTAATATCTATATAAACACATAAAGAATAAGGATTAAAACATTATACACATTTTCAAACCAATCAAGCCACAATCAAACTAATCAAACATGCTCCTTGATGTTTTTAAACTACTTTAAGATTTTTTTTCCTTTTTTCCTTCTTTTCCTTTCTTTTTTTTCTTTTATTTTTTTTATTTCTCTTTTATTTTTTTTAAGAATTAGAATTAAAAACTACAAGAATTAAGAACTACACAATGTAGATTTCAAGAATACCAAGAATACTTCAAAAACTATATTAAGAACTTAAAGAAAATAAGCAAATAACTTAAAGAAAAGGATAAATAACTTGATCTTAGAGCCAAAGCTTTGATACCAAAAGTTAATAACCTCCAAGGATTAGAACCACGAACCCTAATGATTATAAACCCATGAATTACTATCTTGGAAACCCAAGAACAAATTGAATTTCAAAGCCCAAGAATCGCTTAGATCATATTACAAAGGTTGGTTTATAAAGATTAGAACCTACATAAAACTATGTTCTTTAAACCCTAACCCTTAACATTCCACAAGGATAGATAAATTCCTCGATAAGTGGTTTATGTATTCAACAAGAATTCAAGAAAATATGCAAAGGAAACAAAGACTATTTTTTTTTATTAAAATTCCAATCTGAATAAAATGCACCATAAAGGGGTGTTTTTACAACATCCTAACACAATAAACCCTAATGAAACTATTAAACTTAGTTGCCACATAAGCATAATAGCAAATAACATAGTTTTGAACTTAAATAAGAGATTTCAGCCCATATACTAGTCCACATTAGTCTTAATGTATTTGGACATACAAAACATTAAACAAAGCTCATTTAATTGTGTCTTCAATTGGGCCAAGCCTAGCATAATCAATTAGACTTCCTTGACTAGCCCAATCTTACATATAGCCAATTAAGGCTTCTTTTAGCTTTTTTAACCTTAACCTTATAATTGGGCCTTGTGGCATACTTAATGGATCCTTCACTTTATCTTTGGTTTTCTTGTTGTCCTCTCTATCAAGCTTATCCTTAGCTTTATCTCTAGAAATGCCACAACCATCACTATCCTCAAGCTTGGCCATGTCTACATCATTTGATTTTCAAATTATTAGTATTCTTTAGAATCAATGAACATTTGATTATGATTTTTTGACATTCTTTACAAATTAATAACTTATAAAGGTTTTTTTTCCAATATTTATGCACAATCAACAGGCTACAATATTTATCCTTTATTTTATAAGCTTATGCTACATCATATTTAAACAAACTACCATCTACATTTTATATAGTAAATGACTATAATATTCATTTTTTATTCACCCGCAAAGGACTATCTATGTTGTGAGTAACGACATATATCGTCGTCTAATTTTTACCTTAGGAGGGTGATTTTTAGTAACAACCGATTGTAAGGGTGTATACCAGCTACTATGGGAAGGAATAAGAGTTTCATTTCTATATATTCATGGAAACTTACCTGTAAAGAAAATACCAATAATGAATGGCATATTTTTCAAATAATACATTATATCGCTCTATAACTTGTGGTATAAAAAGCTTCAAAATCTTAAAATTCTCAAGATTGCTTTTAATAGAGTGATAAAAAGCAATCCATTTGATTTACATAGAGTTAATTATACTAGACCTGCGTAAAAACAATTTATTAGCCAAAACTCCTATGTTGATTACTTTGTTGTTAAAATTGTAAATCCTTCTCCTTTTAGAGAATCAACTTTCCAAACTCTTTTTCTAGCCCTCAAAATTTATTCGAGTTGCAGCTGGGTAATAATTTGCATTAAAATCCTATTCTCTACAATTTGAGTGAGCTTACTTATTTTAGTTTAGCCAGCTATAACAAGCTTTCTAGTCAAATTCTAAAGTGCCTTAGCAATTTAGACAAGTTACAAATGCTTGATCTCTTAAGCAATAGTTTTTCTTATAAGATATCAATAGAAACTCAAAGGAAATCTCCAAACTTAATAGATGAGAATAATAGTTACTTATCCAGGATCTTTTCTTGGAAATCCATAACTTGTTTTATTAGGAAATATTATTGAATATTGTGGTAAAGGCAAAGAAGGCCATGGAAAATGGTGCATTCGGGCAAGTGTAATGGTTGGTTCATTTGTCCTAATCTCTTTACTTTGTGCTACAGTTTACATAATAGTGTTCTGAGGCGTGCAACAAAAATAATATAGTCTATCAATCACTTCTTCATAAATCATAATCACTAAATGAAAATTTACTAGAAGATTTGAAATTTAAAGGTATAATGCAGCCCACTAAAGGCTGGAGTGACAAATATGTTATTGAGAAAAGCAAGCATGCAATAGTTTATAGAATATAATCTTTAAACACAAAAAAGCATTGGGTTGTCAATAATGTAAACTCATATAAGGCAAAGCTATTGCATAAAAAATAGGCATGGGCTCACTGTCATTGAATATATCTCTTTTTGATATAGTTCGCATAAAGGAATAATAAGAAAATTTCAATAGAAATAGAGGGAATAAATTTTTAATAGAAAATTTCAATATATATATATATATATTTGGGGAAGGGGCTAACTACTAAGGTAGTTCTGCTCCTAGGAATGATAACAAAATATAAAATATATAAACAAATTATCATCCTACATTGGTTCCCTTTATTAATCAGTTATGAATTATTATTGTTGTTGTTGTTGTTGTTACTACTTCTGCTTGGCATGAATTTCATGGTTTATTTACTTTTTTTTTTGGCAAAAATTGAAAGTATTTCCCATTTTATGGTAACATTTTTTTCAAAAAAAATTTATGCCATTTGAAATGGAAAAATTAAAAAAGGAAAAATATCACATAATACATTCTGTTAATATAAATAACAGAATAAAAAAACTGCACATTTCACCACTTGAAATTGTAAAAGGGAGGCCCTACTAAACAAGACAAGATAGGGCTGCAATATAAGCTCATTCTACCAATTTGAATGATGGAATGACTTTTGCCAGATGAAAATTCAGATTAGGAGAACTTGACGCTATTTTTGGGACTTGAAAATTTTGGTCTAGTAATTCTCAAAGCAATATAATGATTAAATTTCTTAACATGTTAAGTTTTGAATTTGTAAATTGACAGTTCTTAATATGGTACCAAAATTAAAAAACATAAGAATTAATAATTTAAATTTTCTATGCTTTTATATAATTTTAATATTTAAACCTATATTATTATTATTTTTATTTTTTAATAAAAGACTGGAAATTGGAAATCAGATAACACACCTAAGTATCTCAACTCGGTTAACACACTCTTAACGTTTACTTCATATTTCCAAAATCTAAAAATAATATGAATAAAAAATAAGAATTCATACAAGAGCAAGGGACAAAGATCCCTCAAGAGAACTAATGAAACCTATAATTGGTTCAACTATTGTAATAATTATAAATAGCTGAGAAACAAAATTTTAGAGCTGAATCCCACCAAGAAGAAGTAAAGACACTCACGCAATGCTTGGCTTAAAGATTAGCAACACTGTTTCCTTCTAAAAAAAATGTGAAACTTGGAAGTGCATATTGGTTGTATAATTCATACATTGAAACCATTTAGCCTTGATTTCCAAAAGATCTAATGTGACCTGTTATGGAATAAATTAACCATATAAATTGAATCACATTCTAACTATGCCATCCCTAATCCCAAGCAACCTACACAACATAAATTATCGCTTTAAGCTCTGTAATATATGCAAAAGAGTTTATAAATCCAAAGGCAAAAGCTCCACGAGAAAAACTACAAGAAGTGCGGAAAATGTCACCTGCTCCTACCTCTCCCAAAGCTCCCCTAGCAGCTACATTTATGTTTACTTTAATCTAGGCTATCAAGGGAGGCTACCAACTACTAGAATGACAACTAGAGTTTTGCTTGATCGACCACTGATTTGAAGAGAGAACATAAGCCACAATTCCTTAACCGAGTTAAAAATACTTCTAACATTAAAAAATTCTATCTCCTTAATTGTCATCCATACCAATCACAGTGTTGTATGAATGTTGGGACTTTGGTCCTAAAAAATGCCATCGAAATCACCCAAAAACCATTAGTAAGAGCTGAACACCATAATGCAGCCACTTGAGAACTAAAAGAGTGGCCAAAAAAATAAATAATAGAGCCCGATGGAAAAATCTTTTAATAGAATGCCAAATCACCAAAGAAAAGCAATAATTCATAAAGAGATAAGAATTATCTTCCATATGATTAAGACATAATGAACACCTTAAAGGGAAAAATAACCATTTAGCTATTAACTTATCATCCATTGGAAGATATCCAAGCAATGCCTGAAGATAAATTAAAGATCTTGATAAAGGGAAAAAAATTTTCCAAATAAAGGAATGCCAAGGAACCACCATACGAGACAGATGAAGAGAATCATACATATGTTTCACCAAATGAACACCATCACGAAACCTATTCGAAACAAAAATATCATCCTCTGCATGAATTAGTGAAATGGCAGAATTATTAGTTTTAACTCCATCATTGTAAATATAAGACATATGTCAAAAATTATCAATTAAATATTTGCCTATTAGATCATCCAAAGTAACTTGATCCTTTGAAGGAATGCCTAATTAAGTAGCAACAATCGGAAGAATCCACTTATCAATCCAAAATTTCAAAGTACAATTCAACCCAAGAAACCAGTTGATTGCTAAGTGCATATCAAAATAGATAGCTTTAATGGAAGACCAAATAGAAGAGTGAAAATAAACATCACGTCCAACTCTTGAAGGATGAAGGAATTGACTTTGAAGAACATTCATTGGATAAGAATCTAATGGAATTTATTTCCAAGCCGTGTTATTAAGCATAGCATCATTCAAAATAGACAATTGTTTAATCCTAAGAACTCCCTCCTTAATCAGCAAATAAATAGAATTCCAAGGAATAAAAATAAGCTTTCTAGCATCAATAGAACCAGACCAAAGGAAATTCCTCATACATTACTCCTTGTATGTAATAAGTGACAAGGGCCACTTATAAATAGTAAAAGAATGAAGTAAAGAGCTGGTTATAATTGAATTAATTAAAGTTAAGCACCTAACCATAGATAATAAGGTCCCTTTTCCATTTGGAAAATTTATTACAAATCCTATCTGTAATAGGCTTTAACCACTTCCTCTTGGGAGCTCCCACAAATAAAGGCACAACTAGATAAGTAAAAGGTAACAAACATTTAGACATACCTATAATCGCTTATAAGTTATAAATTCTTCTATCATTAATAGCAACTCCATAGAAGATTTGAACATTTCCCAATTAACAACTTGACCAGAAATTTGAGCATAGCAAGAAAAGGCATCATTAATAACATGAATGTTTCGAAGAGAGGCCATAACAAAAAGAAGTAAATCATCAGTATAAAAAGAAATGAATTAGGATGTAAGTGTGTCGATTATACAACATGGGTAAAAGACCACCCGAATTGACTTTACTAGAAATAAGCCTGCTAAAAAAGTCCTCCACCAAACAAAATAAAAAGGGGGACAAAGGGTCCCCTTGACAGACCCGAGTCCCTCTAAAATAAGAAAATATCCAATAATCTTACCATTTAACATAATAGAAGTCTGACCATATAAGAAAATAGAAAGAATCAATCTTTAAATTGGAAAGAGAAACTGAAAGCTTCTTAAATATCTAAGAGAAAGCTCCAATCTAAAGTTTTAAAAGCCTTCTTGATGTCAATTTTTATTGACTTGTTACCCCAAAGAAAGATTTGTTGAGAAGATTAAGCCCCTCAGATGCACCCGTAATACAATCAAAGATATGTCTACTCTTTAAAAACCCAAATTGATTGCATGAAATAATCTATGTAGCAGTAGAAGAAAGGCAATCTGTAAGAATTTTAGTGACAATCTTACAACTAAAATTACTAAGAATAATTGGACGAAATTGTTTAATAGTAATAACATTATCAACCTTAGGAATTAAAACCATGATACTGAAATTAATTCTTGAAGGAACCATACTAGAATTAGAAAAAAAAAACTCTGAACTACAGAACAAATATTTGATTTAACAATATTCCAATAAGTCTGAAAAAAAATTCAAGAAAAGCCATCAAGATCTGGAGCACTGCTAGCATCCATTCTAAAAATAGTCTTTTTAATTTCATCCATAAATGGGCACTAAAGAAGAGTTGAATTTTACTCATTGGTGACCAAATTAGGAACCACAAATTTAATCAATTGAATCTTACAAGAAACAAAGGGATCTGCCATGAACAAATTTTGATAAAAATCAATAATATGATTAGCAATTACCTGCTTGTCATCAATGATCATACGATCAATTTGTAGTTGTAAAATGCCTCTTTTGGATTTTTTCTTAGCCAGATGTTGATGAAAAAAGGAAGTATTTCTATCTCCTGCAGGAAGCCATTTATTTTGACACTTTTCCTTTAAAAAAATTTCTTGTTGCTTCGAAGCAAGATCGAAATCAGCATGGGCATCAAGGTCCTTTTTAGTCGATCATCACCAACTCTACTATTGGAAATATTATTTTGAATTACTTTCAAACTAGCTAATTTCTTGTGAATCCTCCAAATGACCAAACATAGACTTATTCTCTTAAGCTTTGTTCCCATAATCTACCATTGAGAAACATTGAAAATCGGACCCGAATAAGGAGAAATGAAATCTCTTAAATCAAGATGAGTGACCTACATTGCATGGAATTGAAACCTAGAAATCCTCACATCCAAAAATGCACAATTAAGCAGAAGCGGAAAATGGTCAAAATGTGCCTTGAAAGAAATGAACAAGAAATTTTAGACCACTGATTAAAGAAAGAAATATTTCCTAATGCTCTATCTAAATGGAATTCCACTGTATTAATCCCATGCCTACCATTACTCCGAATAAAGAAATGTACCTCGGAAGAAATATTAGATAGCAGGCAATCATCCATAAAAGATTAGAAATCCCTACAGAGTATAAGCTAAAGCTCTTCCTAGCTTTTCATAGGCACCAAGCACTGCGTTAAAATCTCCAAGCACACACCAACTTAAAGAAAAGTAAGAGAGAGGTTATAAAGATCATACCAAAGTAGCATACGATTATTACTCCAAACACTAGCATAAACAAAAGAATTCTTTGCACAAAATTTGCAATAGAAACATCCATAGTAATATATTAATTAAAATATAAGTAAACGAAGGAAGAGAAGCACCCCTTTTACCAAAATCCCACATAGAAGGAACTGGATGATTATTAGTAATAATTAAATCAAGACCTAATCTATTCTAATAAGACTTAGGAATTGAACACAAAGACACCATTAGCTCTGCTAAACAAATGTAATATGGAGAATAATGTTGACAAAAGAAGAAAAAAAATATGTTGGGTGGGAATGTTACCCATTCCATGACAATTCCAATATATTATCTTTAGAAATTTAGTTTATCAGGCTTTAGAAAGGGAAACACGAAATTTTGTAGCTTTAGAAGCAAATTTTCTTCACTTAACCATAGACTAAGGTTCTTTGTCTTCAGCATCATCAACCTAAGAAACCCATTTCACAGGCGCTATACTATATCCTCAGTCACCATCGGAGCCACATTCAACTCTTGAACCTAATCAGTTACATCATTAGTTACATCCTGAACTGCAGTTGTCACTGCTTAACTGATTAGATTTTGCTTGTCTAAAATTTTTCGATGATGCTGGACATGATCATCATCTCACTGACCAGAATTTTCAATATCAGCATCTACTGATGGTAGCTCTATATGAGTGTCAGAATCTCTTTTTAAAGGCTGGACGTATAAATGCTATACTGAATCCAAAATCTAATATGCTATTTTTTACGCCAAGTTAGTTATTGATCCATCCATGGCATCATCCTTTGTAGAAGCATCCTCTAAAGGAAGTTCACGCCACAATAACTCAAAAGAATTCATAATCGACACAGTAGACTTCGGCTGCCAAACTTGCCTGGACTCATCCTTTTTTTGCAATCTAATATCAGTTCTAGTCTCATCAGACTTCGTTAGAATTTATTGTTGTTTACCAGCTCGACAATCTTTGGGAGTATGCCTAATATTTGAGCAAGTACTGCAAAACAAGGGCAAATTCTCGTACACCACATCAATAAACAAGATTTTTCCAATTCTTTCCACAAAAAGATTTTCGGGCAATTTATTTGACAAGTCAAGATCAATTAAAACCCAAGTATAATGCCTAAATTCCCCGTTTATTATGGCATTATCAATTTTCAAAAGATCATCGATGCCTTTATCAATGGAAGCCAAAATTTGAGGATGCCAATATTCCCATGGCAACATGTAAAAACAAACCCAAAGTTGAGTGGTGGTTGATTTATGCTCTATAGGTTTTAGGGCAATCGAACCATAACTCCATACATACTTTTTCTCATCACTGGAAATTAATTAAACATTATAATACCCTCATCCTATATAAATACGTTTCTAGTTAGAGGATAAATTCTAAACCGAAGAGAGCTTTTTCTTCAAGTTTGCAATTTTCTACTCCCTTGGATAATACAATTTTGGCACTGAGAGCATTCTAACATACATTCAATTGTTGTTCATACAGCTGTTGATTAATCTTGGTCGCTATAAACCCCCTTGTGTTAGAAGTTGAATTTTCCGCTTATGAAAAACAAGTCAGTTGATGATCCTGATTAGAAGCCTTAATGGTGGCAGCATAAGATGGCCTTTTTTTGTCCGTTGCTTTGGAGCAAACATATCCGAATGACTTAGGTAATGCATGGTGGAAGATGTAGCAGCCAAGGTGGCGTAGCAAATAGAGGGCATGAAGAGAAATTATTAGGGTCAGGACTCTCCATGAGATTAGATTATTATTATTATTTCTAGCAAATGAGCTAGCTTATTTCCAGTTCTAAGGCTAAAAGAAAAATAAAGATCAAAAGACTTAGTCAAATAAAGAATGTCTTCCAAAATAACATATAAAGGGGCAAAATTAGGAGTAGCAAAAGAATAGGCTTTCAAAGCATTAATCACTGTCAGACTATTCAATTTCGGCTCACCCCATCTGAAACATGCATCTTTTGCAAGCTGCAGACAAAAACAAATAGACTGACCTTCCATACTGTCCACCGAATTAATTTGACATGAGCACTGCACCATTACAATCTTGAATAATAGCTCCAAAAGTTGCTAGAGCTTCGCAGGGAATCACATCAGCATTTGAGTTGAGACAAGGACGAAATCAGTGAAGCAGGACCCTCAGACATAGAGCTCGAATCACTAAAACATGCCTCATAAAAAGTAAACTGTTAAAACAATGCTTGAATACCAATTTGAGATGGATATTGTTGTTAATTTTCATGAACAACTTTATTTTTTTGAAACCATAGATTCCATAAGATCATAAGAAAAAGCTAAAATTGATCAACATTGAGAACCCAAAAAAATATAACACCCAATAAAAAATATTAGAAAAGCCTACAGCATTAGGCCTTATAAAAAGATCACAAGCCAACCATGCACATCGAATCCAAGAATAAGATAAGAAAATAAGAAAAGAAGAATCCCCAGGTTGACCACATAATTTACATATATTCTCAACTTGAACCTCTAGTCTTGCAAAGTCTGGAAAGCCGGCATAATATTATTGCACAATCTTTGAATAAAAACCTTTACCTTTGGTGGAATACATAGAGACCATAACCCCTTCTCGAACGATTTGCATTTGCTTACTTTTGTTGAGGATGACAGTTCAAAAAGATTAAGGCACCTAACAATAAGATAACCAGACTTCACCTCATAAGCACCATGGTCAGAGAATTTCTAGAACGAAGAGTCATCCAGTAAATAAAAACTTATGGAAATGGATAAAATTGCTTGAGCCTCTCAAGAATAAAAAATTCAACTAACTAAATCCACATTGCAAGATTTTGTCTAAACATTAATAAGCTGATCCACCATTAAGACCGTGGAAGATATTCTAGTCTATGGAACATGATTAAGATCGAGCATAAAAATTCAATTGTCATCCAATATGTGAATGAAGGGCCATAAGACAAAATCAGGACAGCCTTAAAGAGACTACGCCATAAATTGGAAGGATTAGAACCAAATTTTGCATTAAAAAAGAAGAGTGCCTAAAATATTTTTCTTTGAAGAGCTGGGAGCTTAATGAATGTGAACTAGACAGACACCACCCTTGTTTAGCTAGAACAGACAAATTGAAAGAAAAAAAATGGTGAAATCCCAATCCATCATCCACCTTAGACTTTGTCATTTTATTCTAAGAGCACCAATGGATACGCCTATATTTAACACTATATGCCTAAAAATTCCTCATTTCCATCTCCAGATATATAAACGTCGAAAACTTCTAAAAAATAGAAGAGTATAGAAATATTTACTTCCAACAAGAGCAGTGTAACCAAGAGTCAGCTTCTGTGACATATACAATACAAAAATAAAACGTCCCTAATTCTATATTTTGTTGTACTGTCATATTCCTTTTTCAAATGACATTTACGAGCTAAGACTGATAGGTATATTTTATATTTTATAATTTGTGTTAGATTCTCAAATATTAATGCAAGCCACTGTAGTGATGCACACTCAATAAGAAAAATATATTTTATTTTTACTTGAATAAATATATATTATACCACTTCAGGATTCAAAGCTTTAGTGGGGATGATTTGCAATGCTCCAAATCAATCTTCTCGTTGTCAACTTGATTTCTCAAGAAAGTGTGTTTCGATATGCTTACTCTCATGTGCGGCTGGATTCTTTGTATTGTCAACAAAAATTTGATGTCTTTCAATAGGAACGCAAATTTTATTCATCAAGTTATGCAGCCAGATTTCTTGGCATTCGGTTCTGGTAGTAGCTACATACTCCACAAAATGATAATGTTTGTGTGGGTTATATTCTCAAAATCTTTAATGCAGGCGTAATAGTGATGCACTCAGCAATTGGTCTGTATACGTTTTCCATTTTAAGTCTTTCTTGGATCTTGTTTTAGAGTGGTAGTTGAGCCTTGATGATAGTTGAAAGAGTACTAACAGATATAACAGTATTGCTTACTAAAATGGCCAAATCTATTTTTAATTACATTAACTGTAATTTTGGTTTTTCAGGCATGTGCCATAAAATTAATTTATGAGTACATAGAAATTGGAAATTCTAGTTTATATATTACTTATGCCCAAAAGATATTGGAAATTTACAAGTACATAGAAATTCATTACATTGAATCACCCTATAGCTAGTCAACTTAACTTGACGCGGTGGTTTGATGATCTCCGGCAGCAGAAATAGTAGAGCTGGCACTCTCTTCTCCATTATCTCTGACAATAACAAGTTGAAACCATAGCTGATCAGCGTTGTCACGAAACGTCCAAAACTGAAGAGTAGGATTATTTTGGAGCAGCTTAATGTTATTTCTGACTACTTTGGAGTACCACCCAGAAACTATGTTGTAGTGGCTGCTATTACCATGCATATCCCACTTCTTCAATTTCAGTTTAGTTCCCTTCAGATCATCAGATTCAGATGGTCCTATCAGCATCACATCTATACCTTTGCAGTGTCGGCCACATTCACGTTCACTCAATGTCCTTTTCTCATGTTCTCTAAGAAATTCAACATTGTTCATCTGATTAATTGGTATTGAAACCCTACCTTGAACTTCACTCACATCAGTCTTTGTCAATTTCTTCGTTATTACCAGATGAACTTCGCTACCTCCCTTTTCTTCTATTGTCCTCCTTAACACACTTGGCCATACGGGTTCATCAGTATCATTATTATTTGTCTTCTGCTTCTTCTGCTTGTGCTCGAAATTGAAACCATTTGTTTCTTTCGGTTTAGGAGCGTTTGCAAAAAGTCTAACGCAGTTTTCTTCTCGTATAACCATTTTCTTCCGACCACCGACTCTCACTTTCTTCGGTATCTCACAGCCAGATGTAAGACATTTTAACAATGTGTTATGAGTAGAAGGAGGCGGAAGATTGCTATTGTTGTTGGTAGGGTTTTTGTATGAATTAAACGGCAGAAATTCTGCAAGAATTCGCTCGGTGAGGATGGTGAGCTTTTCTTCCGGTTTATCCCTTAAAATTTCTTCAATCTCTTCCATGATGTACATGAAAGGAAAGTCATCATATCCATCCACAAGCCTCGACATATCGATCTTTTTTCTTTGCTGATTCAACAGTAAATGTGTACAATGGAAGGTGTGCAAATGCAAGAATACTTTCGTCGATATATAGAGATTGTGTGGTAGGCTTCGGCAGTTCTGGCTCCTATTTAAGGTGTGCAGCTACAGATTGTTCCTTTTCTTTTCCTAATTGGAGAGGTTAATTAATCCTTGACCTACTTGGACTAATTAACTAAGATTAAACCTTTCCTAATTGAATTTAAAACTGGTTCTCCTTAGTTGACCCTATTTCAAAGAGAGTACTACAGTGTACTACATAAGATATTATCACCACGAAGAGCATATTATTATTATTTGACAATACTACCCTTCATTACTAAATAATAATAATACTAGCAAATTATTATTATTATTATTATTATTATTAGTCCATAAAAATTTTTTGTTAATGAAAATCTAAAATCATATTTGATTAAAGGCTTAAACCATTTTAAAATCTCTAAATTTTTTGGTTTTCTTTCGATTGGTTCTTATTGAATTACTGTCTTTAATTGAGTTTTCAATCTTTTATTTTTGTAATTTTTTACATCCTTAATTTGACACCCATTAAATTTAGATAGATTTTTCATCAAATTATTGTCATGTCATATTATTTCCTTTAAATTTGAACTTTTCAAGTATTGTTCAAGAGATCCTTAAAAAATTATTACATTTAATTAAGTTTTACATCCTTTAACAGACATATACAAAACACGTGCAATAAATATTGTGTAATGCAACTATTTAATGAAACATATTTCATGTAGAATTTTTATTTGTATATTTAAACTTGACTCGACATCGGCTCATAAGAACTAGACTTCAAGTCGAATTCAGCTCTTTTTATAATATATATATATATATATATATATATATATATATATATATATATATATATATATATATATATATATATATATATATATATATATATATATATATATATATATATTTGTTATTTTTATATTTAATGTAATGTTTTAATTTAATAAAATTATGTTAAATTAGTCCATAAATTAATTTAAAAATATAACTTAATTTTATCGTTTAACTTAAATTTTATTGACTTAAAATTTTTTATTCAATAAAATTAAGTTGAATTTTACCCAGTTTTATTATTTAACTTAAATTTACTAAATAAAGTTATTTTAAATAATAAAATTAAGTTAGCAATGAAAAAATTTTCTATTATTAAAAATTGAAATTAAATTAAAAATATATTATCAAAATCATTACCATCAAATGAACAGGACAATGCTTCTCTTCATTGCCTCAGCATGAAAAAAACAAGAGGAGTTAATTGGCTGGCGATATTGGTTGTGTTTGATGAGGTGTTAGATCCGCCAATGCTAAAGCATACCTACTTTGACTTCTTGTGTATTCGGGAAAAAAAAGCTAATTGGCAGAATATACAAAGAAGAAGAAAAACCCCTTATATTTCTTCATCTTCATAATTGCCTTTATCTTCTTTACCCTTTTAATGATATAGATATTTCACTGTCTTCTGTACGCTTCCTTTCCTTTTTTGATGTGGGCCCATGTATAAGTGTGCACACCTTGATGTATTTGGAGCAGTTGGATAAAGTCATGTGTAGGTTGGCTTTAAAAGGCCATAACTTTTGACTTGAGAAGAGTTACATGGTTCATAATATATCAAATCAAAGTTCATCTAGAGATCTATATGGATGACAAGGCTTACTTATTATAACCAGATTGAGGGAAAAAATTGATTGTTTGAATTTACTTTGGAGGCTTTGAATATTTTTACATATTTTAGATTATTTTCATTATGGGCTTATTGTTAAATTATATATCGACGCTTTTATTTTTAGGTTTTCAATTGTTAAATGTTATAAGTATGTTTTATTCCATTTTGGACAATAATTTTTTTATTGAATTGAATAAAAACCCTTTCTTTGATGTCAAGAACCTCCAAGGATTCGAACTACAAACATTAATGATTATGAACCCATGAATTACTATCTTACAAACCCAATAACAAATTGAATTTCAAAGTTAAGAATTGCTTAGATCATATTGCAAAGGTTTGGTTAATCAAGATTAGAACCTAAAGAAAAATAAGTTCTTTAAACCTTAACCCTTAACACGCCATAAGGATAGATCAATTCCCTAATAAGTGGTTTATGCATTCAATAAGATTTCAAGAATTCAAGCAAATATGCACAGGAAACAAAAACTATTTTTTTAATTAAAATTCCAATCTAAATAAAACACACCATAAAGGGTGTTTTAATAACATCCTAACACAAGAAACCCTAATGAAACTATTAAACGTAGCTGCCACATAAGCATAATAACAAATAATATAGTTTTGAACTTACATAAGAGATTTCAGCTCATATACTAGCCCACATTAGTCTTAATGTATTTGGACTTGCAAAACATTAAACAAAGCCCATTTAGTTATGTCTTCACTTGGTCCAAACCTAGCATGATCAATTGAACTTCCTTGACTAGCCCAATCTTGCATATAGCAAATTAAGGCTTTTTATAGCATCATGGACCTTGACCTTGTAATTGGGCCTTGTGGCATGCTTAATGGATCCTTAGCTTTATCTTTTATTTTCTTATTGTCCTCTCCATCAAGTCCATCCTTAGCTTTTGAAGTAGCGGAAGCCTAGGAAATTGGATAAATACTACTCGACATTGAATCGTGCATGATTACCATCTAACAATCTTTTATAACCTGTTGATTTGCGTACAAATGCCAGGAAATAGGCATCAAGAATTGTTGATTCACACAAAGGAATACTAAATATTGGAAGAAAATAAATTTTATTTATCAATTCAAATAATTCTAAAGAGACAAATAAATAGAGTTTAGGAAAAAAATCCTAAAACAAAAAAAGGAAGAAAAGGCAAAAAAAAAAACTCAAAATCTGAACATAAACTTTGACTGTAAGGTGTTTATACAAAACCACTTTCTTTTGGCATACCCTTCAAATTGATTGTGCCTACAGGATGGGGTGATGAGTTTGATGATGAGAAGCTACTAGAGAAGAAAGAAAAATGCACATTTGAGGTACAAAAAGATGAAGTCATAGAGACAGTTAGTAAGAAGATGTAAGAATAGTTGTTATGTCAACCACCTAAAGGACAACCACTATGAGAATCAACATCCCTAACATCTAAAGTAAAAAAATAAATTTTCTTATTGTCTTCTTTAAATAAAATTTTAGTTTCTTAAAAAATTATTTTATTTTAGTGCTCGATGATATGAATCTAATCATGCTTACTTATGTAATGTACATCCTAATGGTACTATGCATTATGATATTGATTGCATCTGCATGTTTAACATAAATTCAATTCAATTAGATTCATTTAGCATGGGAACAATAAATTCAAAGAACATCCATATATCATATGATGTAACTTTTAAATATAGGAAATTTGAGGAAAAAAAAGAATGAAAAAGAAAAAACAAGGAAAAAACAAAGAGAGAGAGAAAAAGAAAAAAAGAACAGTAAGGTAAAAGTTAAAGAGAAGAAAATTTTAGGACTGGCTGATAACAGGAGTTGTACCATGTGATGTAATGAATGTTCTCATTTTTGCCCTAATGAATGAGTAAAATTGAAAATGAAATTTTTGTTCAAATGCTACATATTCAACTTTATCTTATTGCATAAGTATCTAAATGGAAAGACAATACATAATGAAAGCTAAATCAGAGCTATGAGACCACTATTTTAGTTATGTTTTCTTTTTTGCCACCCCTTTATGATTTTGTCTATAAACTTAGTGTCCCCTTGTACTTTGGGAATTCATATGGCTCAATAACTTATGTTGCAACTCATACCTTGTAACTATCATTAATCATTGCACCAGCATCAAGCCTCATGTTCAGCTCAAGAGCTCTTCAAAGAATAAGTCCAATTGATTTCATTAGCAAAAACTCGCTTTAGTTAGTTTGCCCACTCCCCTCCATCTTTAATGCATAAGATTGTAACTAATAGGGTTAGTAAGTCAAATGATCAACAATAACAGTTAACGAATTAGGTCTCTTGCACACGATAAAAAGACTGCTGGAATAGCATGAATGAATCCAGAATGAAACTGGGGGCAAAATGTAATTCTGGGGGCAAATTACAGAATAGTAGGTCTGCATTTAAAGAGCTAAAAATGAACACTAAAGTATAAGAGCCAGTATAAGAGATCTCAGGGCAGAAAGAAGCATACAAATACATCGAGTATCATACAACAAAAGAATAGCAAAAGGAAAAGTTCAACAATGCATCAGTCAATCACAAGCTCTAATGTTGAGCCATGGATCCCACTTGCTAGCATGGTCATTTATCTGACAAACTGTATTAGAGGCTTTGACATCAAAAGTAACAATAGAAAGGCATTCAATGATTAAACCTATAGGCTATTGATAAGGCATCTCATTCTTACACTCCAAGATTAGCAACATAGCTCTATTTCAAACAGGAGACCTATTAGGATCATGCATGTCATACATAACATGCATACACTTGCATACATATGTTATGAAATACTTGCTTTGCATAATAAAGTCTTTAAGCCTAAGCAAGATAGTGTAAATACTCTATTACTAATATTCAAAATTAGTGTTGTAAGAATACATAAAGATTGTCAAAATGTGCACATGTGAAACATTTGAAAGGAAAAGGGTAGCACTAATACGGTGAACCTGATACTCAATGGGAATTTAGACCTTATGAGCCTAATGGGCTTATCCAGTAAGGGAATATCACCAATAGTGATACTTGCAAAAGCATTATCCTAGCGACCTCAAGAGACTAGATAGGATATTTAAGCTCCTTAGATTTAACGTCCATCTCCATAGTCTCATTTGGAGCATCATCTGGCATATCTCTCCACAACAGTTAGACTAGTGTAAGGTATGAAATATGGTGATGAGAAGGACCAACATGTCAATAATACATTCATCGGCCTTACAAAAGGGAAGGATGCACTTAAAACCTAAAATGAATGCACTCTGGAAATTTTTTTTATCATGAAATAAGATCTCTAAATCCTAAACCTTTTTTTGCAAGAGATATCAATAAGAGGAATAAAGCCCTCTACTATAGCATTAATAGAATGGTAGAAATACAAACACAGCCCAAAGCCACAACTTCAATAGTGGAGTATCATGACCTTTATGATCAGAGACTTCATCACCACAATCTCTTCACTTGCAAATAAACCGTACTAACTTATGATATTTTGTGTAGGGAAAAACAAAAAGAGAATGAAGAAAGGGAAAGGAAATGATGCATTAATAAGAATGGGAAAGGTTGCAAATGCTAATCATTCATCAGAAGTATCATCTTGCATGACAAACACCTTAAAAATGGTAACATAACTCTATTTCCTTAGATTTTGTAATAAAGAACCATCTCAATCATAAAATTCACAAATAAAAAGTGAATTCATCCACTTTATGATATCATATGCGAAAAACCTATCTTATAACCTTTGATCATAATGGCTCTTTTTTATTAGCCTCACAAAATTCAGATGTTTAGTTAATAGCTTTATGTTGAGAATTTATAAAGTCTAATCAATCTAATGCGTGCTTTGCACCCAAAAGAGGGGAAGAAAATGCAAAAAATAAAATATGTGGATTTGAATTACAAATTGCTTGAATTTTAAAGTATATCATTTCAATCTTTCGATTGATAAATGTGCATATAATCTACTCCAATGCTCAAAATTCAGTACGAGTACAAAATCCTTTAATGGTATCCATGCTAAGTAATATAAGAAAGGTAGGGGAATATTAGGAGAAGAATTGAAATAAGAGCAAACATAATTTACTCTAATGCTCAGAGATGAGTAAGAGTATCAACATGAAACTTCTAACAATATCCATGCTGAGTAATACAAGAAAGGTAGGGGAATACTAAAAAAGGACCATGCTAAAAAACTGCTCTATAAGAGTATGAGTATCCAAAGGACCTTTTCAGTGGTATCCACGCTGAGTAATATGAGAAAGGCAGGGGAATACTCAGATAAGGAAGAAAAGCACAAAAATAATTTAAAGGCTATTTTGATACTTAGAATTATGATCTTTTTGTGCTCAATTTTCATAAGTTTTGTTTAGCAAATTCTCTTTGAAATTAGATTTGGAAGTAGGCTTTTCACTTGGTAAAAGATATGCTCTTAGCATAATATGGTTAACGATGCCTCTGACCTTTGAAAATGGAAAATAAATGATAGTCATGAAAATAAAAAATTGTGAGATTCGTTAACTGCATGCTATCTTATGAAAAAGTGATGAATTTTCTCATAAATTGTCAACATTATAATGTACATTCATCATGATTGAAGCTAACTTTAACAAGTCTGTAGGAATTGCAAATCCCGAAAAAAGAGCACCCAACTTGTAGAGATGGTTAACATAGCATAATTGAAATTAGTCAGTAAAGAAATTCTAATCAGTTAACACAGAAAAATTTAAAGTCAGTCAACAAAAATGTTAATCAGTTAGTAGAAAAAATTCAAAGCATTTGACTTAAATAACCAAAGATAAAAATCATGAGAAATTATGGATTGTAGCATCAAAGGTGAGCAATGAAAGGATTGCAGTTAATTCGCGAGTAGTTACGGACTGTAGCATCATCAGTGAGCAATAAAAGGGTTATAGCTAATTGTGAGCAGTTATTGACTGCAGCATCATCAATGAGTAATGAAATGATTGCAGTCAATTTGTGAGCAATTATGGATTACAGCATTATCAGTGAGCAATAAAATGGTTGTAGTTAATTGCTAGCAGTTATGGACTGCAACATCATTAGTGAGCAACGAAAGGGTTACAGCTTACCACGAACAATTATAGATTGTAGCATCATCAAGAAGCAATGAAAGGATCGTAACTAATTACGAGCAGTTATGGACTATAGCATTATCAAAGGCGAGCAATGAAAGGATTACAGTTAATTTACAAGCAATTATGGGTTACATCATCATCAGCGAGTAGTTATGGACTGTAGCATTATTAAAGACAAGCAATGAAAGGATTGCAGCTAATTTGCAAGTAATTATGGGTTGCAACATCATTAGCAAGCAATTATGGATTGTAGCATCATCAAAGGCAAGCAATGAAAGGATTACAATCAATTTGCAAGCAATTATGGGTCGTAGCATTGTAAGCACCTAATTTCAAGATGCAATTATGCACACATACGACAAAAGCCCCTATGATGAAAATCTAATTGAGAATTGATCTCTGGTGTCGAGTTTCATGATTTAAAGGACCAAATTACAATGTTTTATGGATTTAATTGCAAAATTAGTTTTTTAGGGATTTGATTGCAAAAATTAAACACTTTCGAGGACCTTTTTTGTAATTTGATTTAAAAAATGGTATGTTGGCATTACGTAATGCTAGTAGACATTATGGGATGAAAATCGACATTCTAGAATGTCAATTTTTGCTAAAAAGTTATTTTTTTTACATAATTTAGTCTTTTTTTAATTTTTCATTAGTCCAAGACACCAAGTGTCCCTGCATGTACTGAGTCTTTGATTTTTTCAAAACTCTATCACTCATATTTTTATGTTAATTTTAAAAATTCAAATTGAAAATCCAATGTAACTTACTTATGTGATCGCAGGGCAGAGTTTGTGAAAAAAAAAAGGACGGAGAGAAGCAAAGGGGCTATAAAAAATCAGAAAAACCCTAATTAGCTACTACAAAAAAAATGTTCTTTTCTATAAAAGTTCAGAAGATAAAAAAATAATAAAGTCAATCTCAAAATGATGACAATCTCAATCTGAGGGGCATTCAAACAGCATTTTCACAACATCTTCTACTCTTTCTTTTTTTTATTTGATTTTTATTTTATTTCATGATTGAGTAGTTACTAATTAAGTTTTTTATTTTTTTATTGATGTTCTATGGTGCTCTAGAGGTGAGGTTAGTGAAATGAGATTTTGGCAATGACTACATTAAAGAATCCATGGAATGCCATGGATTAAGATCTGTAAAACCCCCCGTAGGATCTAGGATTTATGATTTTTGTGTTTTTTTAATTTGCTTTGGTTTTGGGTTGTAATTAATTTGATTTTAATTTATGTACAATAGTTTGTAATAGCCCTAATAGTGGAAAATAATAGAATTTTATATTCTCTACACTAAAATTGATTAGTAATTTAGGTTCAGTTGGGTAAAGATCAATTAAAATCAATGATGGGTGTAGATTAATTTAGGGTTCCATGTAAATTGATTTAGGATTTTTTAGAAAATCACATAAATCCTATATTTGATATGATTTTGTTATGATTTTTTGTTTGGGTTTTCTTTTGGATCTTTTAGTTCTTTGGGTCCCAAGCCCACGATAGGTCCAAACCCACTAAATAAAAAATAGGCTTAAAAACAATTTAGGTTAAGCCAATTTTTAGGTTAACTAAAATGAATTTAGAATTAGCTCAGTCTATTAATTTTTTTTTTTTTAAATAAATAGATTTAGAATCACATCACTTAATTTAAAATTAAGAAGAATTAAGCCCACTAGTTAATTTCTATTTTTTTCTTAAAATTTATAGATTTAGGCCCATTTTTAGAATTAAAACAAGTAGATTTAGACTCATTAATTATCTTAAAATGTAGGTCTTTTTCTAGTCCATTTCACTTGTAAATAAAAAATGTAGAATTAGCTAAACTTTAAAATAAAATTAACATAGTTTAGACCTAGGGATGTTGCCTTTTGTATGCATTTTTTACATGTAATTTTATGGCATGTTGCCTTTTTTTTTAAGTTAGATGGATGCTTAATTTGAGTTTAAATAAAATTGCATGTAATTAGAGAATAAGATAGTAATTCATAAAATAATTCTAAATGAGCACAAGACTAAAAGAAGTTAGTATTCCGTTCCCATAATCTACTAATTGTGGAGCTAGCTTTCTTTTAGAGAATCAATTACCACATTTCAATTTGTCCCAATTACTACCCTAGGTGGCGACTCCTCATCTCCACACTATATCTTTATGACATAGTAGTGTATTCTCTAGGGCCCTAAGCCTAAATAATGTCACAATTACTAAAATCTTAGGCACACACGAAACCCCGCCATCTATAATGGCGACTCCACTGGGGATAAGAGATACTGATTCTACTTGTGTTCTTTAGAGTTATTTTATTCTTGCATTCATTTTGCATGTCCTTATTAAATTAATGGCATTAGTTTATGATTCCATGATTCCACTAGCTTCATGGAGTTATAAATTGGCTAACTATCACTCTTAGCCTTAATGCGGTTCAAGAGAGATTATCAAGCTCATCTTACCAAAGTCTGTAACCCAAGTCCTAAAGGGGGGTAGTCTTCTCTTAAGTTTGCAAAGGATGTTGGGCCCTTTTGACCTTGGCCTGTAACTCAAGTCCTAAAGGAGGGCATCTTGCTAAAGCAACCTTAACTTTGTACCAAACCTTAACCACATCTATTGGCTAAGTTACCTCCCCTAGGATCTACCCAAATTTATTGTATGATTTTTTCCTTGAGGTATTTCTATCTATAAAAGCCCAGGCCTATACTTTTAAAGCCCACTTGGGCTAATAAAGATTGGGCTAGACCTTTATATATAGAAATTTTGTTTCTATGCTTATTACCATGAGGTATTTATATTTACAAAAGCCCAAGCTCGTACTTTTGAAACCCCTTGGGGTAATGAAGATTGGGCTAGATCTTTATACCTAGAAATGCTATTTATATGCTTTACTACTTTAAGAGAGATCTAGCATGCACATCAGTCCCTAATATCCCCTATTGATATTAAGACTAAGATAAAAAATCCTAGGACAAGAGACTCGCCATTGAACATGTGTATGGGAGGAATAAGGTTGAAAGGATGTATGTTGTACATTTGATTGATACTTGCTACTTATAACTTGTTGCATAGCACTGCATCATACATACATGCATCTCATTCATCATACTAACACTCATTGATACATCAAGGTCTTTTCATATTTGGGGACGACAAGGTGGCAAACTAAGAAGAACGAGTCAGAGTCCTAAAGCCTTAGCAAAGGAGATCCTGAACAAACTGGATAGACTGGAAAAAAGCCCTATCAACCCACTTTACTTGGAAGCTAAACCAACTTCACCTGAATTTGAACAAATGGAACAACATCAAGGGAACTAGACCTTAAAAGACATTAAAGGAGCTCTAATGGATGACATGAGGGCCATGATGCAAGATGAATTGAGACAAGCACTATCTGGACTGATGTAACCTGATACTGTTGTACTACCACTTGCAATTGAACAACCACCTGCTACGGATGATCCATCTGCTACCAACAATGATGAGGGGCAACCTGCTATTAGAAACCCACTTACTATTGATGTGAAGTTGGAGGATGTCAAGAATTACATGGTAAATAAGGCGAAGAAAGAATCCCTTGAACTCATACACGACCACAAGTCCAAGCAGATGCGAGCATTGACATAGAAGATGTCAAATATGGAAGAGCTTATCAAGGGACAAGGCATGGGGTATTCATTTGACTTCAATGACATGCTATAGATGGAGGATGATAGGGTACCAAACAAGTTCAAGATGCCATAGCTACAGAAATTTGATGGGAGACGAGATCCGAGGATTCATCTCAGCTAGTACACAATAACCATAAGCACTACTAAAGTGCCATTAGCAGTGATTACTAAGTTATTTGTGTTATCCTTAAAGGGAATGGCTATAAACCATTATCATGGGCTAGAAAAATCTATGAGAGCTTAATGGAAAGAAGTATGTACTGCCTTTTTAAGACAATATGAATATAACACCCGGTTGGAAGTGTCCATCAAAGATCTAGAACTGATAAAGCAGAAACCCAATGAATCTTTCTCTGATTTCCTTACCAAATTCATGAATAAAGTAGGGATGATGACAAATAACCTGGCCAAGAAGCATCAGGTTGGGATGATAGTTCAGAATGTGTCACCTAATGTGGTTGAGAGGTTATAGATGATGAACCCCAAAACTTTCATAGACCTTTATAATGATGGTCTGCAAGCAGAAGAGATTAAAAATGACAAGAAAAAAAAGCTATAGAGGCATTAGAACCGAAAACTACCCAACTATGGGCACACAACAGGAAAGTACTAGTCGAGCTGTGGAGGTGCACATAGTTTAGCAACCCCAGAGATTTTACAATTTCAACCAACCACTCTCTAAAGTCCTAGAATGAGTGATCAGGATAGGCTTACTCTGACCCTTAAACCACCTAACCCAAATGTCCTAGGCTACCCACTAGTTATTGTAAGTTTCACTAAGTAGTTGGCCAATACATAAACACCTGTATTTACCTCAAACATGAGATTCAAAACCTAATAGACTCCAAAAAAATCACAGACCCTGAAAATCTAACTCCAGCCCAAACATTAGAAATAAGCCTTTCCCTTACTACTAAAATGTCCCACCACCGACCACCATGATGATTAACTCAGGAGTGAGCAAAGAAGAAGTGCTAAACTCCTTTAAAAAAAATAAACCCTATAGCTGATGGAGAATCGCTAATGTCTCTAAAGGAGTTGAGGATTTGTTAGAGTAGCGCTTAGGAAAATTTGACTATAAGGTGTTCTATTCCAAACCACCCTTTACAGATATCCTAGTTCAATCAATTGTGCCTTCAGGATGGGGTGATGAGTTTAATGATGAGAAATAATCCAAAACCCCAGAATAGACAAGAGTTGAGGATTTATTAGGTCAGCCCTCAGGCAAATTTGATTATAGGGTGTTCTATTCAAAGCGTGATTCCAATTATATACCTCTTGAGGGGATTGTGCCCATAGGATAGGGTGATGAATTTGGTGATGGTCCAGTGAAAGAAGAGAATAAGGAGTCTCTAACTCCTGAATAAAGGATTAAGGAATTACTAAGAGAAAATTTAGGAAAGCTTAGCATAGAAGGAAAGGAAATGTGCATAATAGAAGTATGGAAGGACAAAAAGAGGGATAGAATCATCGAAGTTGTAGACATTTGGTGTGACTCTGATAAAGAGAGTCCCACTGGTTTGGATATGTCGAGCGATGACCCCAAACTGAATCATGCCATCAGAAGTGGGAGGAATTACAAAGTAGCTGAAAAGAAGATTAAGAGAGTTATAGAAAGAGAAGAGATAGATGATGTAGAAATAGAAGAAGGAGAAAAGGAAGACCTGATTCTGGAAAAATTGAAGAAGGGTAAGGTAAATGTCAGTATCTAGAAACTATTGATGCACTCAGGCAGCCACAAAAGAGCTCTGGTGAAAGCTTTGTCGAAAATATGAACATTAAAATAGCAGCCACACCCAAGGCTATAGTAGCAAAGGTTACAGAAAAGAAACACAGGCTAATAACCTTCTCAGATGATGACCTGCCTTTGGAAGGAAGAAATTAGAACAAGGCACTGTTTATCCCAGCTGAAGTAAAAGGGAAAAGAACCAACTTTACAATGGTTGATTATGGTTCTGCCACTAATGTATGCCCATTGAAGATCTTGCCTAACTTAGGTTTAAAAGCTAAAGACTTGATAGATTCAAACCTCATAATCAGAGCCTATGATGATATCACTAGGAATGTGGAGGGGACATTCCAAGCTCTGGTTAAAACAGGACCTGTGGAATTAACCATTGAGTTCACCGTGTTGGATATACCAGTTACTTATCCCTTGTTTTTGGGAAGGCCATGGTTCCATACTCTGGGAGGGGTACCCTTGACTATGCACCAAAAGATAAAATTCCCTCATGAAGGAGATGTTATGACGATCAAAACAGGAACTAATGCAGTTTGTCTGCCATACTAAAAAAATATAAACAAGTGTGTGTTCCTCCTGGTTTTTTAATTTCTGGGATATTTGATAGGACTAAGATGGACCTAAGGGTTGTAAAAATGACAGAGAGCATGAATTACCAACTTGGACAGGAGCTAGGCAAGAATGAGCAAAGAAGTCATAAGCTACTGAAACTCAATAGTCAAAATAACACTAAAGGATTAGGGTGTGCTGAGACAGGATCAACTAGCATCAAGGCAAGAAAAAAGGAGAAGGCTAAGAGAAATAAGCCATTGGGGAGAGTTAGGCCATTAAATGAGAATTTCATCAATCCATAAGAGGGCAAGTACTATCTGGGTGCTAAGGAGTCCATTAATGTTGTCGAAAAAAATATTCCTGGATTCAAGATTTTCAAGGACCAGATTATGGAAAACTTAGTTGAGAGTAATAAAGAAGAAGTGATGAAGCAAGTAGCTTGAGGAATGAGGGATGTTGTTGTCGAAGAGTTAATATGTCTACCACCTGAAAAGGAGCCACCCCATGATTTAGCTACTATTATTAATGATAGCTTTACTAATGTTTTTTATAAAGAAAATGATGTAATAACGTCTAGTCTCTATGAGGACAAAAGCTATGTTTTTCCTTTGGTCAATAATATGAACGTTGGTTTTGCTTACTTATGTGATGTGCATCTGATAGTTCTGTGCATTATAATTTTGATTGTTCATGCATGTTTGACATTAATTCAATTCAATTTAATTCATTTAACATGGGCACGAATGATAATCCAAAGAACATTTCTATATCATATGATGTAACTCATGAAGAGAGGGAAAATATTAAGAAAATACTAACAAAAAGAAAGGTACTATTTGCTTAAACCTACAAAGACATGCCAGGTTTAGATAGGGACATTATAGAACATCATATTCCAACTTATAAAAAAATAAAACCAATTAAATAAAACTAATTTAAGACTGGAATAAACTGAAAAGATAAGAGAAGAAATTACTAAACAAATTCAGGCCAACTTCTTAGAGGTAGTAGATTATCCCTAATGGCTAGCAAATATAGTCCCAATACCCATGAAAGATGGTAAGGTATGAATGCATGTTGATTTTAGGGATTTAAAGGTTATTAAGGGAAGGGTAGTAGCGGAATTCCTAGCTCAAAATATAGTAGAGGGCAATGAATAGTATAGCCTAGAATTCCCAAATGAGAATATAGCTATTGTAGAGCATCGGGAATGGAAGCTTTATTTTGATGGTGCAGTAAACAACAAAGGAGTCGAGTTAGGAGTGATCCTCATCATGCTAGAGAGAGAAACCATACTAATGGCCAAAAAGCTAGATTTCAAAGTAACTAATAATATGGCTGAGTATAAAGCATGCATTCATGGAGTAGAAGTGGCGATGGCAGTTGGTGCAGAGGAGTTATTAATATACATGGATTTTTTGTTGGTTATTAGCCAAGCTAATGAGGAATGGGAAGTGAAAGAGGAAAAGATAAAACCCTATGTCTACTATTTGAAAGCATTAACAAAGAATTTCACTAAGTGTCTCTTTATCCATCTATCAAGAGATGACAATCTGATGGCAAATGCACTGGTAACACTCTCTTTAATGTGGTATAGTATGACTGGGTTGACTATGAGGCCATTAGTGATCATGAAATCAAAGGCTTTGTATTATAAGGGTGAGTAAATTATAGGAATTCAGATACGACCTCAAGAGAAGCCATGGTTTTATGATGTTCAGAGGTTCATTGAGGAAGGAAAATATCCATATAAGGCCACTTTAAAAGAAAGATATGCCTTGCATGTGCTTGCATGTAATTTTTCATGTCATAATAGGGTGTTGTATAAGAGAATGCCAAATGGAATGTAGCTAAGATGTCTCAAGAAAGATAAAGTAAAAGAGGTGATAAAAGAGGTTCATACAGGAGCTTATGATTCTCACATGAATGGGATAATCTTAGCAAAGAAGATAATCAAACAAGGTACCATTGGATGAGCATGAAAAAGGATTGTATTAAAATAGTAAGGCAATGCCATCAGTGTCAGATCTACGAGAACCTCAACCATCTTCCTCTAATGATGCTAAATAGTCTATCATCTCCTTAGCCTTTTACAACATGGGGGATTGATATCATAGGAGAAATAAGGCCGACAACATCGAATGGACATAAGTATATAATTATGGCAATTGATTACTTCTCTAGATTGGCCTAGTTCATTAAAAAGAATCTTATTTGTAGATATAAGGTTCCACATCATGTAATGATAGACAATGGGGTTCAATTTCAAGCAGAAACAGTAAAGTTATTACAGAAGTATGGGATTGAGCATCATAAGACTTCACTATATCAACCTAAGGCTAATGGAGAAGTGGAAGCAGCAAATAAAAATATTAAGAAAATCCTCTCTAAGATGGTCAAAACTTATAAGGATTAGTTTGAGTTTCTTCCCTTTGCCTTATGGGGATATAGAACTACAGCCAAAACTGCTATACGCTAAACTCTGTTCTCCCTAGTGTATGGATATGAAGTAGTTTGACCAATAAAAACTGATATCAAGCCTCTAAGAGTAGTTATAGAGGCCAAAATTCCCAAGAGTGAATGGGCACATAAAAGATATGATCATCTGGTGTCTCTAGATGTGAAGAGGATGAATGCTTTGTTTAATACCCAGATATACCAAAAGAGGATAGCAAAGGCATTTAATAAGAAGGAAAAGCCAAGGAAGATAAAAGCTGAGGATATGGTACTAAAAAATTTCAGAGCAATGGTGTTTGATCCAAGAGGAAAGTTCATACAAAACTGGGAAGGACCATACTTAGGTAAGTTAATTCTACCAAAAGCAGCTACCAAGAAATCTGATCTTGAAAGAAATGAGTTCATGGAGCTTGTTAACCTATATCACCTCAAGAAATACTATCTATAAAAATAAATAAAAGTAGTATAAATAAAATAAAAGTCCACTTACTATAAAAACTGAAAAGGCTAGTCAGGCAAAAATTAGGACATTTCCACTATTCAGAAAACCCGCAAAGGGCTAGCAGGCAAAAATTAGGAAATAAATAAAAGAAAAAGGTCTAACTAATTAGAAATCCCATAAAGGGCTAGTTAGGAAAAAGTTAGGGAAATAAAATATGAGCAAAAAATATTCAGTTAGAAAATCCAAAAGGACTAACTGATAACAGAAGTTATGTCATGTGACGTAGTAAATGTACTCATTTTGGCCCTAGTTAATGAATCTTATTGAAATTGAATTTTGTCATGATATTGAATGTTCTATCTTATTTATAATGCATAAGTACCAAAAAGGAAAACAAAACATAAAAGCTTAAAATCAGCTTTATGTGACCATTTAGCTTCAGTCGTGCGTCTGTTTCTTCTTCCTTTGAGATTCATCATGTAAAGCTTGAATCGTCGTGTATATAGAAAATTTGGGTGGCTCTATAGCTTGTATCATGACCTAGATTTGAAAAGTAAAAATAAGAAGCCCGCTAAGTTGAAAAACCAAAAAGGGCAGCTTAGGCAAAAGTTAGGGTAAAAAAAAATCAATTAACTCACTTAGGATCATCTATTCATCCAAGTCTAATTTCAGGAAAGGGAAGTTTGAAATAGAGTAATACAAAAGATAGCTTGTCCTAACTAAAAAATAGAAAATAGCTTGGAATTAGTCATCCCGAGCTTCAAAATTAGTCCATGGGCTCCATCCTCTACTAGGGTCATAACGATGATAGGTATTTAGAGGTCTAGTAGATGAAGTACTAGCACTATAGGGATCAAGGCATGAGTCAGCAAGCCACGGGTGAAGCATCTCAATCTCCCACTCTAGATCCCATGAACAACTCTGCACATATAGGAAGCATTATATCATATGCACTTCATGCACACTATGCATACATTTGCATAATAAGTGTATATATACTTACCCACCAACTATCTATGACTTGCATGGTAAATAACCTTTGAGACAAGATGAGTTCGTGCAAATACTCTACCTGTGTCCACGGGACCTATTTTGTAAAGTTATACTAACATCAATTCCAATTGTACAGGTAATACAAGAAATAAGTTAGATAAACTCACATGATAAGTATCTACTAGAGAAAAGATGGGAGCTAAACATCACCAAAATGTATCTATTGCTTAACTAGAGCCTGAATAGTAAAATCCCAATATAGCATGGATATGTCAAGAAGGGGAACATCACCAAAAATAGCACCAGAAAAAGCTCCCTCACGGCTAGTCCCAACATGCTGAGTGCACTGTAGACGGCCAAGACTGGGCCCGAGGACCTCATGTGCAATCTTAGGCTCAGGGGCAACCTCACTCTCCTATGTAGTCTTAAACCCTTAAATAGTCCCGACTGCCTCCTCCATCACCTCATTAACAAGGGAGCCAATCTCCTTAAATTGCAAGAAAAGAAAATAACTAATTTAAAAACTCCAAAAGAGAAATGATTAGAAGTTACCTCAGTCTAGTCAGTAGGAACCTGCTCCAAGTGGTTCTAATGGATGAACTATCGATAATGGCAAGATCGCTCAAGATAAATAGTGGCATTATATCCTATAACGCCTCTCTCAGCTTTGAACCCATTAGATGAGAACCGTAAAGCATCGAGAGAGGAGCAATATAGGGAATATGGTGTTGCAAAGGTCCAAATCGCCATCGATATAGTTGCTCTCCCAAATACCACATCCAACAACCATAACCAAGGAGTAGAACCCTCATCTCCTCAAGTCATACTGTGGCATCCATGAAATCATATCGTTGGACATCATCAGCTCCCTCTATCCAATTAGAATAGATCTGTAAAGTCAGGATTAATTAAGTTTAACTCGTATTAAGTCATGAAGTACTAATGATTTTATTTTCTTACCAAGTTCCACTTGATGGTGTTCAGCTAATCACAGTAGGTCTGTAGAGTAGTGATGACACTTGCTAGATAAGAAGAGCCCCATCTTTGCATCAAGGGGAGACTCATGTCAGAGCTGATAGCCTCAAAGCCATAAATCAGCCTAATCTATAGACTCCAAATCTAAAAAGAGGAAATAGGTGAAAAAAAAAGGGATGACATATATGCAAAGTGTGCTAAAAGCCGCACATGGTGATAGCACCTCTATAAATAGTGTTTAGTCTATAATATAAATAAGCCAATGCAGCAAATCCCCAATCAAGGGTTACAACTTGATCTAAGACTCGTAGAGGGCCGAGAAGGCCAATGTTAACCTCATGAATAGTGTCATAGAAGAGGGTTGTGCTAAGTAATATCAAAAGGAAACACCTCACCTTATGGGCAATCTGACGAGGAGTGGTGGTACGAAGGCTCTGAATCTCTCAATTAATGATAAAAGAAGAACATTCTTCTTATTCTTCCACGTTGGATCAAACCCAATCAAATATCATACATACTGACTCCACACATGCTTAGGAAGACTACAGTAACTTATAAATGGGAGTCCCTCCAAAGGCAATCCCGATGATAGCAGAAAAAATAATAGGCGAAATAGTCAACTCGCCTACACAAGTATGGAACGTATGGATGGTGTCCATCCACTGCTTAATTAATGCAAACAAAGAATGGTGATTAGACCCACCTCAAGTTGCTGGAAGCCCAGTAATAAATCATTTAAACTTAGAGGCCCGCACCAGCTGCACCATATTCTCCGGCAGCCCATGAAATAATTCACTAGCTATGTGAAAATAACCCATGAATTTTATCGGTCGTTAGGAGAATTTTGAGGGAGAAATAATAATTAATTGACTAAAACATAAGATCGGCAAAATAGAATGCCAATCAGTATTGTATAATGCCAATCGACATTATACAAATGCCAACCAATTTCTAGACTTTTGACTCTAATTTTTAGACTTTCGGTTAGCTATTAAGCTAAAATCCTATATTCTCATGTTAAATTTAAATTTTTTCATGCATTTTTGAGTGATTTTTAATCTAATTTCAACAATATACACACTAATTTACATTCTAAAATTAATTTTGATTACTAATTGTATGAATAAATTTTTACAGAAATAAATAGAAATGAGGTGATTTTTAATCTAATTTCAACAATATACACACTAATTAACATTCTAAAATTAATTTTGATTACTAATTGTATGAATAAATTTTTATAGAAATAAACAGAAATGAGGAAGTGTTACCTCATTGCCCACATTTGTGCATCTATGGAGGTGAAGGCAAGTCAAAGGAAGCACAATAGAACCTTCTTGAAGTCGCAGGTTGTTCTGAGGAAACCAGAGAGGAAAAATGGTTGGGTCAGTTGGAATCTTTGCTCCTCTGTGCTGACTATGTTGTGGGTTAGCCATAGGATCCAACAGATCATGAATCAGACTTCAAATTAGTAAGAAATCAAAAGAAGAAAATCAAAGAAAGAAAAAAAAATGGAAATGGAAATGAAAGAATAGCATAAAAAATAAGGAGGGAAGCTTCTTGTAAATGGAAAATATCCATTTTGGTCCCTTGACTATGCATGCATTCAAAATCAAGTTTTTCTTTGCAAATTCATCCATAATTGCATTTTGATTAGGATTTAATTCCTAAATTAATTCATTCAACTCATGTCATAAATAAATGAATTATGATTAATTGAGTATGTATTTAAATTCTAAATTTTTTCTATCAAGTACAGAATGCAAAATATAATTTCGAAATGCAATTTTGCATTTTTACATGCATCATTTTAATCAAAAGATTTCAAAATTCATTTCGTGCTACACAGTAGCTGAAACATAAATTTCAAAATTATCATGTTATGTGTTGCACAGTAGTCGTAACATGAATTTTAAATTTAGCATGTTATGTGCTTCAATAGCATATATAACATGAAAATTTTCAAACCTTTTATCACTAGACACTACACAATAGTTATAGTATCATTGCTAGATGTTCCATAAGAACTATAGCATGTTTTCAAATCATGAATTACCAAACGTTCCGTAAGGAATATAGAAAAATTTTAAATCACTGATTGCTAGATGTTCCACATGAACTATAGCATGTTTTTCATAAATTGTTAAACGTCCCACATGGAATATAGCGAGAATCATTACATATATTTCGTTAAACGTTTCACAAAGAATATAATGAAATCCATTGTCACTAGACGTCCTAAAGAGAATATAGTGTAGTCCAACATACACTACACAATAGTTATGGTAATATTGCTAGACATTCCACAGGAACTATAGCATGTTTTCAAATCATGAGTCGCTAGACGTCCCAAAGGGAATATAGCGAAATGTATAAGTTTCACTAGACGTTCCATAAGAAACATATTAAACATAACATCTTGCTTAAAATTATTCAACAATTTTAGCATCAGTAGGTCAATTAGGATACAATGAAATACCCTAATTCTTTCTTTCAAAATTATGTGCTACTATTACTTTATCGCAATTTGTCAAGCAAATAATGACAAAAGGGGGTAACTATAAGCACCTAATTTTAGGATGCAATTGTACACACGTGCGACGAAAGCCCTATGATGAAAATCTAACTGAAAATTGATCTCTGGCGTCAAGTTTTGCGATTTAAAGGACTAAATTGCAACATTTTATGGATTTATTTGCAAAATTGGTTTTTTTTTTGTGATTTGATTGCAAAAATTAGAAAGTTTCAAGGACCTTTCTTGTAAGTTAATTTAATAAAAAAATTGGTCGGCTGACATTTAATGCCTATCGACACCAATCGGCATTACGAGATGAAAATTAGCATTCTGGAATGCCGATTTTCACTAAAAAGTGATTTTTGATGCTGATTTTGTCTTTTTTTTACTTTTCATTGGTCCAAGACACCACATGTCCCTACGTGTACTGAGTCTTTGATTTTTTCAAAACTCCGTCACTCATTTTTTTATCTTAATTTTGAAAATTCAAATTGAAAATTCAATGCCACTTCCCTGTATGATTGTAGGAGTGGGAGGTTACTAGGTCTGGCTTTAAAAGCTAGAAGGGGAGAGTCTGTGAAAAAAAAGGACGGAGAGAAGCAAAAGGGCTATAAAAAAATCAGAGAGAAAAAAAACCCTAATTAGCTACTGCAAAAAGAAATACGTTCTTTGCTTTTAAAAGTTCAAAAGATCAAGAAAAAATGATAGAGTCAATCTCAAAATGGTGACAATCCTAATTTGAGGGGCATTCAAACAACATTTTCACAGCATCTTCTACTCTTTCTTTTTTTTATTTTTGATTTTATTTTGATTTTATTTCTTGATTGAGTAATTACTAATTAAATTTTTTGTTTTTTTTTGTTTTGATTAATGTTCTATAGTGCTCTGGAGGTGAGGTTGGTGAAATGAGATTTTGGCAGTGACTACATTGAAGAATCCATGGAATGTCATGGATTAAGATCTGTAAAACCCCTGTACGATTTATGATTTATAATTCCTGCATTCTTTGAATTTGCTTTTTTTTTTGGGTTGTAATTAATTTGATTTTAATTTCTGCAAAGTAGTTTGTAATAGCCCCAATAGTGGGAAATAGTAGAATTTTATATTCTCTACACTAAAATTGATTAGTAATTTAGGTTCAATTGGGTACAAATCAATTAAAATTAAAGATGGGTATAGATTAATTTAGGGTTGCATGTAAATTGATTTAAGGATTTTTAGAAAATCACATAAATCATATATTTGATATGATTTTTTTATGATTTTTTCTTGGGTTTTGTTTTTGAATGTTTTAGTTCTTTGGGCCCTAAGCCCACGATAGGTCTAAACCCACTAAATAAAAAATAGGCTAAAAAATGGTTTAAGTTAATTAATTAAAATCAATTTAAGCCCATTAAATTAATTTAGACTTAGACCCATTTTTAGATTAAGTAAAATTAATTTAGACTTAGCTCAGCCCATTAATTTCATTTCTTTTAAAATAAATATATTTAGGATCACATCACTTAATTTAAAATTAAGTAGAATTAAGCCCACTAATTAATTTCTATTTTGTTTCTTAAAATTAATAGATTTAGACCCATTTTTAGAATTAAAACAAGTATATTTAGACTCATTAATTATCTTAAAATGTAGGTTTTTTTCTAGTCCATTTCACTTGTAAATAAAAAATTTAGAATTAGCTAAACTTTAAAATAAAATTAATATAGTTTAGACCTAGGGACGCTACCTTCTGTATGCATTTTTTACATGTAATTTTATGACTTGTTGCCTTTTTTAGGTTAAATGGATGTCTAATTTGGGTTTAAATAAAATTGCATGTAATTAGAGAATAAGATAGTCATTCATAAAATAATTCTAAATGAACATGAGACTAAGAGAAGTTAGTATTTCATTCCAAAAATCTGCTATTGTGGTGCTAGCTTTTTTTTAGAGAATCATGTACCACCTTTCGATTTGTCCTAATTACTACCCTGGGTGGCGACTCCTCATCTCCACACTATGTCTTTATGACATAGTAGTGTGTTCCCTAGGGCCCTGAGCCCAAACAATGTCGCAGTTGCTAAAATCTTGGGCACACTCTAAACCCCGCCATTTACAAGCATCATCAACGAGTAGTTATGAACTCTAGCATTATCAAAAGCAAGTAATGAAAGGATTGTAGTCAATCTGCAAGCAATTATAGGTTATAGCATCATCAATGAGCATTATGGACTGTAGCATTGTCAAAGACAAGCAATGAAAGGATTGCAGTCAATTTACAAGCAATTATGGATTGCAGCATCATTAGTGAGCAGTTATGGACTGTAAAATCAAACGCAACCAATGTAAGGGTTGTAGCTAATCACAAGCAATTATGGATTGCAGCATCATTAGTGAGTAATGAAAGGGTTACAGCTGATCACGAACAATTATAGATCGCAGCATCATCAATGAGCAATGAAAATGTTGCAGCTAATCATGAGCAATTATGGATTGTAGCTAATCGCGATCAATTATAGAGTGCAGTATAACTGGTAAGCAATGAAAGGGATAGCGGAAATGAAGAATGAATCAACAAGATACAAAGTTTATATTAAAGTGGCAAATATACACTTTAGTCCTTTAACTTTGTTTGCATTCAAGTCCAAATTTATTCCTTATAATATGGTCCATTCATAATTAACTCATGAAATTCATATCATTAATTAATAATTCATAGAATTATTATTTACATAGTTAGTTTGTATTAAAATGTTGAATCCTTTGTCAAGTACAGAATACAAAATATAATTACAGAATTCAATTTTTGCATTTTACATACATCATTATTTTTGTCAAGGATTTTAAATTTGTTTTATTATATGCTACACAGTAGTTGTAACAGAAATTTCAGATTACTCATTATGCATTAGCCAATATTCATAACATGAATTTCATATTCAATATGTTATATGCTACAAAGCAGTTACAACATGAACTTTCGAATCTTTTGATCCACCAGACACTACATAATAATTATCATATTATTGCTAAATGTTCCACAGGAGCTATAGCATGTTCTCAAATCATGAAATGCTAAATGTCACACAGGGAATATAGTGAAACTCATTTACAAATATCTCACTAAATGTTCTACAGGAAATATAGTGAAGCATGTTAAACATAGAATCTTGCTTAAAAATTGCATAGCAATTTAAGCATCAATCCATCAATTAGGATACAATTAAGTACCTTAATTATTTCCTTCGAAATTGTGTGCTTCTATTGCTTTCCCACAATTTATCAAGCAAATAGCAATAAATGGGGGCAACTATAAGCACCCAATTTTATGATAAAATTGTGCATGAATGCGAAAAAAGCCTTTATGATGACAATTTAATAAAAAATTGACCTCTAGTGTTAAGTTTCATGATTACAAAGACTAAATTGCAACATTTTTTAGTAAAATTTTGGCTTTTGCAGGGGTATATTTGGAAATATGCAACCAGCATTATATAATGCCAATCGATATTAAACAATGTCGATCGGCATTACAGAATGCCGATAGGGATTATGTAATGCCAATTGGCATTATACAATGCCCATCGACATTACACAATGCCAATCGACATTTTAGAATGCCGAGGCGCTAAAAAATTCAATAAAAATATTTTTTTTCACTATGAATGGTCCAAATTTAATTTATAAATAAATTAATTTGAGTATTTATCTGTAGGTTTCAGTCCAGTGCGCATCTCTTATGCATATAATCTTCTTTTTTTAAGTTAAAATTATCTGTAGGTTTCATGTTTTTTGGGAAGAGAGAGATTAAAGCTACTATGATCATGTAACTCATATGATCATATAAGCGTTTAGCTTAGGAATGGGATATAAAAAGAAAAGATTGGCAGAGAAGAAGAGAGAGGGAAAATGGGGAAAAAAACCCTAATCAACTACTATAATAGAGGTTGATTTAGAAAAAGAGAGAAGGCCTAACCTGATATTGTCATTTCAAAACCCTTTTTTTTTTAAAGAAAGAAAGTATGTTCTTTTAAAAAGTCCATAAATCAAGAAAGCACATAGTCAATTTTCTCAAAATGGTGAAATCCCATTTTGAGGGACATTTAAACAGCATTTGCATAGCATTACTCATTTTCTACTCCTTTATTTCTATTAGTTCTTTCTTTTTATATAATCAATTTCTTTTTATTATTTTTTATTTTATTATTTCTACATTTTTTTAGGTTTTTTTCATTATGTTGTTGTCCTTGTTCATTAATTCTAATCTTATTTTCTTTTTTTTTTATTCTTTGTGTTTCATGATTCTAATAATGAATACATAGTATGAAGAATCCATGAACGAAAGCCAAAAGTCAAGATCCTAATTTAATTTTTTTTTACTTTATTCAGTTTATTTTATTAGGTTTTGAATTTGTTTAATTTGTCTTCTTAAGGGTTGTATTTTAATTTTATTTTCTTTATTATTTTAGTAGATTTTGTGATAGCCCAGTGGGAATAATGAAATTTTAGTTCTTGTTTTTAAAAAATTAATTAGTAAATTAGGTTCAATTTGGTAAACTCTAATTAAAATCAATGGAGGAACTAGATTAATTTAGGTTGCATGTTAATTAAAATTAGGGTTTTTTTAAATAAAATAATTTAATTGCATGGTTGATTTTTTTTTATTTGTTTGTTTTGATTTTTTTATCATTTTTGGACTTATTTATTCTTTGTATGTGTTTTGGGCCCTAGGCCCATATTAGGCTCTAACCCATTTAAATAATTTTAGTTTTAAGTAGTTCTTTATTAGCCCATCTGATTTAATAGGTCTATATTTTAATTGAAATGCATTTTAGACCCATAATTAACTAGATTTAGGTTAGAGATAATTTAGGCCCATTTAGTTAACTAGCTATAGGCCCACCTAATTTAATTTAATTAATTTAGACTTAGCCCATTAAATAAAAGCATTTTCCATAACTTGTAGATTTAATATCATCTTAGAATTAAAACAAGTAAAATTAGGCCCACTAAGTTAAATATTTCATAATTTGTAGAATTAGGCCCACTCTTAGAATTAAAATAAGTATACTTAGGTTCACTTAATTAAAATTATTTAGTAATTAGGCCCATTAGTCTTTAGGCTCACTTGTAAATTAAATCATGGAGATTTAGGTCATTTAATTAAAATCAATGTAAATTATACTAGCTTAGGGATTATGAATTTAAATAAATGCATTATTTACATGTATTTTCATGACTAGTTTGCCTGGAGTTAATTGTTTTACATAAGGATTTTTTATAAAATTGCATGTAAATAGAGGATAACATAGTAATTTATAAAATAATTCTAAAACATAAGATTGAAAGAAGTTGGTATTCTGTATCCAGAATCTCCTGGTTATGGTGCTAGCTTTCTTTTAGAGAATCGAGTACTATCATTTTTATTTGTCTCAATTATTACCCTGGGTGGTGACTCTTCATCTCTACGCCATGTCTTTATGACAATGGTTAGTGTGTTCTCTAGAGCCCTAAGCTCAAATAGTGTTACAATTGCTCAAATCTTGGGCATGCACTAAACCCTACCATCTACAATCATCAAAATACATAGCTACATATTTGCCAAGCCATTCATGCAAGACACAGTTCATCAACTGTATAAAAGCACTAGGCGCATTTGTAAGTCCAAACGGCATAACTAACACCTCATAAAGACTATACTTAGTCTTAAAAGTCATTTTCCACTTATCCCCAGTTTTCATGCAAATTTGATAATAGCTAGACCACAAATCAAACTTAGTAAACAAACGTGCTCTATGCAACTCATCAAGCATATAATTTAACCTAGGGATAGGATGATAATATTTTATCATTATTTTATTAATTACACGGAAATCCACACACATTTTCTATGTGCCATTCTTCTTTAGAACTGAAATCACTAGAACTGCATAAAGACTTAAGCTCTCACATACATACACTATTGACATCAGTTCTTCCACTTGCCTTTGAAACTCCTTTGTCTCTGCGGGATTACTTCTATAGGCTGGCCTATTTGGTATGGTAGCTTTGGGTATGAAATCTATTTGATGTTCTATCCCTTTTTAAGGAAGTACTTCATTGGCATTTCCTTAAGAAAAACATCAACAAACTCCTGCAAAAAATTTGCAAATACACTTGGCAATGAAAGATCAAGTTCAGTAGTGTTAAAGTATGCATCTTTATAAGTAATAACAAATAACATTTGACTTGAATGAAATGCATACCTAACTTCACTTTCCCTAGCCAAAAAACTACCCTTCACCTTTGTTTTCTCTTCAGGCCGAATCTCACCCTTTGAGTTTTCACTCTCTTTTTTATTATTTTCAGCCTCACTCCTCTCTTTTTCTTTCTTACATTGGTCATTATACACTTCCTTAGGAGAAAGTGGTGTCAATGTAATTTTTCTCCCATCCTTCATAAATGAGTACCTATTTAGAAAGCCATCATGGATAGCCTTTATATCAAATTACCATGGCCTACCTAACAAGATATGGCCAGCATGCATTAGCACTACATCACATAGCACCTCATCTGAATACTTACCAATTGTGAAAGGTATAAGAACCTGCCTATTCACTTTGATCTCATCCTCATTGTCCACATATTTAGACATTGTGAAGCAATATGGCCATGCCCCAAGTATTTGAAACACTTAATATCTCTATTCTTTTCTTTGTTGATTTTGGGTTTAGATGTGTCTTTGCTACTTAAAATGATTTTCCCTTTGTTCACATTAGGAATAACCTTATCATCACCATTCTTACCTCCTTTCCATGAATTAAATTAATGTGGCCTACCACTTGAAGCACCCTTATATTCAACCCTAGCTGCCCCTCTAGGTTTTAGTTGCTTTTCCACTTTACTTGCATGGTGAACTAACTCCTCAAGCTCCATATAATGTTGCAACTCTACCCTATCAACAATCTCTTTATTAAGCCCACCTATGAATTATGCCATGGTAGCTTCCCTATCCTCATCCAAATCAGTCTTAGTCATGAGCATCTCCATCTCCTTGTAATAATCCTTAACACTCTTTGTACCTTACCTCAAAGATTGAAGTCTTTAATGTAAGTCCTTATGGTAATGTATAAGTATAAAATGCCTCCTCATGATAGTTTTGAGTGTAATCCAACTATCAATAGGCTCTTCCATGTTCCTCCTCCTACTAACCACCAACTGATCCCACCAAACTGTTAATGATATGCACTGGGTCAATCATGTACGACCATATTTTGAATTTATCATTTTATTTAATAAAGGGGCATTTTTCATTATCATTTTTTATTATGATAATTACTTGAATAGTCAATTCTTACTAAGGTCATTAAGTATATGACTTGATAGTAAAACCCTTGGTTAAATGTGAGTTCTATTCAAATTATCCCTAGACATAACAATGTATTATGGCTAGTATGGTGTTGATTGATGATTATGTTTTACTAATCATGAATATGAGATATTAAGTCAATTCATAGGTACTTATTTGAGAAATAAAGTGCTAGATTGAACCATCATAAGAATACTACATGGATAATTGTCATAAGTAATTCTTATCACAGTAATATTGGCTTAGTTCTCTAACTTTTTTCTCCTTTGAAAAGTTATAGCAATCAAAGATAAGGTTAATTTGCTTTTCCCACTCCAAATATGCCTCCATATTAGTTTTCTATAAAAAGGTAGGAATCCTAAGTTTGATGCTACCTAAGTTCCTATCAACGTTATCATAGTTTCCATAGCCACTAAACTCACCACAAAAGCGCCCTCTACCTCTACCAAGATTCTGGTACCTTTTAGCTCCTCTACCCATACCTCTACCAAACCCATAATAGGCTACATTATCATACTCCTTTAATCGTTCATCAAATTCATCCTTATTCACCCTAATTTGCTTCCCATCATTGCCTTACAGTCTTCATTTAGCCTATTTCCTATGCCTCGGGCAAGTGCATTAATTTGGTCTAGAATGGCTTATTGATTGGCTGCCATGTCCCTTCGTTGGGACTCCATGTGAAGTTACAACCTCTTCATTAGCTCATTCATATTCCTTATGCTTCATTACACCCTCTCATTTTCATGCATTTATGTCATGGGTATACCGGTAGTCATTATTACCTCCATTAGAATCACTTGACATACTGCAATAAAAGTTAGTATGCAATAAAAAAAATAAAAATAATTAAGGACTTCATTAACACTCCCTCACATGTTTACTCTCAATTAATGGGGATGATCATTCATGTTTTACACAATCACGAATGATCATATAAGGCTAAAAACTCATACCACTCAGCTTATTTTCAAGGATTCTTATATGAATCAATAACCACACTGTAAGCACACAATTTTTATATGATTTAAGTTTGCATGCAATAGAGGACCCAATAATGAAAATTGACTGTGAAATTATATTTATTGGAATAGATTTATTGGAATAGATTTATTGGTTTTGAAATAAATTATAAATTATTTTTATTTTATTTGATTTTTGTAGGACTTACCTTTAAATTTTATTTTTAATTATTTCTTCAAAAAAATTTCAAAAAAAAAAAAGAAAGCTCTATCAGAAATATAGATTTTCGGTCGAAAATCCACACTTATAACCGATAGTCCACAATTTTTTATTATTATTTTATTTTATTTTTATACTTATTTTTTATTGGTTATTTTACTTTATAAATATGTTTTATTAGATAAATATATTTTTTATTAAATAAATGATAAGAATAATTTATTTTTGAATATTTATCCTAATCTAATGTAGGGTTACAGGACTAAAGTTTTATATATTTATTATTTTCTCTTTTCATGAGGGAGGCTCCTAGGGTTTTATTCTTTTTTTCTCTACTTTTTTGATTTTAACCAAGAGCCAAAAGATAGTCTTTTATCCTTCATTTTTTTTTAGGCACTTTTAGTTTTTGACTGTAAAATCATATCCAATTAAAAACTAATACTCATAGACAATACAAAAAGCCACAGACTTCCATCAAAGGTTGATCAAACTCTGAGGGGCAATCAATACTGCATCCATAAAATCATTTTCTTCTACTCCTTTCTATTTTTTTAGTTTTTTATTATTCTTATTTACTTGATTTTGATTTTATTTGATTTGAGTAATTACTATTTTTTTATGTTTATGTTGATGATAGTTGGTCGAATTACGTGAAAACTGCAAAAATCACACAACTAAAGTACAAGGATAGACAGACCATCAATTATTCATCCACCATTTCTTTTCATTATTTAGCATAATTTGTTGTTTTTTTTCTTTCTCCGATTTCATTTCCTTTATCCATTTATCTACTATTTTATTCATTTTTTGTTTCCTTTTTTTATTCTTCATTTGGTACAACTTTTAGTTTGCAAATTGTTTTCTTTTTTTATTTCTTTGTTTAATTTTTTTCCTTTACTTTATTAATTCATTTGTCTGACTAATATATATATATATATATATATATATATATATATATATATATATATATATATATATATATATAATTTTTTATTTCATTATTTTTATTTTTATTTAATTTTACTTTTATTTTATTTAGTCACTAATATTTATTTATTTTATTTTTTGTGTTTTATGATTATGGACAGAATGACATGAATTCACTATAGAGAACAAAACTTATAAAGGTCCATGGAATGCCATGGATTAAAATCATGTTCTAATTTCGTGTAGATTGTTAGGGTTTTATTATTTTGTTAATTTTTTTATTTTTGTTTTTGTTATTTATTTATTTTTAGATTTGTATAATTTTATTATAATTTTTCAGTAGATCATTGTAATTGTCCCAATAGTAAGAAATAGTGAACTATTTAATTTTTTTGTACTTTAAAATTAAGTTATTACCCTAGGTGACAACTCCTCATCTCCAAGCTATGTCTTTATGATATATGATGGGTTTCCGCAAGTATACAGATTCGTACAAGTAGTAATTAAATATCGATCCCATAGAGATTGCAAATTGATTACAGTGATACTAGTTGTATTTGTTTGTTTAAACAATGAAAAAGGGTATTTTTAATTAAACTAAAAATTAAACTAAGACAAAACAGAAAAAAAATCACAATGAAATAACAATCACTTTAGAAAGCTAGGGTTCTTATTACTAATTCAACCTTTATTTAAAATTAATTTACTGATAAACCATACCTAACCTTAATCCAATTTAAAGGTTTCTCTAAAATCATAGGCTTTCCTCCCAAGACAACCCTATGATTAACCAAGTAAATTTATGTTCTTAGATTTAAAGCTCTCGCCTACTAAGCGTTCAGTTGACCCGATTTAAGCACCAACCCTTAATCAATATTAGTTGCTTAAGTGTTTCTCAACTAAGAAAGCATCTAATAGGTTATTATTTAAATCCAATACAACCCATCTCTCGATCAAGTTTTATTGTGTATATTCAATCAAAGAGTGATCAATCCTAAGAAGATATTAAGTTCAAAAATAACCAAAGGATCTAGATTAATGGCTTAGGTTTAATTGTGATTAGCCCATGGTTGAATAGCAATAAGAACCCTAACTATGAATTTAGCTACTCATGTTAATTTTAAGAAATAAAAGGAATAATAATAGAAAATAGACATCATCATTGAATTAAAATTAAGAGTGAATCACAATAGTTGAATAGAATAAACCCCTTGTTAAATAGGAAGCTTGATGTTCTTCAATTTTTATTCTCCAATCTCCAAACTAACATAAGCAAGAAAAATATTTGTTTTCTCAAAACTGCTCTAAGAAAAATTGTATCTCCCAAAAAGTGATGATAAGAAAAAAAAAATAATCCTCCCTCTTGTTTCTGGTGGCTTCCTTCTTATAAAACCCTAATTACCAGCCTTAGGGTTATATATGTGTGAAATCTCCCTCTTGTCCTTCATGAGTCAGCAATTAAATTCACCTTTGACTTTCCTAATTACCAGGTCGCACGGCCATGTGCAAAATGTGCATGGTCGTGCACATCATTTTTTTAGCATTTTAGCATATTGATCTCCATTGCTTTTTAGGCTCGCTTCAAGTGCTCACGGCTCCCATATAACCTTCCTTTAATATTCTTTGACTTCCCTAAATAGATAGAAATCAACTAAAAATAAACTAACAAATACGTAAAAATAAATAAACACACAAGACATGCAGTAAGTACCCAACTAAATAAAAATTGAATAAAAGAAACATAAACTTAACTAAATTTGAATTTTTCCTAAGACAAAGACTACTTAAGAAAATGCATTTTTCACACTCATCAAATTCCCCCACACTTGAATATTTGCTTATCCTCAAGCAAAACTTGAAAACACATATCTACGTAAAGAATCATCCTCATTAACTAGCTTTAACTTGACTAACTACCATAATCTTCCTTTAATAAAAGTTTATAAACTCGAAAAGTAAAACAGCAATTGAGGCTAAGAATATATTATTACCATTTGAAGAGCATACTTTTCTTGTGAAAATATGAAAACAAATGATTGACACTCAAGAAAAATAAAAACAAGTAGGAATTGTGCCAACAATAAAGAGGCTAAGAAGTTCATCAATCAATATCTTCCCAATCTCAACATCCCCCATCTTTCTTGTGTTACTCAGTATGGAAACCTCCAAAAAGGGTTCTTTGGATATCTTACTCTTAAAGAGCATTAGAGTAGAAAGAGCATTTAAAAGATTTTTCTTTTCAATTTTAAGCTCCAAACGAGTGCGTTTTATGCTCCATCTCGCTTCTTGATTGATATTTTTTTAAGCACATTTATAACTACTTTAAAGCAGCCTCAAATTCCTACTCACAAATACTTTTCTCAAATATTAATAATCTAGATTCACTTGTTCAATAGAAAAGTAAGCATTACTGTTCATTAAAATGTAAAAATTCTTAACCATAAGTTGCTCTTCTAATTTAAAAATTTAAAACGATCTATAAAGGAAGATTAAGGCATTTCTTCAAGAAAACTAAGATTAATGAATAAGGCTCGAAAGGTATATATGTTGCGAAAATTCAAGTGTAAGGGCAAGGCATAAACACATAAAGGGTTAAAATAAAATAAAATAAAATAAAAATAAAGCATGTAAATTCTTAAAGTAAAACAAACACGCAAGCATACAATCATGTAAAGTAAATAAATAAAAGAAAATTAAAGAACAATATATTCCCTTTATTTCAGTGAAACTGGAGGGGGAATATATGGTGTGACCATGATGCACTTTGCAGCTTCATTTATAGCTTTAGATCTTTTGCTTTGAGGAAGGATGCGAAAGATTTCATTAATTTGAAGTTGCAACCTTTCAGCTCTGGATTCACATCGCCTCTCAAACTTCTCTAACTGGTTGGACAAATCCATAACCATGTTCCCAATCCTATTGTCTGAGATATCCATCCACTCTTTGATATTTTCCATGATGTCATCACTCCATTTTTCGGTGTTCCATCGCTTCCTTGATCGAGCTTCATTCCCATTATCTCCTTTTTCAACTGCATTAGGGGGCAAAGGTATTTCACCATGTTGCATTGCCAATTGATGGATCATGTAGCATCTTTTACCTATTACATCATGGAACTTATTGAATTCGGTGATGATTTCAACTCGTACTAGGTAGTCTTCATCAAGGGACTCGGCTTCTAAAGGCTCCAATTTATGTTTGGAAAATTCGAATGGAGCAAAATACAATGCCAATCTGATGACAATATGCCCCATTGAGATCAACGCCTTTCTTGCCTGAACAACCCGCCATATAGAACACAAAAAAAGTATGTACTATATACTTTTGTGTTAGTCTTCAAGCACCACAACATGAATAGTTCATCAGGGAAACCCTAATACTATCTTTTCTTCCAAAGATTATATGTGCCATGAATTTATGCATGATTAAATATGAGTGATCTTTGATCAAACCACTAGTCATTATTTGACCCTCATAAACTTTATCACCTCTAGCGATTTCATGCCAAAAACTACTCATATTATAATCCATAGGAGGTTGACAAACACCTCCTTGAGGAAAACCAAAGATTTGAGACATGATTTCATAGTCAAATAAGTATTCTTTCCCAAAGAACCTACATGAAAAGATTCCTAGAGGTGCATCTAAAATCTTAAATGCAGTGTAAAATTCTATTATGAGTTCAAAGAATACATCATATTGGGTTATAGCCAATTTAAACCATCCCAATTTATTACAAAACATATCTATGGTTCCCTTAATACCCATATTCAACAGTACCTCATTATCAAAGTATTTTGGCTTATTGAATTTTCTCTTGACTAAGGAGCAAAATCTCTTCCCTTCTTCTTTAAAATAAATGGCAAAGAAAGCTTCATAATCGTCCCTCATGTCTTTAGATTTGCTCTCGCCATCACTAAGCTTCTTTCCTTGAAATTATGTCTTTGTTCTAGTCATCATAACAATGTTAGTACTAAAATAAAATAATAAAAAAAATGAAATTAATAAGAACAAAAACAAAAGTCAACAGAGTTTAAATAAGAAAAACAAAACATTCCAATTTCAATAAAAATTGCTTACCCATTAATTCAGGAAATTTAGCTTACTTAGGAAACTAAAATCAACTAAACCCTCAATGGAATAAGGAAACAAATAAAAATAAATAAAATCACAATTAACAAGCTCACAAAATAGATTTATTTTTATTATTTTTTTAATTTTATCCTCCCCCACACTTAAAATGTGCAATGTCCTCATTGCAACATTTAAAACAGAAAAAATTTTGAGGAATTCGACTGTGCCTATTCATCAGGTCGCATGGCCGTGTGCAAAATACGCATGGTCGTACGACCCAATTGATGTAGTATCATGCACGGTTGTGTGCAAAATGCACACGTCCGTGCTACCTGCTAGCACAGAAATTATTATTATTATTATTATTATTATTATTATTATTATTATTATTATTATTATTATTTTGAATATTGATAAAACAAACCTCCCATATTTATTGCAAATTGGAAGAAAAAAATAAATGGAAAAATAAGAAAAAGTAACATTACTAAAATAAAAATCCTTAACAAAAAAACAACTTAAACAAAAACATACTTCAATTCAAAACATGAAACATAACACATCACAATAATAAAAAAAATGAAAACACATAAAATAAACATTGTTCAAGCTAGAGCTAAACACTTTAAAACAAGGTCTTCATTCCTCCCCTTCATCCTCATATGAGTACTCTTGTGCTGGCATATCTTCATCATACAGGAATGGCGACGGGATAAAATTCTAAGAGCTAAAATAGACATTAAGGTTATGGTTAATCATCTGCAATGTGCGATTCATTTGCCTAGAAGTACGACCCATTCCTACCACTTTAAAATTCAGCTCTCCTACATTGGAATCGATGACTCCAATTTGCAACTCCAAGCTGTCCAACGTTTCTAACACATTATTTAGAGAGACATCTTCCTCTTCCTCTTCATCTTGCTCTACAGGTGCAGGCAGGATAAGAAAAGCTCTTCCAGTATGATCAACTCTAACCATTCCCATGGATTCCATAATGACAGTGTCAATGAAGTGACGACCTGGGACCCATTCAAAAGGCATGTTCTCGATGTCAAAGTTTAAGTACTTGGCTATAGCTATTACTAGGCCTCCCACTTTAATAGCCGTAGTAGCTTTTGTAGCAACATCTCTCAATTTCCCGGCTAAAGCATGACAGACATCAAGTTTTTTATCATTCACCATACAATATAAAATGTTTAGCTCAGTGGTGGTAATCACAGAGTCACCCTCTTTCCTTAAAAACAAAGAATGTGCTATAAGCCTATAAAGGTACTTGAGTGCAAGCAATCGAATCCTTGATTCTTTTACTGACCGAGCCTCATAGAAAAGTCCCCTCTCCCTAGTTAATTCTCTCCAAAACTCATTTCGATCATATACAACATTAGCATCTTGATTTTTGGGAAAATGAAATACATCATTAAGTCCAAACAAACCTAGAGTATGCTCCTTATTCCCCAAATGAAAAGTTAGCATAAAGGTATGATCATTAAACTCAAAAGAAGAGAGAAATTCACAAGTGGGGATGGCATAAGAAGGATTCTGCACCAAAATAAAATCATTCCACCCCATCCTATGAACATACAAATTAATCTCATCTAACAACCTAATTTTAATCAAGGATATGGCACTCAAATATCTATTTGGCACAATCTTCCTATTCATCATTCCTTCAAATTTATTCCTATGCTCACCATGCCTAAATTGAATTTGAGAGGGAAAAGGTTTTACCATTTGTTCCTCTTCAGCACCACCTAGATTATTGGAAGTTCTACCATATCTTGCTCTTTTGGAAGGATTAGTTTGCTTCCTTGCTATGCCCTTCCTTCTTTGATCTTTCTCCATAAGACTTCCTTAAAAAGAATTGAGAGAGAATATGTAGAGTGGATAATGGTGTAGGAAATGGTGTAGAGAATGATTTTGTAGAGAGAAAGTGCGTGTTTATATAGAGAGTGGGATGATGGGGAATTGGGTCAAATTTAATGGGAAATTGAAAAAGTGGTCAAGGGTTAGGTTTTCTAGGGCTTGGGAAGTGGAAAAGTGGTCAAAAGTGGAGTCCCTAGGGTTTTGGGGAAGTGTTGAGTGTTAGGAAGTGGAAAAATCCACTTAAAACAAAATTTAACGTCTTTTCTAAAAGTCAGGTTTGTCTCATCACACGGCCATGTGCAAAATTCGCATAGCCATGTGTCGAGTTGTAGTGTCGTAAGGAACACGACCGTGTGACCTGATGGTTCAGAAGTGGCGATGCAAGATGCACGGCCATGTGCAAAATGCACACGACCGTGTGACCTGTATATGCATACTTCGTAAATTCGCTGAATTAAAAATTCAACACACATAGACAAGCAATGCATCATAAATTTGAATTACAAGTCACTCGAAACAAAAATTCAACAAAACATTTAACTCACAAGACCTCTTCTAGAGCTCCAACCTTTCTTTCATTCCCTGAAATGCACCAGAAACAATCATTAAAAATAGAAATAACTTGCAAAAATGGAAAAAAAATAACCTATAATAAAAATAAAAAATACAAATACAAATACAAATAAAAAAATAATCTTGGTTGAGCCCCCAAGAAGTGCTCTTTTAATGGTCCATGAGCTAAACCATCAAATTGATCATCCAGTTAATTCCCTCAAGTATGAAACTTAATGGAACTCCTCAAATGTGCTTCCATGGTATAGCTTTAACCTTTGCCCGTTCACTTTGAATGTGTCTCCTTTTGTGTTGCTCAATTCCACAGCTTTATGAGGATATGAATGAGTCACTGTATACGGTCCTGTCCATATGCTTTTCAACTTTCCAGGAAATAATCTGAGCTGTGAGTTGAACAACAAAACTTGATCACCTTCCTTAAACTCTTTGATTCTTACTCTTACATCATGTCATCTCTTAGTACGTTCTTTATAAATCCTTGAATTTTCATAAGCAGCTTCCCTTATCTCTTCAAGTTCATTCAACTGTAACATTCTTCTCTCAGCTGCCTTCCTGAAGTCAAAATTCAAGGCTTTCACTACCTAGTAGGCCTTGTGTTCAATCTCAACGGGAAGATGACATGCTTTGCCATAAACCACCCTAAAGGGAGACATCCCAAGAGGTGTTTTATAAGCTATTCTATATGCCCACAAAGCATCATCAAGCTTCCTTACCCATTCTTTCCTTGAATTACTTACTGTTCTCTCCATAATCTTCTTCAACTCCTTATTACTCACCTCAACTTGGCCACTGGTTTGCGGGTGATAAGGTGTAGCTACCATGTGCTTCATACCATAGCGAGCTAATAAAGCTTCCATATTCTTGTTGCAGAAGTGTGTTCCCCCATCACTTATGATGACTCGAGGCATTCCAAATCGAGAGAATAGCTTCTTTAGGAACTTGCAAACAACCCTTGCATCATTGACTATGCATGCTTGAGCTTTCACCCACTTGGAAACATAATCCACACAAATAAGAATATACTTGTTACCATCTGACACTGGAAATGGTCCCATGAAATCAATGCCCTAAACATCAAAAATTTCCACCTTTAGAATTCCATATTAGAGCATTTCGTCCTTCTTTTAAATGTTTCCACTCCTTTGGCATGCATCACAATGCATTACAAAATCTCTAGCATTTTAAAAAATTATCGGCCAATAGAACCCTGTTTCAAGAACCTTAGCAACTGTTCGTTATGGTCCATAATGTCCACCATTGACCCTCCTATGATAGTGTTGTAAGATGTCTATTGCTTCCTCATTTGTTACACATCTTTTGACTATGACATCATTGTATAGTTTCCATAAGAATGGCTCATCCCAAATGTAGAACTTAGCATCATAAATCAACTTTTTCTTTTGCTGAGGAGTGAACTCTTTTGGAATTTCACCCATTGACAAAAAAATTGCTATATCAGCAAACCAAGGAGCACCCACAAATTCTATAGCAAAAAGCATTTCATTAGGGAACATCTCCTTGATAGGCTCTTGCTTATCATTTTCCTCGTGTTTCAACTCCAACCTTGAAAGATGATCAACTACTACATTTTCAGCTCCTTTCTTATCTCTGATCTCAATATCAAACTCTTGCAACAGAAGTACCCATCTCATGAGCCTTGGTTTTGAATCCTTTTTGTTCATTAAATACTTCAATGTTGCATGATATGTGTATACAATTGCCTTAGATCCAAGGAGGTACAATCTGAACTTATCAAAAGCAAATATAACAGCCAGCATCTCTTTTTCTGTAGTAGCATAATTCAACTGAGTATCTGTCAATGTTTAACTTGCATAATAGATCACACGCAACCTATTCTCCTTTCTTTGTCTAAGAACGACTCCTATTGCATGATCACTGGCGTCACACATCAACTCGAATGGTAGAATCCAATATGGTGCCATCACTATAGGAGCAAAAACAAGTGCTTGTTTCAACCTGTCAAAAGCCAATTTGTAGTCATCAATAAAATCAAAAGGTGAATCTTTTTCAAGTAACTTACAAAGGGGTTTTGAGATTTTTGAGAAATCCTTAATAAATCACCTATAGAAGCCTGCATGACCAAGAAAACTCCTAACTCCTTTAACATTTATGGGGTACTGTAGCTTCTCAATTGCCTCCACCTTTACTTTATCAACTTGAATGCCTTAAGCTGAAATCTTGTGTCCAAGTAAAATACCTTCATCTACCATGAAATGGCACTTTTCCCAATTCATCACCAAATTTGTTTCCTCACAACGTGCCAGAACTTGCTCTAAATTGCTCATACATCCTTTAAATTAGTTTCCATAGACAGAAAAATCATCCATGAAAACATCCATGATCTCCTCCACTAAATCTGCATATATAGCCATCATACATCTTTGAAAATTTGCAAGAGCATTACATAACCCAAATGGCATCCTCCTGTATGCAAATGTGCCATAAGGACATGTAAAGGTGGTATTCTCTTAATCTTCTAGAGCTATTGCAATTTGATTATAGCCTGAATAACCATCCAAGAAGCAGTAAAAAGCATGTCCTACTATCCACTCCAACATTTGATCAATAAAGGGTAATGGGAAATGGTCTTTCCTTATGGATGAGTTTAGTTTCCTGTAATCAATGTACACTCTCCGTCCATTCACAACCCTTGTAGGAACGAACACTCCTTCTGTATTTTGCACAATCATTATTCCCCCCTTCTTCGGCACACACTGAATTGGGCTAACCCAAGAACTGTCAGAGATTGGATAATAAGAGTTCCTGTAAAACCAAAAAATAACGTCTAAATCAAACAACACAAAATTCTCAACAATATCCATTTGGCAATCCCTGGCAACGATGCTAAAAACTTGATAGGTTTCCTCAAGTATACGGATTCATACAAGTAGTAATTAAATATCGATCCTATAGAGATTGCAAATTGATTACAGTGATACTAGTTGTGTTTGTTTGTTTAAACAATGAAAAAGGGTATTTTTAATTAAACTAAAAATTAAACTAAGATAAAACATAAAAAAATCACAATGAAATAACAATCACTTTAGAAAGCTAGGGTTCTTATTACTAATTCAACCTTTATTTAAAATCAATTTACTGCTAAACCATACCTAACCTTAATCCAATTTAAGGGTTTCCCTAAAATCATAGTCTTTCCTCCTAAGACAACCCTATGATTAACCGAGTAAATTGACGTTCTTAGATTTAAAGCTCTCGCCTACTAAGCATTCGGTTAACCCGATTTAAGCATCAACCCTTAATCAATATTAGTTGCTTAAGTGTTTCTCAACTAAGAAAGCATCTAACAGGGTATTGTTTAAATCCAATACAACCCATCTCTCGATCAAGTTTTATTGTGTATATTCAATCAAAAGGTGATCAATCCTAAGAAGATATTAAGTTCAACAATAACCAAAGGATCTAAATTAATGGCTTAGGTTTAATTGTGATTAGCCCATGGTTGTATAGCAATAAGAACCCTAACTAAGAATTTAGATACTCATGTTAATTTTAAGAAATAAAAGGAATAATAATAGAAAATAGACATCATCATTGAATTAAAATTAAGAGCGAATAACAATAATTGAATAGAATAAACCCCCTGTTAAATAGGAAGCTTGATGTTCTTCAATTTTTATTCTCCAATCTCTAAACTAACATAAGTAAGAAAAATCTTTGTTTTCTCAAAACTGCTCTAAGAAAAATTGTATCTCCCAAAAAGTGATGATAAGAAAAAAAAATAATCCTCCCTCTTATTTCTGGTGGCTGCCCTCTTATAAAACCCTAATTACCAACCCTAGGGTTATATCTGTGTGAAATCTCCCTCTTGTCCTTCATGAGTCAGCAATTAAATTTGCCTTTGACTTTCCTAATTACCAGGTCACACGGCCGTGTGCAAAATGCGCATGGCCGTGCACATCATTTTTTCAGCATTTCAGCATATTGATCTTCATTTCTTTTTAGGCTCGCTTCAAGTGCTCACGGCTCCCATATAACCTTCCTTTACTGTTCTTTGACTTCCCTAAATACATAGAAATCAACTAAAAATAAACTAACTAATACGTAAAAATAAATAAACACATAAGACATGCAGTAAGTACCCAACTAAATAAAAACTGAATAAAAGAAACATAAACTTAATTGAAATTGAATTTTTCCTAAAATAAAGACTACTTAATAAAATGCATTTTTCACACTCATTAATATAGTAGTGTGTTCACTAGATTCATGATCTCAAACAATGTCACGGTTGCTAAAAATCTTGGATGCACACTAAACCTCACCATCTATAATGGTGACTCCATTAGGGATAAGAGATACTTATTCTACTTGTGTTCTTTAGAATCATTTTATTAAGTATTATTTTATTATTGCATTCATTCTTCATGTCTCTAGAAACCAATGGCATTGGTTTATGGTTCTATGATTTCACTAGCTTTATGGGATTATAAACTGGCTAACCATCACTTTTAGCCTTAACTCGGTTCAAGAGAGATTATCGAACTCATCTGACCATAGTCTATAACCCAAGTCCTAAAGGAGGTAGTCTTCTCTCAAGTTTTCAAAGGATACCAAGCCCCTTTAACATTGGCATGTAACTCAAGTTTTAAAAGAGGGCATCTTACTAAGAGAACCTTAACTTTTCCACCGGACTCAAATCATGTAATGGCCTAGTAACTTCCCCTAGGATTACCTAAATTGCTTGTGTTTGTTACCATAAGGCATTTCTATTTATAAAAGCCCAAGCCCATACTTTTGGAGCCCATTTAAGCTAGACCTTAATACTTAGAAATGTTATTTCTATGCTTTTACTGCTTTGAGAGATATGTCATGCACGTTGATTCTTGATATCCCCTGTTGATATTAAAGCCAAGACAAAAAAATCCTAGGAAATGACACTTAACATTGAATATGTGTGTGGGAGGAATAGGGTTAGAAGGATATTGTACACTTGATTGTTACTTATTACTTGCTACTTGTTACATATCACATGCATCATGCATACATGCATTTCATACATCATACTAACACTTTATTTTTCAACCATCATAGATTCATTTATCCCTTCCTACATTTGGAAACGGATAGGTAGAAAACTAGAGAGAACCATTTTGAGTCTAAAATCGATAGCTAAAGAGATCCTTCACAAATTGGAAAAAGCCCTATCAATCTACTCAGCTTAAAAGCACCACCAGCACCAATTAGTCACTCAGTTGAAGAAATGGAACAATAATAGAAAGGAAATTAGTCCATGAAATTATTCAAGATGAACTAAGATAAGCTTTAGTTAGGTTAGCACCACCTCCTACAATTTCACTTATACATGCTGCTACCATACCACCTATTGTTATTGTCCCATCTATCATGGATGATCCACCTATTAACAATGACAATGTTAAGGAATCACAACTGAATGATGCTAAGAATGTACCTACTATAGAAATGAAATTTGAGGATGTTGAGAACTACACTATAAAGAAAGCTAAAAAAGAATCACTTAAGCTAGTTTAGAAACTTGAGTCTAAGCATATGCAAGCATTGACTCAGAAAATGTCCAAGATGGATGAGTTAATGAGAGTTCAAGGCCTTGGCTATTCATTTGACTTTGATGATGTGCTAAATAAGTTCAAAATGCTTTTTAATGATAAGATTTTTATTTGGTCATAATTGATGTAATTTCCTATCATTATTGGCTTAAAAGTATGACTTTCAATGATGGATTTTAGTTGGCCATTAATATTATTAAGCCTTTAATTATTAGGCTAGGTAAATAATTAATATTAAAATTTCCCTCCATACCAAAAGTTTCCCACCATCCTAAAAAATAATTAGTTAAAAAAATAAAAATAAAAATAAAAAAATAAAATTCTCTTAACAAAAGCTATCAAATAGAACAAAAACTTCATTGAATCATCAAAACCAAATCTCAATGCCATGAATCAACCCCGTGAATCATCAACACTAAATCCCACTCAAAATGGTCACCCTCACTTCTCAACCCTAGGAATCAATACTTAATCATGCATGTATACCCATGAACTCTTATATGTTTGGTTCAATAATTCTCAAAGTTAATGTGTTCTTTTAGTTTATGAGCTCCACTGCATTATCGATTGTTTTTCTTTAGCTTGAATATCTAGTGAGTTTAAAAATTCTTTTTTTGGTGATTTTCATGGTGTTACTATTGAATCTTAAATTTTGCTTTCTTTGTAGTAACATCAATTGTGCATTTACACAATCTAAGAACTGAGATCACTTGTAGAAACCAATATCGCTCTATGTCATTGATATTTAACTCTCAGCTAAAAACCATTCATTGTTTTTCTGAAATTCATAGTAGAAGAAATCAAAGTTTCTATTGAAACTAGTGCTATCGTCACTAATGATATTCTTTATTAATTTATTTATAACAGATAGCTTATATGTTTCTTTTATCTATCTTTTATTAATTGATTGATTCAAAAACTAATTTAAAATCTTAAAGTTTTTTTAAATGTAAAAAACTACTTTTTTTCTAATTTTTATAGTTAATTCCCTATCTGCATTGATGTGCTTCTTTATAAATTTGAGAAGTTTACTATTGCTTATGATTATTAATGGTATTATCAAGATAAAAAAGGTCTTAATATTTTTAATTAAGAAACAAGTGCATGCGCTCATGTATTATATTGATCTAAGTTTTCCTCTAGAAAATCTTAAAAACCTTATTAAACTCTAGAAAACATCTAAAATATTAAAGCTAATTAATAAATGGATGTCTCATTTCACTTAATTATTTATTATTGTTTTAATCTATCTTCTTAACTTTTAAAGAAGCAATTGCATCAATATTGATCAGATGTATAAAAAAGAATTTATATTAATTAAAAAAATCTAGGAGATAACTAAAGCTATAATGGTAGTTCTGTATTTTTTAACTGAAGTTTAGTTTGAAAAATTAGCTTGCAACTGGTATCAGTTACGTTAGAAAGTGCACTTTTAAAGAGCTATTGAATTTGAACATATATAAAGCCTAGGATAAGCATTAATTAATTTTGAAAAATTTTTACTGTTAGTATGTGTTTTATGGATTGATCAATGGATCAATAGCTAAATTTCAATAATATAAGCCTTTTTCTAATCTTTATTAAGAAAATATTTTTTAGACCTAAGTTTTGAAAGAGTTAGAACATTAAGGAAACAAAAGAAGACCCGAGCCACTTTTTCATTGCTATTTATTAACTATTTCTTAATTTTTAATTTAATTCCTTTGTCTTTTGCCTAGATGGTCCATGTTGAACTTATTAATCATATTTATTTTATTTGCCTACTTTTCTTGAAAAGCTTAATTCAACTTTAACTCTTATTTATTTATGTATGAATACAGTTGTTGTTATATCCAAGTATTTCATTTAGCATGCTTATAAGTATGCCATATTTGGCTATTCTGTCTACTAAATGCCCTTTTCTTCCCTAGTCTTCTATGTTTGCAATGTTATTTGAAATTATTTTAGCATTTCATTTTAACATGGATAGAAGAGCAAATTAATGGTTTTATTGAAGTTTCTAATGAAATAACTACTATACTATTAATGTTAGATCAACTACTAATATATACTTTAGAGCACTTAATTAGTTTCTAATTTAAAGAGTAAAGCAAAACCTGATAATAGGATACATTTATCTAAATTTAGAGACAAAAGAGACATCAGAATAAGATCAAAGCACTATGTCAATGTATGTATGTTGCACTGAGATGTAAGATGTTGCACTAGCAATAACTTCTAATTTATTATAGACAGAATGTTCCAACAATAACAAAAAATTCACATTCAACTTTGAATATAACCTAGTACACAGAGCCTTTGATGTTGCTGCCATCTTCCTTCTATTTCCTATTCTTGTTTAACATCTTCTTACTCTCAATAAGCATGGTTATTCTTGGCTTCTTTCTCTGCTATGCCACTCATGGTTCACCTTTAACTAGGTTCTCATCATCAGTTCATAATGAAATAATGTAAAGTTCAACGCATACCTATAACTTTTTTGAGTGCGCATAAGTAAAAGGCAGCATATGTAAATTTTTTATGAGTGATTCACATAATTTAACTGCTCTTATGTTTTTGTAATTTGTGAAATTCATTCACGTAAAATAACCTAGTAGGATGAACATTGGTTTTTAATTTTCTTGACTGAAAATGAAAAGGTCTCAATCTTATTATGCACACATCAAAATCATAAATGAACTTTGATGCTTTTCTATATTTTGTATTTAATTTTGAATCTTATGTATGCAACTTGGCTTGTCTCCTTTTCACATATTATTGCCACAATTTTTTTGTTTCTATATATATATATATATATATATATATATATACTGAGCATGCTATTAAAAACTATCATTAATTAATATTTACATATTGAAATAACTTTTTTAAATATATGCTTAAAGAAACATTTTATATATAAAAAATAATTTTATTTGGCTTATAAATAAAAATAATTTAATTTATAATGTCCGCATTGCATGTTTTCATGAATAGTTAATTTAATTTTCATCCTTTTCTTATTATATATATATATATATATATATATAACAAAATGTAAGTTATATCAAACAAAAAAATATATATATTTATATTTGTAAATGAATAGGAAAGGATTTTTTGGAGAAGAGTGGGGGCGACGTCAGCATCTAGCCTTTCCCTCCCGTCATGGACATCCTTAGCCATAGTTAGATGTTTGCAATCAGTTAGATGTTTGCACCCCTACCTTCTAAGTAGACTTCAGCCTTCAAGTTATATGCCATAGCGGTATAGAAATCTTCCTTGATTCAGGATTCTTTACTGACGGACTCATCAGATCAAAATTGATTAGGGCATTTATGAACAATAGTTACAATCATGTTACCATGCTCTAATAGAAAGGATTATACTTTTGAAAGGTGAAAATCCTTAGAAAATTGCATAGTTAAAATAAACACTTTTCATTGTTTGGGGTTTATTGGGAAATTGGAAACTTATATCTTTAGGATGTGGTTATTAAAATGTCATTCTTAATTCATCTGTTGAGAAAAATTTGATCTCGATTAGAGGGTCAATTGCCTTGAAGACAAGTATTCTTAGATTACAACATTGGCAAGCGAATTCTGATCCATCCGCTCAGAAGTTTACAAACTCTCAAGTATGGGTTCATTTTTATAAGTTACCATAGGAATATTGGCACTATAAAATCCTCGCCTCTATTGCTAGGGGTGTAGGAGCTCTATTAAAGATCGACAGAACCACCACTAATGAGGATTTAGGTCATTATGCCTATTTGCTTGTTGATATTGATCTCTTATCACCATTGCCAAAAAATTTGCTTGTTGAACGGGTTAGAAAAAGTTTTTTAATTGATGTGGTTTATGAAAATTTACAATTATATTAATCCTTTTATTTAAATATTGCACATGATGCTCCCTATTATCATTTCGCAAATAAACATAATGTCCAACATGAAGCTCCCAAAAAATAGGTCATTTAAAAAGTTTGGAAGCCTAAATTTGGTCATAATAATTTAATTCCTATCTATAATGTCTTTAACCATTTCATGCCATTACTAAGGAAGTGCCACCTGATCTTAAAATTATTCCCCCTCAAGTGGATGATGTTACAACTGTTGTTTTTTAGGGAATATAGATCAAAGTAGTTGGCAATCATCCCTCTGCCACTATTAATACTAATGGTTTAGTAGGAGTGGAGGGGACTAAAACCCTTAAGCTTGATGCTATAGATTTGTGTAATCATAATTTACTTACACTTATGGAGTGTTCTCAGCATGATGATAACATTACTTCTCAGTCTGAACAATATGATGATGATTCTGTTTATCAATATGAGCGCATTGATGGTCCTTTAACTAAAGGGGATTCAAACTTAGTTCAGATTAATAATCCATTGGCCATTTTGAATATGGTTGATAGTCCAGCTTCTCATCAGATCTAAGTCGTTAGTGAACCAATGGATGAAGAGGCTATTATCAAACCCAGTACTCAAGAATGACATAATCTATCATAGGATAATGCTTTGATTACTTCTCATCATGAGGATCGTGGAACCTCATGGGCAGATAAAGCCGGGTTAGAAGAGCAACAATGGTCTATAGTCATAAGAAAAACATCAAAGGCCAAGAGGGAGCAATTTAAAGTTACTCTTTCCAAAGGAGTAGCTAAGAAACCTGAAAGCTTAATTTATGAAGGTGTTGTTTTGGAACTATAGAGGTATAGGGAATTCTGATACTTAAGACTCTCCTTTTTCTTTTTGTAGACAATATTCTCTTAATTGCATTAGTTTGGTTGAACCTTTGGTGTTTTTTTCTTATATTTCACATGCTTTTTAGAATAGTTTGGAGTTTGATTTAATTTATACAAATCATTTTCTACTGCCTTCTATTGGTGTTTTGTATAAAAGAGGTGTCCTTTCTCATGCTTTTTTACATGTCCATTAGTAGCATATTATGATGGATGTTCCATTTACTAATGTTTTGCATATATTTTCTTTTATTTATAGTAGTATTTGGCATAACCACCGTATGCACCTTTGGACATATCTTTCTAGTCTCCCATTTAACTTGAGTCATAATTGGTGTACCATTGGGGATTTTAATGCCACGCTAGGTGCTTATGAAAAAACTAGTTGACCTCTTGCCTTAGGCCCTTATTTTGATTTTAGAGCTTTCATTAATAATTATTTTTATATGATGTTCCTAAAGGTGGTGCTCATTATACTTGGTCTAATAATTGACATAGTAGTAATCGTATGGAATGTTGTCTACATAGGGCTTTGGGTAATATGGAGTTTTTTAATTATTGGGTTGAAATCTTTTGCTTGGTTCTTCCTCAGCATCACTTGGATCATTCTCCTTTGTTGCTTTATTGTCATAAGTCTGATTTGGCTATTTCTAGATTTTGGTTCCAAGCTGTGCGGGTCACCATCCTAGTCTGCGGGATTTTATATATAATAACTAGTATTTGCCTCTTAATGTGTTGACTCCATTTTAGCTTCTTAAGGCCAAGCTAAAAAGGCTTCACTCAGCTCTCTATATTTGGAATAATAAAGGTTTTGGTTGCTTGGATTTGAATATTTATAAAGCTTCTATGCACTAGCAGCAAGTTCAATATAAGATTTCTTCTTATGGTTTTTCTTATGCTCTCTATAGACAAGAGATCACTGCCTATACTGATTTGGATCTTTTTCTTAAGTAACAAGAGATTTTTTTATAGAGCGGAGTTGAATCAAATGGCTTTCTGCTGAGGCCAAGATACCTTTTTTTCATCAGTAATTTGTCAAGAAAAATCTTAATCATAGAATCCAACATCTCAATATTGATAGGGTGATTACTGATGACAAAACTACTATTGAGCATCTAATTTATGAGTTTTATAAGTCTCTTTATAGAGGGGCTCCTTCTATGTCCTCTAATATTCATATGATCAAGTCAGTGGTGCCATCTTTAGTGACTGATAAAAAAAAATGGTTTTTGAATATGTTTTCTATCTACATATGAGATTAAGTAAACAGTCTTTAACATGGATGCTCATAGTGCCCCAAGTCTATATAGGTTTATAGGTGGCTTCTATAAATCCTTTTGGGATATATTGGTGATGATGTATGTTCAGTTATTGAAAGTTTTTTCCAAACTGGAATCCTTACCTCAAGTATTCATTTTTGTTACATGATTTTGATCCCTAAGGTTGTGGATGCTATTCAGGTTGAACATTTCAACCCTATTGTTTTAAGCAATTTTAGCCTTAAAATTGTTACATAAATCCTTATAGACCAGTTAGCTTCTAATGCTTCTGAAATTATTTATCCTCAACAGTTTAGTTTTATTAGGGGTTGGCATATCTCTAATTGCATTGTTGGACCTTCAAAGGGAGTCAATGCTCTTAATAAAGCTTGCTTTAGTGGCAATATGTCTATCAAAATTAACATTTGTAAAGCTTTTGATACAGTTGATTGGAGTTTTCTTTTAGATGTCTTGGAAGCCTTTAGTTTTACATTGCCGTTCAAAGATTGGATTTTTTTATTCTTTTATTTGTTCATTTGCTAGGCTTTTTGTTCTCATCATTAGCAAGTTTCATGTTTATTTTCCTTATTCTAGTGGAGTTCGACAAGGGGATCCCCTCTCCCCTCTTTTGTGTTGCCTAATAGAGGATTTTCTAAGTCACTTTCTTTCTCTAAAGGTTGCTCGGGGGGATTTTCCTTCAATGATTTATACAAGGAACACCTTTTTCCTTTGTAATTTTTTTATATGGCAATGATATCTTTTTGTTTTAGAAAGCTTCTTTATGGGATATCTGCAATATTAATGCCATATTCAAGGCTTATAAGAAGATTTTTGGTCAAATGGTGAATTAGGGCAAGTCTGAAATCTTGTATGGCATTGGCATCATTGATAGGCATATTCTTAAGATACATCATCTTACACGTATGAGAAGATGTTCCTTTCCTTGTTTATTTAGGGGTGCCTTTGTTTATTGATTCTCCTAATCATAAATACTTATAGCCCATAGCTAATAAGATTCGTAATAAATTTGCAAAATGGAATGATAACTCTTTATCTATGGCTAGTAGACTAACCCTCATTTAATTAGTTCTTATGAGCTCTTTATTGCATTCCTTTACAATTTATAAATGGCGATCTTCTTTAATTTGGGTTATTTAGAGATGTATGTGTAATTGTCTTTAGACTGGCTCTATTACTGAGAGAAAATTAATAATTATTCTTTGGCCTATTTTTTGTCTTCCAGTTAAAGAGGGAGGTCTTGGCATTAAGCACTTGTAAGTTCTTAATGATTCAATGCTTGGCAAGCTTGCTTGGAATTTGATTATCTCTCTTGACTATCCTTCCTTTTTATTGAAAGATTGATTTCTCTATCCTTATGGTATTCCTAAGGACACATATTTGCACTTTTCAATTTAGTCTTAAATTAAAGGTATTTATCTTTCTCTTCAATCAAACATTAAATGTTTTCTTAGAATAGACAATAATCTTAATTTTTGGACCCCAAAGTCGATTTATCCAAAGTTGGCTAATGAGTTAAATGTTGATGTTAAAGAACAAAGGCACTTAACTTATTTGGTTATTTTTTAGTTTTTTTGTGGTTGGCATCTGCCTCATATTTTTAATATTGAGGTTACTAACAACATTGTTGCTATTTGTTCTTTGCTTTAGGATTGAGATACTTGTATTTGAGTTAAAGTATTGATGGGATGCATTCTGTTAAAAGAATATATGTTTCTCTTAGTTTCTCAACCTTGCATTCCTTGATGCTCTTTTATTTTGAAAGAGATTTTTCCTTCATCAAAATCTTTTATTTGTTGGAGGGATTTGCTTCAGCATCTTCCAACAGATGGCAGTCTATAAAATAATGGTACTTTATTTCCTTCCCAATGTGTGCTTTATGAATCCCATTCAGAGGAGGGCAATCACTTATTTATTAACTATAGTTTTGCTACTACTGTTTGGCAATCGATCTCCAATCTTTTTATTTAGCATATTGATGTTCCTACCTCCTTGGTTGATATGGTTTTAGATGCTATATCTCATTCTTTCAGTACTCACCTATTAGCTCTCTCAAGGTCCGCTATTATGCATGGGGCTTGGATTATTTGGCACCATCGTAATGCTGTTATTTCTTATCATGAGCCTCCTAATATACATAGAACATTAAGGACTCTTTGGCAGCTAATTAAGGAGACTAAATATTTTTGGGTTGGGCATATGTTTAACTATATCAATGAGTTTCATACATTAAGTTATTTGAGGATTCATGGTATTCCTACTAAGGTTCCAGCAATTGTCTCCATTTCTTAGCACCCTCCATTGCCTAGGTGGACAATTATTGACACAAATGGATCTTTGTTAGGGTCTCTAAGTGCTACTAATTCAGGTGGTATCTTTCACATTGCTAAAGTTATGCCTTGAGGAGCTTTCTCATTTGCTATGGGCCATAACTTTGGATTTCTTCCTAAGCTTTATGCTGCTATAAAGGCTATTAATATAGCTTGCCATCGTGGTTGGAATTCTCTTTGGTTTCAATGGGACTCTATACATGTCATTCAACTATTTCTTGCTAAATCTAAGTAGGTTCCATGCATGGCTCGATAATAGTGGATTCAATGCTTATCTTATGTTGCTCAAATGGAATTCATAATTTCTCATATTTTTAGAGAATGTAACATTATCACTGATGTACTAGCTAAGCATGGTGTTTTGGCCACTTCTTTTGTCTAGTGGGATTCCACTCTAAGCTTTTGTAATGATGCTATTTATGATGATTATAGTTGGAGAGTTCATTTTAGGTTGTGCTAGTTGTTGTGAGGCTTTTGCCTCTTCTATCTTGTTATCAAATATTTTTTGTTTTATTATTAATAATATTTCTTGGACAACAGAAGCATGATGTCAATGCTATGAGTGTGTCAACCCAGTTAAAATTTTCTAGTGCATTATCCAATTTTTGGACTCCAATTTTTACTCAAAAAGTAAATGAATAAGTTATTGAATTCTTACTCGTATGTAATAGGTGAACAAATATACTTAGAATAGAAATTTTAAGCTAAATTAAATTAGAATTGAGGTTTTACCAAATTATCCAATTTATTAATAATGAGGGAAAATATTTTAGTAAATTTACATGTCTCCTTATATGCTATGAATGTAATATTAGACAAATAGATCACATTCTTTCCATGCTATTGCTATATTATTATTTTTTTAAACATAATATATTGTTACTTTTGATAAATTGTTATTATTATTATTTCTTTTAACTAAAACAAAACATATCCATAGGTGAAATATGAATGACTTTGTCAATGGCAAAGGTGGCCCAAATTGAAGATCTTTTAACAGAAATTCTCATCCGACTACCTGTAAAGCCGTTCATGAAGTTCAAATGCATATCCAAATAGTGGCTTTGTTTGATTTCTGATCCATAATTTGTGCTTCTCACTTTCTATTACATCAAACTTATGATGATCCCAAACCCACTACTCTCTTCATCGATGATTACTACTATCCTCCTGCCTCTAAATTTGAAGTAATCCCTCTGAATTCTTCCCTTAACTTTACTTCTGTCAGAGGTGGCATTTTTTTCCAATATTGTTTTAATGCCTCTTAAGCAAATAGACCATAGTCCTACAATGGTTTACTATATTGTAATGAGAAGCCTTTTGAAGGATATTGATTTTTTCATTATCTGTGTAAAATGATATGAAATAAGAAAATATAAAACAATGTGCAATATATATATATATATATATATATATATATATATATAATTTCAAAAGAAAACTGCAATTCATAAGACAAAGATTAATAAAAAGACTAACACTAAACAAAATAAAATGATAAAAGAAAATAATAAGCATAATAATAAAATGCTAATTTTTAGGTCTTTAGCATGACCAAAACTAAAATATTTCATTGAGGTTGATGAAGGAAAAGAATTTCCTTTTCATTAGGCAGAAATCCTCCTTGATACACTTTGCACCTCTGTCCATTTATTCAAAAACACTCTCCTTGAGAATTTATAAGTTCAAGTGCACTATGAGAAAAGACTAATTGCACCTTGAATGGACCACTCCACCTTTATCTTAATTTACCCAGAAATAATTTCGATCTAGAATTGAATAAAAGAACAAGATTATTAGCTTTGAATTCTTTCTTAAGAATATGAGCATCATGCCATTGTTTTGTTTTCTCCTTAAAACTCTTGGTGTTCTCATATCCTTGAAATCGAAACTCATCCAATACATTGAGATATAACAAATTTTTTTCACCTACTGCCTCCATATCAAAGTTCACTGCCTTAATGGCCCAATAAGCTTAATGTTCAAGCTCCATCGACAAATGATAAGCTTTCCTAAAAACTAATAGTAAGGAGACATACCAATTGGAGTTTTGAATGTTGTACGATATGCCCACAAAGCATCATCCAACTTAGATACCTAATCTTTCCTTGAAGAACCCACTATTTTCTTTAAAATTTTCTTTATTTCCCTATTAGTGACCTTCACTTGCCCACTAGTTTGAGGATGATATGAGGTAGCAACTCTGTGGTGAACTCCATACCTTTTGAGTAGTAACTCAAACTGGTTATTGCAAAAGTGTGAGCCTCAATCACTAATTACAACTCGAGGTACTCCAAATCTACTGAGCAATTTCTTGAAAAATCTTATCACCACTTTGGCATCATTTATAGGTGAAGGAATGGCTTCCACCCACTTAGACATATAGTCTACTCCAGCCAAGATATATTGGTTCCTAAAAGATGATGGAAAAGGACCCATAAAATCCAATCCCCAGATGTAAAAAATCTCCACTTCTTGAATTGGTGTGAGTGACATTTCATTCCTCTTGGAGATATTCCTATGTCTTTGACATCTATCATAGTGTTCCGCATAATCCTTAGTATCTTTAAATAAATTAGGTTAGAAAAATCCACTCTGTAACACTTTTTCAGTAGTTTTTATTGCTCCAAAATGCCCACCATATGTAGAATCATAACAATGAGACAAAATTTCTAACATATTAACTTCTGGAACATAACTCCTAATCAACCCATCTCAATAAATCTTGTATAGAAATGGATCCACCCATAAATAATGCTTTACCTCATAGATGAAATGCTTCCTTTGTTGTTAGGAAAGATTTGGAGGCAGCACTCCACATGCTAAATAATTGGCAATGTCTACAAACCATGGAGCACTAAAATGTTGGACTACTAGTAATAAAGCAATAAGAAATTCATCATTGGTATCCTCTTCTTGCCTCACTTGTTCATAACCCTCTAACCTGGACAAATGTTCAGCTACAACATTCTCAAAACCTTTTTTGTCTTTTATATCTAAGTTAAACTCTTGTAAAAGTGACACCCATCAAATAAGATGTGGTTTTGCATCCTTCTTAGCCATGAGATATTTTATTATTGCATGATCAGTGAAAAAAATAACCTTTGAACCAAGTAAGATATGAATTCATCAATAGCAAAAACTATAACCATCATCCCTTTCTCAATTGTGGTGTAGTTCAATTGAGCTTCTATAAGAGTTCTGCTTGTATATTTTATGACATGAAGCTTGTTTTCTTTCCTTTGACTAAGCACTACCCCTATAGTATGGTCACTTGCATCACACATGATCTTAAAAGGAAGTGCCCAATCCATAGGTGAAATAATTAGGGTTGACACTAAAGCATCCTTCAACCTATTAAAAGCATTTAAACAATTATTATTGAAATCAAAAGGAGCATCTTTAACTAACAATTAGGTTAAAGGCTTAGCAATTAAAGAAATTTTTTTAATGAAATGCCTATAAAACTAGCATGTCCTAAAAATCCTCAAACTCCCTTGACTGTTATTGGAGTTGGTAGCTTCTCTATAATTTTTATTTTAGCTCTATCTATCTTAATCCCTACACTCAAAATCTTATGACCAAGGACTATCCCTTCCTTTACCATAAAATGGCACTTTTCCTAGTTAAGAAGAAGGTTAGCCTCTTCACATCTTTTCAAGACCTTGTCAAGGTTAGACAAACATAATTCAAAAGAATCACCAAAAATAGAAAAATCATCCATAAATACCTATATGATGTTCTTGATTAGATCAGAAAAAATAGTTTTCATACATCTCTGAAAAGTAGCTTGTGCATTGCACTGTCCGAAAGGCATACGTCGATAAATGAAAGTTCCATATGGGCATGTAAATATTGTATTCACCTGGTCCTCTAAAAAAAATAAAAACCTGATTGTAACCTGAATAGCCATCTAGGAAATAGTAGTATGCATGCCCTGCTATCCTTTCTAATATTTGGTCAATGAATGGCAGAGGAAAGTGGTCCTTCTTTGTGGCCAAGTTCAATTTTTGGTAATCTATACATACCCTCTACCCATTAGCCATCCTCCTCAAAATTAGCTCACCTGTTTCATTTTCCTCAACAGTCATTCCACTCTTTTTTTGGTACACTGCACTAGGTTTACCCACTCACTATTAGAAATTGGGTAGATAATGCATGCATCTAACATCTTGATAATCTCTTTCTTGACCACCTCCTTCATATTCATATTCAAGCACCTTTGTCTCTTTGTGATAGCTCTACTACCCTCTTTCTTATGGATTTTATGCATGACAATTAAATAGTTAATCCCTTTAATGTTTAAAATTTGCCACCTAATGGTCTTCACCCTATTTCTCACTATCTCATATACCCTTTTCTCTTGTTCAATAGATAGTTTGTTGGAAATGATAATGGGTAAAGTGTTTCCCTCCCCTATAAAGGTGTATCTCAAATGGGTAGGTAATGGTTTAAGCTCTAGTTTGGGTGGTTTAACCATAAATAGGGCAGTGGGGTTGTTAGTATGAACTAAAATTTTAAGCTTAACAAAAGTAGCTTCTTGTGAGGTTTCGTTGTTTGCTTCACATTCCAAAATTTTATCAATAATTTCTTTATTCAAATTCACCTCCCTCACACACTCATCTACAACTTCCACTCTCATGCAAAATTCCTCTTCAATTGGGTATTTCATCAATCTGGGCATCATAAATTCCACACTCTCATTACTAACCCTAAGAGTGATTTTCCCTTTATGGACATCTATGATTGCTCTCCCAATATTTAAAAATGGTCTCCCAAGAATTATAGGACATTTACTATCATCTTTAAAATCCAAAAGTATAAAATCCATAAGAAAGATAAATTTGTCTACCTTAACAAAAATATCCTCAACGATCATATGTGGTTTCTTTAAAGAGTGATATGTAAGTTGCAAAGTCATATTCGTAGGGGTCAATTCATCGAGCTGTAATTTCCTAATAAGAGAAAATGGCATAAGGTTAATACTTGCACCCAAATCACATAAACATCTACGAAATTCTTGAGCACTAACTACACAAGGAAGAGTAAAACTCCATGGTCTTTTAATTTAGTTGGTATTTTATGAATGATGATGGAACTATAGGTCATTATTAATTCCACAATCTGGTTGTTATCCCATCTCCTTTTATTAGTGATAATAATATCTTTAAGATATTTGGTGTATGTTGGCATCTCTGTAAAAGCATCAGCAAAAGGATTAATAACTTCGCAAACCTCTTTTCATCATTGGGCTTCTTTAATCTTTATGGAAAAGGCAGCCTTGTCTCATATTTATGTGAATTTGGCATAGATAGTTGCTTTTTCCTACCACTGCCTTTTGCTTGTTGCCCTTTGCCTTCTTTATAGTCATCATCATCATTCTGAATTTTATTTTCTTGAGTTTTGACTTCTTATTTCTTAAGTCCATCTCCTGATCATATCTCTTTGCCACTTCTTAGTGTAATTGCTTTCAGCTACTCCATTGGATTTAGTTCAGTATTGCTTGGTAAATTCCCTTGATTCCCTTGTGCTACTACATTAGCAAGTTGCCCCAACTATACCTCAATATAATGAATTAAAGATGAATGATTTTTAGCTATCTGATCAAATTTGGCCTCCATATATTTTTGATTTTCATCTTGATGGCTCATTTTGTTGGACATAGCTTCTAAAAATTTATATAATTTATTTTCCATTGAGGCCATACGATCTTGATGAGGTTGTCAAAAACCTAGAGGTGCTTGCCTTCTCATGTTGTTATGAAAACCTGGGGGAAGTAAATTATTATTGTTGTTTTAAGAAAAATTTAGGTGATTCCTCCATCCCAGATTGTAAATTTTTGAGAATGGATTATTACCCTATTTTCCTTAAATTTGATTCCCAACAAAGTTGACTTGCCCTTGGTATCCATCTCCCATCATAACTGCATCAAAAACACCAAATTCATTATTAGAGTAACCCAATAAATTATAACTTTCATCTGAAAGGGCTAGATTATTTTTATTGGTGATATTGTCAATGCAGCAATCTGAGCTTGAAGGGCTATCACCTTGTCTACCCTAATTCTGCCTCCTTGTATTGGTGGATTTTAACGGTTTGATGGCTAAAGACAATTATTATTTTCCATCTCTTCTAGAAATGAAAATGCAGTCTCAACTATTTTTCGCATCAATGAACCTCCAGTAGCTGCATCAATGGTGTCTCTACTGGACTGGGTAATACCATTATAAAAAGTTTTGATGAGCACATCCTTTGGCAACCCATGATAAGCGCAACTCCCTAACAACTCTTTGAAAGTTTCCCATGCATCACTCAAGGATTCCATGTCAAATTATTGAAAGGTAGATGTCATTAATAATCTTTGCTACGTTTGATGATATGTTATTGATGGTATGCATCAAATATTGTTGTTTTTGCCAATTGATCCCATGTAGTGATTAAAGTTGGTGGCTGTGAATTTAACCATGTTTTAGCTCTGTCCTTTAATGTGAATGGAAAGAGCCTCAAATATATAACATCATTTGACACCCCATTGTACTTGAATGTGTCGTATAATTCCAGAAAATTAGCAATATGAACATTAAGATCTTTATTTAACAAGCCTTAAAATTGAACACTTGATTGGATCATTTGAAGCAAGGCCAGTTTAATCTCAAAATTGTTGGCGTTGATTGTTGGCCTAGTAATACTTTGTTGTGTACCATCTCGACCTCACACAAAAAAATCTAAAAGTGTTCTTTCTTCTTCTCGTTGTTCTCCCATGATACTTGATTTTTCTTGAGAATGCCTTTTATTTTCTTTTTCAAACTGTGTAAGTTCTAGAATGAAAATGAGAGGATATGTCCCTATTTTTTGAGTATTATGCATCCACGAAAACAATGAATTAAAATAAAATAAATAATAATAGAAAACAAAAAAATAAATAAACATCCAAATTTAAAATAGAAATAACTTAAATCAAGTAAACCGAAACCAATTATATTGTTAAACTTATTCAATTCCCGGCAACGGTGCCAAAAACTTAATTGGTTCTCGAAAGCGTACGATTTTTTCAAGTAATATAGAATAAATACAGGTCGATCCCACGAGGATTAAATGTTTATCCAACTATTAATTTTGTTTTTAACTTGTTTAAGAAACAACAATTAAGTGAACTACAATTGCTAAATTTTAATAACCAAAATTAAATTAAATAATAAAATCAATTAATGTAAAACATAACAAGCAAATAAATTTTAACAAGTAAATGATAGAATAATGTTAAGGATTGTATCACTATATTTTAATTAAGCAAATCTTTAAAAATTAGTCTTTCTTTCTACCGCAATTCTTGGGACTTCAAAGGTAGTAATTAATTTTTCTCAAGTAAAAATTACTTAATTTATTCCTATCAATTGAAAAGGCTTTAACCAATTTTCATTAAATTAAAATCTAATCAAATTTAGTAAATAAATCATGAAGTACAACCAATTGAAATTAAAATAATTTAAGCTATCTCTAGACTTAAATTAATTAATCATGCATTTATATTTCTATTAAGATTAATATTTTTCAATGATTAACTTTAATTAAAAATTAATTATGAATGGTCAAATCATAAACAATTAAGCTTAATGAATGCTTAATGCAAATTAAAGGAAAAAAGAAAACCAATGTCTATAAGTCAACTTAAATTAAAATAAATTAAATAATCCCCAACATGTATAAAATTAACTAGACATAATATTAGTCATCCCAAATTCAAAAATAAAATACGTTAAAAACAAAAATGTAAAGAAGGAAAGAATGAACTTTTTTTTTTTAAGGAATTATTCTCTTGCTCTCCAACTCTTCTTTCATTACTAGATTTTCTTCAAGTTCTCCTCTCCTTTCGTAATGCCTTCTCTACAACTTATATCAATTCCTCTTATTATTTCTTTTTCTTCTTTTTTATAATGATATTCTCTACATCATTTCTACATCATTGCATGTCATCCATTATTGTATATTCTTGCCATAATTGAATGTCTCTTGCCATGACTGCATACTCCACCATGATCATTATATGTCTTTTGCCATAATTGCATGCTCAACCACTATCATTATATGTCTCTTGATATAATTGCATATTCCACCATGATTGCATATTCTTGTCATGATTGCATGCTCCACCATCATCATTATCTACAAAGGTTGATTCAACAATTCACATAAAATTTATTTTAAATGAAAGCCAAACACATTACTAAATTCATAATAAGTATAGAAATAACTAAGTTCTAACCAATTGTAACAATAAATACCATAAACATAATTAAATCAACCTACACTTAACACATAATCAATTCCATTTATTACTCTTCGATAATTTGAATATATATATTTCTCTGAAACTGATGCTTTGATTTCCCATAGAGCATTGAGTAGTACAGATGTTAGGATGCTTGTGCCATCCTCACGCCCACAATCTTTAAGAAGCAACTTCGGTAGTTAATGGGTATATTTTTTACTCTCTTTATGTTCTTCTGTTGCTTTGGGTTTGGGGTGTCTCTAGGGCATATATTGAATGCGCTGGATAGTATATAAAATTGTCGAGATAGCAGCAGATTATTATGGATGGTTTGTGAGCAACCGGTGATGTTCCATTTTAAGCATAGCAAAGTTTATGGAATTGAACTTTTTTTTTTCTCACTTTTCGTCAACGTAATGACAGATCAGTTTATTCTACTTGTGAGGGAAATTTAATCATTGAATTAGTCCTATAGTTATCTATATTGTTGATTTCTGTGTCAGAACATGACATCACATTATACATATACTTCGCATAGCATATATAAATTTCTTGGAGAAGAATTTCACCATTCTTGTTTGTGCACCTCAGCGCAAATGCGTGGCACTTAGTATGCCAACCGTTTATAGAATTTTCATTATCGGGTTTTGGGTATGATGCTCTAGGAACAGACCGTTACTCGCTAGCGCATGTAGAAGACCGTTTCTAGTTTCAACAAAATGCCTTTCCCAAAGTAACTTAGGGGATTTTACTGGTCAATACAACTTCCATGTTTTAACCATTCATGCTTCCAGAAATCTATTTGCGTCCTGGTCTCGGAGGTCTTGGCATTGAGATTTTGCCAATGCATAGTCAGTTCTTGAACTAATTTTCGCCGCCCTCGTAGCTGCACTTGCACAAAGAATGAAACTTAGACCTCGTAGCTGCACTTGCACAAAGAATGAAACTTAGACCAAGCAGAATGAAGAAAGCAAATAATTAGGAAAAGAGAAAAATTACCAAGGCGTGAACATCTGTAACTGGGGTTTGACAGTTAAGTAGAGTGTTGCCTTGTTAGTCCACAGGCCACAGACCATGAATCGTAAAATCATTTGGGAGTGGTTCATCTTTTCTACAACCAGAACCATTCTCCGAACAATATTCTAGGGCCCAAATCTCAACTAGCCAAACGTGGTGGTGTGCATGGAATGGCTTTGGAAGAATTAGGAAGAAGAAGAGTATGAAGAACATTATTTTTAGCTTGAAGTTCTTTTACGAAATGGCTGTGTGCTTGAAGAAGTAATTGAACTTCACGTTCTTTTACAAAATGGATGTGGGCTTGAAGAAGTAATTGAGGCATCTATTTATAGGCAGAAGTTAAAATCTCTTTGCTCTCGCTTTGCATGATTTGGTTAGCATCTTTGCATGATTTAATTAGCATGGTAAGTTCATGCATCATGCTATTTCTCACCTACTTTCTTTAATCAGTTAAGGGACCCTTTTTTTTTTGTCAAACAACTAAGGCACACTTGAATCTTCCTAATGATAGAATTTAATCAAATATATATAAAAACAAGGAAATATTTTCACTCTTATAATTGACTAAAAAAATTTTACAAAAATACCATTCTTCTTCTCTTTTTTTTCTTTGTCTACAATATTTTTCTTTTTCTGTCCTTTTATTCTATGGTTGTTGTATTAAATACTGTCTTTTTTCTTCACTAATATGATATTTGACTAAATTTTTATGTTAGTAAATGAGCAAGTTATACGATTAGAATAGAAATCCTAATTAGAATTTGAATAATAAGAACAAATTTGATTAGAATAGAAATTATAATCCAAACCAAATTAGAATTAAATTTTTACTAATACTAAGGAAAATATTTTAGTAAATTTATTTGAAAATATTTTAGTAAATTCATGTCTCCTTGGTGCATATCTGTATATATTTACTTGTTTTATACCTTAGGAATGTAATATTAGAAGAATAGATCACATTCTTTCCATGCCCTTGCTGTATTTTATTTATTATTTCTTTTAGGGATGATTTCCGGAGAAGATCGAAACAAAACCACATCCACAGGTGAAATACGAATGACTCTGTCTGCGGCAAAGGTGGCCCAAATTGAAGATCTTCTAACAGAAATTCTCATCCGACTACCTGCGAAGCCATTGATGAAGTTCAAATGCGTATCGAAACAGTGGCTTTGTTTGATTTCTGATCCCCAGTTTTGTGCTTCTCACTTTCTGTTACATCAAACTTGTGATAATCCCAAGCCCACAGCGCTTTTCATGGACGATTACTACTATCATTCTGCCTCAACATTTCAAGTAATCCCTCTGAATTCTTCCCTTAATTTTACTTCTGTCAGAGGTGACATTGTTGTCCAAGATTGTTTTACTGTTCCTATAGCGCATATATCACAGTCCTGCAATGGTTTACTACTTTGCCGTAGTGAATACCCTTTCGAAGGATATGGATTTTCTCATTATCTGTGTAATCCCACCACCGGACAATTCAAGAGACTAGAAGTCCCTCATAATATATGGCATTGTGTTTGTTTGGTGTTTGATCCTAAGATATCACCACATTATGAGATCATTTGTTTTCATGATTCGTGGGATATTCCTGAAGATGATTCCATTTATTACTCTTCAGAAATTTGTATATATTTTTCTGAAATTGATGCTTGGAATTCCCATAGAGCAATGTGTAGTGCAGATGTTGGGATGTTTGTGCCATCCTCGTGCCCACAATCTTTATATACCGACTTCGATTGTCAATGGGTATATTTTAATGGTGAAGTTCATTGGCAGAAACCAAACAGATTTTATACGCTCCTCTGCTTTGATGTTGAAACCATGACTTTCAACAAAACAATGCAATTTCGTGAGGGTACGTACTTCAGCTGCTTTGGGGTGTCTCAGGGACATTTGCTTGGTGTGGCTGAATATATTCAATGCCCTAGAATAGAATATGATGTTGTGGAGATAGCAGCAGATTATTCTGGATGGTTTGTGAGATACCGTGTCAATCTTGCATCCATTTTGACAGGGCGTCCAACCGGTGATTATCCAATTTCAAGCATAATCTGTGACAAAAATGCAGAGGAATGGATAGCTGTGATATCAATTGATGATAGTCCGATGGCTTATAATCTTTCAGATGGAACTCACTACAGACTTTGTGATCCAGAACTGAAACTTGCTTATGATAGTTGCAAGGGGTTTCAGTACTTTGAGAACATTATATGTATTTGATGGCATCTAGTTGGTATTGGTAGTGTAACTTTTATTTTAAGCTATTGTAACATTTTATATTATAGTTTATTGTTCCTCTTTATCTGTTATCTTCAATCTTAATCATTATGTCCTCGTTTTTCAATCCGGGCATATGGAGCCTAGATTATTCATCTGCAGTTGAATTAAGAGACATATGCATATAAGTTGCCTTTGTTGAAATGTGATAAGTCTTCTGTTTAATATATGGAACTTGGCTCAAGAAAATATTTGCTTCTATTGAGCTTGCTGAAAATTTTGTGTATGTTTTTATGTATTAAGCCTCGGAAAGCTGTCAATATGTTTCAGCAAGCATCTCATGTTGACAGCAACTATCAAATCAAATCCATTTTCCACAGAGAAACATTGTTGTTTAATGTTGATAGGTTTAGCTATTTTCTCTCTAAAAGCCAAATTAGAGGGGATAAAAACAAATCAACAGCAACATTGTTGTTTAGTATTCCAATGCTATACGTATAATAAATAAAATATATTTCAGACATAATCTTTTCCTTTTACTTTTGTGATTGTCATGGAAAGATTATATCAAACTTCTATGTGGCCTGGAAGTTAATTCATATTTGATTGAGAGAATAAGAGGAGATAAAAATAAATGTATTCCTATATTTCTTGCTATTAAATTTCAATTACCCTGCTACAGTATCTGTTGCCTCACCAATGGATTCTTTTCGCTTCAAGTTTTATAGAGCAATCACAAATATTGCTCTTTCCTTAAAAAACAACGATCATGCCATATTAAAACAGCACCACCCGAGTCGAACCTAATGGTCTTTCCTTTTAGTCTTTACATGAGAAAATATCTTTTGTTGCATCTATGGAAGGACAAGGCTTCTCAATTCTCTGATTCGTTTCTACTTCGACTGTGTAGTCCGATGGCAAGCATAACATGGAGAGTCCAGTGAGTGTATTTTCTCAGAATAGTGACATCTAACTGTGCTCATTGTTATGGTGATGGTGTCCCAGTCAATGAGAACAGAACAAAATGTAGCTATTATTCCTCAGCCATCAATGAATTTGGTCTGATTATACCTAAATAATACAGATTGTACAATCCTACAATTTTCATCTAATTCAACACCAGGCTAATCAACAGTCCGTCGAAGAAAACATCGAAAAGCCAATTTTCTATTCCCATATTTCTTGTGAAAAAGAAATGAAAAAAATATATATGGGAATGATTCCAAGCTCTTTAGTAGGCTACATAACTGAATGGGAAATGGCTTTTAACTTTTGACAACTTTTTATGTATTACACAGGAAGTACTCCAACATGTTTGGGTTTCAAATACAAATTTGAGTATTGGAGTTTTCACCAATTGAATTTGAACTTAAATTCTCCAATTGAACCTTTAAAATGTAACAATAGGTTTGACAACGAATATCCCTCTCACCAAAATGGCCTAAGCAATTTGATTGTGGACTCCCGATCAATTATATGCCTATTATTTATTTTTTTTAATAATGTGGAATTTTTTGTCACCTTCATTCTCCAACAACAGTAGTAGTAGAAATATAATACTTTATTCAAATTGCAATAGTCTTTGTACATTTTCATTACAGATTATGGTTAAAAATGGATCCATTCGTTCTCCTTCGACATTCAGACATCCATTATTGTAAGAATTAGTCTTTTCATCACAAATTAAAATGTTGTCATTAATTGCAAAAAGCGTTAAATGTCATGATTTTATTTGTAAAAAACACTTCCATTTATTGTATGAAAACAGAATAAATTCATAGTTAGCAATTTTCAATTTCGTAATTAATTATTTAGATTTTCGTGACATTTTTTTATATTAGGATTGATGAGAACGAGCCTTATGTCAGGATACCATTTGTGATTTTTTCTGAATAGCAGAATAGTTGTCGATTCCCATATCTGCCTTTCTTATTAACTTCATGAACAAAATTTCATTTACTATTTTCTCACATCTAGGGACTCTTATAAAATGTTAGGGCCTATTTATTTAGGTTTAAAGTGACTCAGAAATAGGAATGCGGATAACCCATTCCCTCTCAAAACCTAGGTAATCAAATCTATTCCCCCCTTAAGCCCATTCTTATTTTATTTTATTTTAAAAGTGCAGGTGCATGGATATTAAAAGTCAAAAGTAAACACTAGACTAAGCTCATTCACATGTTTTATGCATAAAATAACATATTGTCATCCATTAAAGAGTTTAATTTTTTTTATAACTATAATTATTTGAATTTTAAATTAAACTTTTTTTATTTGTATTTAATATATTTTTAAAATTTTTTGTTTTAAGTCTATTAGAGCTATAGCTCGTAGCAACCCTACGTAATCAATCAATTAAAAAACTCATGGATTAACCTTGGGCAATCAATCAATTAAAAAAACTTAAGAATTAATTTTTATTTGATTTGATTTTTTTAGTTATTTTTTATTTTAGTATTTTTTAAAAATATAAAACATTATGAAAAAATAAATAGTATTTTGATTCCATTACTTTTAACAAAATTTAAAAAGGAATTAAACTTTTCTCAAAAAAATAAAAGGAAATTAAATTTTAATTATGATGCCATAGTGAACCAAACAACAAATATAAATATTCATTCTCGTTATCATTTCCCTCCATTCCCATTCCCCTTACCCTTCATTCCCATTCTAATTCTGAACCTTAGACCAAATGCCCCATTAGGCTACATCCAATGGATTGTGCACTTATAAAGAGGACGGAAAAGGCTGCATATCAAATGTAACAATAGTTGAAAACAGGAGTTACAAGATGAGACTAAATTTATGTAATGTTCTCGAGAGAAATATGCATTTTTCAGTTCCAAATTACAGAGTCTATAGTGTGTTCCATCTGAAAGATTATAATCAATTTATATCACAACTATCCATTTATGGTTATTTTTGTTACAGATTATGCTTAAAAAATGTAACATTACTGTCCATGATACGTCCTATCAGAATGGATTGAAGGTTGACACAATAGTTGTTGTTAGAGGCCAAAATACTTCGTTGTTATATGTTGGTTTTGGCACATTCCACATTGTTTTATTGTAAGGAAATGGGAGAGCTCTTTGGTTATAAATGACTCCACCCCTTTAGCTTATTCATTACATATCCCAAATATCTCCCAAAATATCCCAAAGATATTCAAAAATTGCCTTCTTCTATATTTAGGCAATTTTATTCTTTCTTTCTCTTTTGTAACATTTTCTCAAATTAGTGAAATATTATTTTGGTAATGTCCAAGGACTACGGTATAATTAGTTAAACCTCACTAAAATTTTGTGTTCTATTTTATGTCTTTTTAATAGCTGTTGTCGGGTATAGTTATCGTTAATTATTGAGCTATTAAATTACTTATCTTAGTAAAATTTTCTCTAGGAGGTTGACATTTAAGTGGACTATTATGCCCCACCATACATTTCCTAGCATTCTACCTTAGGGTGATTTTTTAGTACAATGTTTACGCTCTAGTCACCTGAGCAATAGTTCTCAAGGTTTATGTCTTACTATCGATGAAAATTAACCCAAATTTCATAATAATTAGCATCAGAGCTCTTGGTTTATTTTAGTATACTATATGGTTGTGACTTAAGCTGATCTTCCATTAACAAATACTAACCAATGTCCATAATGTCATTTAACTCTTGTGTTCAAAACCCACAAGTGCTGGATCGTGAATTGTATTATATAAAGATGGATTTATTGCACCATTCATGGCATAATTTTTCCCCATGTTTCAAAATGGTACCATATTATATCTTTTTCTTTTTAGTTACTAAAGTTTATATTATTTTCAAGTTAAACTACCTCATACATATCTGATCAAATTTAGCATATGTGGCAGCTATAATAAACATATTTTTAGTGTATTCACCATATAAGCATCCCATTAAATAACCTAATAATATTGTTCACCCCATACAACATATTTTGCTTATGGACCCCATAAAATAAAATTTTAATAAATTTTATTTTATAGAACCCATTTTTACATGGCGAATATGTAATAGCCCAGACCAACCCGCATCAGATATTGTCCGCTTTGCCCAGGCCCAACCCGCAGCGCACGGTTTTAAAACGCGTCTGATGGGATGGGAGCTCTAACTCAATCGGTTCCAACCGACTCTGGCTCTGATACCAACTTTGTCACGACCTGAACCCGAGGGTACGTGACCGGCACTAGGGAATGGGTAAGCATAAAGCCCCCGAAACTCGTAGTAAGCCTAAAGGAAAAAGAAAATAAAACCATTCACATATTAAACTTTACTTTAAAACATAACACATTATCAAACTGATTTTTTCTCAGAATACACAAATTCAACTGCTTAAATAATAATGTATTTCCACATCTCATATTATAAATCATATTAAATCTTATACGCAAGCGTGGTTTACATAAATAAATTACATAATTATGTTTAAACCATACAAATCTGTAATACATATACTACTGCAACAACCTAGATTAGTACACAGTACAGCTTATAATGACCTACGTAAAATAGCCAGTGAAGAAGAAATTCGGCGTAGAGGTAGTCTGAGGTCGAACTCCCAAGCTCCTGAAAAAAAAATTGAGGGGAATCAGACCTCACTGAGTAAGTCAATAAAAGAGTTGTACGGTTTGAAAACCTTTTTGAAAACTATATATATTTATAGTGAAAATATTTTATAATATATATAAGTATAACTTTTAGGAAAATCTCGGTAGAACCCTAAACCCAAGTCTAAATGGCCAACTGGGCCCACTTATTCCAACTAGACTATTGGTCCCCGAGAGCAAGGGCATCAACCGAGGCACCAAGCCGTAGTCATTCACTTAATCCAAATATATGGCTCTGGCGGTCCCCAAGAGCTAAGGCATCAACCGAGGCACCCATCCCAGTCCATTATTGACTTTCCAATCACTGGCGGTCCCCGAGAGCAAAGGCATCTACCGAGGCACCCGTCCCAGTTTAACATTCATCAATCATACAGTTATCGGATCCATCTCTCAATCTCTACCATGTGCACATAGTCCTAGTGAGGCCCATCAGGTAGCTCGTTCTACCAAAATTTCTCAAATCGATTTTAAATAAATAATTTGCATTTAATTCGTAAATGATAGCATTAATTAAATAAATCATATAATCAATATAATAGAAATACGAGCGCATGCATTCTTTAAACAAACATACGCACAGATCATTTTATCGACTTATAGGATGAATGGGAAGGCTGACGACCACGCGTCTGCCTCGGTCTCACAGCTTCTGCTCCGATATGCTCTAAAAGAAAATAATGAATCGACTTTTTAAAACACGACTAAGGAATCAAATTCAGGAATCAACAAAGTAATAAAATTCCAGACTGACTCGATGAAAACCGGACGAGACTCGACAGACAGGAGTTAACCTAACTAACGGTAGGAATTTTACGGATATCACGTTTTACGAGAAAATCTACCGAAATTTCGACAGAGTTTCCTCTGTAAAATGGACATCTCTCTACCAAAGGTAGAGCCAGACCTGCATAGAAAATGCACTTCCAAAATACACAACCATTCGCACTCGAGTCGGGCTCCCAAGACTACAATTTGACCCGACCGAAATCACCACTCAAAAGTATAAAAATTAATAATATTTATTTCTCCAATTATACACATACTAAAATAAATAGCATATATAAAATCTTAATTATCCAAAGTTAAACAATATATATATATATATATATATATATATATATATATATATATATATATATATATATATATATATATATATATATATATATATATATTCACACTTATGTGTATATTTAAGGTTAAATATTATTTTAAGTGTGTGCATTAAAATAGCTAGTGTATATGTATATGTGTATGTAGTATATGTAATACATACCAATGATTGCCTATACACATATATGTATAATTATATAAATCAATAGTTATAATATATATATATATATATATATAAGTATACATATAGTAGTGACCCAAACCAGAAAACAAGGGAGATAAAAGGAAAAAAAAAATAATAGAGCAGTAGAGGTTCCCGACCTCAGCCCCATCCCCCGTCTTCCTCCCTTACTCACTATCCTCACCCAGCCCTCTCTGCTGCTGCTGATTGTTCTTCTTCTTCTTCTCTTCTCGCCGGGCAGCCAACTCTCCTTCCTCGCGCGATAGCTACTCGTCCAACTCTGTCCAGTTCCTGTCCCCCACTTCCGGTGCTGCTTCTCAGCTACGACTTGCTGCTCCTTCTTCTCCATTCTTTCCGACAACAATAAGCTTCCCTTCCCCAGCCCTTCAAGCTCGACAGTAAGTCATGCTCACCGATCTCTTCTTCCTTTCTTTGATCCGGGTAGTTTGGTAGTTTTCTTTAGCTATGTGAGGTTGTTTAGTATTTTAAATAAAAAAAAAAGTTGATGTTAATTTTAGTAAATGTGTGTTATTTTTTTTCAGAATTTTTATTTGAATTTTTATGTGATTTTATTTAGTTATTAGTTGTTTGGTTAATTGTTATTTGAGTTAAATAGTAATTAGGTTAATTAGTGTTAATTATTTGTGAGGTATTGATGTTCTAGAAAATTATGGAGTTAATTATAGATTTTATAAATTTTAGGTATATAATTAGTGTTTATGTAAATTTTTGGAAATTATTGTTTGGAAATTATTGTCAAAAATTATGAAATTTGATAAATGAGGTTATTAGTGAATAATATGAATTTTAGAACTCAAATCATAATTTTTGAGATTTTTATACTATTTTTATAACTATATTTGAGTTTATGCCAAATTTGATTTTTTAGGTTAAATAATATTTTTGGGAGAAAATTTGTTGGTTAATTAAATGTTTTAATTATGTTAAGAAAATGTATCTTGAGAAAATGAATTTTTGACATGATTAAATAATTTTAAGGAATTATTTTCAGTATTAAAAGCTCATTATGTAAATTATGTATTTTAGGGGGGGTAAAAAATGTAATTTTACACTAATATGATAAATATATATATTTTAATTAGTGTTATTAATAATTAAAGGGTTTAGATAATTTTTATAAATTAATTGACATAATTTCCTAGGTAGTGTAAATTTTGAATATCAAATTTCCAATATATATATATATATATATATATATATATATATATATATATATATATATATTGCACTAGTTTTAATTTGGGCTATAATTATAATTTTAATATGATTGGAATACAAATTTAATTGCTCAATTTTGAATAATGGAGATTTTGTATAATTTTCATCTATTCTAGTATGTATGTATGTGATATATGTATTTAAGAAACAAATATTATTAATTTTTGATATTTTATTTGAGTTGTGATCTCGGTCGGGGCAAATTGTATTTTTGGGAGCCCGACTCGAGTGTGAATGGTTTTGGAATTAGAAGTGCATTTTTCTATGTAGGTCTGGCTCTACCTTTGGTAAAGAGATGTCCGTTTTACAGAGGAGACTCTGCCAAAATTTTGGTAGATTTTCTCATAAAACGTGATATCCGTAAAATTCCTACCGTTAGTTAGGTTAACTCCTGTCTGTCGAGTCTCGTCCGATTTTCATCGAGTCAGTCTGGAATTTTATTACTTTGTTGATTCCTAAATTTGATTCCTTAGTCGTGTTTTAAAAAGTCGATTCATTGTTTTCTTTTAGAGCATATCGGAGCAGAAGCTGTGAGACCGAGGCAGACGCGTGGTCATCGGCCTTCCCATTCATCCTGTAAGTCGATAAAATGATCTGTGCGTATGTTTGTTTAAAGAATGCATGCGCTCGTATTTCTATTATATTGATTATATGATTTATTTAATTAATGCTATCATTTACAAATTAAATGCAAATTATTTATTTAAAATCGATTTGAGAAATTTTGGTAGAACGAGCTACCTGGTGGGCCTCACCAGGACTATGTGCACATGGTAGAGATTGAGAGATGGATCCGATAACTGTATGATTGATGAATGTTAAACTGGGACGGGTGCCTCAGTAGATGCCTTTGCTCTCGGGGACCACCAGTGATTGAAAAGTCAATAATGGACTGGGATGGGTGCCTCGGTTGATGCCTTAGCTCTCGGGGACCGCCAGAGCCATATATTTGGATTAAGTGAATGACTGCGGCTTGGTGCCTCGGTTGATGCCTTTGCTCTCGGGGACCGGTAGTCTAGTTGGAATAAGTGGGCCCGGTTGGCCATTTAGAATTTTGGGTTTAGGGTTCTACCGAGATTTTTCAAAAGCTATAATCATATATTATAAATTACTTTCACTATAAATATATATAGTTTTTCAAAAAGGTTTTTAAACCGTACAGCTCTTTTATTGACTTACTTAGTGAGGTCTAATTCCCCTCAATTTATTTTTTTTAGGAACTTGGGAGTTCGACCTCAGACTACCTCTACGTCGGATTTCTTCCTCACCGGCGATTTTATATAGGTCATTATAAGTTGTACTGTGTATTAATCTAGGAATGCTGCAGTAGTATATGTATTACAGATTTGTATGGTTTAAACATAATTATGTAATTTATTTGTGCAAACCACGCTTGCGTATAAGATTTAATATGATTTATAATATGAGATATGGAAATACATTATTATTTAAGCAGTTGAATTTGTGTATTCTGAGAAAAAATCAGTTTGATAATGTGTTATGTTTTAAAGTAAAGTTTAATATGTGAATGGTTTTATTTTCTTTTTCCTTTAGGCTTACTACGGGTTTCGGGGGCTTTATGCTTACCCATTCCCTAGTGCCGGTAACGTGCCCTCGGGTTCGGGTCGTGATATCCCACATCAGTTGGGAAGGAGAACGAAGCACGCCTTATAAGGGTGTGGATACCTTCTCCCATCAGACGCGTTTTAAAACCGTGCGCTGCGGGCTGGGCCTGGGCAAAGCGAACAATATCTGATGCGGGTTGGTCTGGGCTGTTACAATGGTATCAGAGCCAGAGTCGGTTGGAACCGATTGAGTTAGAGCTCCCATCCCATCAGACGCATTTTAAAACCGTGCGCTGCGGGCTGGGCCTGGGCAAAGCGGACAATATCTGATGCGGGTTGGTTTGGGCTGTTACAATGGTATCAGAGCCGGAGCCCGGATCGGTGTGCCAGCGTGGACGCTGGGCCCTGAGGGGGGTGGATTGTGATATCCCACATCGGTTGGGAAGGAGAACGAAGCACGCCTTATAAGGGTGTGGATACCTTCTCCCATCAGATGCGTTTTAAAACCGTGCGCTGCAGGCTGGGCCTGGGCAAAGCGGACAATATCTGATGCGGGTTGGTCTGGGTTGTTACAATGGTATCAGAGCCAGAGCTCGGATCGGTGTGCCAGCGTGGACGCTGGGCCCTAAGGGGGGTGGATTGTGATATCCCACATCGGTTGGGAAGGAGAACGAAGCACGCCTTATAAGGGTGTGGATACCTTCTCCCATCAGACGCGTTTTAAAACCGTGCACTGCGGGCTGGGCCTGGGCAAAGCGGACAATATCTGATGCGGGTTGGTCTGGGCTGTTACAGAATATTTTTATTCCGACTGCCACGTATGCTAAATTTGATAAGATATATTCTAGGTACTTTAATTTGAAACAAAAATAGAACTTTATTACCTAAAAAGAAAAAAAATCTGTTAACATTTTGAAAAATGGAGCAAAATTATGGTACCATTGGTGCAATAAATCCATAGAATGATATTGTCCCACAATGATTGAATATTGATTACTAATACTTTTATTTATTTATTTAGGTAGAAAATAAAATTTAATGAGTAAAGAAATTAGTAATGAAATTATAAGCAAATAAAATGTAAAGAAAAATCAATTAATCAAACATAGAGTTTGGAAATTTATTAGATCGATCATGAATATCTAAGCTATTAAATCTATTTACTTCAATTAAGGGAAAATGTTCTAAATTATGTAACGTCTCTGTCGAGATTAATCAAGAATGTTAAGATTAAAATATAGCATACTTCCATGATCAAAAGTTAATCAAAAATCATTAATGTTCTTTAATAATTATTTTACCCCTAAAGAACTCACCTACTTCTATGGCCGAGTGGTCTAAGTCCTATAAGTTTTAAACTAGCATATTTCTTCAACTTCCATTAGTTAATTTACCCATAAACATGCAATCTAACGGATCCAATATGAGAGCAAGATAAATAATCACAATCTATAGAATTAAATGAAATCAAATTAATAAATAATGTGTTCAATCACCACATAAAAATCTATTCCCACTCCAAATCCTAAAATAATTTAGTTATACATAATTTTCATAGCACAAAGAAAACCTACAAAAAATAAAATAAATAATAAGAGAATGAGGAAAAAGAATATAAAAAGCTAGATGGAACGCGCGTAAATCCTTTAACTATTTATCACCTTCTTGAGCTCTCTTATTTGTAATTTTTGGCATCTAATAATTATGTACCAACTCCTAATATTTATTCTTATATAAGCATTACATGATAGAGTCTCAATCGACAATAAATTCCTCAATCTAAATCTTCAAGAAGATATTTTCTTTTGGCATAACATATGACATGGTCGTGCTTCATACTATACTTTAATTTTTTTTTTTTAGTTTTTCAAATGGGATAGAAAGTGACATGGCCTACAGCATAGCCATGCTGCAAGGTGTACTTAATCTTTTTGTCTTTATTTTTGAAAAATCCTTATTTAAAAGTACCTACAAAAAGGGAAAATAATAAAAAATAAAGATACTTATAATCAAACTAAAATTAATCCAAAATATTAAAAATTGTAATTAAAAATTTAAACTAAAAATCATTTATAGTTAAACATTATTATTACTAACCTAAAATTAACATAAAATGCATTAAAATTCAACATAAAATGTATTCATAAATTACATACATCATTAACAAGGTGACATGATAGCACACTTGGCAATGAATGTGGAATACTTATATAGCTATGTTATAATACTTTAAAAAAAATAGAAAAAAAATGGTTCCGTTCACTTTTAGATCATGAATCCCTCCCTTATATATGTCAAATCCCTAAATAATAAGTAGATCCTTTTTCCTAATAATAATCTCTAAATATCATGATTCCTCTTTTCAAAATGAACTCATAATTGTTGTTGAATAGTAGTGATGTGGGGCAACAAGTCTTAGAGTTATTGGAATGAGTCCACGAAATGATGGATAGAATACATACATTTTCAATATTATTATTATTATTATTATTATTAGGATTTGATTTTAATTTTAATTTAGTATTGATTCGAAATTGACTTTCCTATATTATTAGGGATTTGATTCTTACCTTAGCTAGAATTGTCTTTATTTTTATTTCCTAAATAAAAATTAGGGTTTGTATGTTTGTGCTACCCTATACATATATAAGCCTTAGGGCTATGATGGTTAGTTTTTTTTTTATCAATTTTAATAGAGATTTCTATTTTCTCCATATTCGGTATTCTTATTACGAATTCTTGGATGCCTATTTCCTAGTATTTGTGCACTAATGAATAGGTTATAGAATGACTCTTAGTGTAGGATGACTCAATATAAACTATTAAATATTAATCCGAGTAAAGATACCGGTTAAGAGTTAATATTGCTTTTTTTATCTTTAGAGTTAACATTTGTTATGGATCTATTGACTAGAGTTTTGTGAGATGAGAGTCCCTTTATTCAACTTAATATTTGAAATAACAAGAGTGATAACACATGTTACTATTAAAAATTAGACTCTTTAGGCTCTTTTAAATTTAATAACATTTCAATTTAAGTGCACAATTCTCCAATTTATGCATAATAATTAATAAAATTAGCATTTATAAAATATTAGGACATTTAAATAAAATATAGACACAATCATGCATTAATTAAATAAATTAGGAGTTTTATATTTTTTGTATAATTTTTGTATTATTCTTACGAAATTTTTATTTTGGCTATTGGAATTAAAATATCAGGTGTGCAATGCTGAACGAGAGTCAAAATTAAGAAATTCAAAGAAAGGAGCACGAGTGTGCTTAGACCGTACATGGTCATGCAAGCCTCAATATGGTCGTGTTACAATTCAAAGGAAAGTAGCACGGTCGTGTGAGTCATGACACGGCCGTGCCAAATCCAAAGCCAAAAGTGAAATGACCATGCAGGCATCAACATGACCGTGCCAAATTTAAAGTAAAAAATGGCACAGTCGTGCTAAAATAAGGATAATGGCACGGTCGTGCCCTAGGCAATAAGGCCATGCAAAGAACTTCTTGCAAATGTGCACAATCGTGCAAGTCTAATTTTGTTTATGGACAACCATGCTTGTACATTTGAGGAATTTCCACCCGGATGCATGCATCACGTGCAACCCTAATTCTAAGGATATAAGAGCATCTTAAACTTATAGAGCAGCGAAGGAGAGAAGAGATCAGAAAATAACAGATAAAGGAAAATAGAGAAAAATAGAGAGAAAAGTATATAGAGACAGAGGGTGAAACTCATTCATCTGCATTAGAGTACAAGTAGACAGTGGAGAGATTAACAACAGAGAGCTACATTGATAAGAAATAGGGAGTTCATGCTTTTCCTATCATATTTTTCTCATGTTATCTATGTCTATTTATTATTTTCTTATTCTTTGTATAAACATGTTAGCTTAATCTCATTTTATAATAGGGTTATATGAGTAACCATGAGATGTATTGAAATCATATTTCTTTTTAAATATATTCTCAGTTCATGTCATGTTTAAGATTTTTATTTTTTATACTTCATGAATGATTGAATGATCTTAGCTAGCATATTATGATTGAGAGGAGATTTATACTTACCTTTATAATATTTATACTAAATCATCCTACACTAATAGTATTGAGACTGAGAGGAGATTTACACTTAGGGATCTAAAATAAAAACTATTGAATCTTAATTTGAGTAAAGATACCAATTAAGATTTAATATTGCATACATCTATTTATTAGAGTTCTATGAGGTGAGAGTCCCTTTACTCGACTCAATATTTGAGATAATAAGCTCACCTTATAAATGCTCGAGAGAGATTTATGAGAATTGTTGCAGTAGCATTTAAACATGATTGTGAGAGATATTATATAAATTAGTTTTTGAATCAATATAGATCCAAGTGAAAAGAGAAACTCTAGTACATATTTTACACTGCTCATTCATCATAACATTTATTTAGTTTTCATTTTAACTACTTCTCAACACAAAACAATTGATCCATTTAGACAAGCAAGTTAATCAAGAAAACTAGTAATTATCCTCTTCCCTATGGGAACAATATCTAGACTTACAATCTTATTTTATAACTTGACCTGTATACTTGTGGAATCATATCAAAGCTGACCTTATAAATGCTTGGGAGAGATTTATGAGAATCGCAGTGGTAGAATCTTAAACATGATTATGAGAGAGAGTATATAAATGAGATTTTGAGTTAATACAGATCTAGGGGAAAAGAGAAACTCTAGTACATATTTTACACTGCTCATTCACCACAACATTTATTTAGTTTTCATTTTAATTATTTCATAACACATAAAAATTGATCTATTTAGACAAGTAAGTAAATTAAGCAAACTATTACTTATCATCTTCCCTCTAGGATCGATATCTACACTTATAGTCCTATTCTATATCTTGACCCATGTACTTGCAAATTCACATCAATTTTTTATGGCGCCATTACTGGGGATCGAACCCAAGTCACTCATGTGACAAGTGGGAATACTTACCATTATACTACAATAACTCCAGATATGCATAAAATAAAAGGGAAAAGTCAAATATATTAATAAAGAATATAAAAATGTCAAAACAATAGAAATAATAAAGAGTTTACCTTTAAAGCTCTCTATAAACCACTAAGATGGTATGACTCCTAAAGACCTTGTCTAAGCAACCATAAAGGTGTGTGAGAGTAACAACACCTTAGTTGTAGCTGCCAACTACATCCAAGTCACACAAAACATGTAGAAAGCATAAATATACACACCTCTCATTATTGTTGAAGACACATGTGCTAAAAAGAAAGAGAAGAAAGTAATGAGTAAGTTGATCCACCTTAAGAACATTAGAGGCGACCCTATTTTTACAAGCATTATAAAGCATTGAATATCAAATCAGCTTTCCACCCCAATAGCTAAGAGCAGTAAAAGGTCAACCAAGTAATTGAGTAATATATCTTTTGCTCTTAGTATTTAGGTAAGGATAATATAAACAATAGTTAAAAGGTAGTTGCACTTCAGTAAATTCTAAGCCTGTAATCAGTAAAAGTTGACTGGATCAAGGGTGATGTTGCTAAAGTTAAAGTTGAAAGTATGTGTGGTGTTCTGCCACCTCTGAATAAGTGCGTAAAGTCTGACTAAGTTACCAGTCTATTAGGATATATAAGGGAGGATGGATAGAAAGTCATCAAAACCTGTTATGGAGATCCGAGCTCAAACAACATTAGGATGCTCCTCGTACCATGCATGTGACTATCTAAGGTTTCCATAACCTTTGTTTAGCATAATTTTATCTATCTAAAACACCAAAACACCCATGAATTAAACCCTAGCCATCCACACAAAGAAAAGCCAAAATTCATTAAAAAATAATGACTAATCGATTTTAGGTGATGAACAACTACTTTGGTTGTTCATCATGTGTTGGGTGTCCATCAATTGTCCCGTAGCGGAGGCAAGTGGGCCGAGTCACAATTGAATGTCGTGGGCGCTTGTGTGTGTTGAATGCACTATAAGGCTAGGGTATGTGCCTTTCCTAACACCAATTGGTTTTGGGAGAGTTGGTAGCGCCTGAGGTCCTACAAGTGGTATCAGAGCCAAGGTCACAATTCTAAAAAAGAGAGAAAATTCTAGCATAAAAATCCAACAATATTCACTAAATTCTCCCCAAAAAAGCCTATAGAAATTTAGAAAAGTTTGGAAAAATAAGGGACATAATACAAAAAATGATTCGAGTCCTAATTTCACTATATTTTCTTCTTAATTTGTTTTAAAAATACCAAAATGAAATACTTTAAACTGTAACCTAGCTCTAATTCTTTACAAACCAAAATAAAAATTCTTCATCTAAACTCAAAAACTCAATCTCAACACTCTTCAAACAATTGTTTTTTTATGAGTTCTTGCCTAAATTCAAATGCTAAACACTTTCAAGCACATCATATTCATTTATTCTCATCTCAAATTTGGATTTGGGGCTCTGATTTTATGTTCTGATAGAAAAAAGTTTAAAATTTGTATAGTTCAAGGATGAACTGTGAAATTAGGCCCATTAACGGCCAAATTAGCTATTCATGCCCTAAATTTGGCTATTAATGCCTCTTAGACTAGTTTTTGAGGCCTTAAATCAATATTTTCAAACCCCTACTCTACATATTTATCCTATACTTTCCAAATGACTATAATGATATATTTTATGATCCATAATGGTTCCTACTTGCTTGAGCACAATTCTAATCCTTCCCTAATACCCTAGGATAATGGAATTGCTGCATTTTAACATTATTTTATATTTTTGAATGATTTCACATTGATTTTATTTTTATTTATATAAAATCCTTTTAAGTGCTTTTAAGTGTGATCATCATTCTTACTTTCGATTAATGATTGTGATTCTATTATATGTTGTTTATGTGACATTTAATTGAATATTTTATTGATTTTCTTTATGTTTTTTATTTATTTTGGCATGAATACTTGCCTAAGTTGTGTTTAGTATATATTGTGCCTATATTCTTCTTAATTAAGGTATAATGTGCTTTGATTACTGATTTGCCATTATAATGACATTATTTGTTCAATTTATGAGCTAATTTATGGTTTTTATTATTTGTGATTTATTTTGATTGGGAAAATTAATTTATGCATCTTATGAAGTTATTATTGATTAGTAAGTCCTAATGCGCAAATATTGTGGTCTAACTATTGGGGTTTCATTATTTAAATATGCAGTAGAAAATAAAAATTCTTGATAAACCCCTTTATATGGTCCATGTAATTTGATTAATTGATTGATTTAAGGTTTCCAAAATCTTGTCGTTTATGTCAGAAAAGGCAAATTGCTAAAAGGAAGAAAGAGAGTTCACTCCAATGGCACCCTATATGCAGCTTTTAATGTTTAGGCCAAATTAAGATGTATCCAATGTGGGTACATCCTCCACAAGTATCCACACGAATAGCCTATAATCAAAATGAGTGTGTATGCTAGCACTTCTTTCTAAAAAGTCCCACTTTTTAATTATGTGGTTTTCTCTTAATAGCAAAAAGAAAAGTATGTGAAACCCAAGAGAAAAGGATTTATTTATACACTCCTTTATTCAGGTTTCACTTACTAAAAATGATATTGGCAACTCCTCACTTACTAAAAAAATTTTGGTAAACATATCACCTTTTAATTTCTATTTTGATTCAAATTTCAAAACATAAATAATTTTCTATTTACTTAAGATAAAAATTACATTATATATATATATGTTCATTTTTTTTTATTTATTTAGCATATAGTTTTTATTGGGATAAACCCAAGTTTGTTTTAGGCATGTTCTAAGTGTATGACCCTATAGGTTCACAAAACATTGGCAGCAGCCCTAAAATTCGAATTGAGGCCTACTAGTCATAAGTGGTCTCTAGAAAGACATTATGACCACCGCAACACCCTAGTTTTAGCAATGAAAGTTTGTACAACAATCATAGACTATATAAGATAATGGAAGATAATAAAGCTAAAAATTTAATTATTACATCAGTTTCCTAATAATATATATATAAAAAGGAAAAGATTGCAGAAAAGTAATTCTAATTTAGATATGACTGATCTACAAGATGAACATGACCATTCACATAGCTTGCTTGATTTTATGAATAATAGAATGATCATGCATGCTTGCATTGATTATTTATGCTATGATGATGTATGACAATAAGATAAAAGATGCATGAGGTCATCACTAGACTGAGAGCATGATGACTCTATCTTGAGATATGAACTTTTAACATTATTGGTATTTACGATGTGATTTCATGATTTAGGAAATACAGGATGCAGAACGATGATTTAAAAAAAGCATAATAAAGCATATATTATTTATATAGCATACAAGATTGACAGTCTCATCATACAACCATAATAGTATTCCTAAATGCTGGCAATAATAAAATAAAATGCAATGCGATAAAATAAATGTGCTAAAATAATTATGTGGTCCTCAGACTCGACTGATAATGTATGGGTTTTAAAGCTTTAGCTTTGAGAGATTATCATGCTTTCCTCATCAAGAGGTTCAAAATGATAACAGAATGATGCTAGATTGTATACCTTTAAAGCATTCATTGATAAAGATGAGGCTTGGTTTAATGGAAAATGGATCTAATAACCTAAGAGAAAGGTAGTGGGAGAGCAAAAACTATCTGGAAAGGGGTTCCATTGCCCTTAATTAGTCTAATTTTTTATCATGTGTGTGTTTCTACTGGCTCTCCCTAAACAAATTAGGAGTAAAGGGGTCTATTTATAGGGAAAATTGGGTAAATTAGGGTTGCATGCATATATCAAGCATTTTGCAAGTGGCCATGCCAAGTGCTTGTGGCTACACACATTGTGCATGTGGCCACACGACAAGGAACACATGCACTTTGGACTTCCACCCATGCTTCCTAGGCTTTATGCATGTTGTTATGGGGTTGGTTCTTAAGGTTTTTAGGCCTTTTGGATGCATTTTCAAAGTTTATTTTTCCTAATTTGGCCTCAATTTTAGTACATTACACCTAGGGGCATTAATATGCACTTTTGAGAAATACACATGAAGGAATCGATTACACACACAGGAATATGAGCAGAAGCATGGTATGAGCACGAAACTGGTTTGGATAAATTTTAGAAATTTTTCCTAATATGTAACCCTTGCATAAAGGCAAGCATTCTAAAACCTCCAAGATCATAACACATTGAATTTATATAACTAATTACTTGCATGCTTAATAGACAACATAAATCAAAGAATCACAAAACAACCAAAACACAAAGCATGGCAAGAGACCTACATCTAGAGTTTATTAACACTTACAAACTCCAAATGCTGGTAAAACCCTCTATAGGATTTAGGAAATGGTTGATGCAAATCTATAATGTCCTAGCTCCCCAGGCATGAAGCTTCTAGCTTAACACACACAAGTAGCACTGGAATGACACTAAGATTTAATGGACCTCTACACATGGGCTCCTCCTTGATAGTGACTCGAAGCTTGCCAGAGTTCCTCTCCTTGCTTGGATAATATAGGACTTCTTGCCTTCTTTAGATGTAGCCTTCATTTTCACAACTCTTGCACAAAGAATAATGATAATGGACTTATGAAGAAACATAACTCTTGTATCTCTTACTCATACACTCACAACACTTAGAAGAATGATGAAGAAGAAAACTCAACTCTCATTTTTTCTTTAATATTTTATCTCCAATGTAAGTTGTAAGTCAAGAGTTAAGTGTATAGAATATCCACTTACTTGGTGTATGTATGTGAGAGACTAATTTACATGTGTAGAGATTCTCCACTAAATCAAGCTTTAATGTACAATGAGCAATCTCTTACATGTGCTTCCTTTTTCTCTATAAGTGTAAAATAAGCTAAGTTATACATGTAGAGATTGATCACTAACTCAAGGTGCATGCTTATGACACATCTCCATGCTATTAAGTCAACCATGGAGTCACATTACATGTAAAGCTATGCTTAGGTGGCCACCATACAAGCATGATCATCACATGGTCATGCTTATGTGGAACCTCTATTAGTAAATAGGCTTTAGGCTTAATTTAACTCTTAAATGAGCCCATCTCTATAACATCCACTAATTATTCTTATGGGCTTTATTTTACACTTAAAGAAGGCCTATATTAATAATACACCTAGTTGTCTAAGCCCATTAAACTACCTATACATGGCCCATCTCATGGTCCATATCCAAACTAATATTGGTGGCAAATATAAATTTAGTCCTGAAACTTAATGTCATATATTAACTTAAGTATAAATTAATATTCAACAGCAAGTCCAAATTAATATTTAATTATCCTAACCTTTGAATTAGATTTTGGGATATGCTAAATTCCCGCACAAGTGAAAATATAATTCAATTCATTTAATTAATTAATTAATTAATATTATTATCGGTGCTACTCTTATGTGTGTGACTTACTAGGTTCAAGTCCGAATGGTAATGGAAATAAATAATATTAACTCTTAATATTATTGGAAACACTTTCCAAGCTAAATGTGAAAATCCTAATTAATCACATTTAGTTTCCATAAGTTGTGAGTGACCCTCAGCATATATGTCATGACTACCCAGTTGGAAATGATTGCTATCCATAGATTCACAAGAATCATAAAACATAATTACCGTGCACTTAGTGTCCCCTCATTTCAAGATTTCGACATTAGATAAAGACATGGTCAATCAATCTCTAATTGCCTCCATCATATGATTTAATGTTTAGTTTAATTCTTAATAAAACATGACTTCTACTAGAAACACCTTCTAGTGTTGTGTAAGCACCCAATTCAGTGATGCAATTATGCATGCATGCAATGAAAGCCCCCATGATGAAATTAATAAAGAAACTAATATCTGGTGTCAAAGTTTCACAATTTAAATGATGAAATTGTAGCATTTTAAAGTCTGAAGTCAAGAATTATAAGCTTTAGGGTTTAAATTGGAAAAAAAATCAAGTTTTTAAAGGTCTTTTTAAAAATTTGCTTTGGCATATTAAATGCTAGTTGGCATTTAGATCGACATTTAGCCTAATACTAATAGACATTAGCCAAATGCCAAACCGCATTTGGCCTAATGCTGATTGACATTAGACAGATGCCTATCGGCATTTCGTATAATGTTTATTGGCATTACACTGATTTTTTCTCCTTTTTTTATAATTTTGATCTTTTTTTGTGTCTGATTTGTTAATTTAATATAATTAACACACATGTCTCATTTTGTGTGTTTAAAGAAGTCTCTAGACTTTGTTCAAAATGAATCTTATCTTATTTGTATTTTGAAAAACCAAAAAATCAAAATCCCAGATATTGAACTCCCTGGTGTTGTGCAACCAAACCTTGCGTTCGTGCATAACAGGTTGGCTCCCTGGCTTTAAAAGTTGAGGGACAAGTCTACAGGGGGAGGCTTTTTCTTTTTCTTTTTAGTGGGAGAATAATTATTATAAAAAAAGGGTTGACATTGATTTTTAATGAACATAGAAAAGATTTTGTTTTTTCCATTCTTTTTTGGAGCTTGTAAAACCTAGTTCTTTACAGGAGGCCAAAAACCTCACTTGCTCACTTTTAATTTTTAAAACCCTAGAAAACTAAATAAATGTGTGCTCTATTTGTAGTCTATAGATCATGAATGAGACATTACAGAGCCAATTCTAAATGGTGAAAATCACAGTCTGAGGGGCCATCTAACTACATCTACGCAGTATACTTTTCACTTCTTTGCCTATTCTTTTCTTTTAATTCAATCTCATTATTTTAAATATTGAGTTAATTACTAATTAAATTTTTCTCTTTTCTCTTTGTTTTTGGCTTATGTTATTTAGTGCTATGGGAATGAGGATTGGTTATAGTGCAGTCTTTGAGCAATATTCTTGAATAATGCATGAAATGCCATGGATCAAAACTTGTGAAACCTTATAGAATTTAGGATTTTTCTATTTCTCTGTGTTATTTGTTCATCTATTATTACTGGATTATAATTAATTTCCTCTTAAATCTCTACACCTTAGGAATTGTAATAACCCCAATAGCGGGAATAATAATTATTTGCTTTTGTGTTCTTAAAATTAATTAGTAATTAGGGTTTAATTTCGTAAAACCTGATGAAATAAATGATAGTCATAGTTAATTAGGGTTCATGAAATTGATTTAGGGTTTTTTTAGAAAATCATAAAAGTGTGTGTTTGATCTATTTTTTGTGTTTTATTTGTTTTGGGCTCATTTTTATGTTTTTATCCTTTTTGGACCCCAAGCCCACATTAGGTCTGAACCCACTTAATCAATAGATTCAAAATTGGCTTTAGGGTTTAAATCAATTTAAAAAGAATTTAGGCCCATTAGGATAAATAAATTTACACCATCTTCTTTAAAATCAAATTAGATTTTAGCTCAACCCATTTGAAAGCATTCTTAAAATATATAGACACTAAGCCCAGTTTTAGCTAATAAAATTAATTTAGACTTAGTTAATCCCAATAAAGAATCTTTTTTCTTTTCTAAAATAAGTAGATTTAAGCCCATCTTAATTTAATTAAAATTGAGAACTAAGCTCATTTTAAGTTTAATTCTTTAAAATTTATAGACTTAGGCTCATTTTTAGGTAATCAAAATTAGTAGAATTAAGCTCACTAACTAATAAAAATGTAGGCCTAGCTTTAGTCCATTTCATTTATAAATAAAATTTTGAATCTAGCTAACTTTCAATAGAATTAACATAGTTTAGACATAGGGATGATGGACTTAAATGCATTTCTTATGTGTGATTTCATTGACTTGATGCCTTAGGGTTAGATGGATGTTTAAATAAGGTTTAATAAAATTAAATGTAATTAGAGAATTAAGTAATAATTTATAAAGTAATTCTAAACGAATATAAGACTAAGAGAAGTTAGTATTTCATTCATAGAATCTCTTGGTTATAGTGCTAACTTTCTTTTAGAGAATCGAGTACCACAAATCGAATTATCCCAGTTATTACCTTAGGTAGTGACTCCTCATCTCCATGCTATGACTTTATGGCATAGTAGTGTGTTCGATAAGGCCCTAAGCATCACGGTTGCTATAATCTTGGGCATGCACTAAACCTTACCATGTACAGTGGTGATTCCACTAGGGATAAGAGATACTGATTCTACTTGTGTTCTTTAGAATTATTTTATCAATTATTATTTTATTTTTGCATTCATTTTGCATGTCCTTATTAAACCAATGGTGTTGGTTTATGATTCCATGATTCTACTAGCTTCATGGAATTGTAAATTGGCTAACAATTTTTTTTAGCCTTAACTCGATTTAAGAGAGATTACCAAGCTCATCTAACCAGAGTCTATAACCTAAGTTCCTTAGGGGGGTAATCTTCTCTCAAGTTTGCAAAGGATGCTAGGTCCCCCTGACCTTGGCCTATAACTCAGATCTATAATGCAGGGCATCTTGCCAAGGGGACCTTAACTTTTCACCAGACTTAACCACATATAATGGGCTAGTTACTACCCCTATGACTTTTTTAACCAAAAGTGCTTTTTCTTTGAATTACCATAAGGTATTTTTATTTATAAAAGCCCAGGCCTATAGCCTTGAGGCCCATTTGGGCTAATAAAGATTAGGCTAGACCTTTATATTTAGAAATATTATTTATATGCTTGTGTTTTAAGAGAGAGTTGGCTTGCACGTTAGCTCTCAATATCCTCTATTGATATAAAGGCCAAAACCAAAAATCCTAGGAAAAAAGACTCACCATTGAACACATGTGTGGGAGGAATAAGGTTGGAAGGATGTATATTGTACACTTTCTCTGATACTTGCCACTTACTGCCTGTTACTTGCTACTTGTTGCATAAAAACATGCACCATGCATACATGCATGCATTCCAAGCATCATACTGACACTTTATTTTTTAGCCATCATTGATTCATCTAGGTCTTCTCATATTTGGGCATGGAAAGGTGGTAAATTAATTAGAACAAATCTAAGTGCTAAGTTGATAGCTCAATAGATCCTTCAGGAACTGAAAAAGAGTCCTATCAACTCGCTTTACCTAGAAGCTAAACTAATTCAGTCTGAACAGACAGAAATGGAACAATAATATGAGATGTGGACCCTAAAGGACATTAAGGGAGCTTTAATGGATGACATGAGAGCCATGATGCAAGATGAACTGGGGCAAGCTTTGGTCGGACTAGTGCAACCTACTATCATACTATAGACGACGGGATTTAGCGCGCGTCTAAGATTTTAGCAACCATAACATTGTTTTGGCTCAGGGCCTTAGGGAAAATACTACTATGCCACAAAGTCAAAGCATAGAGATGAGAATTTACGCCCAAGCTAATAATTGGGACAATTCGATTGGTGGTACTCGATTCTTTAAAAGAAAGTTAGCACCACAACCAGGAGATTTTGGGAATGGATACTAACTTCACTTAGTATCATGTTCATTTAGAATTACATTATAAATTATTACTTCATTCTATAATTACATGCAATTTTATTAAACCCTATTTGAACATCCATCTAACCCTATAACATATAGTCAATAAAATCACACATAAGAAATGCATTCAAAATCGCATCGTCCCTAAGTCTGAACTATGTTAATTTTATTGAAAGTTAGCTATATTTACATGTTTTTATTTACAAATGAAATAAAATAAAGGTGGGCCTACATTTTTATTAATTTGTGAGCTTAAGTCTATTTGTTTTAATTTATCTAAGGAAATGGGCTTAGGTCTAAAAAATTTTAATGGAAAAGTTGAATTAAAGGGCCTAAGTCTAATTTGATTTTATTTAAGTGAAATATAGGCCTAAGTCTATTTATTTTTAAAGTAATGAAAATAAATGGGCTGAGCTAAATAAAAATAAATTTTAATTAGCTAGGAAATAGGCCTAAATCAAATTTACCTAAAATGGGCCTACACTAGTTTTAATTAATTAATTAACCAAAACCATTTATAAATCTATTTTAAGTGAATCGGACCTAACTGTGGGCATGGAGCCTGAAAAGGATAAAAACATAAAAAACAAACCCAAAACAAATAAAACATAAAAAATAGATTAAGCATACATTTTAGTGATTTTCTAAAAAAATCCTAATTTAATTACATGCAAACCCTAACTTTAATCTATTGCCATCATTGATTTTGTGAGATTTTACGAAGTGAACCTAACTTACTAATTCATTTTAAATGCAGAGAAATAAAATTTTGAATTTCTCACTACTGGGGTTATTACAATATTCTATGTACTGGAAACTAAAATTAATTACAAACCCAAATTAGTTAACACACAAAACATAGAAAAAATAATAAACACATAAACATCAAACCCTATAATCTAATCACAATTTAGAATCCATGGCATTCCATGGATCTTTTATTTGATTTATGGATATCTAGCAATAACCTCATCATTCTCAATTGGACTCCAAAAAGGAAAATACACAAAATGAAAAATCACGTAAATCACATTAGCGAAATTAGAAAAATAATAAAAAAATAATTAAAGGAAATTAAATTAAAAAGAAAATTAAATAACAATTAAAAAATTAAATTAAAAAGAAAATCAAAGGATAGGAGAAAATGGAAATAAGATGCCATGCATATGCTCTTGGATAGCCCCTTAAATTTGGATTGTCACCATTTTTTGACTCATCATTTGATTTTGGACAGGGGCTGACTGCATTTAAAGATACAAATTGTTCTTTTTAAAGCCTTTAAAGAATAGCATCAAGAAACTAGGGTTTGAGAAATAAAAGAAATCAGAGATTTTTGTGTTTTGTGTTTTTTGTAGGGTTTTCTTCTTAATAGCATCTATGGTTTTCCTTTTAAAAAAATTCTAGGGTTTTTTAGCAATAAGTTTTTTCATGTCGTCCTCCTCTTCATTCATATAGTCTTTATCTTTTTAAAGAAGATACTTGCAAGCTGAAATTCCTCAACTCTAAGAAATAAACTCTATCTTTAATTTTAAATTTTTTAAGCCTATAAAAAGTCTAGAAAATTGACAACCAAGTTCAAATTTAGAATAAATTTCATTTTAAAGGCTTACATTGCAATTGTTCATAATTTCATCCTAAAATTAGGTTCTTACATATACCACCACCTATAATTGAACAACCACATATTGTTATTATTGAACAACCACCAGCTACACCTATTGCTATAGCTAACTTGCCAACTATCGGTGCTCCACCTATTGCTAATAATACTAGGGGGGTAACCTTTTGCTAGAAATATACCTGCTACTAATGTGAGGTTTGAGGACTTTGAGAACTATATGGTAGAGAAGGCAAATAAAGAATCACCTGAACTAGTCCAAGATTATATGTCCAAATAGATGCAATCTTTAAATTAGAAAATTTCCAAGATGGAAGAGCTAATTAGAGGGTAAGGAATGGGGTATTCATTTGACTTCGATGACATGCTATAAATGGAGGGAGATAAGCTGTCTGAAAAATTCAAGATGCCTCAGCTATAAAAGATTCATGGAAAAAGAGATTTGAGGATTCATCTCAACCAATACACAATAACCATGAGCACTACTACAGTACCATTAGTAGTAATTACTAAGTTGTTTGTGTTATCTTTAGAGGGGATGGTTGTAAACTAGTATCATAGGTTGAAAAGTCTGTCTGGACTGACTTAAAGGAATTATGTACTACCTTTTTGAAGCAATATAATTACAACACTAGATTAGAAGTGTCTATTAGACACTTAGATTTGACAAAATTAAAATCTAATGAACCCTTCTATGATTTCCTTACTAGGTTCATGAACAAGGTAGAACTGATAAAGAATAAGCTGGTTGAGAAGGATCGGGTTAGAATGATAGTCTGTAATGCTTTACTTAATTTGGTTAAGAGATTACAGTTGATGAACACTAAAACCTTTATAGACATGTATGATGATGGTTTGCAAGCCAAAGAGATTAAGAGTGAGAAAAAGAGAAATTCTAGAAGCATTGGAACTCAAAATTACCAAACTGGGGGCAAACTACAAGGAAATACTAGCAGAGCTATAGAGGTGCGCATAGTTCAACAACCTCAAAGATTCTCCAACTTTAACTAACCACTCTCCAAAGTCGTAGAATGACTAATCCAAAAAGGCATACTTCAACCCTTAACCTTTTATAAGCCACCAAACCTAAATGTCCCTAGTTAAGACCCTAACAGTTACTATAAATTCCACCAACTTGTTAGCCATTCAACAGACAACTGTATCCACTTAAAATATGAGATCTAAAACCTGATAGATTATAAAAAAAATCAAAAACCCTAAAAAGTCCAACTTTAGCCCAAACATTAGAAACAACCCTTTCCCAGACTACCCAAAATGTTCCACCATCGGCCACCATGATGATCAATTTAGGGGTTTGCAAATAAGAAGTGGTAAAGTCCTTTGAAAACCTAAACCCTATAACCAATAGAGAATCCCTTAGATAGCCAAAGATTAGAGTGGAGGATTTACCGATCTAGCCCTTAAGCAAGTTTAATTAAAAGGTGTTATACTCAAAACCACCCTTTACTGATATCCCTATTGAATCAATCAAACCCTCAGGTTATGGTGATGAGTTTAATGATAAGCCAATGAAAGAAAAGAAAGAACCTAAAATTCTTGAGTAACCACCAAGAGGAGTTAAAGATTTGTTGGTACAACATTCATATAAGTTTCATTGCATAGTATTTTACTCTAAGCCCACTTCAGTTAATATACACATCAAAGAAATTATGCCTACAGGATAGGGTGATGAGTTTGAAGATGAACCTTTAGCTCCTAAACAATCTCAAGAAGAAGTTAAAGATCTGCTAAACCAACACATAAGCAAGCTCAATATGGAAGAGTTGAAAGGGAAAGAAACATGCACAATGGATGTGTGGAAAGATGGGAAAAGAGATTAGACTATTGGAGTTGTTGACATCTGGTTTGACTTGGATGAAGATAGCCTAGGTGGTCTTAATGTCTGGAGTGATGATCCTAAGGTGAATCATGTCACTAGAAGTGGAAAGAACTATGTAGTAGTTAAAAAGATAAATGAGAGAGTAATAAAAAGAGAAGAAACATAAGATAAAAAAATAGAGGAAGATAAAAAAGTATATCAGATTTTGGAACACTTAAAGAAGGCTAAGGCAAATGTCAGCATTTAGGAACTACTAATGCATTCAGGCAGCTATAGAAGAAATCTTGTCATAGCTTTATCAAAAATGAACATTGAAATAATAGCCACACTTGAGGCTATGATAGCAAAGGTTACAGTATAGAAACACGAGCTAATAATGTTCTTAGATGATGACTGACCTTTAGAAGGAAGAAACCATAACAAGGCACTATTTATCCCAGCTAAAGTGAGGGGAAAAAGAACTAACTTTGTTATGGTAGATGGTGGTTCTTCAATCAATATGTGTGCATTAAAGATCTTACCAAATAATGGTTTGAAGGCTAATGACTTAACAAGTTCAAACCTTAGAATTTGAGCTTTTAATGACAACACCAGGAATGTGGAGGGCAGATTCCAAGCTTTAGTTAAGATAGGACCTGTAGAATCCATTATTGAGTTCATTGTGCTAGATATTCCAGTCACTTATGCCTTGTTATGAGAAAGGCCATGGTTCTATGCTTTGAGAAGGGTACCCTCAACTGTGCATCAAAAGATAAAATTCCCTCATGAAGAAGAGGTTATGACTATAAAAGCAAGGACTAATGTTGCTTTGGTAGCCATATTAGACAAATAGAATCAAATGTGTGTTCCTCCTAAATTCTAGATTACTTGGATAATTGATGGAACTGAGATGGATATGCAAGTAGCAAAAATGATGAAGAGTATGAATTACCGACTGGGAAAAGGGCTAGGTAAAAATGAGCAAGGAAGCCCTAGTCTCCCAGAGTTCAAAAGCTAAGGTAACACAACTGCTTTTAGTTATGTTGAAGAATTAAAGCTAATAAATAGAAGGGCAAAGAATGGGTTTAATGCCAAACAAAGGAAGCTCTCAAAGAAAATTGGACTGATAAGTGAGAATTTCATTAGGCTAGGGGAAGGGAAATACCATTTGGAAGCTATGGAATCAATAAATGTTGCTAGAGGAGATGTTCTTGGGTTTAAGATCTTTAAGGAGCAGATTATGGAGAACTTGGTAAAAAATAATAAAGAGGAAGTGATGCAGCTCACAGCTGAGAGGATGGGCAATGCTACTATCAAGGAGCTACTGTGTCTGCAACCTGAAGAGGAGCCACCCTAGGATTTAACCACTATCATTAGTGATAGCTTTATTGATATTTTTTATAATGAAACTGATGTAATCATGTCTAGTCTATTTGACGATGAAAGCTTTGTTTTTTCCGTGGTCAATGATATGAATGTTAGTTTTGCTTACTTGTGTGATGTGCATCCTAATAGTTCTATGCATTATAACTTTGATTATTCATGCATGTTTGACATTAATTCAATTCAATTTGATTCATTTAACATGCGCACAAATGACAATCCACAGAACATTACTACATCACATGAGGTAATTCATGAAGAGTGGCAAAATTTAGAGAGAATATTAACAAAAAGAAAGGTAGTATTTGCTTGGGCTTATAAGGATATGCAAAATTTGGATAGGGAAATTGCATAACATTATGTTTCTATTCATCCAAAAATAAAACTTGTTAAGTAGAAACTACGCAGGCTGAGACAAGAATGGACTAAAAAGATAAGCGAGGAAATTGCTAAACAAATATAGGCTAAGATTATCCTCAATGGTTAGCAAACATAGTGTCGGTACCCATGAAAGATGGTAAGGTATGTATGTGTGTAGATTTTAGGGATTTAAATAAACCATGTCTGAATGATAACTTCCCTTTACCTCATATCGATGTAATAGTGGATAGTGTGACATCAAGTACGATGTACTCCTTCATGGTAGGTTCTCTAGGTTCAACTAGATAATGATGGTAGTTATGGATAAGATCAAGACAACTTTCATCACGTAAATGGGGGACATATTGCTACAAGGTTATGCCTTTCAGGCTGAACAATGCAGCTGTAACATATCAAAGGGCAGTAACTGCTCTTTTCCATGACATGATGCATAAGGAGGTGGAGGTACATATGGATGATATGATGGTCAAGTTAAAAATAAGAGAAGGGCATTTTGATGCACTGGGCAACTTATTGGCATGCATTAAGAGGTATAATTTAAGACTTAATCCAAAGAAATGCATTTTTAGAGTTACTTCATGGAAGTTATTAAGGCATATAGTTAGTAGTAAAGGAATCAAAGTGGATCCAGGTAAAGTGAAATCTATTCAAAAAATGCCATCATTGGAGACAGAGAAAGAAGTAGGAGGAATCTCTGGTACGTTATAGTTTATTAGTAGGTTCACTGCAAAGCTTACTAATATTTATGACCTTATCTTTAAACTCTTAAGAGTGAATGGCCATAAAAGAGATATGATCACCTTATATCTTTAAATGGGAAAAGGATGGATGCTTTGTTTCATACTCAAATATATCAGAAAAGGATAGCGAGATCATTCAACAAGAAGGTTAAGCCTAGAAAGATAAAAACTAGGGACATGGTGTTAAAACAATCCAGAGCAGTGGTACTTGATCAAAGAGGAAAATTTAGACCAAATTGGGAAGGACCATATTTATTCAAATCGGTTATGCCCAAAGGAGTTACAAAGATATCAGATATGGAAGGGAATCAATTCATAGAGCCTGTTAACCTGGATCTCCTAACGAAATACTACCTGTAAAAAATAAAATAAAAGTAGTATAAAGAAAAAAAAGTGCATTCATTAGGTGAAAAGAGTCCTAGAGGGGGGGTGAATAGGACTATTAAATAAAAATGAGAAATTAAAAGAATTCTTTGTAAGAATTAAATAGAAGTTGAGAAGGAAGAATGAAGAACACAAAGATTTAAGGAGTTCGGATTCAATAACAATCCTATGTCTCCACCTAACTTATCCCCAAGTTAGGATTTTTAATCATCCACAATCTTATTCACAGGATTAAGATTATACAAGAGTTTTATGGCTCACTCTTATAACCTTACAACATGAGTTTTCAAGGCTCACTCAAAAAACCAAAACCCAAGTGTTTCAATGGACAACACTTAAACCAATTCCTTTAGAAAAAAATCTCACTTCCCTTCTAATCTAACCCAAGATTTAAGATGAAGAGAAATTCTATTTCTAACACACACCCAACTCTCACAAGAGTTATACAAACAAAGAGTTATTTAAGAGAATTTGAGAGCTCAATGAAAGCTTAAGAGATAATAAAATGATAAAACAAGTTGCTTCACTTCCATTCAGCTCTAGAGGTATTTATTCTAAAAAAATATATAGCTGTTGGAGGTGCAAATGATGTGTCCAACGTCTATATTTTCAATTATTGAGACTGATGCTGTCAGACAGCTATTTATGGGTTGAAACCGTAATTGGCTCCTCAGGACGTTTGAATTTGCCCACACTTTCTTCATAAAAGTTGTAGATATTTGAATTATCTTTCTATATCAACTTGAATCATCTAAATTGAACTTTTTTATCTTAAGATATGTTAAAAATACTAAGGATTGTGCAATCTGTAATGCAGACTACAGTCAGACAGCTATACCCAAATTGAAGCCGTGATTTGCTCATGAAGAAATTTGAATTTGCTCATAATTTCTTCATGAAAGCTGTAGATATTTGAATTATATTTCCATAAAATTTTGAATTACTTAAATTTGACTTCTTTAGCTCGGGATATGTCCAAATTACTGAGGATTGTGCAATCTGAAATGCAGAATACTTTCAGACAGCTATATACAAGTTGAAGCCGTGATCTTCTCCTGAAGAAATTTTAATTTGCCCATATTTTCTTCATAAAATTTGTAGATATTTGACTTATATTTTCATATCATTTTAAATCACCTTAATTGGACTTCTGTAACTCAAGATATGTCCAAGATACTAAGAGATGTGCAGTCTGAGATGGCAGACGTATACGTGAATTTCAACTCAAAATTTTCATAACCAAATGAATTTGGATTTTTACAAAAAAGCCCAATTCAGAAAGCTCAAGATGTCTGATTCAAATTTTAAGAAGCCCATTTTCTCATTTAAGAGCTCTAAATATGTCAAAAACCTTCTTCAATCTCAGAGGTTCAATCAGCCTGAAAAGTCACTATACATCCAAAAGTGTATATGCTTGGTATATGTTTGGTATATAATTCCCTACACACTTAATTGAAATTATTAGTATAAAATTTTTTTGTCAAAGTTCAAAATTAGGAGTTTGATCATGCAAATGGTCAACATTAGGAAGCTTGAAAAGGCTAGTCAAGCAAAAGTTAGGACATTCTTGCTGTTCAAAAAACCTGTAAAGGGAAAAATTAGGGAATAAAAATAAAAAAATGGTCCCTCTAGCTATAAAAACTGTAAAGGCTAGTCATGCAAAAATTAATGTAAATAAATAAGAGATAAAAATATTCAGTTAGAAAATCCAAAAGGACTAGTTAATAACAGGAGTTATATTAGGTGATGTAATAAATGTACTCATTTTTTGCCTAATTATTGAATCCTCTTGAAATTGAATTATTGCTTTAACATTACATGTTCTCTTATTTATAATACATAAGTACTAAAAAGGAAAACAAAATTTGAGAACTTTAAATTAGCTTTATGATGCCATTTCCTAGTGATGTTTATGTTTCTTCTTTTATGACTCATCATGTAAAGCTTGAGTCCTCTTGTATCTAGAGAATCCTGGTGGCTCCATAGCTTGTAACATAACCCAGGTCTTATAATTATTATTAATAGCTCTATCAATATCCAAGTATATGTTCTACTTAAGAATCCTATGAGGCCATAAATTCTTAACCCTATCCATAAAATCTTGTCTGAGGGGGAAGCCTTCAAAGTCAGACAGAATGGTAACTATGAATTGTTGGTGGCCATACTAATAATAAAGGTGGGAAAGAGAAAAGAAAGTCAAGAAAATGCAGCCTTGCAATGGGAATACAGTGATCATATATATCAAGGATCATAAACTTTAGCTTCCACCAAGGGCAGATCCATGCCTAAGCCTGTCCTTCACCTTTAATGGGCGAGATTATAGTTAATGAAGCTGATAGGATAAAGAGATAGCAGGAATAACAAGCAAGCTCAACTTTTCTTATAACCAAGTCTAGAAAATACAGAAACAAATAAAACAAAATGAAAGCCCGCTAAGTTACAAACTCAAAAGGGTTGCTTAGGCAAAAATTAGGGCAAGCCTGCTAGGTTGAAAACCCAAATGGGTTGCTTAGGACAAAATTAGGGCAAGCTTGCTAAGTTAAAAACTAAAGAGGGTGGCTTAAGCAAAAGTTAAGGCAAAAAAAGAGGAAAGGGTTTTGGTTACATGCCTAGAGGAGAAGTAAATTGCCCAAAAGACAATATTGGGCTTTAAAGTTATCTAGCCCAATAATAGTCTCAATAAGAATAATATGTATAGGATCAACTCCAGCCTCTAGTTATCCAAGATAACCCCAATCCTAGTATCAACATCCTCATATGAAGAAACTAAGAGAATTTGAGTGTGAAGGCAAAAAGCAATAGTTCTAGTCCATGTAGCACTATGCTTAACCTTGGTCCCACGCCTAGTGATTAAGAAAGATATGTTGATAATCTTATGGCTATGAGAAAAAATAAAAATATTATTTGGGGGCATATAAAAAAAGCAACAAGCCTATCTGGGAATTGCATACTTAAGTCAGGTAGGGCAATAATAGTAGTAGAGTCAAATGAGCATCCTAGGATGGTAGAAAACTCTTCAATCATAGGACATAACTCTTTACCATTGAACTTGAAGACATTATCCTTTGAACCCCAAAATGTTGCAGCACCACTCATGAAATTGTGATTTATCTTCAAATGTTGAAAGGATTTTAAGGGTTTAAGACGAAAGGGCTGAAGCTTATTCCAATTGTCACCATTACGGCTCTTGAGAAAATTCTTCATCATATAGAGAGAAGCTAGAGTCATTATGAGAATGAAGAGAAAAAGGAATCATGAAACTAGTTCCCTTTGAGATTTTTATAAGGGTAGAAACTGAATTTTGATAGAACTGGGATTCTTCTTTCTTAATTGATAAAGATAATGAATTATTGATAAATGATAAGGATAAATGTATAGGATAGATGAAAAATAAAGGATTTAATAGTTTAATTATCTAAAATCTTTATCCATTTGCCTAAGTCTAATTAAAGGGATTTGAATTCATATCCAGACACAAACTAGTTTAACACAGTGTATACAAACAGTAAAGGATTTAGAACATAATAGTATGACAAAAATAGTCTGGCACAAATAAAAGTCAAGAACTAAGACAGTCCAAATTAGTCATCCTGAGCTCTAGAATCCGGCCATGGGCTCCATCCTCTGGTAGGATCATCCCGATGAAAGGTGTTTGGAGTTTTGACATATGAAGTCCCAGTAATATAAGGATCAATGCATGAACCTGCAAGCTATTAGTGAAGCATCTCGATCTCACATTCCATATCACTAGAGTAGCTCTGTACATATATGAAAGAACATGTCCTATGCATTTCATGCATAACATGTACAAATTTGCACACCCAGTGTATGTACATACCCTTCAGCTATTTGTGACCTACATAGTGAATAATCTCTAAGATGAGGCATGTCCATACAGGTACTCTGGCTATGTCTAAGGAATCTTTTTTGTAAAATTTTTGCTAATGTTAGTATCAAGTATATGGATTAATGCAGGAAATAAGTCAAATGGACTCAAATGAGAAATATCCATTAGGGAAAAGCTAGGAAGCTAGGCATTGCTAAAATGCATCTATTGTTCAATTGGAGTTTGAACAGTGGGAGACAAGTTGAATATGGACCTATATGGGAGAGAAACATCACCAAGAGTAACAACAGTAAAGGCCCCATCGCGACTAGTCTTAATATGTTAAGTAGAATGTGCATGGCTAGGTCTAGACCTAGGACCCTAATAATCAAGAGCAATATCAGTAACAAGAATAGTCTTAGACTTAGGAACAATTTCAATCCTCTGAGGAGTCTTAATCTCCTCCTCCATGACCTTATCAATAGGAGACCAAATCTCCTCGAGCTGAGAATAAAGAATGAATGAAGCATGAATTCCAAAAGGAACTGAAGAAATGAACAAAAATTACCTCAGCACGATCAATAGAAATTTGCTCCATGAGATGCTCGATGAATCATTGGTAATGTCGTGATCCTTGAAGCACCTCTGTCAGCTTTGAACCTATTAGATGAGAATTGCACAACATAGAAGAAGGGACATCAGATAGAATAAAACATTGGAAAGTCAAGGGCTAGAAATTCATAATCAAACTAACTAGAGAGAGCTATCTAATCTTTCTTAAAGCAGTATGACTATAATACCAAGCCAAAGGTGTCTATCAGGGACTTAGAATTTTTAAATTTCTTGACAAGGTTCATGAACATAGCAGATTTAGTAAAGAATAAGCTAGTTGAGAAAGATCAAGTGAGGATGATTAAAGATCTGAAGAGAAAAATAAATAAATTAGCAAATCATACAAAAAGCAAGGATTGTGACAAGTAAAGGAAAGATGATGTATATACAAGACATACCAAAAGCCATACATCGTGATATCACCTCTACAGACAATGTCCAATTTGTAGTATATCTATAGTAAAGCTAAGCGAGTGTAGTAGATCCCTAGTCAAGTGTGGCAACTTGATCCAAGTCATGAAGTGGACCAAGCAAAGCAATACTGACCTCATAACCAGTCTCGCAAATGAGGGTAATACCCAACAGTATCAAAAGGAGGCACCTTGTCTTATGGGCAATCTAAGAAGGAGTAGCACTAGGAAGGTATTTGAATCCCTTAATTAACTAATATCGAAGGAAATGGGAGACCCTCCAAAGGCAATCCTAGTGATCATAGAAAAACTCATAGGCAAAACAGTCAGCTCGCCTACATGAGTATGGAAAGTATGGATAGTGTCCATCCACCACTTAATTAGAGCAAATAAAGAATAACAATTAGACTTGCCTCTTGCTAATGGAAGTACAGTAATGAAATGTCTAAATCTAAATGCCCAAATCAGTTGTGCCACCTTATGTAGTAGCTCGTGAAATAATTCTCAAGCTATGTGAAAGCAGCCTGTGAATTTCATCGCTTGCTTGAAGAAATTCAAGGATTCAAAAAATAGAATAAATAGATAAACAAATTTAGATTAATTAATTAATTAACATATTATTTAATTAATTAATTAATTAAAAAATCAAAAAATCAGAAAGCCGATCGACATGGGACAAATGCCGATGAACTTTGGCCTACTGTCGATCAACATTAGCCAAAGTCAATAAGCATTTAAGCAAATGTTAATCAGGCTTTGTGTGAAAACCAAATTTTAGCATTCTGACATTATTTTTTCACATGTTTGATCAGTTATACAATATAGTTTTCATGTATTTTTTTTATCAATTTCTAATATAGTTTGAATAATGTGCATACTAGTTCGCATTTTGAAATTTATTCTAACTACTAACTTATAGACAATTTTTTGTAGCAATAAGCAAAAATGAGGAAATTTTACCTCATTACCAACATCTATACACCTATGGAGGTGTAGGCAAGTCAAAGGAAGAATGGAAGAGCCTTCTCTAAGTTTGAGTTTGTTATGAGGAAAATAGAGGGGTTGCATGGCTAGGTATGCTAGAATGTCTACTCTCATATGTACTTTGTCTTACGGGTTAGCCGTAGGATCTAATGGATTGTAGATCAAATGTTAGATGATCAAGAAATAAAGAAATGAAAATTAATGCAAAGAAAGGAAATAAGAAGGAAAGAAAATGAAGAAAGAATGAGGAATGAATAAGATATGCAAAAGGGAAGTAATAAATAAAATAGAAAATGTCCATTTTAGTCCCTTGGTTATGCTTGCATTGAGATTCAAGTTATTTCTTTAAAATCCATTCCATAATTACATTCTAATTAGGAATTCATTTCAAGTTAATTCATCAAAATCCACATCATTAATCATTAATTGCTTACATTTGCATGTATTTATTCTAAATTCTCAATCAAGTACAAAATATTGAATATAAATATAGAATTCAATTTTTGCATTTTACATGCATCATTTAGATTAAGAATCTTAAACTTCATTTTTCTTATATGCTACACAAAAGTAGTAAAGAATTTCAAGTTATTTTGTTCTGTGCTGCACAATAGTCATAACATGAATTTCAAATTCAATATATTATATGTTACATAGCAGTTATAACATCAGTACTTCAAATCTTTTAAATGACCAGACACTACACAGTATAGGGAATATAGCAAGAGTAATTGCATATTTATTTAAACATCCTATCCCTTAGGCAAGTTTGACTACAATGTGTTTTACACTAAACCACCTTCTTTTGATATACCCTTTGAGTCAATTGTGTCTATAGGATAGGGTGATGAGTTTAATGATGAGAAGCAGCTAGACAAGAAAGAAACATGCACAATTGGGGTACAAAAAGATAAAATCATAGAGATAATTGGCGAGAAGATATAAGAATAGCCACTTTGTCAGCCACTTGAAGGATAGCCACCTTGAGATTTAGCATCCCTAGCATTTAGAATAGAAAATAATTTTCTTATTATATTTTTAAAATAACATTTTAGCCTCTTTAGAACTTTTTTTTTCCAGAGCTATGAGATCACTATTCTAGTTATGTTTTCTCTTTTATCGCCCTTTTATGATGTTGCTTGTAAGTCTATTGTCCTCTTGTACCTAGGGAATTCAGGTGGGTTAATGACTTGCATTGCAATCCATACCTTGTAACTATCATCAATCATTGCATCGGCATCAAGCCTCATATTCTGCTCAAGAGTTCTTCGAAGAGCAAGTCTAGCTAAATTCAGTATCCAAAACTCCTTTCAGTCAGTTCACCCACTCCTCTACATCTTTTGTACACAAGACTATAACTAATCAGGTTGGTAAGTCAAAGGATCAACAATAGCAATGAATAAACTAAGTTTTTTGCACCCATGAAGAAAAATACTACCAGAATAGTGTTCATGAATTCAAAATGAAACCAGGGCAAAATACAGTTCTAGGGGCAAGCTAAGGCAAAATAGTAAATTTGTATTCAAGGATAGAAGAGTCAACAAAAGAATATTGGGGGTAAAAAAAAGTAAATTACAAGCAACAACTAATACTCATCAATACAACATAGCTTGGTCATTTGGTTGACAAAATGTATTAAAAGCTCTAACATCAGAAGTACCAACCTCGAAGCATCCAGTACTTAAATCTACAAGCTATTGATGAAGCATCTTATTTTCATATTCCAAGATCAACAACATAGCTCTACTCCAAATAGAAGACCTATTAGGATCATTCATGTCATATATAGCATTCATACACTTGCATACATTTGTTATATAATGCTTTCTTTACATAATAAAGTTTTAAGCCTAGGCAAGATTGTGCAAACACTCTACTACTAACATTCAAAATTATTTTTTTAAAAATGTAGAAAGGTAGTCAAAATGTTCACATGTGAAGCATCTAAAGGAAAAACGACAACACTATCAAGGTGAACATGAAGCTCAATGGGACTCTAAACCGTAGGAGCCTAACAATTGATGGGCCTATCCAATAAGAAGATATCATTGATAGTGATATTTGTAAAAGCACCATCCTGGCAACCTTAGGAGGATTGGTAGGAGGCTCAAGCTCTTTAGACTCAACATCTATCTCTATAGCCTCTTCTGAAGCATCACCTATAGTCTCAATAAAAGAAAAACCTGCTACTATAAATTGTAAAAGCAAAAGACAGTCAATAACATGAGGAGTAATAAAAGATAAATGTGCCTCGGATGGGTCAATGAGAATTTGTTCCAATAGATGCTTCTGAATGTACCTCAAACAATAAGAACACTCAAGCAAAGACATGACATCGTATTCCTAGAGAGCCTCTCTTAAGTCTTAACCAGTCAGAGTAAAACTCTATAATGTCAATACCAGTATAGGGTGTAGAATACAATGATAAGAAGCTTCAACATGTTAACAATACATGCTTCAACCTAAAAAGGGAAGGATGCACTCAAAACTTGAAATGAATGCACTCTGAAAATTTATTTGATCATGAAATAAGACCTCTAACTCTTTAACCTTTTTTGTAGGAGATGTCAATAAGAGGAATGAAGCCCTCTACTATAGCATTAATGGAATGGTGGAAATACAAATGTAGCCTAAAGCCACAACCTCAATGGTGGAGTATTATGACCCTGTGATCAGAGACATCATCTACACAATAATAAAGTACACAATAATTAAGGAAAGTAACAAAACCCTATTTCCTTATATTCTATAATAAAGTACAATCTCAATAATAAAATCCATAAATTAAAAGTAAATTCATCCACTTTATGAGATCATGTGTAAAAAGCCTATCTTATGACCCCTAATCATAATGGCTCTTTTTTATTAGCCTCGTAGAATTCAGATGTTCAGTTAACAACTATGTGCTAAGAGTTTATAAACTTTAATCAATTTAATGCTTGCTTTGCAACCAAACAAGGGGGGAATAAAATAAAAAAATAAAATCTATGGACTTGTATTATAAATTACTTAAATTTTAGAGTATCATTTCAGTCTTTTGAATAATAAATGTGCATATAATCTACTCCAATTATCAAAAATGAGTACGAGTACAAAATCCTTTGATGGTATCCATGCTAAATAATATAAAAAAGGTAGGGGAATACTACGAGGAGAATCAAAATAAGAGCAAACATAATTTACTCCAATGCTAAAAAAATGAGTAAGAGTATTAACATAAACCTCTACCAGTATCCATACTGAGTAACATAAGAAAAGCGAGGGAATACTAAAAGAGGACCATATCAAAAGCTTCTTTATTTACTCCAATGCACTATAAGAGTATAAGTATCCACGCTGTGTAATATCAAAAATGGTATGGGAATACTCTAATAAAGAAGAAAAGCACAAAAGTTACTCAAAGACTATTTTGATCCTCAGAATTTGATCTGTTTATGCTCAAATTCCAAGAGTTTTTTTTTTTTAGCAAATTCTCCTTAAAATTAGGTGTGGAAGTAAGCTCTTCAATTGGTAAAAAATATGCTCTCATCGTAAGATGGTTAATGATACCTCTGATCTATGTGAATGGCAAATAAATGATAGTCATGAAAATAAAAATTAATGAGATTTGTTGAGTGCACGCTATCTCATGATAAAGTGATGAATTTTCTCATAAAGTTTCAAAAATATAATTTACTTTTTTTTACAATTATCATGTTGAAACTAACTTTAACAAGTCTTTAGGAATAGTAAGCCTAGAAGAAGATAAATCCAATATATGGAATCAACATTAGCGTTATCAAGTCAATTAAAATTAACTACAACAAAGGTAGTTGATCAAAGAAATCAAGGCAGAAATTCAAACAAAATTAGTACAAATTCCAATCAGTTAGCACAAAAAATTCAAGCATTCAAATCAAACAGCTAAAGATAAAAATCACAAGCAATTATGGATTAAAGTAGTAAGGGCAAGCAATAAAAGGGCTTTAATTTGATCAGAATGAATTAGTGAGCAATAAAAGAGTTACAACTAGATCGTGAGCAGTTATAGGTTATAGCATCATCAGTGAGCAATAAAAGGGTTACAGCTAACTGCAAGCAACTGTGGATTTCAACATCATTGGTAAGCAATGAAAGGGTTATAGCTAATCATGAGCAGTTATGGACTGTAGCATTATGAAAGCTAGCAAGTAATGAATGGATTGCAAGTGATCAATTTCAAAATACATTTCACTAGACACTACATAATAGTTATAGAACTTTTCTTCAATCACTTTCTAGACACTACAAAACAGTTATAGCTTATTTTCTCTAAACGACTGATAGGGAATACGGTGAAAATCATGACCACTAAATGTCCTATAGGGAAATATAGCAAAATACACTAAACACAATGTCAACTGCTATTCACAGAACATAGTGATAGCATCACCGCTATATATTCCACAGGAACTATAGTTTGTTTTCAAAATACACTGAACACAGTGTCAATCGCTATTCACTAAACATAGTAATAGCATCATTACTATATATTCCACCGGAGCTATAGTTTATTTTCAAAATACACTGAACACAGTGATAGCATCACCGTTATATGTTTCGCTGGAACTATAGCTTGTTTTCAAAATGCACTAACCATAGTGTCAACTACTATTCATTTAACATAATGATAGCATCACTACGATATGTTCCACTAGAACTATAGCTTGTGTTTCAAAGTGTATTAAACACAGTGTCAACTACTATTCACTAAACACGGTGACAATATTACCGTTATACATTCAACTTGAACTATAGCCTACTTTCAAAATGCACTGAACACAGTGTTAACTACTATTCACTTAACGTAGTTATAGTATCACCGCTATATGTTCCATTGGAAATGTAGCATATTTTCAAAATACACTGAATGCAGTGTTAATTGTTATTCACTGAACACAGTGATAGCATTACCATTATGTGTTCCACTAGAACTATAACATGTTTTCAAAATGCACTGAACACAGCGATAGCATTACAGCTATATGTTCCACTAGAACTATAGCATGTTTTCAAAATGCACTGAATATAGTGTCAACTGCTATTCACTTAACATAGTGATAGCATCACCGCTATATGTTCCACTGGAACTATAACCTATTTTCAAAATGCACTGAACACAGAGTTAATCGCTATTCACTAAATAGAATAACTATAGTATGTTTTCAAAATACATTGAACATAATGTCAACTGTAATTCACTGAACACAGTGATAGCATCACCGCTATACGTTCCATTGGAACTAAAGTTTATTTTTAAAATGCACTGAATACAGTGTCAACCACTATTCACTAAACATAGTGATAACATCATAACTAGAAATTCTATAGGAATTCTAGTGTTCCTTAAATTGCATTCAACACTATTTAGTGTCATTCTAAGTCATGGCACACAGGTAAGTGTTCTAACTTCTTAGAAATTGTGTGCTTATTTGCTTTATTGCAATTTGTCAAGCAAATAGTGACAAAAGGGGGTAGCTGTAAGCACCCAATTTTTGAATGATTAAAGTTTGGATGTGAAGATCCACACTTCCGACCGATACTCTGCAATTTTTTTATTACCATTTATTATTTTATTTCATTTTATTTTTATACTTATTTTTTATTGGTTAGTTTATTTGATAAATATGTTTTTATTAGATAAATATATTTTTTATTAAATAAATGATAAGAATTATTTTTTTTGAATATTTATCTTAAATCTAACGTAGGGTTACAGGACTAGAGTTATATATATTTATCATTTTCTCTTTTCATGAGGGAGGCTCCTAGAGTTTTATTCTCTTTTCCTCTACTTTTTTTATTTTAGCCAAGAGCCAAAAGATAGTCTTTTCTCCTTGATTGTTTTTTTCACGTACTTTTAGTTTTTGACCATAAAATCATATCCAATTAAAAACTAATACTCACAGATAATTCAAAAAGTCATAGGCTTCCATCAAAGGTTGATCAAACTCTGAGAGACAATTAATATTGCATCCATAAAATCATCTTCTTCTACTCCTTTATATTTTTTAAATTTTGTTTGATTATTCTTATTTACCTAATTTTGATTTTATTTGATTTAGATTTTAATTTGTGTAATTATTTTTTTCTTTTGTGTGTGTTTATGTTGATGACGATGGGAGGAATTACATGAATACTGCAAAGATCATATAACCAAAATACAAGGACAGACTTACCATCAATTATTCATCAACCATTTCTTTTTGTCATTTAGCATTATTTGTTGTTTTTTTTTCTTTGGCTTCGTTTCCTTTATCCATTTGTTCACTATTTCATTCATTTTTCTATTTCATTTTTTATTCTTCATTTGGTACAACTTTTAGTTTGCAAATTATTTTGTTTTGTTGTTTTCTTTTTATTCCTTTTTTCTTTTTTTATTTCTTCATTCAACTTTTTTTCTTTATTTCTTCATTCAACTTTTTTTTCTTTACTTTATTAACTCATTTGTCTGACTTATATATATATATATATATATATATATATATATATATATATATATATATATATATATATATATATCCTCTTTTATTTCATTATTTTTATTTTCATTTAATTTTTTTTTATTTTATTTTGTCACTAATCTTTGTTTATTTTATTTTTTGTGTTTTATTATTATGGACGGAATGGCATGAATTCACTATGAAGAACAAAATCCATAAAGGTCAATGGAATGCCATGGATTTAAATCATGTTCTATTTTTCTGTGGATTATTAAGGTTTTATTATTTTGTTAATTTTTTTTTATTTTTGTGTTTGTATAATTTTATAATAATTTTTAAGTAGATCATTGTAATAGCTCCAATAATAAGAAATAGTGAAATATTTAATTTTTCTACACTTTAAAATTAAGTACTAAATTAGGTTCACTTGGTAAAAGCATAATTAAAATTAAGGGTGGTTTTAGTTAATTAGATTACATGTAAAATTAAGGTTAAAAATCAGAGTATGTATGTTTGATTGTTACTTGATTTAATTTGATATTTGGGCTTATTTGTTTATTTTTATTTATTTTGGGCTCCAAGCCTACGATAGGTCCAATTCATTAATAAAATAGGTGTATAAAAATTGGTTTTTAGTTTAATTAACTTTAACATTAATTTAGGCCCATTTAGGTTAATAAACTTAGGCCCACTTTTAGTTTAATTAAAATTAACTTAGATTAGTTCAACCCATTTTAAGTATTTTTTTTAAAAATAAATAGATTTAGGATTACCTTATTTAGTTAAAAGTTAAATATAATTAGGCCCTTTAATTTACTTCCATTTTTCTTAAATTTTGGTAGACTTAGGCACATTTCTTTATAATTAAAAATAATAGACTTAGGCTCTCATTAGTTTAACTTATAATGTAGGCCCACCTTTAGCTTTATTTCACTTATAAATAAAACATGTAGATTTAGCTAATTTAATTAAAATTAGTGTAGATTACACTAATTCAGGGATGTTGCGCTTTATAAATGCAATTTTTATATGTGTTTTTTATAATCAGTTGCCTTAGAGTTAGATGAATGATATATTAAGGTTTATATGAAATTGCATGTAACTAGAGAATAAATTAGTAATTAATAAGGTAATTCTAAATGAACACAAGACTTAAAAAAAAACTAGTATATTGTATCTAGAATCTCCTGGTTATGGTGCTAACTCTCTTTTAGAGAATCAAGTTACCACCACCTTCGAATTGTCCTAGTTATTACCCTGGGTGGCAACTCCTCATCTCCACACTATGTCTTTATGATATAGTAGTGTGTTCTTTAGAGCTCTAAGCTCAAACAATGTCACGATTGCTAAAAATCTTGGATGCACGCTAAACCCCACTGTCTACACACACACACTAAGTTTTTTCACTATACTTGTAATGCACTAAGAATTATGATATAAAAAGCTTAGTTGAGGCAAAATGCAAGAATCAAGAAAAATCAAACAAATAGCCATGTTTTCAATAAAATTAGGAATAAGAAAGAAAAACACAAGAAAAATTCAAAGGATGCAAATAACATATAAAGAAATAATCTAGAGGCAAGAAACACAAAAATTAAATGAAGAAGAAAAAAATATTCAATTCATTTTAAAATTGGAAGAAGAGGGAATAATAACTAAAATAAGCTTTTAATGAATCAAGAATAATGAAAAACTTAAAAAGAAGCAATGGGCATGTAAAAGGAATGAAAATAAGGTACAAGAAATTAGGAATTAAGTTCAAGAACCAAGAAATCATGTTTCAACCTGATTAGAAATTTTTAACCAAACAGTAATAAAAATAAGATTTTAGAGCTCAAAAAAAATTAAAACTTAAATTTGATGTCAAAGACATGTATGGATCATATTAGGAGCAAAAATCACAAAGAAAGTTGATCAAGAAAAAAGGTTACCTCTATATGCCTTTAATATGTCCATTCTACCCAAACTTAAAAGACACGTAAAAAAGAGATTAATTAAAGGAGAAAGATGAATTTAAGAATGAAATAATTCAAATAAATGGGATATATAGGGCTTAGGTCAATGGAAAGTCAATTCCCCTTTAAATCTTCCTAAACAACCACCTAATCCTTATTTTGTAGGATTATAAAACTCCTCTTAATTGTCTCTCAAGTTTAGGAAAACTTTTAAGGTCAACTGTAATAGGAATCTTTTAACAACCCTAATATCTATATAAACACACCAAGAATAAGGATTAAAACACTAAACACATTTTCAAACCAATCAAGCCACAATTAAACTAATAAGACATGCTCCTTGATGTTTTCATACTACTTCAAGATTTCTAATTTCTTTTCCCTTTTTCCTTCTTTTCCGTTCTTTTTTTTTTCTTTTCTTTTTTTATTTCTCTTTTATTTTTTTTAAGAATTAGAATTAAGAACTACATAATGTAGATTTCAAGAATACCAAGAATACTTCAAAAACCATACAAAAAACTTAAAGAAAATAAGCAAATAACTTAAAGAAAATGATAAGTAACCTGATCTAAAAGCCAAAGCTCTGATACCAAAAGTTAAGAACCTCCAAGGATTAGAACCACGAACCCTAATGATTATAAATCGGTGAATTACTATCTTGGAAACCCAATAACAAATTCAATTTCAAACCCCAAGAATTGCTTAGATCATATTACAAAAGTTGGTTTATCAAGATTAGAACCTATAGAAAACTAAGTTCTTTAAACCCTAACCCTTAACATGCCACAAGGATAGATAAATTCCTTAATAAGTGGTTTATGCATTCAACAAGAATTCAAGAAAATATGCAAAGGAAACAACTTTTTTTTTATTAAAATTCTAATCTAAATAAAATGCACCATAAAAGGGTATTTTTACAACATCCTAACACAAGAAACCCTAATGAAACTATTAAACTTAGTTGCCACAAAAGTATAATAGCAAATAACATAGTTTTGAACTTAAATAAGAGATTTTAGCCTATATACTAGCCCATATTAATCTTAATGTATTTGGACATTCAAGACATTAAACAAAGCCCATTCAGTTGTGTCTTCAATTGGACCAAACCTAGCATGATCAATTGGACTTCCTTGACTAGCCCAATCCTTCATATAGCCAATTAAGGCTTCTTGTATCTTTTTTGACCTTAACCTTATAATTGGGCCTTGTGGCATACTTAATGGATCCCTCAATTTACCTTTGGTTTTCTTATTGTCCTCTCCATCAAGCCCATCCTTAGCTTTATCTCTAGAAATGCCACCACCATCACTATCCTCAAGTTTGGCCATGTCCATATCATTTGATTTTCAAATTATTAGTATCCTTTAGAATTAACCAGCATTTGATTATGATTTTTTGACATTCTTATGAATTAACAGCTTATAGAAGTTTTTTTCCAATATCTATGCACAATCAACAGGCTACAATAATTATCCTTTATTTTATAAGCTTATGCTACATCATATTTGAACAAACTACCATCTATATCTCACACAGTAAATGACCGTAATATTCATTTTGTATTCACCCATAAAGGACTGTCTATGTTTTGTCATCCGATTGCAAAACATTTTTACCTTAGGAGGGTGATTTTTAGTAACAATTGATTATAAGGTAGTATGCTAGCTACCATAGGAAGGAATAAGAGTTTCATTTCTAGATGTTCATGGAAACTTACCTATAAAGAAAATACCAATAGCAAATGGCAGATTTTTTAAATAATACACTATATCGCTCTATAACTTGTGAGGATAAAAAGCTTCAAAATCTTGAAATTCTAAAGATTACTTTTAATAGAGTGATAAAAAGCAATCCATTTAATTTACATAGAGTTAATTATACTATGCTTGAGTAAGAACAATTTATCAGCCAAAACCCCTATGTCAATCACTTTATTGTTAAAATTACAAATCCTTCTCTATTAAGAGAATCAACTTTCCAAACTATTTTTCTAGCCCTCAAAATTTATTCGAGTTGCAGCTGGGTAAAGTCCTATTCTCTACAATTTGAGTGAGCTTACCTATTTTAGTTTAGCTAACTATAATAAGCTTTCTAGTCAAATCCTAAAGTGCCTTGGCAATTTAGACAAGACAGATGCTTGATCTCTCAAGCAATAGTTTTTCTTACAAGATGTCAATAGAAACTCAAAGGAAATCTCCAAGCTTAATAGATTAGAATAATGGTTACCTATCCAGGGTCTTTTCTTGGAAATCCATAACTTTTTTAATTAGGAAATATTATAAAATATTGTGCTAAAAGCAAAGAAGGCCATGGAAAATGGTGCATGTTGGCTAGTGTAACTGTTGGTCCGAGGTGTGCAATAGAAATAATATACTCGATCAATCACTTCTTCATAAATCATAATCACTAAATGAAAATTTATTAGAAGATTTAAAATTTAAAGGTATAATGCTAGAGTGACAAATATGTTATTGAAAGAGGCAAGCATGCAACAGTTTATAGAATATAATCTTTAAACATAAAAAAGCATTAGGATGTCAAGAATGTAAACTCATATAAGGCAAAGTTATTGCATAAAAAATAGGCATGGGCTCATTGTCATTGAATATATCTCTTTTTGATATAGTTCGCGTAAAGGAATAATAACAAAATTTCAATAGAAATAGAGGGAATAAAGTTACATATATATATATATATATATAGGGAGGGGGCTAACTACTAAGGTAGTTCAACTCCGAGGAATGATAACAAAATATAAAATGTATAAAAAAATTATCATCCTATGGTGGTTCCCTTAATTAATTAGTTATGAATTATTATTATTGTTGTTGTTACTGCTACTTCTGCTTGGCATGAATTTCGTGGTCTATTTACCTTTTTTTTTGGCAAAAATTAAAAGTATTTCTCATTTTATAGTAAAAATTTTTTCAAAAAAAAAAATTATTCCATTTGAAATGGAAAAATTAAAAAAGGAAAAATATCACACAATACATTCTGCTAATAGAATGAAGGAATAAAAAAACTGCACATTTCACTACTTGAAATTGTAGAAGGGAGGCCCGACCAGACAAGACAAGATAGGGCTGCAATATAAGCTCATTCTACCAATTTGAATGATGGAATGACTTTTGCCAAATGAAAATGTAGATGAGGAGAACTTGGCGATGTTTTTGGGACTTGAAAATTTTGGTCTAGTAATTCTCAAAGCAATATAATGATTAAATTTCTTAACATGTTAAGTTTTGAATCTGTAAATTGACAGTTCTTAATATGGTACCAAAATAAAAAAAAAAAAAAACATAAGAATTAATAATTTAAATTTTCTATGCTTTTATATAATTCTAATATTTAAACCTATATTATTTTTATTTTTATATTTATTTTTATTTTTTTAATAAAAGACTGGAAATTAAGAATCAGATAACACATAAGTATCTCAACTAGGTTGACACACTCTTAGCATTTGCTTCACACTTCCAAAATCTAAAAATATTATGAATAAAAAATAAGAATTCATACAAGAGCAAGGGACAAAGATCCCTCAAGAGAACTAATGAAACCTATAATTGGTTCAACTATTGTAATAATTATAAATAGTTGAGAAACAAAATTTCAGAGCTGAATCCCACTAAGAAGAAGTAAAGACACTCACGCCATGCTTGGCTTAAAGATTAGCAACACTATTTCCATCACAAAAAATGCGAAACTTTGAAGTGCATATTGGCTGTATAATTCAGACATTATAACCATTCAGCTTTGATTTCCAAAGGGATCTACTGTGACCTGCTATGGAATAAATTAACCACATAAATCGAATCACATTCTAGCCAAAGATGATGCCATCCCTAATCCCAAGCAACCTACACGGCATAAATTATGGCTTTAAGCTCTGTAATATATGCAAAAGAGTTTATAAATCCAAAGGCAAAAGCTCCACGAGGAAAACTATGAGAAATGCGAAAAATGTCACCAGCTCTTACCTCTCCCAAAGCTCCCCTAGCAGCTACATTTATGTTTACTTTAATCTAGGCTATCAGGGGAGGCTGACAACTAACTAGAATGACAACTAGAGCTTTGATTGATCAACCACTGATTTGAAGAGAGAACAGAAGCCACAATTCCTTAACCGAGTTAAATATACTTCCAACATTAAAAAACTCTACCTTCTTAATTTTCATCCATACCAATCACAGTGTTGTATGAATGTTGGAACTTTGATCCTTAAAAATGGCATCGAAATCACCCAAAAACCATTAGTAAAAGTTGAACACCATAATGCAACCACTTAAGAACTAAAAGAGTGGTGCATAGCATGAAGAAAAAAATAAACAATAGAGCCCGATAGAAAAAGCTTTTAATAGAATGCCAAATCACCAAAGAAAAGTAATAATTCAGAAAGAGATAAGAACTATCTTCCTTATGATTAAGACATAATGAACACCTTGAATTGAAAGATAACCCTTTAGCTATTAACTTATCATCCATTAGAAGATATCCAAGCAATGCTCGAAGATAAATTAAAAATCTTGATAGAGGCAAAAATTTCTTCCAAATAAAGGATTGCCATGGAACCACCATACGAGACAGATGAAGAGAATCATACATATGTTTCACCAAATGAACACCATCACGAAAATTAGTCCAAACACAAATATCATCCTCTGCATGAATCAAGGAAATGGCAGAAATATTAGCTTTAACTCCATCATTGTCAATATAAGACAAATGCCAAAAATTATCAATTAAATATTTGCTTATTAGATCATCCAAAGCAATTTGATCCTTTAAAGGAATGCCTAGTTAAGCAACAACAATAGGAAGAATCCACTTATCACTCCAAAATTTCAAAGTAGAATTCAACCCAAAGAACTAATTGATTGCTAAGTGCATATCAAAACAGATAGCTTTAATGGAAGACCAAATAGAAGAGTGAAAATAAACATCACGTCCAACTCTTGAAGGATGAAGAAATTGACTTTAAAGAACATTCATTGGATAAGAATCCAATGGAATTTATTTCCAAGCCATGTTATCAAGCATAGCATCATTCAAAGTAGATAATTGTTTAATCCTAAGAACTCCCTCCATAATCAGCAAATAAACAGAATTCCAAGGAATAAAAATAAGCTTTCTAGCATCAATAGAATCAAACTAAAGGAAATCCTCGTACAGTACTCCTTGTATGTAATAAATGACAAAGGCCACTTATAAATAGTAAAAGAATGAAGTAAAAAGCTAGTTATAATTGAATTAATTAAAGCTAAGCATCCAACCACAGATAATGAGGTCCCTTTTCCATTTGGAAAATTTATTATAAATCCTATCTATAATAGGCTTTAACCACTTCCTCTTGGGAGCTCCCACAAATAAAGGCACAACTAGATAAGTAAAAGGTGACAAACATTTAGACATAAGAAATTCTTCTATCATAAATAACAACTCCATAGAAGATTTCAAACATTTCCCAATTAACAACCTGACCAGAAATTTGAGCATAGCAAGGAAAGACATCATTAATAACATGAATGTTTCGAAGAGAGGCCATAATAAAAAGAAGCAAATCATCGGCATAAAAGAAGTGAATTAGTAAGTGTGTCGAGTATACAACATGGGTAAAAGAGCACCCGAATTGACTTTACTAGAAATAAGCCTACTAAGAAAGTCCTCTGCCAAACAAAATAAAAGGGAGGAGAAAGGGTCCCATTGACAAACCCGAGTCCTTCTAAAATAAGAAAAATATCCAGTAATCTTGTCGTTTAACATACTACAAGTCCGAGCATATAAGAAAATAGAAAGAATCCAGTCTTTGAATTGGAAAGAGAAACCGAAAGCTTCTTAAATATCTAAGAGAAAGCTCCAATCTAAATTTTAATCAAAATCAACAATATGATTAGTAATTACCTGTTTATCATCAGTGATCAAACGATTAATTTGCAATTGTAAAATGCCTCTTTTGGATTTTTTCCTAGCCAAATGTTAATGAAAAAAGGAAGTATTTCTATCTCCGGTAGGAAGCCATTTATTTTGACACTTTTCCTTTAAAAAAATTTCTTGTTGCTTCAAAGCAAGATAGAAATCAACATAGGCATTAAGGTCCTTTTTAGTCAATCATCATCAACTCCACTATTGGAAATCTCATTTTGAATTTCTTGCAAACTAGCTAATTTCTTATGAATATTATCCTCCAAATGACCAAACACAAACGTATTCTCTTAAGCTTTGTTCCTATAATCTACCATTGAGAAACATTGAAAATTGGACCTGAATAAGAAGGAGCAATGAACTCTCTTAAATCAAGATAAGTGACCCATATTGCATGGAATTAAAACCTAGAAATCCTCACATCCAAAAATGTATAATTAAGCAGAAGTGGAAAATGGTCAAAATGATGCCTTGAAAGAACTGAATAAGAAATTTTAAACCACTATTTAAAGAAGGAAATATTGCCTAAAGCTTTGTCTAAATGGAATTCCACTCTATTAATCCCATGCCTACCATTACTCCAAGTAAAGAAATCTCCCTTGGAAGAAATATCAGATAGAAGGTAATCATCCATAAAAGATTAGAAATCCCTATATAAAGCATAAGCTAGATCTCTTCCTAGCTTTTCATAGGCACCACCATTATGTTAAAATCTCTAAGCACACACCAACTTAAAGAAAAGTAAGAGAGAGGTTATAAAGATCATACTAAAGTAGCATACAATGATTACTCCAAACATTAGCGTAAACAAAAGAAATTCTTTGCACAAAATTGGCAATAGAAACATCCAAAGTAATATATTAATCAAAATATAAGTAAACGAAGGAAGAGAAGCACCCCTTTTACCAAAATCCCACATAAAAGGAATTGGACGATTATTAGTAATAATTAAATCAAGACCTAATCTATTCCAATAAGACTAAGGAATTAAAGACAGACACAATTAGATCGACGAAACAAATGTAATATGGAGAACAACAATGTTGACAAAAGAAGAAAAAGATATGTTGGGTTGGAATGTTACCCATTCCATGACATTTCCAATATATTATCTTTAGAAATTTAGTTTATCAGGCTTTAGAAAAGGAAACATGAAATTTTGTAGCTTTAGAAGCAAATTTTCTTCATTGAACTGTAGACTAAGGTTCTTTGTCTTTAGCATCATCAACCTAAGAAACCGATTTCACAAGAGCTATACTATACTCAGTCACCATCGGAGCCATATTCAACTCTTGAACCTCATCAGTTACACCATGAGTTGCATCCTGAACCACAGTTGTCACTACTGAACTAATTAGATTTTGCTTGTCTAAAATTTTTGGATGATGCTGGTCATGATCATCATCTTACTAAGCAAAATTTTCAATATCAGCATCTACTGATGGTAGCTCTACATGTTAGAGTCTCTTTCTAAAGGCTGAACGTATAAATGCTATATTGAATCCAAAATCTAATATGCTATTTTCTACGCCAAGTTAGTTGTTGATCCATCCATGGCATCATCTTTTGCAAAAGCATCCTTTGAAGGAAGTTCACACCTTAATTACTCAAAAGAATTCATCATCAACATAGTAGACTTCGGCTGCCAAACTTGCCTAGACTCATCCTTTTTTTGCAATCTAATATCAGTTCTAGTCTTATCATACTTTGTTAGAATTTGTCATTGTTTACCAGTTCGACAATCTTTGGGAGCATGCCTAATATTTGAGGATGTACTGCATAATAAGGGCAAATTCTCATACACCACATCAATAAACAAGATTTTTCCAATTCTTTCCATTAAAAGATTTTCGGGCAATTTATTTGACAAGTCAATATCAATTAAAACCCAAGCATAATGCCTAAATTCCCCGTTAATTATGGCACTATCAATTTTAAAAGGATCATCAATGCCTTTATCAATGGAAGCTAAAATTTGAGGATGCTAATATTCCCATGGCAACTTGTAAACACAAACCCAAAATTGAGTGGTGGTTGATTTATGCTCTATGGGATCAAAATTTAGAACCTAATGTTGCAAGGAAGTGTGCAAGGTTTTAGGGCAATTGAACCATAACTCCGTACATACTTTTTCTCATCATTGGAAATTAATTAAACATTATAATACCCTCATCCTAAATAAATAAGTTTCTAGTTAGAGGATAAATTCTAAACTGAAGAGAGCTTTTTCTTCAAGTTTGCAATTTTCTATGGCGAATCTCCCTTGGATAATACAATTTTGGCAATGAGAGCATTCTGACATACATTCAATTGCTGTTCATACAGCTGTTGATTAATCTTGATCGCTATAAACCCCCTTTTTATTAGAAGTTGAGTTTTCTTCTGATGAAAAACAAGTTAGTTGATGATCCCAATTAGACACCTTAATGGTGGCAACATAAGATGGCTTTTTTCTGTCCGTTGCTTTAGAGCAAACATATCCGAATGACTTAGGTAATGCATAGCAGAAGATGCAGTGGCCAGGGTAGCCTAGCTAACAGAGGGCATGAAGAGAAATTGTTGAGGTCAAGACTCTCTCATGAGGTTAGATTATTATTATTATTATTATTATTATTATTATATACACACCAACCATTCAATAAAATGCTTGAACCAGAAGTGAAGAGTGCAAAGAGAGGAGAGGTTTGTGCAACAGAAGTTTAGAGGTTATGAAACCTTATAATAGTGAAAATGGAGACATAAAAAGAGGCTAAGAAATGGAAATTTTATGAAACCTTGTGATAGTGAAAATGGAGACACAAAAAGACGCTAAGAAATGGAAATTTTTTGCCAAAAAGAAGAAGAGGTTTTTATTGGGAAGAAATTGAAGTTTTGATTAGAGTAAATTTATTTTATTTTTATTCATTAAACAAAATTTATTTTCATTAATTTATTTTTATTTTTGTATTAATTTTTTTCAAGTTCTGTGGGATCAATTTCTGCCACATCATCCTCTAACCTAATGGCAAAAATTGCTCTATTAAATGAGGAATCCGAAATCACATTATTTTGAAATCTCATATCTAATTGAGCCTAAAAAATCTTTTAGAGTCAATCCGCACTTGAGCATAAACATTAAAAGCGTCTTCGTACCTTTACCCTAATAATAATAACGACATAGTTTTGAGTAAACATATGTCATTTTGATCATTATATGTATATATGTGTATATATATACACACATAATAATAATAATAATAATAATTATTATTATTATTATTATTATTATTATTATTATTATTATTATTATTATTATTATTATTATTATTATTTACCTCATTACTTTTAAATAATATCAATAATATTAAATTATTTAATAACAATAATAATTATTAAATTATTAAATATAATAAGAGCAATACAAAAAAAATAAAATTATTATCAAAAGCCACATTGACCAAAAAGTTTTTCAAAACTAAGTTTTTTAACTTTTTTTTTTTTCAAATATGAACCACTTTCCTCCCTTATTTTTAGCGTATAATCTTCTTTTTTTCCTCAATATTTTTTTTATCAACATTTTTTCTACTATTTTTTTTTTCTCAACATTTTCTTTCTAAACTTTTTTTTTTCTATTTATAAGGTATTGTATTCTTTTTTTTATCAATACTTTTTTTACTTAACATTTTTTCTACTATCTTTATACTTTTTTTTTTCTTAATATATTTTTGCTCAACATTTTTTTACTGTTTCATTTTTTTTTCTCAATGTTTTTTTTTTGCTCAACATATTTTTTTCTATTTTTAAGATACTCTCAACATTTTTTTTTTGCTCAACATTTTTTTTTAAGGTATTGTCTTCATCTTTTTTTTCCTCAATGTTTTCTTTATTTTTAAGTGTTGACCTTAGCATAATCAATCTTAATTTTTATCTTAACAAACTTAATTTTGAGCATTTAATTTGTTTATTTAAGTGTATATAAGTTAGCACTCTATTGGAAGTTAAAATGAAGTATGATTATCTTGGGCTGATTGAACCTTTGAGATTCAATAAGGCTTTTGATATCCTTAGAGCTTTATAATGAAAAAGTTATATTCTTCAAATTTGAAGTAGACATCTTAAGCTTTTTGAATTAGGCTTATTTGTCAAAATCCGAGTTCATTTGGGTATGCAAATGTTGATTCAAAATCCACGTATACGTCCGTCATCTCATATTGCACATTTCTTAGTATTTTAGACATATCTTGAGTTATAGAAGTTCAATTAAGGTTATTCAAAATGATATAGAAAGATAAGTCAAATTTCTACAATTTTCATTAAGAAAGTATGAGTAAATTCAAATTTCTTTAGAATAAAATTATGGTTTCAACTTATGTATAGCTGTCTGACAATATTTTGCATTTCAAATTGCATAAGTCTTAGTATTTTAAACATATCCTGAGCTAAAGAAGTCCAATTTAGGTGATTCAAAATGATATAGAAAGATATGTAAAATATCTACAACTTTCATGAAAAAATTATGGGAAAATTCAAATTTCTTTAATAGCAAATCACAGGTTCAACTTAGATATAGCTGTCTAACAGTATTCTGCATTTTAGATTGCATAGTTCTTAGTATTTGGATGATTCAAAATGATATGGAAAGATAATTCAAATATCTACAGCTTCTATGAAGAAAGTGTGGGAAAATTCAAACATCTTGAGCAACCAATCACGGTTTCAATCCATGAATAGCTATCTGACATCATCACTTTCAATTATTCAAAATATAGACATTGGACACATCATTTGCACCTCCAAAAGCTATATTTTTAAGTATAAATACCTCTAGAGCTGAATGGAAGTTAAGAAACTTGTTTATCATTCATTCTTTCTTAAGCATTCATTGAGCACTCAAATTCTCTTAAATAACTCTTTGATTGTATAACTCTTCTGAGAGTTGGGTGTGTGTTAGAAATAGAATTTATCTTCATCTTTCTTGGGTTAGATTATAAAGGAAATGAGATTTATTTCTAAAGGAATTGGTTTAAATGGTGTCCATTAAAACACTTGAGTTTTGGTTTTTTAAGTGAGCCTTGGAAACTCATGTTGTAAGGTTATAAAAGTGAGTCATAAAACTCTTGTGTAATTTCAATCTTGTGAATAAGATTGTGGGTGATTGAAAATCCTAACTTAGGGATAAGTTAGGTGAAAATGTAGGATTATTGTTGAATCCAAACTCCTTAAATATTTGTGTTGTTCATTTTTCCTTCTCAACTTCCATTCAATTCTTGCAAAGAATTCTTTTAATTTCTCATTTTTATTTGATAATCCTATTCACCCCCAACATGTTTAATTTTTGTAAAAACAAGTAATAAATATCTTCTATTGTTGTAATAACAAGCAATAAATAAAAATTTCCCCTTTATATTCTTAAAGAATAAGGATTTTATTTTATTTTTTTCCTTTGATTTGTTTATTAAAATGTCTAACAAAATTTTTTTACAAAAAAAATTATCTGAAACTTATTGATTATCTTTGAAGACAAGTTATATTCATTGTTTATAAAATAAAAAAATATAACATATATATAATTTTGTAAATAAAATTCATTGATGAAATATACTTGAATTCATGAAATTCAAATTGGGATTAAATGAATTTTTGATCTAATGTTTGACTTATAAATATCATCCTCGTAGACAAATCAAATGGGATTTGGGTCTTCAATTTCACCTGTGGGACTCATTTGTTTGAATTTGCATGGCAATAGCAAATTGGTTATCCATGGTCGAAGCCTTATACCACATTAGATGAACTTTCCAATTGAAAGCAATTGAATTCAAAATCTAATTGAAGCATCGCTACCCTCCCTCCACGTGGATAGCCAAAATGAAAGACCAAAAAAAAAAAAAAAAAAAAAAAAAGCAAAATACAGAAAAAGCCAAAAGTTCAATTTTGAAAGACTAAATGTAACAATGTTAAAAAGAAAAAAACTAATGAGTCAAAGTTTGCCCATTAGTAATATTATCCCATAAAAATAATCTATCTTTTTTTATTTTTATTTGTAAAATTATTACTTATTTTAATCAAAACAACATAATTTTGAATAAAATTAATATATTTGGATAAATTATAGAAATCGCCATGTTTGACATAAAATTTTTCACTTTTACTATCATTTGTTTTTGTTTTTTAGGCTTAGAATTTTTTTTGTTTAAAGTTTATGTTTTTAGCTTTGACTCAGTATATTAATAATACTTTTTACATAAGCATGCTCATTGTTTATGTAAAAAAGACAAACCACATTTTTTTCTCTCTTTTTTTTTTCATTTTTAAGGACTTTTCTTGTTTTAGTTATTGTTCTTTTTTTTTAACAATTATTATTATTATTATTATTATTATTATTATTATTATTATTATTATTATTATTATTATTATTATTATTATTATTATTATTATTATTCCATAACTATTTTAATTTTATCTTTTATTTATTTTTCTTTTTATTTCTCTACTTATTTTATTTTATTTATTTATTTATTGTTTTTTTTTCTGGTTTTTTGTGTTTTTTTCATTTGTACAATGCTTTTTGGTTGTTTTGGGGGTTGTTCTTTATTTTTTGTTGATTTAACTTTATATTTCATAAGTTTGTCCTAGTGTGGTTGTTTTTCTAGTTGTTTTCATTTTTTTTTTCAAAACAACTATGAAAATAACTAGAAAAATAACCACAAAATTACCACAAAACAACCATTATTTTGATTTTTTTCTTATTGTTTTGTTGATTGTTTTAGCCATTTTTTTATTCGTTTATTCATTTTTTATTATTTTTTTCAGCTTTTTAGGTTATTTTTCTGATTGTTTGTGATTCTTTTTTTTGTTTAGTTTTTTATTTTTATTTTTATTTACATGTTTTCTTAATATTTTCTTTTGTACATCATTTTTTTTTTCAAAACAACCATAAAAACAACTAGAAAAATAAACCAAATTACCACAAGATAAGCTCAAAAAACCAAAAATGAACCAAGAAAAAAATCAAAAAATTGATTAAAAAAAACCACAAAACAACTAGAAAAATATTCACAAAAAATAATTAAAACCCACAAAAAAGCTCAAAAAACTAACAATAACCAAGAAAAAAAAAATCATGTTGAACAGTCATTTTTTATGATAACAAGTAATTAAGTAAAATTATATTTAATCCGAGTGTTTATATTCAGGATTGATTAAAATTGAAATAATCAGATATAGTGACAAACATTTCTCTCTTATCAAGGCTCAACATACCAAAAACATTAGGAATTTAAATGTTTTCAAGGTCAAACCTGAATTTTGTAACTACTGTAGCAAGTATGTACATGTTGAATTAAAGCCAAATAAATAAACAAAATCCAGACAAGAGGCCCTTATGAATGAATCGAATGATTGGACCAGAATTTCATTATTGCATATAATATATTAATTACAATACATGAAAATAAAAAAATATATATATTGACACTGCCGGTCCGTTCTCCATATGATACAGAGCCAGTGAGAGAGCTTGCCGAGCGAGGTCCAGCAAACCCACTTCAACGATCAAGTAAGAAGGAGAAAAAGAGCAAATGATGAATGGCCTAGGGTTTATGGTGATTTTCGGTTGCTTATCCCTTCCTCTAGTTCTTCGAGAGGTATATATACAAGCTTACCTCCTGCCAGGTGTCGCACGGTGTTTGGACGCTAGTACTATTCACGTGGGTGTGTTTCCCATTTTGGCTGTGCATGCCCATGCAAGCCGGCTTGGTCGACTTAGTACAACCATGGCGTATATCTCCAGACGTCAGCCATGTTGTGAAGAGAGCCTGCCAATGGGAGACATGTTTGTAACGATTTTGTGTACGGAGTCGTCTCTGTGATGCTGGCAAGACCAATGTATCCCTTTCCCGTTGGTTTGTCAATTGTGTTCGTTCCTTTCGTCGTCGACATCTTGCGCTGATGTTCTTTCGATGATCTCTATACCGAGTGAAATGAAGAGAGGTGTTGGCATGAGTTTTGGTCTTGGGCTTTTACAGGCCTATTGGGCTCCGTCCTCATGGGCCGTTTCCCTTCATATTATATATATATAAAAACAACTATTAAACACCCATCGAACTTGGCCATTCTTTTTTTTTGTTTTTTTTTGAAATATAACTTGGCCATTATTAAAACATCCATTATTCCTGCATAAACAGGGGAAGAGTTGCTTCACTCCTACATCGTGCACATGAAACAAAGAGGCTAATGTGGTTAATCAAAGCCCCATTCAAAGTCGGTTCACAGGGCTTTCTCTTGGTTACTTCCAAACCAATGGAACATTCAGTTGTCTGCTAATTCCTTTCAAAAAAATAATTTAAAAAAAAAAAATTGCAACATTCCTTCTACATCATTTATGCACTTGAATCATAGTCGATGTGGTGAACCAAAGTATTAATCAAAGCTGGTTCATAGGGTTTCTTGCAAAATGGTAAACTAAGAAACTCCGGCGTCGATGCACAACACACAGAATAAGTCATCCATTGCTAATTCTGTAGTTGTCGCTTTGCCACCTCTTGACATTTAATAGAAGAGTATGCCTCATCAACTGTGGAAACCCCACAAGTTCAATTGAATTATATTAAAAATTTTGTCGCTCTTCCAAACCTATATGAATACAATTGGACAAATCCTCATGTTTAGAGCTAAATTCAACACTAAAACTTAATTCATTTGAGTTCAAAAGAAATGTAGCATTTAAGAATAAATAAAAATCAGGCTAAAGGCGCTAGGATTTCTCAAAGAATTTCAAATCAGTTGGAAAAGCTAGGAAGGGCCTACAGTCAAATTGCAAATATATGCACTTAATGTATGTATGCATGCTCCACCTTGCCAACACAAACAAGACATCAAATAAAAAAATAAATAAAAATAAACCTTGGCTTACCTCACCAACAAGACCTAGGTAAAGCAAATAACATGACTCCAATTTATTATTGATTTTAATCCAATTGTGTAACTCCTATAAATGTTATAAAGTCAAAATTATTTGCTAATTTAACAATTTTAATCATAAATTAAATTCAGTTTTATCTATTGGTAGAATTAAATTGAACACTTCCACATGATTTCTCCCAAACAAAAGGATCAAGAGCCTTCTGATACTAAAAACAGAAGTTACAAGAATATCATGAGTTGATGCTAAATCATGTTACAGTGCAAGGTGTGCATAACATCCGTTGGCAAAACACCATGTTAATAGCCGTCACAGCCATAGCACAAAAGCTACTGTAATCATACATCGCCATTAACATTTTCTTCTCCACAAATACCTTCCTTCAGGTCTTGTGATACACTAATTGAACCTTTTTTTTTTTTTTCCATGTGTATATGACATCTTATGCTGTTATTTAGATTCTAAACATAAATTGGCAAGTAAAACTGGTTGAAAGTTAATTTGAAATCAAAACTAGGAAATGCTTTCACTCTGAACAAAGATCACCAAAATCTATTGTAAGTGTTGGTCCTGTATTTATTTCAGTGCAAGCTCAAAAATATAATTCAACAGTCCAAAGAAAAAGATAATATTTGTGATAATATTAGCCAAGATTCAAAATCATAACAGGTGGTGACCAAGCCAATCAATAAATTATCAAATAGTGAACAACCTTTTTGACACATGAAGTGGCCCTAAACATAAAAAGAAGAAGGATTGGGCATGCAAATGCCGTAAGAGGGTGAATCTACAACAAAATGCTAAAATTGATTGATAGGTAATCATACATACCTCTTACGACCAGTATCTACCACACAAAATCCCGCTGAAAATAATAGCACCAAACCATTTATTTGACACAAACCTGTAACCAGAAAAGCTATCAAGTTAAAGTTAAAGATAAATAAAAATGATTAGCCATATAAGTTGAGTTGTTTTTCTTATAAACCAAGAAAAGAGAAGAATATTTTATTAACAAAGAAAGATAGAAACAAATAACTATCCTCTTAAGGAAACCAGAAAAAAGAAAATCAGAAAAAAAAAAAATTGAATAAGAGAATCAGGCTATTGGCAGGTTAGCAAGTAAATATTAGATTCATGGGACAATCAGAACATAGGAGATCTGATTTAATTGACTCTGAGTGAGACCTGCCAACAGAAACCCTCATCTCCTTATCTTATTAATGGGCTTGAATGCAAATAATATGCTCTTAAAAGAATTGTTGTATAGGAGTTAGCCACATAATATTAGATGAATACTCCTAAGAAAAACTATTTAACTAAAAACGCTTTTTAAATAGTGTGATTGCTTTTGGAATAGGACTTTTAGGCACTTTTTTTAAAAAAATCTATCAATTATTAACATTACACTCTCCCCAGGACAATTCAACAATTAAATCATAGAATAAGAAACACATATAGCTTTAGATATAAAAGCAATTTGCCACAGTTACATTGAATGCAGTACACCTCACATTGTGGGACAAGGATGGGAACTGGGTGCGCCATGCACCCTTAACTCAAACTGCGGTATGTTGAGTTAGGGTTAGTGACTATCAAAATGATATTTGAATTGAATCAAATTGTTTTCTCTCTCTTCTCTATGTGAAGCACCATTCTCTGTTCTCTGTGTGCATTCCATTTGTTTATTCTGGGAGAGCTATTAAGTGGTTTCAGTATCCCAACTCATAAATTTTCAAAATTGGCATAATCAACCGATTTAAATCAATTCTACATATTAGGCATCAATTCAACTGATTCATGACCAATTCTTGTTGATTTATGATTCCCTGTTGTTTTGACTTGTTTTCTTTGTGACTCGACTCAGTCACACAATTCTAATAATAGTTGGTATGCCAATTTGACACTTGATACGTGAATTACACTTGTCCATATCACTTAGCTCTTGGTTAACTAAAATTCACTCCTAGAAAGAATGCTATATGTATTTCCTATGTAATTTGTTTGGATTTAAAATTAAATAAATAAATAGGGAAAATAACAGACTTTATTATAGCACTCAATGTAATAATCCGAATTTTTTTTTAAATTATTTTATATAATTAAATATTGAGGTTTGCAACGTTATTAATAATTTTTATCGTATGTTGTTATTATTATTACATTAAAAATTGTTATATTTAATTACTAAATTTAAAATTCTATTTGGGAACTATTAATATTATTATTTCTATTTTATTTTTTATTTACATGCACGTACATTATTACTTTAATTGTCATAATATTTATATATATATATATATAGCTTTATTATATTATTATTTACATAGCATTATTTTTATTGTATTATATGTATATACATGTGTGTTGAGTGAGTGCATATATACATTATTTAAGCTACCCAATTATATATATATATAGGTTAAAAAGTTAGTCAACACCAACCCCACCTTTTTCTTCTTTTTCCCATCTCCCATTCTTCACGCCATTCTTTTCTACTCCCTCTCTCTCACACTGCTTTCCCCATTTCCCAGCAACACCACCATCTTCACACCCCCTCCATCTACTTCTTCTTCCTTTCTTGCTATCTCAACAGTAGCATGAAGATAGCACCAACAGCAGCAAAAGACCAGTACCAGTAGCAGTAGCAGCTCCGATTCCAAATAGCAACCTTCCCCTATCCTAGGATTTTTGTATTAGGTGAGTTTTAGATTAGTTTAGTTGAGTTTGTTAGGTTGATTCTTAGTTGATTTAGGTTGTTAGTTAGTTGATTTGGTTAATTTTTTTATTATTTAGTTAATTATGCAGAATTCTATTTTAATATTTGGTTAATTTTTGTGTTGATATATATATATTAGTTTATCTAAATTATTTTGGTTATGGGTATAAATAAAAATGATTTATGTTGGTTAATTTAATTTTATGGATTTTTGTATAATTTATTTAGATGTTTTAAGTTTAATTATATTTTGTTAATTTTGTTAATTAATTATTTGGGTTGAATATATAGTTAATTAGAGTTAGTAAATTAAGTTAGTAATTTTTGTGTTAATAAAATTATTTTTAGTAAATTTATATTGTTTTTGAGGAATTATTATGTTTATGTGAATATTGGAATTTTGGGATAATATTGTTAAAAATAAAGTTAAATTATATTTTTAAATGGTTTTAGAATTTTATAGAGTAATAGAATAATTTATATAAATTAATTACTATTTTTAACTAATTAATTTTAATTTTTGAAAATTTTATTCAAATAATAAATTATTTATTATTTTGTGATTAAATGGGTTTTTAATTAATTTTATAATATATTTAAACTATTTAAATAATTAAATGTGAATTTGACTATTTTATAATGAATAATTGTAAAATTGGATTGTATTAATATTATATAAATTATTGGGATTTTATTATCTAATTTGAAAAAATAATTAGTTTTAATGTTTTATTATTTAAATAAATTAAATTGTGGCATTTTGGGTATTTTATGGATTTTTAATGATTTTAAATATTTTTTTATTAAATTATTTATTTTTTATGAATTGTGAACCTCAGTTGGGGATTTGACTAATTTGAGGTCCCAACTCGAGGTATTGAGCTTGTGTAAATTTAGAAGTGTGTTTGCTTGCAGGATTGATTCTACTTCGGTAGAAGAATGTCCGTTTTACAGATGAGACTTTGCCGAATTTTCGATAGATTTCTCATAAAACGTAACATCAAATCAATCCTAATTTTTAAATTTTGAGTCGAATCTTCCTTAAAAATTCTAGAAGTTGGAGTTTCTAATTTTTAATAGTCTTTTTATTTGCTATCTTTTAGCCACTCCTCTGATCGCATCTACTAATCGAGGTCGGATACGACGTATTAGAGAAGTGTCTTTATCTTGTAAGTTAATAATCGATTTGCGTGTGTCGGATCTTTCAATTTAAATCATATTAAATCTTGATGAGTTATATATTTGCAAAATTCTAATCAATACTTTAAATAATAATACATGATTTAAATTATAGTCAGTTTACTTTATTATCATTTATTGTAATTTTACTTGTTTTATTTATCTTTATTTATTTTAAATAAACTACAGTATAACAAACTACCTGATAGGTTTTATCAGGACTGTGTACGTATCAATAAAATATTTTATTATATTAATTATATTACTGGGGCTGATGGTCTGGTGATGCTTTGCTCTCGAACACCGCCAGTATAATTAGATTAATATTTAGTAAATCTTTAGAGCCGATGGTCTGGTGATACTTTGCTCTCGGACACCACCAGTGATATTGAATTAAGTGATGTGACGACGGTTGTGCATCATGGTGATGCTTTACTGTCGGGATCCAGCAGTCTTAGATATAAGAGAGCCGAAAGATTGTTAAAAATTGAAAACTCGGATTCTACCTAGTTTTTATACTGAAATATTTTAAAAAACATTTAAATATTTCTTTCTTTCCTTTTGAAAAATGAATTTCTTATATGTATATCAAATTATTTGAATAAAATTATAAACATATTATAATTTCATAAAAAACTTATTTTAAAGGAGATTTTCAAACCGCATTCATTTTTTTTATTAGCTTAATCAGTGAGGTCTAACTCCCCTCAATTTATTCTTTTCAGGAGCTTTGGAGTCTTCTGTTAGACGTACTTCTCTACGCTGAGTAGCTTCTTCACCGGTTATCTTATATAGGTCTATATAGTTGTGTTTGTATTAGTATCTGTGTACCGCAATAGAAAACCTATATAATCTAAATGCTTTAAATTTAGATATTATATATTGAGATTTAAGTACTGAGATACTATTTGTATAACTGATGATGTTTATTTTATACACCATGATGTTATGGTTTAATTAAATTAAGAAAAATCAATTTTATTAATGTGCATTATGATTTAATTATTTTATTGTAAGGTTTTAAAGTGAAATATTCCGTATTTTTCTTTTAAGACTTACTACGAATTTCGGTAGCTTTATATTTTCTCATTCCCTTATGTCGGTCACGTGCCTTTGGGTTCGGGTCATGACACTCAATTTTTAATTGATCATAGCTAGTACAATGCCAGATACAAGAACAATAAATTAGCCAATGAACTAGCATCATTTCCCAGACTAATGGATAGAAGAGCAATAAACTAGACACCAAATATTTATTAATTTTTTTCTAGCTGCTGACATTTTTATAAGGCATAAAAGGAGGACAGAAGGCAGGCATGGGAGAAGACAGGTGCAAAAGAAGGCTAGTACTTCAAGTTCCCTATTTCCTTTCTGTCTTACTCTGCTCTCTCTCTCTCTCTTGTTCCCTTAATTTTTTGTTATGTTCATGAAGCCCAAACAGGTAATGATCTCTCTCTCTCTCTCTCTCTCTCTCTCTCTCTCTCATTTTTCTTAGTTCACTACATTTTTCAAAACAAAAACCAGATTGCAAAAGAAGTTATCCAGATCGACAGATCATATACCATGGCATTCCAAAATGCCAAGGTACTGCACCCTAGTTTGTAGCATTCTAGGGGTATGATCTAACTTGATTTGACTCCATTCCACTTTATTAGACCCCAAAAAAATAGTCAAATGGTCAAATACATAAATGTATGTCCAAGATTACAATAATAATAATAATCCATTAGTTATTAATACTTATAGCCTGAATTATGACCAAGTAAACAATTTGGATTATGATTGGAACAATTGCAGTGGGGAAAAATCATCATGTGCAAAGCATATGCATAAGAAAAAGGAATGTCAGATCCAAATATACTACTCCAAAGAATTGCAAAACTTGCAAATCTGATAGCAATATACGTACTTTCTGTTGCAATCAGACCGGCATGATATATCAACTGTCCATATCTGCCAAGCTAAATGTCCAGAAGCTGCTGTCAAAAATGCATAAAATGGCCATCCTGCTCCATATAATGAAAATCGAACTAGTTACAGTGGACCAACTGATGTCTTTCGTAAAAATGAATCACAAGTGAACTAAAAAGAAAACAAATACCAATATTAGCATTGACACCACTAAGGGCAAGACTACCAATGCAGGCAATTGCAAACCCAGTGATCCATTCCTTTGTCGAGTCCCCAAATCTCAGGGCCGTTGATTTGACACCCACTTTTAGGTCGTCTGCCTTATCCTAAACACACGGTTGTTAGTTTCATTTTCTAAAGCCACCACACAACTGTTCTGCATAACCTTTTTTACTCTACGAGAACTAGGACAAAATATTTAGGCTAATGTAAAAAAAGAATGTAACAAATCAGACAAAGAAAAACACCATCATCTATAATCTGACCTAATCTTCACCGTGAGAAACATCTCGATACTAATATTTTAACAGCTAAAAGACCATAAATTTCACAATCATTTTGCAAATGCTCAATTCTATCCATTCACCCTCAGCCTATGACATTAAAAAATTTTTAGTTAACTAACTGAAATTAACTAAGGAAAATATTGTTTTTAAGTAGAGAACAAAATTTCCAATTTAGGAATAGCATATGCTATAAATAGTGCCCAAGCTCTCTCTCCCAACCATCAAGTTAATCAGAAAGAGAACTTTTCAAGCTCCAAGAAGGTTGTATACCAGGTTGTCTGGGACACACTATACTGACCACAAAAATTGTGCAACCATTAACTCATATCCAAACCATTTTGTAAAGAAGTTAAATGATTAATTGTCCATAGCTCCAGGAAAACATTAGTAGTAAAAAGGTCTCTTGTCTTCACACATATGAAAAACAAAAAGGAGCTGATTAAAACTTAGAAGGCAAGAGATTTACCATTTAAGAACTTCCTCAAGCAGACCATTCAAACAAATTAATTTCATACCATCATACAGTTGGGAAAATAAAGAAAGACAGAAGCTAACAGAAATAGTAAACCATGTTGTACCTGATGTGCATAGATTGTATCATACACAAGGGTCCAAAATACTCCACCCATGTACAGCGGCAACACAATAGCTGGATCTATACTTCCTTTAATGGCAGACCACCCTAATAAAGCTCCCCAGTTAAACGTAAGACCTAGATAAGCTTGAGGCTGCACCACAAGTGTCGTATTCACTATACACAACTTTTGATTGGAAGTCAAGAAAAGAGTAAAAAATTGACTATTACCCAAAACGTTAACCTCTTCATCAGAGGATAGGAAAAGACTAGCAACAAAGATGAAGCTCCCAAAATACGGCTGTTACAAATGATTAACTAATAGTTATTACCAATGACTAACCAGGGTGGTACATATGCTGAAAATATTTATCTAAATTGACGGCAAATTGAAAATATTTATCTAAATTGACTGCAAACACTATGTAGAAAACAAAGTTAAGCACCAAGTGACAGGCAACTTATGTTTGAAGCAGAAACACTGAACCAATAGCACAATTGAAATGTCGGTGTAGAAGATAACACTTTTCAATTTACCTTTATCTAATGCAAAAAACTTATCATTCTTGGTTATTATTAGACCTAACTTGGGGAAACTAAAAAGCTAATACGCAACTTCCCAACCAATGAAATGCTTGAATAGCAAAACCTCTTTCTTTCTTTATGTGAGTGTTTGTCACACAGTCAGAGGATTAGCTAGTTTGTCACTCTGGCCAGAAGCAGGAATAGTCTGTGATAATGACATTGTACCCATACAAATGGTCTATTATTGATTGGCATGTGGACCTAATGATTACCAAAAATCAAAACAAATCATCAATTTCAGCCAATCATTAACAACAACATTCTGACAAAGCACAAAATCAGCTTGTGGAAATTCTAACTTAAACTGACAGAGGAAACTCAAATATCATGATCCCAAAGGACCCTAATCTTAGGATTTGTTGGGTTTAGCAGTTTATAGTAGCTGATAGTTGATAATTGTTGCAGGTAGCTAGTAGTTCATAGCTAATAGTTGGTAGCCGATAAATAAAAACCATTTGGTAAAATTTTGTTTGTAGTTATTAGGATGTAAAATAAGGATTAAGAATATGATTTATGTTTAAATGTAATTTCATACATCTCTTATAATATTGCTTTAGTTATGTAAATTATTTAAAATTAGTTTACAGTAACAAATAATAATTTATTTTCTTGATTTATACATTATTAAAACAATTAATAGAAACTATTTAAAATAGCTTGAGAAGATAAATCTCACTAATATAATTTTGTACACATATAAATATTATAGTTATTTATTTAATAATTATAATTAAAATGATATTCATTTTATTATGAATTATTAAAAATTAATTAATTATATATATATATATATATATAATTTTAAAAATTATTTGTTATTAGTAATTTTTAATAAGGATAAAATAGTCTAAATAAAAATAGATTTATATTAGCTATCAAATGGTAAGAAAATACTCTAAAATAAAGTTCATGAACACCAGAGCTATTTTCAGTAAAAATAGCTATAAACTGCTAATTTTTAGATCTCAACTGACACCTACAATTTAACTATTTGATAAGAAACCTCTATAAGCTACCTAAATCAATTGAACCAAACATACTTTGATAATAAGTTACTCTCTCCTTCCCCTTCTCTATGTTTTTCAATTAAGTTGTTCCAATGATCTGCTAGTGTCATATTTATTTTGCTTTATATCTTCCAACAAGTTTACCATTCTGCACAATGCTGGTTGAAAGTGGAAATGAGACAGGCCTGATTAAATAATAAAATATGTGACTTAGTTTGGATAAAATATTGAAATTGTCATTTTAGAGTTCAAATTTGGAGGAAATGGAAAGAATGACAGTGGTTGCCTGACAATGGCTGAACTCTATAATCTTGCAGGACTATATATATATAGATAGATAGATAGATATAAAGGCCAACAAAAAGAAGAGAGATTTGTTGACTCTATCTAAGAACAAAAAGGGCAATGTACGGGCAACACAATGCATGAGATGAAATGTAATCAACAAAATCTACATCAAAGACAAAACAAAATAAAGATCATGATTCATAAGTAACCATGCCTAAGGGAAAAAAGAAAAAAGTAATCACTCCACTTCAGGAAAAAAAAAAAAAGACTATAAAGTGCCTGCAGCTTTTTCCATCTAGGACTGATGCCGCTAACCTATAATTATTCAGCTGAAGAAGAATTCCAAGACCCAAGAGTAATTGAGAACCAAGAAAACAAAGCCCTTGAAAAGGTGATAAAAGACCACTTGCAACTGGTCTTAACTTTGTACGTTCCACCTGCATTCAAAATATATCATAATTTCTTTTTTAAATAATAAGATGAGGATCTAGTATCAATAACAAAAGTATAAGATAACGGGATGCTTTATTCTGCAAGCACCAACATAGACAAAAGAATTTGGTGTTGCTTGCAGGAACTAAAACTATATCAAAGTCAAGATGGTTAGAGCGACAACATGCAACATAAGTCAAGTGGATCTATCAGTAAGTTTAAGCACACCAAAGTTGCAGGACATAAGAAAGCAAGGGCAAAGGCAAGACTTAGAATGCCATGGAAGGAAGTAGCGTGAGACATAGGTTAGCAACTCATGATCTTTCCAAAGGCAATGAAACAAAGGAAACAAATCCATATTGCTAACATCAAACCATGATTACAGCTAGGTTTATTTGACTTGAAGAAACTACCATGCCATAGGCTGTAAGTAGGGTTAGGCGTCATAGAAACACATCCAACATAACTCGCATATATTGGTATTTCAATAACAAGGATATGCTAAATTTTTTTTTATGTTGCAATAAATATATTGAGATTTGTGGTAAGTACAAACAAAAGTTGATGGTTCCACTAAACATTTCATCAAATTACAGGCACATGAGAAACTTTGGGCATTGATACAATCATTTACGGTGTAAATAAATAAATAAATAAAATAAAATAAAAACCTTTAATGTGCATTTGATAGATAAGCATTTACAACCAGCATGGACACAATTTTCTATCATATGAACATACAGTTGATCTAGGAAAACAATAAGAACTAATATTTACCTTCGTATCAATATCTCTATCAAGGAGGTCATTTACAGTACATCCAGCACCCCTTAAAAGCAAAGCCCCACAACCAAATAAAGCCATCATCTTAAAATCGGGAAGATGCCCTGGGGAGGACGCCAATGAAATTGACCTGGAAAATTTAAAATTATATGTACATTTTTATGACACAATAAAATCAGCTATGGTACATCAAAATCATTAGGATATCAAAAGTTTGTGTTGTTATTGAACTTCTCATTAGCAATTTGTACAAAACATAAAACAAGCCTAATGTCACAAAAAAAACATGAGTTAAAGTGATGTTACTAACCACATGCAATTATGAATAAAGTTTAACTCTTGAAAAATTTTTACACAGTTATTCAGAGCGCAGTCTACTGCTTCTTCCAGAATAACAACACCCCAAAAACCAATACGTTACATAAACAAGTTCCTCTGGCAGTAAACTTGATCTCAATTTTTCCTTATCCAAAAGAGAGGATAATGAATTTAGTGCAACAAAAATAGAGCTGAACAATCTTAAGGAGGAATGGGACAACCAGTGCTGTTTACAGGCAGGTTGACTCTGAATCATAGAAAAATTCACCATGCCATTCTCTTAAATGGCATTAACTTCAGAACAACAAAGAACCAAGTGCCATACATGTCCCAGTTGTATAATGTAATTGGAAAACGATGTTCTGAACAATAACATTGTATTTGATTATTATCGCAATTTTTTCTTATCACATCACCAAAGAAACCACAACCTTCGTACATTAGCTATGTATGCATAAACTGCAAAAGCTTCTCTCTCTTGTTGAATTTTTAACAAAGCAGAGCTCAAATTGTATGGTTTTGATCAAAATACTCTATAAAAGAAAAATGTTAACTACACAGCAAAAATAAGCTCCACTCTTGTTTATTTATTTGATTGTTCCTTTTAAAACAGGAACCAAAATCAAGAATTTTTAAATCAAGAAGCTTTCTCAATTTCAGCATCAAAAACAAATAGAAAACTCAAAATCCTATCAGAATTTAATTCATCAATATATGAAGGACATTGAAGGTATTGATATAATGAGTGTTCTAAACTCACTCCTTAACTTGCACGTTTTCTCAATAGCCAAACAAGTGCACCGTAAAAGAAACATCATACCACATGCAAGGCCAAGCAAGCAACCAGGTTCCTATCGGTTTATCAAGCCGAGCAAGCCGCGCATAAGGCTGAGCATGTCTCGGCAAGTATAAATCAATCCACGACACCTCTCTTCCCTTTGGTAACTCTCCATTTCCCGGACTATCCTTGCTGCTCGAGCTGGATAATGCCGAAATTGGTCTAGCAAACCTCAAACTGGAGCAAATAGACTTGTGATTCTCAAGGGAGAATTCAAAATTGGGAGGAGCGCTGTAGTAAGATCTAGTAAATTTGATAAGGGAACTAGAGTCGACAGTGTCAGTAGGATTTGGTGCTTGAGAGCAACTTGAAGAAACATTCACCGTGTTGATGAATAGAGAGAATGAAGAGGAGAGAGCAGGGTCGAGTAACCTTCTGGTGGTATTGGGAGTGGCACGAGAGAGTAGAAATGACGCCATTTGATTTGACAAAACTAATTCTGCTGCAGCTGGAGCTAAATTTGTCAGAAACCCGTCGAATACAAGCCATTGATCGGGTTGATACAATAACCAAACCGACCCGTTAGTCCGTATATTCTTGGTTGTTCCTCAGAACTATTTTACCAATGCTTTTTGAAAAGCACAATTTTTATTCTGTCCAAAAAAACTACAATTTTTATTTTTATGATTTTCACTTACAATAAAATTATTTTTTTTTAATTTTTTGAACCTTTCAGATTTTATGTATATCATTAATTTTATGTTTTGATATCTTTTTAAATAATATCACTAAAATTTTATAATTTAATGTTCAAAATTTGTAATTTAATGTTAAAATAATATAAACATCTAATAGTAAAATCATATATTGAACTATATAGCATTCCACTACTTATAATAAACCCGGAATAATCAAGTTTAGATATAATTAATTTTATTATAAATAAAAAGAAATAGTTATTAAATTAAAATTATGATATTTTGAAAAGTAACCGGTTAGTTAGATTTAAATAATATATAAAATAATTTTATCATTAAAATTTTACATTATATTGATATTCTCGTATAAAATAATTATGATATTAATTGGAAGAATATTAAAATATGAAATATAGACAACGTGTCAACATAATTATATAATTATGGAATTAATTTTGTCAAAAACAAAACTAAAGATCTCATACTTATGCACTTAGAAAGACTAGTCAATATGAAAATATTAATAATAAATTAAGTCCTTTTTTATAGAAATAATATTCTTTTTTAAAAAAGGGAAGTCCATTTTGAAACTATATAAATTTATAGAAAATTATATATAAATAAATACATAAATAATTTTTTTTATAGATTTGGAATGTAATTGAAGTTAGAAAAGAAAAGATTTCAAAATTATCTTTGATTTTGATGCTCAAGCTCATGTCGTGCTGGCATGATTGCAATTGCAAATTGTTATTACATGTTAGATAGTTGTGTTGTTATTCAAGAGTTATAAAATAAGATTATCAAAGAAATTAACATGTATAATTTTATGTAGGATCAATTTATGAAGATCTAAAATACAATTATCGAAACCTAGCTAAAATAAATATATCTAATTTAGAATTCATGGCCAATTCCAACAAAACTATGTTTATTAATTTTATTAAGAATTATATCAATGCTTCTCTTGCCCACATTTAGTGACAAAACGGTCCACATTTATATGTTATTTCCCATTAATAGATCATGCAACAACTATAGCGTTTGAATCTTTTGGAGATGAGTTCTAAAGGACTGCAACTTCTGGAATTGGCATACAAAAATGAACTGGGTGAAATTTCAAACTATTATATTGTTGATCATCTTGCGCGTAAGAAATTTTTTGATTTATGCATCTATCGACAGTCATCTATGCTTGATCTATAGCATATCCAATAAGTAATACAACTCTTTTCTACATCTAACAAATGAAGTGAAATATCATTATTTTTTGAACTAGATATGTGCGCTTTCAATTTTTTTTATGCAAAGTATTGTCATTTTCCTAGCCAATTTTTTTCCAAAAAATACATATAATGGAAAAATTAAAATTTTTAAAATCTAGAATTCACTATAAATGAATAATGAATTTCCATAGTCATGTTTATTATATTGGCATAGATATTAAAATCCACACACGTTTAATAGATCAATACTGGAGATATGTAAAACCCGAATCAGATCAAGTAATTGAACTGTAACGACTAGTTTAGTTATTTCAGTTTCTAATTTTGAAATTTAAGAAAAACTTTAAAATACTACTGATTTAGTATCAAAATTGGGTGAGCATTCTGTTCAATTTGGTTGAACCAAATGCTCACCCTCAATCAACATAACTAATCTTGCTTATGCTATATAAAACCAACCTATTTTGTCAATTAGTCCACAATTAATAAAAGCTCAAAAGTTTTCAACATTCTTCCAATTGAACAATAATAATTGCAAGTTTTAGAACAATAAGAAAAATTTTAAGATATCTATTAATTTTAAGATATCTATTTATTGTTATGTATAATAGACTTTTGATATAGAACTGCGACGGTAACTACAAAGTTGTGTGATATTGAGTCTTTCATGATCACACATACCAAAATAATCCTATTAATACGAACATGAAATAAAAGTGTAGCAAAAAGTAATAATACATACTTGATGATTTAAGGGTGAATTACTATTTACCTCATATGATATGCTATATTATGCTACATGGTCCCTAATATTTAAAATTTATATTATCTTTTCCCTCTATTTTGTAAAAAAAAATATTCTTTACTTTTTTTATCAATTTTTTTGTCATAATTTTCATTAACTGACATGATAATTATCATGTAAATGTTATTTACCCTATGTATTTGACTATATTATACTATTTGTCCCATTTATTTAGATATATTATATTATTTACTCCTAAAATTTAGAATTTGTATTTTTTATTTTCTTAGAATTTAAAAATAAAATGATAATTATATCATTTTACGTAAAAATATAAAATCCTTAATTTTAATTTTATATAATTAAATACCCATTGATAAGTATTTATTTTTAAATAATTCAACTTAGATAATAACTTAAAATATTTATGTTGCATTAAAAATTTAATCAAATCAACTCTCTTTTTAATTTTAATTCTTTATTCGAATTGTTAGTTTCAATTTTGGGTATACAAATTTTATTCATAAATATAATTTATTTACTTAATAATCTAAACTAACAATTCAAATAAAAATCAAATTTTATGTTTAAAAGGAGAATTTACTTGGTTAATTTTTCATGTAATATAAATATTTTAAGTTTATATTTAAGTAAAAATATTTTAAAATTGAAAATAATTAATTGTTATTTTATCAAAATTTTGATTAGATTAAAAATAAAATTTGTTATTAAAATATGTTTAATATAATTATCATTTTTATAGTCAATTAATGATAATTTAATTTAAAATATATTTTCTTAAACAAATAGTGTAATACTAAAAATATATTTTGTAAATTTTAGGAGCAAATAATATAATATATCTAAATAGAGGGGGTAAATAGTATAATATATTCAAATACATGGAAAAATAGTATTTACACGATTTTTTTCATGTCAATTAATGGAAATTGTGATGAAAAAGTTGACAGAATGAATAAAAAGTATAATTTTGCAAAACAAAGGGAAGAGATAATATAAATTTTAAATGTCAGGGATCAAGTAGTATAATATAGTGAACCACAGGGGGCAAATAATATTTCACCCATAATTTAATAGATGATAACTTGTTTCTGGAAATCTTTTAATCATGCAAGCAAGCAATCAACAAGAGCAAGGTGAGTGATGTGGAGGGTCCCTACAAACACTCTAATGTCTAAGTCAAAGAGAGTTGTAGAGATAGGTTATGTGTTTGGAGAGATAAAGAGTATTGTGCATAAATGGAATAAAATAAATATAATGAGAGATGTAGGAGGTATGTATAGGGAATGAATACTCAAACTTGATGATATTTCGAATCTATCTTGATTGAGGACCCTTGCCTCTTTAGTATATGGAAGTCCCTTCCTATTTGAGTATCTTCTTAATTAGGTATTCTTCCTAATCGAACCTTCCTAATTAAAAATTCTTCCTCTTTAGAGAATCATAACCCCTATTGGAATAGGATTATAAATATGGGGTATTAAGAGTCCCCCTAGAAGTCCATTCAAATATTTATGTCTGAGATCTGCTGAAGTGTTATATTGAATGGCATCCGTTACTGATAAAATAACCTGACAAATGATGAGTTGAGTGATGCATGATCTTCTTATAAATAGTGACATGTTGATGCTCAATATTGAGGGACAACCTGAGGGGCCCAACCTTAATTTAGAAGTTTAATGTTCAGTGTTATAAAATGACCTCAAGTTTCGAAAACTCAATATTATAAAATGACCTAAGGAGGTTAACTTCAGTTGCTAGACTTAGATGCTCAGGTGTTATAAAATGACTCGAGTCTTGGAACCTCAATGTTACGAAATGGATTAAGGGGGCCCATTTTTATTGCTAGACTTAGATGCTCGATGTTATAAAATGAACCAAGTCTTGAAACCTCATTATTATGAAACAACCTAACTTGGTGTTATGAAACCTTGAGTCTTGGAACCTCAGTATTATGAAACTACCTGAAGAAGCTAGCTTAAGTCGTTCGACTTAAATTCTTGGTGTTATAAAATGACTCGAGTCTTAGAACCTCAATGTTATAAAATGACCTTAAAGGCCAGCTTCAGTCGCTGGACTTAGAATCTCGGTGTTATGAAATGACCCGTGTCTTAGAACCTCAATATTATGAAACAACTTAAGGGGGCCAACTTCAGTTGCTAGGCTTAGATGCTCGGTACTATAAAATGACATGAGTCTTAAAACCTTAGTGTTATGAAATGACCTGAAAAGGCTAGCTTAAGTCACTGGACTTAGATGCTCAGTGTTATGAAATGACTTGAGTCTTGGAACCTCAATATTATGAAATGACCTAAGTCTCATGAAACTGAAGATAACTTGCAGTAAGATATTTTTAACTCTTTAACTTCATGTTATTTGGTATTCTTTTTATTTTGAATTATAGAACTATCGCATCTATTCATGTGTTTCCTTGAGTAATAGGCTCTTCTCTGCTCTAAAATACCCTTGATGCTTGGAGAGATAAATTTAAATTTTACAAGGGTATTGGCTGGTATTCTAAAATCTTCTTTCTCTTTTTAAAAGAGTATCTTGCTTCCTTAATTTAAATTTTTACCTTCTTTATTGTCTTACTCTTATATTGTTAGTAGTTGCCTTCTTTTCTAGTTTCTAGTGATGTTTCATTAAAGGCCTTTTTCCTTTACAAAGTGAAAATCTTACACTTCTTCTATTTCTTTTTTCTTTTCTTTTTAACCCTATGGCCCCATGGGAAATAGTTAGTTATAGTTTGTTTAAGTCTAGATTGACTACCAACTAATTAATAGGTTCTAGGATTTAATATACCAACTAAATACAAGGATTTTTGGTGGAGCAAAGTTTTAGGGCTCATTGCCCTCTATTGGATATGAAGGAAATAGTAGTTTATATAGATAAGTTAGAGGGAGGACTTAGATTTCCTCTAGATCTTTTTTATCAAAGCTTTTTTTAACTGATTCAATATTGTTCATAGGCAACTCCACCTGAACAACTACCGAATTCTCACAAGTTTTATAGAAACTTTGCATGAAGAGAATATAGTACTAAACTTGGACCTATTCAGATATATGTATACTCTGTCAAAGAAGAAATAGGAGTTGACCTTTGCTCTATTAGCACTGCCATGCTATAGTATATTCCAGAAGCTTTTGAACATCAACAAGGCTTGGAGACATAGATTCTTCATCATCCAGTATAAGTGAGACTTTGTTGATGTCCAAAGGTTATGGTCTAAAGAATTCCATAGAGTGAAGCATCTTAGCAGTCTTTTGTAAGAGGATATTGACTTTGTCATGCATTTACATTTGACTACTATCATAGATAGTTTGTCTGTGGTGGTTTTATCTTGAAGATATTACCAGAGGATTTATCCAAGCAATAACAATCAAACTTTTGATAAAGCTAATATTGATGATCTCTGAGGTACTCTTCTAACTCCCTTTTCTTTTTATATTTGTAGATGGTTGCAATTGATGATTTTCTTAAAGGAATATCTGATGAGGTAATCGAAGACCATGTTGTCAAGGTACCTCTTACAGTGCCAACTATTATAACTGCAGCTACTGATAAAGAGATTACCAATGTTTAGGATATTGAGTAGACAGTTTGGGTGGATTTGAGGGTTTCAAAGTAAAAGAGGATTCAAACCTCCAAAAATGAGTACGAGGATTTGGATACTAAGCATAGTATCTATGCTAAATGACCTCGACTGTCTAGATGTTCAGATATGATTAAGTGGATAGAAGAGAAGGTGAAGGCACCTTTAATCTCCAATAGCTAGGTTCATGACCATTATGTCGAGTCTCTAACTGAGGGAGGATATGGAAAAGCTAACCTTACTTTAAAGGAGTGAATTATTAAACCTTTCAATCTATAATATACTAAAGGTAATGGACTTTGATCATATGAACTTAGCACTATTAGTATGATTTTTATACTTATTGATTGTTTTTTCTTTTGTAGTTTGTCCAAGTGTTACTTGAGTGTAAGGATTACGAACTTCAGCTGAAGAGTGAGTGTAACATTAAAGATGCCAAGCTAAACACAATATCACTTGACTATGATCATCGGCTGGAAACTACTAAAGGCCTTATTGATAAAACTTCAAACTAAATGAGCTCCAGTTATGTCAAAAGTGAAGAAGGGACAATAAAAGAATAAAGAGCTAGAGGATTCCATTCGTCAACTGACTTCTAAAGTTAATTAGTTATCTAAGAATATAGAAAGAATGAAAGTGGAGCAGAAAGATATCTGACAACAGGATAAGAAGGCCTTCTAAGATATGTCCAAGAAATTCTTTCAAGCCTTTAAGTTTGAATGTCAAAGAATCTTGTTTGAGCAACACCCAGATTTAGACTTCTTAGAAGTTGACAATATTACCTATAAATCATTAGAGGGGATACTAAAGAAAAATGAAGCTTTCTCTTCCACAGCTCTCAAGAAATTAAAGGAGCCTGAGACCTTTAAGGACTCTACCTAAAATCTAAACATTGCTATTAAGCCTTAGATGTAGACGTCTTTCCTTATATTTATCTATTTTCTTCCTTTTTTTGTAAATGAATACTTGAATCAATTAGATGAATTTATTTCTTTAGAAACTATTATGTTCTAAGTATTATGACTAATTGATGATATTTTCTAAGACTATTTAAATTCTAATATCGAGGAAATTTTTTTCCTTACATATCTTTAATCATGTATGCTCATTTGGTTGTTTTCTCCATAATTTGGTAAGGACCTACCTAGTTTGGTTCAAGTTTACATGTTCTTGAGCTTCCTTTATTAATATCTTCTCTTGTTAGCACAAGGTCTTTGCCTTTAAATCACTTTGGTCGGACATGCTTGTTGTGATATTTCACAACTCTCTACCTTTGAGCTTTTATGATAATAGATGCTCGTTCTCTTCTTTCTTCAAGAAAATCTATGCATATTCAAGCATTGATGTTATTAACTTCTTAATCCTACTCTTCTATTACACTATAGCTAGATTATCTAATTTCTACATGTATTACCATATTCATTCCATATGTTAGCTTAAAGGGCGTCTCCCCTATTAAAGTTTTGGGCATTATTCTATATGCCTAGATGATATTATTAAGCTCATCCACCCAATTTTCTTTCTTTTCATCTAACCTCTTCTTCAGTCCTTTTATGATTATCCTATTGGTGGCCTCTGTTTGCCCATTTATTTGAGGATGGGCTATTGATGTAAATTTGAGCTTTATATTAAGATCCAAGCAAAACCCCTTAAACTTTTCATTATCAAATTGCTTCCCATTATCAATTATCAGGGTGTGGGGTACGCCAAATCTATAGATGACTTCTTTTTATAATAAGTGTTGTATGTGAGCTTCTAGATAGTAGGGACAACTTTCACCTTTATCCACTTAGTAAAGTGATTGATTTCCACAATTAAGAATTTCTTCTATGATGTTGAGACCAAAAATGGACCTAAGATGTCCATCCCCTATATTGTAAAAAGTCATGGGCTTCCGATTGGGTGCTACATATTGGAATATTTATGTGTTAAATGAGCAACCAATTAGTAATTATGGCATTCCTAAACAAGTTTTAGGGCATCTATAGACATGGTAGGCCAATAGTATCCTTGTAATAATGCTTTCGTAACTAGTGAGCTTGAGCTTCATAGGCTCCATATATCCCTTTATGAATTTCTTTTAATATGTAATCACCTTCCTATGGTGAGACACATTTTGATCATGGGTGAGATAAAGACCTTATATAGAACTCTCCATTATGTATGGAGTAATGTGCAACCTTGATCTTTAATTTTTGAGCCTTGAGTTTATCTTAGGGTAGAGTACTATACTCTAGATACTAAATGATTAGTTTCATCTACTCAACTATCTCTTGTGTACTCAAAACCTCCATCTCTTCAATACTTGGCTTGATTAATTCTTTGGCTAGCTTAAGCTTTTTGAATACTTAGCTACCTTCTGCTATGGATTTCTTAAATTAGTCTGCATCTATATTTTTGCTTCTAGTAATTTATAGGATGTCCTATTGTCCCCCTTCCTACTCAAGCTTCTTTAGGAGCTATCTTACTTTTTCTACATATTTAATCATGCTCGAGTCTTTGATGTGATGTGCTCCTTTAACCTGGTTAATTACCAACTATGAATCCAAGTAGACTTAAAATGCTCATCTTTGACTTTTAATGCTAGTTTGAGTCTTTTGATTAACATTTTATACTCGATTGCATTATTGGTGGTATTATATTTGATCTGAACTGCATACTTGATTTTTATTTTGCTTGGTTCTATAAGCATGGCATTGACTCCTAATTCTTACACTTCGAATGCCCCATTATATAAAATTTCCACTCCGGATATGGCGAAGTGATTATATCTTCCATTGTTATCTCTTATATAAAGTCTTATAAAGCTTAAGCTTTAATTTATTGTCGAGGTTCATAACTAATGTCAAATTTGCCAAATTGTACTAACCATTGAACCAAACATTCAAAAGTCTCGGGTCTTCAGAGTATTTTCCTCAATGGAAAATTTATTCTAATAATAATTGAGTGAGCTTGTAAATATTGTCTGAGCTTCTGAGATGTATGTACAACTGTCATGGTGAGCTTATCTAACTTGGGATATTGAACTTCTAAACCTTTTAGCATTTTACTGACATAATGTACTAGGCTTTACTGGCTTCCTTTCTCTTAAATTAGTACTGAGGCAATAGACTCATAGCTGATTGAAAGATACAAGTATAGGGCTTTCTCAGGGATTGGCTTACTGAGTAATGGGGGTGAGGTTAAGAACTTCTTAGTCTTGTTAAATGTAGTTTGGCATTCATCATTCCACTTAAATTTCTTAGTGTTCTTCAGGGCTCAAAATAATAGTATACATCTTTTCATAAAGCAAGAGATGAATCTTCCTAATGTCATTATTCTGCAGTTGAGTTAAAGTTCGTTCAATATTTTTGGAACTTTCATGTTAAGGATGGCTTTTATATTTTCCTTATTTGCTTCAATTCCTATGTGTGAGATCATAAAACCTAAAAGAAATTTTATTTTCACCCCAAAGACACATTTCTCCAAGTTTAGCTTAATTTAGTATTGGTCTAACAGTTTTAGAATTTGATCGAGATTTTCCAAATGTTGCTCCATAATTTGGCTTTTGATGATGATGTCTTCTATATACACTTCCACATTCTTCCTAATATGGTATTTGAAGATATAATTCATTAACCTTTGATAGGTTACCTCTATATTCTTTAAGCCAAAGGGCATGACCTTATAATAATATAGCCCTTTATGAGTGATGAAAGATGTTTTCTCCTTATCTTCTTTCTTCATTAGGATTTGATGTTATCCTTAAGTAGTGTTAATGAAGCTATACAAAGTTGAGTCCACCAGCTGATCAATTAATGGTCACAGGTAACTAGCTTTAAGATATGCTTTATTTAGATTAGTATAATCGGCACACAATCTATATTTCCCATTGGATTTTTTTACTAGAACTACATTGGCCACCCATTTTAGATGAGTGACTTCTCTAATGAATTTGGCTTCTAACAAATTTTTTGTTTCCTTAATTGTCACTTTTTATCTTTCATATATAAATTCTTTTCTTTTAAACCATAGGTTTAGTGCCTGGGCTAGTGTTCAAATTATGGGAAATTACATATACATCTACCCTTATAATCTTATATGCTTTAGATGCAAAGATGTCTGAATATCCATTAAGAACCTTACTCATCCCTTATTTTACTTTATTATCAAGCTCATTGCTAATCATGATTATCTTTCCACTGGCTAGTTGAAGTGTTTAAACCTTATCAATTGGTTCTAAGTTGGCACCTTATTTCTCTGTTTCCAAAGAATCTAAAGGGAACGCCTCTATCTAAAGTTTGGCAGCTAGCTGGTAACATGTTTGGCTATAGCTTGATCTACATGGATGGTCATTACCTGGTCTTCTTAGGGGATCTTTATAGTTAGATGCCTCATGCTTACTATTTTATACAAAATTGTTATTTGATAATACCATTATAAGTGAGAGAAAGATCCACCACATTAAAAAAAATTTGACAGCTTTTGTGTATTCAGTCTCTCAGTTTTTAAACTTCACTACTAGTTCTACTATTCCCATTCATTGGGTAGTTCCCCCTACAAAAACTTGTAATGGGATTTAGAATGATTTTCAAGTCAATAATATAATCTCTCATTGCTTAATAAGTATTCCAAGATAATGCGTTGATAATACTTTCATCATCAATTAGTGAAGAGAAAACACTTGTGACTAATGCATTATTATAAGGATGTCGGGCTTGTTTCCCATCTTCAGGGTTAAATATGATAACTAGCCTTTGCTTAGTGATGGAACATACCTCTTTCTATGTCCTTTTTTACCTTCATTCAGTTGGTGCTTGTCCTCCAACAATCATGTTGATGACTCCAACTACCTCATTCTAGGGCTTTCTTCTAGTATGAATTATCTTTATTATGATCTTTTATCTCTCGATCCTTTCTAACATTATTCATGAATTTTCTCAACCTCGCACTTTAGATTAATTACTTAATCACCCTTTTAAAGTCTTGATATCCATTAGTATCATGTCCATAATCTTGATGGTACTAATATTAAAATCTTTTATCCTAAATTCTTGATTTAGTTAGACCTCCTAGTTGGAGGAATGCCTTCCCCATTCTACCTAATCCACATAAGATTTCCAATCTTAAAGCATTTAAAGGTGTGTAACTTTTAATTTCTCTTTTGAATCCCTCAACTAGGTTTTTGAAGTTAGTGTACGGAGCTTTGGATCTTCTGGAATCTGTTCTTTCATCCTTTTTAATTAGTGGTTTATCATCATCTTGTCGTAGCCTTCTATTATCATCTAATTTTATTAATTTTGTTTTTGTGGACATTACTTCAAATAAAGTGCCAGATTCTTTAGTCATGATTTTATCTTTATGTTTTCCCAATCGAGTTCTGTTCTTAGTTGCTTTAATAGTTATTTCATCACTCATATTTTCAATTTTCATGGCAAATTTCTTAAATTTGTCTAGATTACTCCTCAAAGATTCAATAGCCTTATACTTGTACATCTAGAGATTGTTAATATTTTTGCTAAAGGCATATTGGTGATGAACCGAGTTATGAATTTTTCAACTCATTCCTTAAACTTTGAGATTGAATTATTTAGCTGGTGAAACCACTTCTGAGCTACCTTTATGAGTGGATTAGGAAAGACTCGAAATAATATTTTGTCATTTAAATTTTGGAGCATCATCTTGGTTTTGAATGATGATATATGATTGATAAGATCTTCAGTGCCATTATATTGGTCTAACTAAGGTAGTTTGAACTTGGATGAATTTTCATCCTAACTATTTAGCTCACGAAGGATGTTATTCCTTTATGGACACACTTATCTTCCTTTCCTGGTCTTGTCTAAGCTTTCTATATTGCCTCTTGCACCTTTTGGGATAGCTTGGAGTCATCTAGTATTGGGATACTAAATTCAACCTCTTGATCTTTATTACCTCTATCGCTGCCTTCTTTTATGCTATGAGCTACAACTGGAGGTACCATTGTGTTGTTTTTTAGATTTATTCTTCCCAAGATTGCTATTTTGAGTTAAAGCATTCAATTATTGCTGCATTAAGTTCATTTGAGCCTAGATATTGTTAATTGTAGGTTCTTTATATAATGGAGGTTGAAAAGAGTCCTAAAGGGGGGGTGAATAGGACTATCAAATAAAAATGAGAAATTAAAAGAATTCTTTGCAAGAATTGAATAGAAGTTGAGAAGGAAGAATGAAGAACACAAAGATTTAAGGAGTTCAGATCCAACAACAATCCTACGTCTCCACCTAACTTATCTCCAAGTTAGGATTTTCAATCACCCACAATCTTACTCATAAGATTGAGATTGCATAAGAGTTTTATGGCTCACTCTTATAACCTTACAGTATGAGTTTTTATGGCTCACTCAAAAAATGAAAACCCAAGTGTTTCAATGGACAACACTTAAACCAATTACTTTATAAATAAATCTCATTTCCCTTCAAATCTTACCCAAGATTTAAGATAAAGAGAAATTCTATTTCTAACACACACCCAACTCTCACAAGAGTTATATAAATAAAGAATTGTTTAAGAGAATTTGAGAGCTCAATGAATGTTTAAGAAATAATGAATGATAAACAAGTTTCTTAACTTTCATTTAAATCTAGAGGTATTTATACTTAAAAATATAGTTGTTGGAGGTGCAAATGATGTGTCCAACGTCTATATTTTGAATCATTGAAAGTGATGTTGTTAGACAATTATTTATGGATTGAAACTGTGATTGGCTGCTTAATACATTTGAATTTGCCCATATTTTCTTCATAGAAGCTGTATATATTTGAATTAGCTTTCTATATCATTTTGAATCACCTAAATTAGACATCTATAACCCAAGATATGTCCAAAATACTAAGATTTGTGCAATCTGAAATGCAGAATACTTTCAGATAGCTATACCCAAGTTGAACCCGTGATTTGCTATTAAAAAAGTTTGAATTTGACCATACTTTCTTCATAAAAGTTTTAGATATTTGAATTTTCCATATCACTTTGAATAACTTAAATTGGACTTATGTAGCTCAAGATATGTCCAAAATACTAAGAGCTATGCAATCTGAAATGCAAAATACTATCAAACAGCTATACCCAAGTTGAGCCCATGATTTTCTATTGAAGAATTTTTAATTTGCCCATACTTTTTTCATAAAAATTTTAGATATTTGACTTATCTTTCTATATCATTTTGAATTACCTAAATTTGACTTATGTACCTCAGGATATGTCCAAAATACTAAGAGATATGCAATTTAAAATGATAGACGTATACGTGGATTTCAACTCAAAATTTTCATAACCAAATGAACTTGGATTTTGAAAAATAAGCCCAATTCAGAAAGCTCAAGATGTATACTTTAAATGTGAAGAAGATAACTTTCTCATTATAAAGCTCTAAGGATGTCAAAAGCCTCCTTGAATCTCAAAGGTCCAATCAGCCCAAAATAATTATACTTTATTTTAACTTTCAATAGAGTCCTAACTTATACACACTTAAATAAATAAATTAAATGCTCAAAATTAAGTTTTTTGAGATCAAAATTAAGATTGATTATTGCTAAGGTCAACAATCTCCCCCTTTTTGATTTTGACAAACTTATTTTGAGTTTGATTAAAAAATAATATAATGTAAAGTGTGTGATAATATTTGTGATAATCATGATACCAAATGTAATAAAATATATTTATTTATTTCTCCCCCAACGAATATGGACATGATAAGAAACATAAATTTATAGATTATTCCTCTTAACAAAAAATATAAACAATATAAAATATAGCAGGAAGGATAAAAAACATGGCAATTTTACGACAAATGTATTAAAAACATAAAATATAATAATATGATCATTTAAATAAATGTTAGGTAATGTGAGGAAATAATTTCAAACATATATGCATATAATCCTACTAAAATGCATCACTTCCTATAGGAACAAAGTAAAAATACACTAAATCTTTGTAAAAATATTCATACCTTTTCAAAGATCAAAACAATTCCTAAGAAGATATTCAAGTCTTATCAAAGATGAAAACCATTCCTAAGAAGAAATTATACATGAATTATGGATGTATAAACACAATAATAAAATATTATACACATGTATAATAATGCATGTCTTATCAAAGATAAAAACAATTCCTAAGAAAATATTCATGCCTTATCAAAGGTAAAAACCATTTCTAAGAAGAAATTATACATGAATTATGCATGTATAAACACAATAATAATAAAATATTATACACATGTATAGTAACAAATAACAAACTCAAATATATTTCTCCCCCTTTATCAAAAGCAAAAAGAAAAGAGAAAAATATAAAAGGGAAAATGAAAAACAAAGATACTCAAAATCTTTATAAAATCTATGTCATACATAAAGTAAGCAAAATAAAACCTTTTGTAACATTTAATGTATGAAAAAAATTAACCATAATGTTAATATACATGGAAAAATTTAAACAAATTTTCTCCCTCTATATCAAATAAAAATATAATATGTCACTAACATAAACACATTTTTTAAAGGGAGTTTTAAAATTAAAAAACAAACTAAGTACACATGTTAAAAAAATAATTAGGTACACATGCAAACTCAAATTATTTCTCCTCTTTTGATAAAATGCAAAAGGAAATTTAAAAAGATAACCCAAATATAAGTTGATAACTAAAAAAAAAAATTTACGGTCAAAATCAAAATATTTATCAATCAAAGTAATCAATAAGCACGACATGATTTCACATGAAAACAGTTCAACCATCAATTAAACATAAAATCAAGATAAAGTAGAACCATCAATCATGCCTAGTTCATGCTTAATGAAATTTAATCTCTCTTCATTGAGAGGTTTGGTGAAGATATCTGCAAGTTGATTATTTGTATCAATAAATTCAAGTGAGATGTCACCAATTTGAACATGATCACTTAAGAAATGATGTCTAATGTCTATATGCTTAGTTCTAGATTGTTGAATGAGATTTTTGCTAAGGTTAATAGCACTTGTATTGTCATATTTAATTGGAATGTGATGAAGTTTTACACCATAGTCTAACAACTGTTGTTTTTGCCATAAAACTTGTGAACAACAAAGACTTGTTGTAATATATTCAGCTTCAGCAGTGGATAAGGCAACCAAAACTTGTTTCTTGCTAAACCAAGAAACTAAACATTGTCCTAAAACTTGATAAGTTCCGGAAGTGTTTTTTCTATCTAGTAAACTACCAGTAAAGTCTACATCAGAATAACTAATCAAGTCAAAGGATGAACTCTTAGGATACCAAAGTCCTAAATGCATTGTACCACAAAGATATTTGAAAATTCTTTTGACAGCATTCAAATGAGACTCTCTAGGACTTGATTGAAATCTAGCATATCGGGTCTACTAGCAGTTAAATAAAGAAGAGATCCGATCATACCTCTAAATCACTTTTCATCAATCAGTTTGCCATTCTCATCTTTGTTAAGTTTAGTTGTGGTGCTCATTGGAGTTTACTTATCTTAGCTTCATCCATGCCAAAATTCTTAAAAACATCTCTTGCATGCTTGGTTTGATTGATGAAAATCCCATTTTTTCATTACTTGATTTGTAGTCCAAGAAAGAATTTGAGTTCACCCATCATACTCATCTCAAATTCTCCTTGCATTAAATTAGAGAATTCTTCACACAAGCAGTGGTTAGTAGCGTTGAATATAATGTCATATATATATATTTGAACAATTAATAAACCATGCTTGGATTTCTTTATGAAAAGAGTTGTATTAACTTTTCCTTTAGAGAAACCTTTCTCTAATAAGAAGTTGCTCAATCTTTCATACCAAGCTCTAGGAGCTTGTTTCAATCCATATAATGCTTTGGAAAGTTTGAATACATAATTTGGAAAATCAAAGCATTCAAAACCTGAAGGTTATTTAACATACACCTCTTCTTCAATAAAACCATTTAAAAATGCACTTTTAACATCCATTTGATAAAGTTTGAAATCCATGAATGATGTAAATGCAAGTAGCATCCTAATAGCTTCTAACCTTACAACAGGGGCAAAGGTTTCATCATAATCAATGCCTTCCTTTTGATTATAACCTTTAGCTACTAGTCTAGCTTTATTTCGAGTTATGACATCTTATTCATTCATCTTATATCTAAACACCCATTTGGTGCCTATAATAGGATGATGTTCAGGTCTAGGAACCAAAGTCCAAACCTTATTTCTCTCAAATTGATTTAACTCTTATTGCATAGCAAAGACCCAAAATTCATCACACAAAGCATCATCAATATTTTTGGGTTCAACTTGAGAAATGAAAGCTAAATTAACAATAGAATTTAATTGAGATTTAGTAGTTACCCCTTTTGTAGTGTCACCTATAATGAGGTCTTGAGGGTGAGCTTTCTTGAATTGTCAATCCTTTGGAAGTTCATCCTTTAAGGTAGGCTGAGATGTCTCTTCATTTTCCTCTTTGCTTATATCTTCAAGTTCCAAAGGTTTACTAGCATTTTCTTCTTGTATTTCTACAATCTCATTGTCACTTATAAGATCATCAACACTACAAACATTCTTTCTAGGATTAAGTTAGTTTGATTCATCAAATACCACATGCATTGAATCTTTAACTACTAGAATTCTCTTATTAAGGACCCTATATGCTTTACTAGAAGTAAAATAGTCTAGGAAAATTCCTTCATTGGCTTTAGAATCAAATTTCCTAAGATTTTCCTTAGTGTTAAATATAAAGCAATTACATCCAAATACTTTTAGATATTATATTTTAGGTTTTCTATTATTCTATAGCTCATAAGATATTTTATTTAAAATTGGTCTTTTGAAAACTCGATTTGAAATATAACAAGATGTGTTAATGGCTTCCGCCCAAAAGTATAGAGGTAAATTATACTCATGAAGCATTATTCTAGCCATTTCCACAAGAGTTCTATTTTTTCTTTCAACTACCCCATTTTGTTGAGGAGTTCTAAGAGATGAAAATGTATAAGAAATACCATTTTATTACAATAGTTTTTGAAAAATTAATTTTCAAATTCAGTTCCATTATCACTTCTAATAGAAGAAATATAAAAGTTTTTTCTTTTTAAACTTTTTTTGCAAACTTTTTAAAAGCTTTAAATGCATCATTTTTATAAGCAAGGAAACATACCTATGTAAATCTAAAGTAATCATCAACCAATACATATGCATAGTGCATTCTATCGAGACTGGCAACTCTAGTTGGTCTAAATAAATTCATATGTATAAGTTCAAGTGGCCTAGAGGTGGACACTACATTTTTTAGCTTAAATGAGGACTTGGATTGTTTTCCCTTTTAGCAAGCATCACAAGGTTTATCCTTAGTGAATTCAAGCTTAGGTAAACCAATCACAAGTTCATATTTACAAAGATCATTTAAAAGCTCAAAATTTGCATGTCCTAACATTCTATGCCATGTCCATATGTCATGGGAGATTGACATAAGCATTTTGTGTCTTTGTTATCAATTTTATTCAAATCAATGACATAAACATTGTTTACTCTTTCCCCACTAAAAATAACTTTGTTTTCATCAAGACTACTAACAAAGCAATTTTTAGGATAAAAAGTTACTTTATTTCCCATATCACATAATTGACTTATACTGAGCAAATTATGTTTAAGACCATTAAAAAACAATACATGATGTATAGATAAGGATTGAGGATTACCTATTTCTCTAATGCTAATAATTTTGCTTTTGCATTATCTCCGAAAGTAACGTGTCCTTCATCCTTAGCATCAAGTTTGTTAAATTGCTCTTTGTCTCCTGTCATGTGCCTTGAACATCCACTATTGAGATACCACTTGCTTTTTATTCTTGTGGATTTTAAGCACATCTACATAATACAATTTAAGTGTTCTTTTATACCCAAACCTTTCTTGGTCTAGGTTGTTTAGTTTCAAGATGATTCGTAGGAAGTAAATTCATATGCAGTCTTTTATAGAATCACACATTATTAGTATGTCCTTTGATCATGCAATAAGAACATACAATATTTTTGAATTTATTCCTCCTAGGATGAAATGCTTTCCTAGCGTGTGCAACATGTCTTTAGTGTTGTGTGTATCTCCTATTGTTTTATGTCATTAAGTGAGATATGCATTGGCAATGGTGATGTGAATTTCGATAATTTTATGCAACATGTTTATGTGCATTGTATTGTGTAGCATGCCTATTATAATTATGTCTAATGTACATAAAACCATGCTTGGGTTTAGGTGCTCTAGTTTGAGCTTTACCTCTTTATGTTAATGAAGGATGAATCTCATGAGACTTTCCCTTGCTATTTAACACGTGAGATCTTTTAGCTTTGAAAGCTAGAGTCTCATTTGATATGGAGGTTAAAGGAGTGGAATCATGTGAAGCTTTTATAAAATTAATATATGATGAAGATGATGAAGACATTCCATTCTTATATCCAATTCCATGGGTATCTCCATTAAATTTTTAAGAGTCAAGAAGACTATCTAAAGTTTCTTTTCCTCTCTTAAATTTAGCTATGGAATTCTTTAATTCTAAGACCTCCTTAGAAAGCTTATGATTTTCATCATTTGCTTTCTTAAGTTTATCTTCCAAAGAATTATAATATTTTTCATCACTAATAAGTTTTTTTTTATTCAACAAGTTTAGCAAAATTAATTTTTAAAATTTCTAATTCTCTATTCAAGTTACCTAACTCATGCTTATAATGTTTCCTCTTAGATAATAAACTTTTACATTTAATAATTAATTTGCTCATAATATACCTCTCATCATCATCATCATCATCATCATTATCACAATAATTATCACAATCATCAAAGGAAGAATAAGAAGTAGATGGTACCTGATTTTCATTTTCAAGGGTCATGAAGCAAAGATTGGCCACCTCTTGTTGTTCCTCTTCCTCTTCCTCTTCATATTCGGAGGAATCATCCTAAGTAGCTTTGAATGCCTTCTTCTTATCTTTTGCTCCCTTGTTCTTGAATTTGAGTTTGGGACACTCACTTCTAATATGTCCCAATTTCTTACATTCATAGTAAGTAACCTCCTTAGTTTTTTTTCTTCCCATCTCCTTTAAACTTCTTATTGAAGTTCCTTGTTCTTGAGAAGTTTTTCTTTCTTAAAAACTTCTTGAAGTTCCTATTGAGCATGGTAATGTCACCATCTTCATCACTAGAATCTTTTATGCTTTCCTCTTCACTTGGAGAAATGTTTTCTAAGTTTCTTGAGGGTTGTGAGGAGAGCATTGAGATGAATTGTCATCTCTGTGATTGATTCATGAGGCTTCATTTTGAAGAGTTCATATTCATACAAATGAAGTTAAACCTTCTTACTTCTTACTTGAATATTGCCTTCATAGTGGTTTTCTAAAGTCTCCCACATTTCTTTAGCCAACATACAATGTTAAAGCTTACCTCATTCTTCTCCTGTCATTAAAGAGACTAGATTAATCATAACTTTTTTATTTTTATGATTTTCTTCCTTTTGATCAATACTAAATTGGCTTCTTACAAGAGTAGTTACCACACCATCAATGACAGTCGTAGGTGGTTCCTAACCTCTTAGGACAATGTCCTAAAGTTTGATGGAATCACAATCAAGATATAATTCCATTTTAAATTTTCAATATGGATAGTCACTACCATTAAAGAATGGTCTAAGAGAAGAAATATTTTGTGATTCACTCCCCATGAAGTACCTAGAATTCAAGCTCTAATACCAATTGAAAAGAGTCCTAGAGGGGGGGTGAATAGGACTATCAAATAAAAATGAGAAATTAAAAGAATTCTTTGCAAAAATTGAATAAAAGTTGAGAAGGAAGAATGAAGAACATAAAGATTTAAGGAGTTCAGATCCAACAACAATCCTACGTCTCCACCTAACTTATCTCCAAGTTAGGATTTTCAATCACCCACAATCTTACTCACAAGATTGAGATTGCATAAGAGTTTTATGGCTCACTCTTATAACCTTACAGTATGAGTTTTCATGGCTCACTCAAAAAATGAAAACCCAAGTGTTTCAATGGACAACACTTAAACCAATTACTTTATAAATAAATCTCATTTCCCTTTAAATCTTACCCAAGATTTAAGATAAAGAGAAATTCTATTTCTAACACACACCCAACTCTCACAAGAGTTATATAAATAAAGAATTGTTTAAGAGAATTTGAGAGCTCAATGAATGTTTAAGAAATAATGAATGATAAACAAGTTTCTTAACTTTCATTTAAATCTAGAGGTATTTATACTTAAAAATATAGTTGTTGGAGGTGCAAATGATGTGTCTAATGTCTATATTTTAAATCATTGAAAGTGATGCAGTCAGATAACTATTCATGGATTGAAACCATGATTAGCTGCTCAAGACGTTAAATTTTCTCACACTTTCTTCATAGAAACTATAGCTATTTAAATTATATTTCCATATCATTTTAAATCACCTAAATTGGAAGTCTATAACCCAAGATATGTCCAAAATACTAAGAGTTGTGCAATCTGAAATGCAGAATACTATTGGACAACTATACCCAAGTTGAACCCATGATTTGCTATTGAAGAAGTTTGAATTTACCCATACTTTCTTCATGAAAGTTGTATATATTTGACTTATCTTTTTATTTCAGTTTGAATGACCTAAATTGGACTTCTGTAGCTCATGATATATGCAAAATACTAAGAGTTGTGCAATCTGAAATGCATAATACTGTCAAATAGCTATACCCAATTTGAGCCCGTGATTTTCTATTTAAAAAGTTTTAATTTTCCCATAGATATTTGAGTTATCTTTTCATATCATTTTGAATCACCTAAATTGGACTTCTATAGCTTAGGATATGTCCAAAATACTAAAAGATGTGCAATTTGAGATGACAGACGTATAAGTGGATTTCGACTCAAAATTTTCATAACCAAATGAATTTGGATTTTGAAAAATAAGCCCAATTCAGAAAGCTCAAGATGTCTACTTCAAATGTGAAGAAGATAACTTTCTCATTATAAAGCTCTAAGGATGTCAAAAGCCTCCTTGAATCTCAAAGGTCCAATCAGCCCAAGATAATTATACTTCATTTTAAATTTCAATAGAGTCCTAACTTATACACACTTACATAAACAAATAAAATGCTTAAAATTAAATTTGTTAAGATCAAAATTAAGATTGATTATTGCTAAGGTCAACAGAGGTAAATTGGTGCTTGGGTAATAATATTTAGGTTAGTTATGTTTATAACAGGAAATTATGGTGGGCTTGCAAATGGTATAGAGGGTATAGGTATGCTTGAGTGTGATAAAGGGCATAGTAAGGGAAGGTTATATTCATCGGATTTTACCAATTATGAGCATTTATAGGAGGCATGTATGGATATAACAAGAGAATCTGGGATGAAGGTCCTATTTATTGAATGGAGGCAGTCGATTTGAGTTAATTTATCGGGTTTGTAGTTTAAAGTGATAAAGGTGGATTGGATGCTATGGATGTTCTTAGAGGAATTCTTAACTCAATAGATTATTATGGCTTTGATTCAAAGGATTCCCATAAACCATGCCACTTGATAACTTATTTTTGGGAATCTCTGAATCCTACAAGCAAGTAATCAATAAGAGTAAGGTAACTGGAGGAGAGAGTCCCCACAAACACTCTAATGTCTACGTCAAAGAGAGTTATAAAGAGAGATTGTATGCTTAGAGAGATAAATAGTATTATGAATGAATGAAATATAATGAATATAATGAAAGATGTAAGAGGTATATATAGGGAATGAATTCTCAAACCTGATGATATTTGGAATTTGACTTGGTGAAGGATCCTTGCCTTTTTAGGATATAGAAGTCCCCTTCCTATTTAAGTATCTTCTTAATTAGGTATTCTTCCAAATTGGACCTTCCTAGTTAAGAATTCTTCCTCTTCAGAGAATTATAATCCCTATTGGAATGACATTATGAATATGGGGTATCAATAGACATGTGTTACTTGTCTGCCAATGATTTCTATTTTTTACACTATATAAGCATGCATTTGTAGGGGAACGAGGTCTATCATGTGCTTATATATTTAGCGCTACGACACTTTGTGAATTTTATAACCTACTTAACCAATATAATGACTTACCGCAAAGGCAAATAGTGGGGGTTAGGAGTTATTATCAAAGTTAACTAGGAAAACTAGATTTCATGAAGATCTAGTAACCATACATCAAAAATATTGGTTTTGAAAATTATATATGAATTTGGGGACCACCCAGCATGTATAGTTGACTTCTATTTGTATTTTAGTTTCTTAATTTTTCATTAACTTTCTTGTTATATGAAAAAGACATAAATTAACAACAAAATACTGTATATGCTTAAGACAAGGTGAAAGAGAAAAAGGTTACAATCTCAAAATAAGTATCAAATAATCAATTAATAAATCATACAAAAAAGAGAGAATAATGAAATTACAATTCTTGTAGAAAAAATAAATAAACTAAATTTGCTAAAATGCAAGATATAATTAAAATCATTCATTCCTAGTCTAAGGGCAATATGAATTTTTTTTTAAAAAAAGTAGTAAATATTAAATCAATTAATAACTAAGTAAAATTTAAAAGGGTTAATTATTTAAAAATCCTAAACTTTATATCTTTTAATAATTTTAGCATTTTTGATAATTTATAAAAAAGATCTTGAACTTTATATTTTTTTTTAACAATTTTGAGTATATTCTTTTAAAACTTTCAGTTTCAATATTAAACTGTATTTATTTTATCAATTTTAACATCAAATGAAATGTTATAGTCATTTAATGCTGATATAGTAGCAAAACTCATTTTAATTAAAAAAAGAAAAAGAATTTAATTAGTAAGCAAAAGTTTTCTCCTTACAATAAATAATGTATTGTAAATTTGAATATGGATTAAAATCTAATATTAATTCTATTTCGAATTGGCAATAATTGCATTGCTATTTTAATTAGTAATGAACAATGTAGATTCTACTATCCGTTTATGGATTAATAAATTAAACAACTAGGTCTTCAAACTATATTTTTTAGTAATGTGATAAGTTTGAAATTGCATAGTTGGCATTGAACTATCTCGTTTCACTTTTAAAAAATAATGTGTAATCTAAAGAATTTTTTGCTAATTTTTAAAATTTTTTGTTCTTTTTTAATTAAAATGAGATCAAAACATTAACCATCATAACATATTATAAAATGCTATCTTTGATAAAATAAATATAGTTTAATACTAAATGACAAATATTAAAGAACATGTTAAAATTAATAAAAAGTGTAAAGCTTAATATATTTTTTTTGTAAATTGTAAAAAAAAAGCTAAAATTATTAAAAGTGTGAAGTTCAAGATTCGTTTAGGTAATTATGCCTATATAAAATAAAATAGTAAATAAGAATATGGATACATGGAAAAATAATGTGTTGGTAGTACATGGTCAATAGCATAGGTTCACCCCAAATAAGAAAGTAACATAGGAAAGAAGAAATAAAGACCAGAGTGACATTATTAGTGATGTGTGTGGATATGGTTTTTTTTTTATGCGACTCTTAGGCTATGACTACTTGAATATGGATTGTTAAGAAATTTTTTTGTTTCATTTTTCCTATAAATGATACTAATAGAATTACTTCTTATGTCACTTCCAACAAAATTATAGATAATTAGTTTTTCTATAAATGTATGTTGTAGACTGAATTCTTTTCCTTTTCTATTATTTAAAAGCAAGCAAATAAGAAGTATAAATAATTAGTTATGATAGGAAAAATATATATATCAGTCCAAAAAATAATAATCATAGATTATAAATATAATTATAAATACAATCATGTGAAGTACTTCTTAAGATATAATTACTAGGATTGGAACATATCAATATTTGAATTTCTACCAAACTCCAATTTAAAACTTTGCTATCTCTAATCAATAATTGTATATAAGTAGATAATGACTTTATAAGATCACAAACAGTCACAGCTAAAGAATAACACAAAAATGTAGATTGTGTAAATAAATATGGACTTAAACATATTTTTCAATACAAAGATTGACTTTTTTCCCTTCCTTTATGTTGTAGGTGTCTCATGTTTGTTGATTCTTGATTACATATTTAACCTAATTGCAGTGCTGCCTGAAGAGAGAAACATGAATCTGGCATTTCCCTCTCATCAGTCAAAATTCATTCATAATTGAGCACCTTGTCTTTGTATAGAATCCTCTTGACAATGCCTATATGTTTTATAGGAAATCAACATACTTTTGAAAAGTACAATTTTTATTATGTAAAAAAAACTATAACTTTTATTTGGAAAAATGGTCAATTCTATCATGAACTATAAGCCAATTATCAATCTAATCCTAATTTCAAGATCATATCAATATGCTTTTTTAACTTTTTAAGTTGTTCCAAATCTATCTAGATGACATTGAATTGTGTTAGAAATGACGTGACAATCTGACATCACATAAGAGTGTTTGACATGACAAAAAAATTAAAGGAAAAATGATCAATTCTATCCTAAACTATAGGCTAATTATCAATTTAATCCTAATTTCAAAAATCTTTTCAATTTTCTCCTCTAAATTTTTAAGTTGTTCCAAATCTATCTAGACCACATTAAGCTTGTGCCAAGATGACGTGACAATCTGACCTAGAATAAAAGTGTTTGACATAGAAAAAAAATTAAACAAACCTAAAAACACAATTTTACTTTTCCAAAATGGCATCACTTTGCGTTATAAAACGGTCAAACCAATATCTTAAAAATGAAATGTCATCTTCTCCAAATAACTCAAATCTAGGGTTTTTTATTCACCTTCAACCTTCTTTCTTTAAATAAAATTGCAGAAATTATATAATAGTTGAGTGAAGTACATATGCAATTAGAACCATAAGACACAATAATATATTCTAACCAATATATTCTTGTGTCTTGCAATTCTAACTGCATATGTACTTCATTCATTTATTTTAGAATTTATGCAATTTTAATCAAAGAAAGAAGTGGTTCATATATTGTTGTGTTTTGTAATTCTGTACTTCACTCAACTTCTGTAATTTATTCAAAGAAAAAAGGTTAAAGGTGAACATAAAACCCTAGATTTAAGTAATTTAGAGAAGATGACATTTCATTTTTGAGAAATTGGTTTGGCTATTTTATAACTTAAAGTGACACTATTTTGGAAAAGTGAAATGTTAGACACTCTTATGCCACGTCAGATTTTCACATCATCTATGACACAAGCTCAATGTCATTAGGATAGATTTGAAAAAACTCAAAAATTAGGAGGAGCAAATTAAAATGATTTTTGAAATTAGGATTAGATTGATAATTATGCTATAGGTTTGGATAGAATTGATCATTTTTTCTTTAATTTTTTACCATATCAAACACTCTTATGTCATATCAGATTATCATGTCATCTCTAGCACAAGCTCAATGTTGTTTAGATAGATTTGAAACAACTTGAAAAGTTGGAGAAACAAATTGATACGATTTTGAAATTAGGATTGTATTAATAATTGGCCAATAGTTCATGATAGAACTGATCATTTTCCCTTTTTAATGTTTAGGATTTTGACATATAATAAAATTAATTTTTTATTTTTTGAATCTTTCATATTTTATGTATCTCATTAATTTTAAGTTTTAATATATTTTTAAATAATATCACAAAAAATGTATATTTTAATATTAAAATAATACAAACATTTAATAGTAAAATAATATATTGAACCATATAGCATTCAACTAATTATAATAAACATTAAAATAAATCAAGCTTAGATGTAATTAATTTTATTATAAATAAAAAGAAATAGTTATTAAATTAAATTTATGATATTTCAAAAAGTAACCGGTTACTTAGACTTAAATCATATATAAAATAACTTTATCATTAAAATTTGACATTAAACTATTTTACATTGAACTAAATAATGTCATCAATTTGTAATTGCATATCTAGTATTGAACTATTTTTTTCATTTTAAAATAGTATATTTTGAAGAAATTTTTGTTAATTTGTTAATTTTTTTTGTTCCTTTTTATTTATATTAGTCTAAGAAATAATAATTATAGATTGTAAATATAAATATAGATACAATTATGTGAAGTTTTGTGTGGTAAGATGCTTGTGAGAATAATTTTCAATTATTAAAGGATAAGTTGACCACAACTCCAGTTCTGACTTTGCCTAATGGAGTAGATAAATTTATTGTGTATTGTGATGCCTCTAAAGTCAGCCTAGGTTGTGTGTTAATGCAAAATGGTAGGGTGATAGCTTATGCTTTGAGGCAGTTGAAGAAGCATGAACAAAATTATCTTACTCACAACCTTGAGATGGTTGTAGTGATCTTTACTCTCAAAATTTAGAGACATTATTTGTACAAGGTGACTTATGAGATTTTCACTTATCACAAGAGCCTGAAGAACATTTTCCAGTAAAGAGATTTGAACTAGAGGCAAAGGAGATGGTTAGAACTCCTGAAGGATTATGACTGTAATATTCTTTATCATATAAGCACGGCTAATATGGTAGCAGATGCTTTGAGTAGGAAGTCCTCATGTAGTCTTGCTCACATTAGTGTGGAAAGGAGACCTTTGATCTAAGAGTTGTATAAGTTAGTGGATCAAGGTTTGATGATAAATATTAACATATCAATTGGATTGCTAGCTCAATTTAGAGTCTTATAAGTGTTGAGAGATAAGATTAAGGTAGCTCAAGGTTGAGATCCTATTCTAGCAGAGCTTGAGGAGAATGTTCGTGTAGGGAAGTTCACTGATTTTACATTTGATGATGAAGGTATTTTATAGATCAATGGTAGATTATGTGTTCCTGATGTGGATAATTTGAAAGAGGAGATCCTTGAAGAAGCACATTTTACAACTTACAACATACATCTAGGTGTTACTAAGATATACCACAGCATCCAAGATTTGTACTGGTGGGATAGATTGAAGAAGGATGTAGCTGATTATGTTTTTAAGTGCTTGACTTGTTAGTAAGTGAAAGCTGAGTATCATAAGCCTTTTGTAATGCTTCAACCTCTTCCTATTCCTTAGTGGAAATGGGAGAGAATTGTTATGGATTTTGTGGTAGGGTTAACCCGTTTAAAGGATGGATACGACTCCATATAGGTGATTGTGGACAGGTTAACCAAATCAGCTAACTTCTTACTAGTTAAAGCCATTTATTTGTAGCTAAGTTGGCTAAGCTATATATTAAGCATATCGTGTGCCTTCATAGAGTACTTATGTCCATTGTATCTTATAGAGGTTTAGTGTTTATCTCATAATTTTGGCAGAAGTTATAGGAAACAATGGGCACTAAGCTTGATTTTAGTGTTGCTTTTCACCCTCAGACAGATGGTCAATCTGAGAGGACGATCCAGACACTTGAGGATATGTTGATAGTTGGGATGATCATTTGCCACTAATAAAGTTTGCATATAATAACAGCTACCATAGCAGTATTGAAATGGCACCATATGAAGCTTTGTATAGAAAGAAGTGTAGATCCTCTCTGTGTAAGGATGAAATTGGAGAGAGAGCGTTGACTGGACCTGAGATTATTCAGGAAGCAGGGGAGAAGGTTGTTGTGATTAGAAGGAGGTTAGAGACTGCAGTTAGCAAACAGAAGAGCTATATAGATCCGAGGCACAGAGATATGGAGTTTCAGGTTGGAGACTATGTGTTTCTAAAGGTGTCTCTGATGAAGGGTGTGATGAGGTTTGGTAAGAAAGGGAAATTAGCATCGAGATATATTGGACCGTTCGAGATTCTAAAGAGAGTGGGCATGATTGCATATCGGTTGGCTTTGCCTCCGAATCTGTCTTAAGTGTATCCAGTGTTCCATATCTCGATGTTGAGGAAGTATGTTTTAGACCCTTCGCACGTGTTATAGCCTGAGAGTGTGGAAGTTAATGAAAACCTGACGTACGAGGAGGAACCAGTCGCGATAGTGGACTATCAAGTTCGTCGATTGCATTCCAAGCAGATCTCAATGGTCAAGGTGTTGTGGAAGAGCAACAATGTGGAGGAGCACACGTGGGAGACTGAGGCTGAGATGTGGATGACCTACCCTTACCTTTTTCCTCGATAAATTCCTATTTTTTGTTATTTGAAATTCTATGATGAATTTTTATAAGAGGGGAAGATTATTATAACCTAATATTTTAAATTATTAAAATTTATTTTGGGATATGCAGTGCTAATAATATTTTAAATTTTTATATATTATAATTATTTATGTGTAATTTAATTTTAGTGTGTATATGATTACTTATTTATCTATTAATATTATTATTGTTATTGTTATGAATAATATTAATTGATTTTATTTTAAATATTTTATTGTGTAGAGGAATTAATTTGGAAGTGATTATTATTTAAAAATATTACTGTTGTTGTTGTTGTTATTATTATTATTATTATTATTATTATTATTATTATTATTATTATTATTATATGTGTGTGGGTATTTTGTCTTTTCCTATTTTAATATAAATAAAAAATAGGACAAATGCTTTTCTTTTTTTCGATTCCTCTGTTGCCTCTTTTTTTTTTCTTTTCTTTTCTTCTTCTTCTGTGTGATTCATAGACCCACTGTGCGCCACCCTCAGCCTCCGCCCGCCACCACTGAGCCTCACCATCACCACCTCCCTTTTCCTTCTCCTTCCCGCCACCATTCTTCTTCTCCTACGTGATTTATAAACCCACCGTGCGCCACCCTGAGCCTTCGCCAGCCACCGCCGAGCCTCACCATCACCCACTCCCTCTTCCTTTATCGCCGTCAAAAGCCCCTTTCCTCCTTGTTTTCGGCATGGAACTAAAGAAGTAGTAGCTTCATCACTGCAACACCGACGAAAATTCTGGTAGTTTCAGCTCAAGTTTCTAGGCTCATTCAACTCCTCTCAGTTTGAGCAAGCTTTTTTTCAACTCGGTTCAAGTTAGAAACGTTCAGTAATCAATATATCTTCAAGTTTTAGTTTAGGTATATTTAGGTTTTTTTTTTTTTTTTTTTTAACTTGTTATGGTTTGATTTAAGCTTATTGCTTTTAGAAAAGTTGTTGTGTGAAGCTTAAGCTATTCAAATATATTTTTGTTTACTTTTTCTAAATTATTTTGATTTTCAGGTATTTTGGTTTCTGGTGAGTCACTGTTCCGATGACCCTCGCCGAAAAATTTTTATATTTTGAATAAATTGTTTAGATTATAGTTTATGAAGGAAGTATATTGAAATTGTAATCCAATTATTTATTACGAATTTTTGAAGGTTTATATAAAAATTAATTTTTGAAAAAATTAATATAAATTAGTAAATTTGGTGTTTTAATTGAAATTATTGTTAATTTGTATGTTTTGAATAATTTTGGAATAATAAATAGTATTAAAATAATTTTTATGAATTATTTACTATTTTTAACTAATTAATAATAATTTTATTTACTATTTTTGTGATTAAATGAATTTTTAACTATTTTTATTACATATTTGAACTATTTAAATAATTATTTGTGAATTTTACTATTTATTTTTGAATAATTGAAAAATAAATTTTTATTAATATTATATAATTTATTTGAGATTTATTAACTAAGTTGAAAATAATTAGTTTTAAGGTATTTATTATTTAAATAACTTGAATTGATGTATTTTACTGATTTTTGTGGATTTTAATGATTTTTAACATATTATTATTAAATTATTGATTGTTGCATATTTTAGTTCTCGGTTGGACAAATTGTGTAGTTCGGGGGCCTAACTTGAGACGTTATGTATTTGTGGTTATTTGAAGTGTGTTTGCATGCAGGATCGGCTCTACTTTTAATAAAAAGATGTTCATTTTACAGAAAAGACTCTACCGAATTTTTAATAGAATTCTCATAAAACGTGATGTCAAGTCAATCATGAATTTTTTATTGTTGGTCGAGTTGTGTCCAAATATCGAGTTATTCTCTAGAATTTCTAGAAGTATAAAATTAGGAGTTCGATTCTAATATTGTTATTATTCATTTATTTTCTGTAGTTGCACTGAGACCAAGACCTACTAGACTAGGCTAGTCTACTATGTTTAGAGGAGCACACAAATGTGAGTTATTATTTTATATATATGTTGCATGTAGGATACAAAATTCTGAGCATCCATATTTTCATAATGTATTTAAACATGAATTAATTTACCAAATGATTATGTATATGTTGGTATACTTTTGATATATTTTGGTATATATGTGACAAATATGTTTGGTATATTTTTAGTATATATTCGGTATATTTTAGGTATATACTCAGCATATATTTGGTATATATTCAATATATGCTTGGTATATATTTGGTACAGAAGCGGTATATTTTTTTTTAAAAATGGATGCCATTTATGTTTAAATTATGCATTTATTATTTTAATAATTATACAATTTATTTGAAGGATAGCAGTAGAACGTGCTACGTAGTGGGTTGTACTAGGACTGTTTACGTACAAGTGCGTTAGATTTTAGGGTTGAGATTATGAAAGTTATTTGATTTGAGACTTGATTATTTGATCATTGAGAATTATGGTGAGTAAGTAGTGTGATTGCGGGAGCTCGGTTGACCTAGTGTCTTGGGGCCAATCACACTGACAATGAGACTGCAGGAGCTCGGTTGAAGTAGTTTCTTGGAGCCATTCTACTGTCTAAAAATGGAAAAGAGAAATATTTTAGAATTAAGTAAGCATGTTGGCTAGTGAGATTTAATGATTGAGGTTGCATAATATTTTAGGGTTCTACCTCAATCGTTCACTTAAATAAACTTTTTTTGCATTTATTATTATATAAAAGTGGATTTTAGCATATGTGTGAAATGCCTATATATACATATTTATATTGATGTTTGATTGTATATGACCTTAAGTTGCATATATATATATTATAATAGTTCACTTAGCGAGGTCTGACTCCTCTCATATTTTTTTTTATAGGATATTCTACTTCAGACCTCCCCCGTAGTACTATTCGCCGGACTTTTTCCTCCTCAGATGATTTATATAAATATTGAATTGTTGTTTTCTTATATTTTAGTAATCACTGCAGTAGTAGCGTTGTTGTATTAATTATTGACCTTGTACTTGGACATTGTATGAAGATATTCTTATTATGATATAATATTTAAGATTTACTTTTATATTAAATAAAGTTTTAATTCTAGCATATTTTTATATTATTATTGCATGTGTTTTTATTTTAAGGCTTGCTACGGGTTCCAGATTCGAAAGAATTCCCGTTCTCTAACGCTGGTCATAACTTCTCAGTTTGGGTCATGACAGATTTAAAATAAAATAATAAGTGAAATATGAATACATGACAAAATAATAAGTTGATAATACATAAATAATATCATAGGCTCTCCCCATGTAAGAAGGTAACAAAGGAAAGAAAAGAGGACTAAATTGACTTGTATGGATATGGGTTTTCTTTTCTCTATTGTTATGCAACTCTTTGGCTATGACTACTTCAATATGGACTATTAATAAATTTTTTTATTTCATTTTTCCTATAAATGGTACTAATAAAATTACTTTTCATGTCACTTCCCATATAATTGTAGATAATTAGCTTTTTTGCAAATGTAAGTTGTAGACTGAATTCTTTTTCTTTTCCATTATTTAAAAGCAAGCAATTAAGAATTATAAACAATTTGTTATGAGAGGAAAAATATTTATATCAGCACAACAAATGATAATCATAGATTGTAAATATAATTATAGATAGAATCATGTGAAGTACTTCTTGAGATATGATCAATATAGAAAAACTCAGGGTTGAGAATAAGTACTCCTTAGTGGCCATAAATTAGATTTAATTGGAAAAGAATTTGTTTGTGTTTTGTTTTATTTTCATGTTTCCATTGGATTTGATAAGAAGATAATTTAATTACTAGGATTGGAACATATGATATTTGAATTTCCATCAAACTCCAATTTAAAACTTTGCTATCCCTAATCAAGAATTGTATATAGAATAAAATATTTTTATTTTATTATGATTTTGACTTATAATAAAATAAAATATTTTATTTTTTGAATTTTTCTTATTTTATGTGTATCATTAATTTTATGTTTTGATATCTTTTTAAATAATATCACAAAAAAATTGTAATTTATTGTTAAAATAATATAAACATTTAATAGTAAAATCATATATTGAACCATATAGCATTCAACTAAGTATAGTAAACATCAAAATAAATTAAGTTTAGATGTAATTAATTTTCTTATAAATAAAAAAATAGTTACTAAATTAAATTGATGATTTCTTGAAAAGTAACCGGTTCCTTAGATTTTAAATATATATAAAATAACTTTATGATTAAAATTTGACATTAAACTATCTTAGATTTTACTAAGTAATGTCATAAGTTTGTAATTGCATATCTAGCATTGAACTATCTTTTTTTTTTCACTTTAAAATAGTTTATTTTGAAGAAAGTTTTGCTAATTGTTAGTTTTTTTGTTCTTTTTTTTTTAATTAAAATAAGATCCAAACATTAACCATCATAACATAATATAAAATGCTAACTTTGATAAGATAAATATTGTTTAATACTAAATTAAAATTTTTAAGGACATGTTAAATTTATTAAAACGTGTAAAGTTTAATAATATTTTTTCTAAATTGTAAAAAATGGTAAAATTATTAAAAAGTGTGAAGTACAAAATTTGTTTAGATAATTACACCTATTTTAAATAAAGCAGTAAATAGGAATATAAATACTTGGCAAAATAAGAAGATAATTTGATTTACTAGGATTGAAACATTTCAATATTTAAATTTCCATCAAAACTATAATCTAAAACTTTGCTATTCTAGTTAGGAACTGTTTATAGGTTGATAATAGCTTTAGAAGATCACAAACAGTCACAATCAAAGAATAGCACAAAAATGTGGATTATTTAAACAAATATGGACTTGAACATGTTTTCAGTAAAAAAATTGACCTTTTTTTCCCTTCCTATTTGTAATATGTTTCTCATGTTTGTTGATTCTTGATTGCATCCTTTGTTAATGTGTAGAATCCTCTTGACAACACTTGTATCTTTTATTTTTCTCCAAAAAAAAAGTACAGTTTTTATTTTTATGATTTTGTATAATAATAAAATTTACTTTTTTATTTTTTTAATATTTCATATTTCACGTATATTATAAATTTTATATTTTGATATCTTTTCAAATAACATCACTAAAAATTTGTAATTTAATGTTAAAATAATATACATATTTAATAGTAAAATCATATATTAAACCATATAGCATTCTACTCATTATAATAAACTGCAAATAAATCAAGTTTATATGTAATTAATTTTATTATAAATAAAAATAAATTGTTATTAAATTAAATTTATGATACTTTGAAAAATAACCGGTTAGTTAAATTTAAATCATATAAAAAATAATTTTATCATTAAAATTTAACATTATATTAATATATGTTCGCTCATAAAATAATTACGATATTAATTGATAGAATATTAAAATATGAAACATATGAAATATAGGTAAAATGTTAACATAATTAAATAATTAATTTTGCCATAAATCAAAAACTAAAGAGATTAAAACTATGTTTCCTCTTTTTAATTTTTGGACCACTATGTTATTGATCATTTCGTGCATAAGAAATTATTTAATCTATGCATCCATTAAAAGTGATCTATGCTTGATTATAACATGTTCAACATGTGACACAACTCTTTTCCACCTGAAACATTATTGTTTTCCAAACTAGTTATGTGGGCTTCTAATTTTTTTCATGCAACGTGTTGTAATTTTTCTAAAGAAGTCAATTTTTGTTCAAGAAATACGGTATCGTTTTCTATGTGTAATGGCAAAATTAAAAGTTTTAAAATCTGAAATTTACTATAGATGAACAATGAATTTTGGATTCACATTTATAATTTTAGAATAGATAGTAAAATCCACACACATTTAATAGATCAATGCTAGGGTTATGTAAAACCCGAATCAGATCAAGTACTTAAATAGAACATATTTTGTCAATTAATCCAAAATTAATAGAAGCTTAAAATTTGTTTGTCAATGATTTCTATTTTTTACATTACAAAAGCATGCATTTGTATTTTAGTTTCTTAATTTTTCATTAACTTTCTTGTTATATGCAAATGACATTTATAACTATATAAACATAAATTAACAACAAAACAAAACACGTTTAAATGGGGGTGAAAGAGAAAAAAGTTACAATCTCAAAATAATGGTCAAATAATCAATTAATAAATCATACAAAAAAAGAGAGAAGAATGAAATTACAATCCTTATAGTAATAATTAAATTAATTCACTCTTAGTCTAAGAGTAATCTAAAATCATTAAAATAAAAAAAATCAATAAATATTAAATTAATTAAATAACTAAGTAAAGTTTAAAAGGGTTAATTATTTAAAAATCCTTAACTTTATATCTTTTAATAATTTTAACATCAAATGAAATGTTACGGTCATTTAGTATTGATATGGTACCAAAACTCATTTTAATTAAAAAAAAGAAAAAGAATTTAATTAGTTAGCAAAAGATTTCTCCTTACAACATATTATTTTAAATTGAACAATGTACAGGTTTTTCCACAAATAGAAAGAAAAAAAAAAAGCAAACAAAATCTGCTAGTGGAAATAAAAAGCTTTCTAAAATGACAAATATGCATGAGCATGACAAATTAGATAACGTAAAAATGATAAAATAACAAAAATGTGTGAGCATGTCAAATTAAATAAATCAAATATAACAAATTAAACAGAATTGAAATTTATTGTGGTGGATTTAAATATAGATCAAATAAAATTTATATATACAATGGCAAATGTAAACTATCATGATAAATATGAATAAAATCTAAATATAATCTAGATATATCATGACAAATCTAAACTAAGGCACTATATGATATCTAACCATAAATCAAAACCCATCATGACAGACTAATAGTAATTCTAACAAAATATCATTCTGGTTCAAAAAATATATATATGAAAAATTATATTCAAATATGATGATCATACCCAATAGAATAATCCAACAGTTAAATTAAAAAAAAAATAAAAGAATTGAAAAATATTAACAAAGAGGAATATTGACACTTTGAAATCTTCACCTTTAAATTGGTGGAGATATAGTTTCATATCTTAACCTTTTTGTTGATGTATTTTCTAATACGATGTTATTATAATCACGAACAAACGCAAGCAAATATATTAAATATTTTTAAAAAGCCAATTCAATCAAGTAAAAGATTTGTGATTAGATTTATAAAGTAATGTTTATGATTTAGTCTACTGATTTTAATAATCAAATCCCTAATTCCTAAATCTATATAATCAAAGTAAAGAATTGTTAGAAAGTGAAAAAAAAAATTGAGAAACCATTTATTTTTTATAAATAGTAAACTAAACCAAAAAGAAAAATTGATCACCGTGATTGTTATTTTTGTTATGATTTTGGTGCTTGAAGATACTTTGATGTTCCCTAATAAGAATAAACTATATTTTGTTATAATAATTTACTATTTACAATTGAAACATAATCTAATTACAAAAATTGTAAATTATAGTATATATTCAATGAATGGATCAATCATGTCAGAATTTAATAACACATAGTAGTGTGCTTGCACCAAAGTTTTGTCATTAAGAGCTACATTAAATACCTTTTTCTACATGTTGACATGATATAAATGTCACGATCCGAACCCGAGGGCACATAACCGGCACTAGAGAATAGGTAGGCATAAGACCCCCGAAACTTGTAGTAAGCCTAAATGAAAAGAAAATAAAATCATTCATATTTTAGACTTCAATTAAAAACAGAACATATTATCAAACTGATTTTTCTCAAATTACACAAATTCAACTGCTTAAATAATAATGTGTTTCAACATCTCATATTATAAATTGAACTTAAATCTTATACATGAGTGTGTTTCGTACAAATAAACTACATAATTATGCTTAAACCATCCAAATTCTTAGTACATATACTACTGTAGCAGCCAAGATTAACACACAATACAACTTACAATGACCTACATAAAATAGCCGGTGAAGAAGAAACCCGACGTGGAGGTAGTCTGAGGTCGAACTCCCAAGCTCTTTAAAAAAATAAATTAAGGGGAATCAGACCTCATTGAGTAAGTCAATAAAAAGAGCTGTACGGTTTGAAAACCTTTGAAAACTATATATGTTTATAGTGAAAATAATTTATAATGTATAAGTATAGTTTTTGAAAAATCTCGGTAGAACCCTAAACCCAAAAATCTAAATGGCCAATTAGGTCCACTTATTCCAACTAGACTACCGGTCCCCGAGAGCAAAGGCATCAACCGATGCACCAAGCCGTAGTCATTCACTTAATCAAAATATATGGTACTGGTGGTTCCCGAGAGCAAAGGCATCGACCGAGGCACCCATCCCAGTCCATTATCATCCTTACAATCACTGGCGGTCCCCGAGAGCAAAGGCTTCCACCGAGGCACCCGTCCCAGTTTAACATTCATCAATCATACAATCATCAGATCCATCTCTCAATCTCTACCATGTGCACATAGTCCTGGTGAAGCCCACCAGGTAGCCCGTTCTACCAAAATTTCTCAAAATCGATTTTAAATAATTAAGATGCATTTAAATCTTAAATAATAACATTAAATTAAATAAATCATATAATCAATATAATAGAAATACGAGCGCATGCATTCTTTCAATAAACACACGCACAGATCGTTCTATTGACTTACAGGATGAATGCGAAGGCTGACGACCACTTTTCTGCCTCGGTCTCACGGCTTCCGCTTCGAAATGCTTTAAAAGAAAATAATAATTGACTTTTAAAACATGACTAAGGAATCAAAATCAGCAATCAACAAAATAATGAAATTCCAGACTGACTCGAGGAAGATCGGACAAGACTCGACAGACAGGATAACCTAACTAACGGTAGAAATTTTACGAATATCACGTTTTACGAGAAAATCTATCAAAATTTCGACAGAGTCTCCTCTATAAAACGGACATCTCTCTACCAAAGGTAGAGCTAGACCTGCATAAAAAATGCACTTCTAATAACCACAAACACCCACACTCGAGTCGGGCTCCCAAAACTACAATTTGCCCCGACCGATATCACAACTCAAAAAAAATACCGAGAATTAAAAACATTTATTTCTCAAACACATATTTCCCATACACATATACTAAAAATAAATAAAATTATATAAAATCCCAATTATTCAAAATTAAACAATTAAAATTGCATTCCATCATCAAAATATAAATATAATTATAACCCAAATTAAAACCATTTTAATATATATATATATATATATATATATATATATATATATATATATATATATATATATATATATATATATATATATATTATTTGAAATTTAATATTTAAAATTTACACTACTTAAATAAAAATACCAATTAATTTATAAAAATTGTCTAAACCCTTTAAATATTAATAAAACTAATTAAAACATATATTTTACCATATTTAGTGTAAAATTACATTTTTATCCCCTTAAAATACATACATTACATAATGTTCTATTAATACTAAAAATAATTCCTTAAAATTATTTAATCATCCCAAAAATTATTTTCTCAAAATAAACCTTCCTAATATAATTAAAACATACAATCAACCAAAAATTTTTCTCCCAAAAATATTATTTAATCTAAAAATCACATTTGGCATAAACTCAAAAATATTTATAAAAATAGTATAAAAATCACAAAAATTATAATTTGAGTTCTAAAATTAATAACATTCACTAATAACCTCAATTATTAAAATTTCATAATTTTTTAACCATAATTTTTGAAATTAGCATAATTACCCATTAAATACCTAAAATTTATGTAAATCTCTAATTAACACCAAAAATTTCTAAAACCCTAAATAAAATTAATAAACTCAAAAATACTTAACTATATTTAACCTAATCACTAATTACACTTAAGAATAGAATAAAATCAAGTAATTAAAATGATAAAAATTCAAACAAAATTCTGAAAAATTCAAATAATTCCCAAAAAAAATCCAAATGAGCAATTATCATCCTCATTACACTAACAACACCCTATATTTAGATAATCAACCAAAAATATTCAAGATCAAGGAAGAAAAGGAAAGAAATAGGGTGAGCATTACTCACCTCCAAGCTGCCGAGACAGAGAAGGAGCAAGGGCTCACTGTCATCGAAAAACAGGGAGGGTGGAGCAGCTCAAGCAAGGCAACAACATATGACAGGCGGAGGGAGACGAAGCTGGTGGAAGCTGCTGTCGCGTGCGCATAAAGGACCAGAGCTGACTGCTGTGTGAGGAGAAGGAAGTCCCATCAAGAGGAAGGAGAAGGCAGCAGCAGCAGACCGCTCGAAGAAGGTGGCGAGCGCAGGTCCTCTGGTGAAGGTGAGGGTGGCGCCGGTGAAGGGAGTGTCGGTGATGATGGTGAATGAGGGGGGGGGCGTATGAGACAGGAGATGGGTTTTTCTTCGGGTTCTAATGGGTATATATATATATATATATATATATATATATATATATATATATATATATATATATATATATATATATATACATACATATATATATGTATCATACAACCTACTACTATACACACACTTATAACAATTTAAACCCTACTTAAATATATCTATACACACACACACACACATACACACACACACACACACACACACACACACATATATATATATATATATATATATATATATATATATATATATATATATTTATAGACACACATATAGACAATAAATTTAATATAATTTAAAATAGCACATATAATAATAATAATCATAAAATATAATATGATGAAAAGTAATTATTAATAATATGATTTGATAAAAATACCCCTTTTTATTTAAGTAAATATATAGGGTATTACAGTCTCCCCTACTTATATGAATTCATCCCCGAATTCAAGAAAAGAAAGAAAGAAAAATTATGAGGTTAAGAGGGAAAAAGATACGGGAATGAAACTCGCATCTCGGCTTCAGTTTCCCAAGTGCAATCCTCTACGGAATGGTTACTCCATAGCACCTTCACCATCGGTATCTCCTTAGTTCACAGCTGTCGGATTTGGCGATCTACAATCGCCACCGAGTACTCCTCGTAAGTCAAATCGTCGCTAAGCTCTACGGTTTGAGGTTGCAACACGTGAGACGGATCAGGGATGTATTTTCTCAGCATGGACACATGAAATACATGATGGATTCTCGACATTTCTAGTGGTAACACCAACCTATACGCCACTTCACCCACTCTAGACCGAATCTCAAACGGTCCAATGTATATGGGGCCTAGCTTACCTTTCTTGCCAAATCTCATAACTCCTTTCATTGGACACACCTTCAGGAACACCATGTCTCCAACCATGAAGGATACATCCTTCCTCCTAGGGTCAGCGTAGCTCTTCTGTCTACTGAAGATTGTCTTCAATCACTGCTGAATAATGGGGACTTTCTCTAAAGTGATCTGCACCAACTCTGGTCCCGTTAACTGCCTCTCACTAATCTCCCAACACAAAGGTGATCTACACTTTCTACCATATAGTGCCTCATACGGAGCCATCTCGATGCTAGCATGATAGCTGTTATTATAAGAAAACTCAATCAATGGCAAGTGGGAATCCCATCGTCCTCCAAAATCCATTACACACATCCTCAGCATATCTTCTAGTGTCTGGATGGTCCTCTCGGACTGACCATCTATCTGAGGGTGGAAGGCCGTACTGAAATCCAATTTGGTACCCAAGGCCTTGTGTAATTCTTGCCAAAAGACTGAGGTAAAGGTGGCCCCTCTATCCGATACTATGCTCACAGGTACTCCATGTAGATAAACAATCCTATTGATATAAAGTCTTGCCAATCTATCAGTAGAGTACGTCTTCTTTATAGGTAGAAAGTGTGTTGACTTAGTCAACCGGTCAACAATCACCCAAATAGCATCATAACCTCTAGTAGTCCGAGGTAGCCCAGTCACGAAATCCATGGCTATCATATCCCATTTCCATTCAGGAATCAGCATGGGTTGTAACAGTCCCGAGGGTCTCTGATGTTCAAGCTTTACTTACTGGCAAGTCAAGCACCTGGATACAAACTCTGCAATGTCCTTCTTCATTCCATTCCACCAATATATATCCTTCAGATTATGATACATCTTGGTAGAACTCGGATGAACTCTATATGCAAAAAAATGTGCTTCTTCCATAATCTCCTTTCTCAAGTCATCAACATTTGGCACACAAATCCTAGTGCCCAACCTCAATACACCTTCTCTGTCAATCATAAAGTCCCGTGACTGCCCTTGTTGCACTTCATACATAATCCTCTGCAACTGGGGGTCTCTACTTTGAGCTACCTTAACCCGATCCAAGTATACTGATCGTACACTGAATTGAGCTAAAAGGCACTTTCGGGTAACCTTCATCTGCAACCCTTGATCGATTAACCCATGCAACTCTTTGATAATGGGCCTTCTCTCTGTGCTAATATAGGCAAGGCTGCCTGTTGATTTTCTACTCAAGGCATCCGCAATAACATTCGCCTTGCCTGGATGGTATAAAATGGAGCAATCATAATCCTTAAGGAGTTCCATCCATCTCCTCTGCCTCAAATTCAAGTCCCTTTGCTGGAAAATATATTTCAAGCTCTTGTGATCAGTGTATATCTCACACGTCACCCCGTACAAGTAATGCCTCCATATTTTTAAAGCAAACACCACGGCTGCCATCTCTAAGTCGTGAGTAGGATAGTTCTGCTCGTGCTTCTTCAACTGCCTCGAAGCATAAGCAATCACTTGGCCATTTTGCATCAACACACAGCCCAATCCTACTCTGGAAGCATCACAGTACACTGTATAACCTTCATTCCCAGAGGGTAAAGTTAGAATTGGAGCCGACATCAACAAGTCCTTCAATAACTGAAAATGCTCTTCGCATTTGTCCGTCCATACAAACTTAGCATTCTTCTGGGTCAACCTTGTCAAAGGTGCAGCAATTCTAGAGAAGTCCTTCACAAATCTTTTGTAATAGCTTGCTAGACCCAGGAAACTCTGTACTTCCCTAACTGTAGTCGGCCTTGGCCACTCTGTAATAGCCTCTATCTTTTTAGGGTCCACCTGTATGCCATCTCGAGAAACCACATGGCCTAGAAATGCCACTTGATGCAACCAGAACTCGCACTTTGAAAATTTGGCATACAACCTGTGCTCTCTTAAGGTTTGAAGTACCCTTCTCAGATGCATCACATGCTCAGCCTCACTCTTAGAATAAACCAAGATATCATCAATGAAAACTATCACAAACTGATCCAAGTATGGCCTGAATACCCGATTCATCAAGTCCATAAAGGTTGCTGGAGCATTAGTCAACCCAAAGGACATTACTAAAAACTCATAATGGCCATATCTTGTTCGAAAGGCTGTCTTGGGCTCATCACCTCTTCTGATTCTCAACTGATGATACCCAGATCTCAGGTCTATTTTAGAGAAGCATGTAGCACCTTGAAGTTGATCAAACAGGTCATCGATCCTCGGAAGTGGGTACTTGTTCTTGACGGTGACCTTATTCAACTGCCTGTAGTCGATACAAAGTCGAAGGCTATCATCTTTCTTCTTCACGAACAACACCGGAGCACCCCAAGGCGATGTACTGGGTCTGATGAATCCCTTATCAAGCAACTCCTACAACTGCTCTTTTAGCTCCTGTAGTTCAACTGGTGCCATTCTGTAGGGTGGCATAGAAATAGGATCCGTACTAGGTATGACATCGATACAGAACTCTATCTCTCTGTCTGGTGGTAATCCTGGTAATTCTTTAGGAAAGACATCCAGAAATTCACACACCACTGGCACCTGCTCAATTGCCACGTTCTCCTTCTCAACATCTCTTACCACTACCAAGTAACCCTGACAATCCCTTCTAAGCATCTTCTGGGCTGTAATGGCAAAAATGAGATTATGAGGCATGGATCTCTTTTCACCCTCAAAATAAAATTCTTCTTCATCTGGAATTCTGAACACCACTTCTTTCTCTCTATAATTCACTGAAGCATAATACCTCGACAACCAATCCATGCCCAAAATGACATCGAATTCCAGTACGTCAAGCAATACTAAGTCCGCCCATAGTTCTCTACCATCAACTATCACCGGACACGAAGGAAAGAAGACACCTGTCTCCAACTCGTCACTAAGAGGAGTTGAAACAGATAGAGGAAAGGACAACCTAGAAGGCTGCCACTCGATTCTCAAAGCGAACACAGGAGAAATGAAGGAATGTGAAGCACCAGGGTCACACAACACTCTAGCATCGCATGCACAGACTGAGAGAATACTTGCTACCACTGCATTCGAAGTATGAGCATCCTGTGGTGTCAAAGCGAACACTCGAGCCTGACCACGACCTGCCTGCTAAGAAGTCGAAGGCTGCACAAAACCACGTCTGCTAGGTCTACCAACTGAACCTCGTCCCTGCTGACTCATAGGCTGAGGCGATCTCTACTGTGGCTGTATGGGTGCTCGATACTGCTGAGGCATCGGATAGTAGGGTTGAGCCACTTACGAAGATGAACCCTGAATCTACTGTGGCTGATAACTGGAGTGAGGACAAGCTCTGGCAAGATGTCCAACCTGCCCACATCTGAAGCAAGCGCCCGTCAACATATGACACGGGCCCTGATGAAATCATCCGCAACTCGTGCAAGCACTGGCTCCTGACCCAAAACTACTCTGCCCGAAACTCTGCCCACTACTGCTGCTACTAACTCTTGTACCGAATCTGGGACCCCTACCACTCCTTCTATTTAAGGTGTACCCATGTCGGCCAACTCGGTGAGTCCTGGACCTCCTACCACTCTGCTAAGAGCTACCCGCAGCCTGCTAACTTGATCTGTCGATGTGAAATGCTGGTTGTTGGTACCCAGGAGCTACACCATAACCACTGCCCCTGATCATATAAGGATCTATCATGGTGCCCTGGCGGATATGTTGCCTCTCAATCAAACGGGCCTCCTCAATCACACTCTCTAGGGTGCGGTCCTCGGTGCGCATACCAATAAAAGTGGGTCCCAATCCAGTAATATATAGCTCCACTGCTATGTAAGGGTCCCTCCTGATATCTTCTGCATGTCGGGACAGCCTATTAAACTCTCTGGTATAGTCCTCCACTGACCTATCGCCTCTAGTGATGTGGAGTAGCTGCCACCTATAGGCATCTTTGGTGGCTGGAGGACAGAAAAATCTCAAAAAGCGGTCCTTAAACTCTGGCCAAGTCAGCTCATGCATCGATGGCTGAATCGACTGCATAAACCAATCCTGAGCAGCCGCCTGAACCGATAACTCCACAATCATAATCCTCTGATAATCCGTGTGCCCAGTCCTGGTGCGTGCCTCAATCGCATTAATGAAGTCTAAGGCATCACCCGTACCGTCAAAAGAAACTCTACTGATCCAAGAGTAAAGAAGGGCTGCTTCAGTGTCTGACATCCCCTGGTTCCTCTGCTGAAGCATCTATTGTACAAGGGGCATCGCCTGATTCAATGCTGCTAGACCCTGATTAATCCCTGCCAGTCCAGCTGCAAAGGTTGTAGGGTCAACAGCTGGGGCTTCAGGCTCGAATGGCTGCTGATCAGGAATCTCAGCTGCAGCTACCCTGGCTCGACCTCTACCTCTACCTCTGCCCCTACGACGTGGAGTAGGAAGGGGAGCCTCATCATGCACAGACTGCTCATCAAACCTAAAGGTCGGATCAACATCGGGGTCGGTACGCACACGCCTCATTCTGAAAAGAAGACAAGGAAAAATCGAATTCAAAATGGGGTAAGAATATTTAACGCAATGCGGAATTAGAAACAAGAACATCTCAAAGACAATTATCAATCCTAAAGCTGCAATAGTTACATAGAAAGACAGACATGGACAATCAATCAAACTTATGCTCTGATACCAACTTTGTCATGACCCGAACCCGAGGGCACGTTACCGGCACTAGGGAATGGGTAGCCATAAGGTCCCTGAAACCCGTAGTAAGCCTAAAGGAAAAGAAAATAAAACCATTCATATTTTAGACTTCAATTAAAAACAGAACATATTATCAAACTGATTTTTCTCAAATTACACAAATTCAACTGCTTAAATAATAATGTGTTTCAACATCTCATATTATAAATTGAACTTAAATCTTATACATGAGTGTGTTTCATACAAATAAACTACATAATTATGCTTAAACCATCCAAATTCTTGGTACATATACTACTGCAGCAGCCTAGATTAACACACAATATAGCTTACAATGACCTACGTAAAATAGCAGGTGAAGAAGAAACCCGACGTGGAGGTCGTCTGAGGTCGAACTCCCAAGCTGCTGAAAAAAATAAATTAAGGGGAATCAGACCTCACTGAGTAAGTCAATAAAAAGAGTTGTACGGTTTGAAAACCTTTAAAAACTATATATGTTTATAGTGAAAATAATTTATAATGTATAAGTATAGTTTTTAAAAAATCTCGATAGAACCCTAAACCCAAAAATCTAAATGGCCAACTGGGCCCACTTATTCCAACTAGACTACCGGTCCTCGAGAGCAAAGGCATCAATCGAGGCACCAAGCCGTAGTCATTCACTTAATCTAAATATATGGTACTGGCAGTTCCCGAGAGCAAAGGCATCGACCGAGGCACCCATCCCAGTCCATTATCATCCTTACAATCACTGGCGGTCCCCGAGAGCAAAGGCTTCCACTGAGGCACCCGTCCCAGTTTAACATTCATCAATCACACAATCATCGGATCCATCTCTCAATCTCTACCATGTGCACATAGTCCTGGTGAAGCCCACCAGGTAGCCCGTTCTACCAAAATTTCTCAAAATCGATTTTAAATAATTAAGATGCATTTAAATCTTAAATAATAGCATTAAATTAAATAAATCATATAATCAATATAATAGAAATACGAGCGCATGCATTCTTTAAATAAACACACGTACAGATTGTTATATTGACTTACAGGATGAATGCGAAGGCTGACGCCCACTTTTCTGCCTCGGTCTCACGGCTTCCGCTCCGAAATGCTTTAAAAGAAAATAATAATTGACTTTTAAAACATGACTAAGGAATCGAAATCAACAATCAACAAAATAATGAAATTCCAGACTGACTCGAGGAAGATCGGACAAGACTCGACAGACAGGATAACCTAACTAACGATAGAAATTTTACGAATATCACATTTTACGAGAAAATCTATCGAAATTTCGACAAAGTCTCCTCTGTAAAACGGACATCTCTCTACCAAAGGTAGAACCAGACCTGCATAAAAAATGCACTTCTAATAACCACAAACACCCACACTCGAGTCGGGCTCCTAAAACTATAATTTGCCCCGACCGAGATCACAACTCAAAAAAAACATCGAGAATTAAAAATATTTATTTCTCAAACACATATTTCCCATACACATATACTAAAAATAAATAAAATTATATAAAATCCCAATTATTCAAAATTAAAAAATTAAATTTGCATTCCATCATCAAAATATAAATATAATTATAACCCAAATTAAAACCATTGTAATGTATTTTATATATATATATATATATATATATATATATATATATATTATTTGAAATTCAATATTTAAAATTTACACTACTTAAATAAAAATACCAATTAATTTATAAAAATTGTCTAAACCCTTTAAATATTAATAAAACTAATTAAAATATATATTTTACCATATTTAGTGTAAAATTACATTTTTATACCACTAAAATACATACATTACATAATGTGCTATTAATGCTAAAAATAATTCCTTAAAATTATTTAATCATCCCAAAAATTATTTTCTCAAAATAAACCTTCCTAATATAATTAAAACATACAATCAACCAAAAATTTTTCTCCCAAAAATATTATTTAATCTAACAATCACATTTGGCATAAACTCAAAAATATTTATAAAAATAGTATAAAAATCACAAAAATTATAATTTGAGTTCTAAAATTAATAACATTCACTAATAACCTCAATTATTAATATTTCATAATTTTTTAACCATAATTTTCGAAATTAGCATAATTACCCATTAAATACCTAAAATTTACGTAAATCTCTAATTAACACCAAAAATTTCTAAAACCCTAAATAAAATCAATAAACTCAAAAATACTTAACTATATTTATCCTAATCACTAATTACACTTAAGAATAGAATAAAATCAAGTAATTAAAATGACAAAAATTCAAACAAAATTCTAAAAAATTCAAATAATTCCTAAAAAAAATCCAAATGAGCAATTATCATCCTCATTACACTAACAACACCCTATATTTAGATAATCAACCAAAAATATTCAAGATCAAGGAAGAAAAAGAAAGAAATAAGGTGAGCATTACTCACCTCCAAGCTGTCGAGACAGAGAAGGAGCAAGGGCTCACTGTCACCGAAAAACAGGGAGGGTGGAGCAGCTCAAGCAAGGCAACAGCACATGACAGGCGGAGGGAGACAAAGCTGGTGGAAGGTGCTATCACGTGCGCATAGGGGACCAGAGCTGACTACTGTGTGAGGAGAAGGAAGTCCCATCGCGAGGAAGGAGAAGGCAGCAGCAGCAGACCGCTCGAAGAAGGTGGCGAGCGCAGGTCCTCTGGTGGAGGTGAGGGTGGCGCCGGTGAAGGGAGTGTCGGTGATGATGGTGAATGGGGGGGGTGTGAGGCAGGAGATGGGTTTTTCTTCGAGTTCTAATGGGTATATATATATATATATATATATATATATATATATACACACACATATACATACATATATATATGTATTATACAACCTACCATTATACACACACTTATTACAATTTAAACCCTACTTAGATGTATCTATACACACACACACAAATAGGGTTTAAGTAGGGTTTAAGTAAGTGTATAGATATATCTAAGTAGGGTTTAAATTGTAATAAGTGTGTGTATAATGGTAGGTTGTATGATACATATATATATGTATGTATATGTGTGTGTATATATATATATATATATATATATATATATATATATATATATATATATATATATATATATATATATATATATATATATATATATATTTATTTATTTATTTATTTATTTATTTATAGACACATAAATAGACAATAAATTTAATATAATTTAAAATAGCACTAAAAATAATAATAATCATAAAATATAATATGATGAAAAGTAATTATTAATAATATGATTTGATAAAAATACCCCTTTTTATTTAAGTAAATATATAGGGTATTACAATAAAAAGCAATGGAGCATCTTTCGTGATAGTATAAATTACATCGTTATTTTTTCTTAATGTTCTTCTAAATTTTGTTTCAATGCCTTTAAAATATTTTAAGTAGTGCATTATAATCTCATTTGAAATTTGCCATTCTACTATTCAACCTTCAAGATAAGTCCTATTTCTGACATTAAACTTAAAAGCCAACAAGCACCTAAAATTATCTAAAGATCATGAATGTGAAGATTAAACAATAAAATAAAATAGATTAAAGAGTAATGGAAAAGAAAAATGTTAAAATAGAAACCTCTCTATTGGGTACATTCATCAATAATGTATAGGCCCTACTAATGTTGCTTCCTTTGCCAAATGAATGACTAAGTGTAGCATAATAGTGAAAAAAGATGGCAAAAAGATCTTCTCTAAACAACAAAGTATCTCCATTATTTGCACCTCTAATTCTTCAAGTTGACTTATTTTGAGAACCTTAGAACATAATTCTTGAAAATAAATAGATAAATCAATTACTACTTTCTCAAAGCTATAGGTAATAAATCTTGCATCAAAATTTGACAATTATAACTTTTCAGTTTTACACATCTTAAAATGTTCAAAAAATAACTATTTGGCACTTTTGGTCTTTTCAATTTTCCTAACACATGTTCTTTTTAAAAGAGAATAACGTGTAACAATTAGAGGGTATGTATGTTCTCCTATTTTCTAGTTGCACAGGATAAAGCTCCTTCCTTATATTCATTTCGTTAAGGTCTTTATAAGCCTTTAAATTATCTTTTATTTTGCCTTTAATATTCAAAAGGGTACCTATTATATTATCACATATATTTTTCTTGCTATGCATAAGATCAAGATTATGTCTAACCAAATTAAACTCCTAATATGATAGCATGTATAATATACTTTCTTCTTTCATGATGAACTCTTATCGACAACTTCACCTTTTATATCCCTTATAATTACTTCTCCATTTAATCACTTTAAAGCCATGGATCAGTTTATTATTGTTGGTTCTTTTCTTAACTCTTTGTTACCATTAAAATTGTGCTTATAACATCTGAATGGATGATCTGAATATAAAAATCAATAATGACGCATAAAGCAATACTTTCCACTTTTATTTATCCATTTTGAGCAAGTACCAAAGCCACAAGATGGAAAATCATATTTACCTTTTATATTCCAACTCGAAACCATCTCATATGTACAAATATAATTAATGGTCCACATTAGTGCATCATACAGTTGAAAATTATTTTTTCTATGTACATCATAATTTTCTATAGCTATAGTCCATAAATCCTTTAACTTATTAATTAAAGGCTGCAAAAAAATGTCAATATTTTTTTTAGGAGACTTTGGTCTAGGAATCAGTAAAGAAAGGATGAAAGATAATTGTTTCATACATTACCATGGAGGTAAATTATATGTAAATAGTACAACTGGCCATATACTATATGAAATACTCATAGTTTAAAATGGATTAAAGTCATTAATAGCTAAACCAAGTCCAACATTACATGGTTCTTTCGAGAAATTCTTGTATCAATTATCAAACTCTTTCCAAGCAATGCAATTGGTAGGATGCCTTAAATATTCATCAGCATTATGTTCATTATAGTGCCATCGCATTAAATATGTTGTTTTAGAATAAAAAAACAATCTTTGCAATATAGATTCAAGAGGAAAGCACCTTAAAATCTTGTTAGGCTACTTTTTCTTTTTTACTTAGTAATATACATGTATTATCATCAAAATTATTTTCCTCTTCTAGCCACCTAGAAACACCACATATTGAATACACTTGGTCATTAACGTTTTCCTTCCAAAATAACATGCAATTATTTAGACATACATGAATTTTCTCATAACCAAGGCCTAATTCATGAATGATCTTTTTGAAATCATAAGATGAACTTGCTAACTATTCTCCCTATAGTCTTGTTTCTCTTAGTTCATCAAGTAACCTTTTGAATGATTTGTTACTCCACCCATTCATGCACTTCTTATGAAATAAATCTAAAATAAAGGATAATTTATTGTGTTTATTACACCACTTCAAAATTTTTTTTTTATTGTTTTTCTCCAAAAGACCATAAAACTTCATTGCTTCCTTATTCCTCATTCAATTTTTCAACTTTAGGTTGCATATTTCTATGAGCAAAACAGTTATAGTATTCCACCCTCTCTCTAATTAAACATTCTTCTCCAATGCAAAAGAGTCATAGTCTTCCACCCTCTCTCTAATTAAACATTCTTCTCTAATGTTTATATGGCCAACTGTTATATCTTCAAGGAATTATTGAATGCCAACTTGTGCATCTAAACCATGTTCTCCAACATTTAAGTGTAAGCATTTAGATTAATGACTTTCTATATTTCATGAAATAGTTTCTAAATAGCTTTTTGGTTATAATAGAAGTTTAAAATTTTTAAAGTGCATAACCTATGAAATTTTTTCTCACCATCATTGATTTTTTAGAAAAATACATATCCTAGGAAGTTTAATTTTGAAAAAGGATAACATATTACTAATTTATTACAATTGTTGTTTTACCATTATGATGGAGATATACTTTTATTAATATTATATAGTTAAAGTTTATAAGTTGGGGTTGGTAGAAGCACTTCTATGGTGCCTCTCCCTTAGTGTTAATCAAGTTGAGTTTGATGCTAAAAAAATTGTTCATATGGTGAACATAGAGAATGAGTTATTTTCAGACATGCATTCTAATGATTATTGGTTGTTAGTTTCTAAAACAATAGGGTAATGATTATTTTTTCAGATTTGTAAAGAGGCATGCTAATAGGTGTGCTCATTATATTGCTAGAGCAACTCTTTTTAAAGCTTGTCACTATGTTTCTTTTTGTAACCTCCTGAATTTCTTAAGGAGAGTATACAATTTGATATTTTGCATTCATAAAATTTTACTTCCATTTCAAAAAAAAAAAGTAAGTTTTATAAGTTGATATTTTATATAGCAACAATTTAAAGTCCAAAAAAATATAAACAACATTCATATATGGCTATCAAAAAACAAAGAACAAGCAAAAATGATAAAAAAAAAAGCACTAAATAAACAACTACAAACTTATAATGTCACTAGTTCAATAGATAATTATTTCTTATACATAAAAAACCATAAATATATAGTGAGATTTCAATTTGTACAGTAAACTTTTTAAATGCAGCCTGAGAATATGAGTTATTATGATACATGATTGACCAGATAATTCAAGTAGATCTTGTTATCATGATATATATTGGTTGGGAATTATTAATCTTGACATTTTTCAAGCAGAGGTAGACAATTAGTTATATGTCATAATTCATGAAATGCAAATTGATGATGAATTAAAGCCACATGACTATCTCATTCAAGAAAGTGAAATAGAGAACATTATAACATATAACCAATGCCAAAAAATTCAAAAAAAAAACATTATGGCAATTTTAGGCCTAATGAATGGAAAAAAGAACGAGTATATTCCAACATTTTTCAACTAAACAATACTTAATTACACAGACAAGTAGAACTTAAGGTAAAGATGAACTTTATTATTTTGATTGTAAGAGAAAAAGGATGATTATATACCTTATTAAAGCATAATAGATATTTGATAAAAATCTAATCGTCACAAATCTTAAAAACACAATACTCTAATGCCTTGAATTACATCTTAGATAACTTAAGTTGGAAACCTATAAAAAGAATTAAATTAAATTTTATTTTTTTTTTGTACATAACAGAAGGAGGAAACACATATAAAAGAGAAGTAGCAACATGGTGAATAGATAAAAGATTTGAAAAAAATAAGAATTGACTAAGTTGACTCAAACACCTAACTTTCCCCAAACCCTAAATTATTTGAATTCTTATTAATAATATAAAGATAAAAATTAAAAGAATCCTACAAAAAAAGTGCTAACGGTACAAACATCCATGTAAAGCAAATTAAAATTCTTCATATTTTATAAAGACAACAAAAAAATGAAGTGATTTTCCCTTTCTCCACATATTATAAAGATAAAAAAAAAATTCCCTTTTTGGATGTCTATAAGTGTTAGGATTTAATTGAATAGCCAATCTTATTCTATTGCTATTTTTTCTACCATTTTTGGTGCACCACAATCAAATAGCTTTCAAAATAGCCAATTTTATTTTATTGTTGTTTCTTCTACCATTCTTGGTACGCTCTACTATTTTTATTTGCTAAATGTTGTTGTTTGCTTCTTCTTTTTTTCTAGTCTATTGATGGCCTCAACTTTTGTAGGTTTTGTGTTTATGTGCTATCTAATTGATTTCTCTAATGTTCCTTGTATTTTTAGAAATGGGTTTTTCATCAATTAAGATTAGCCTAAGTGGTTTTCCCCCTAAATATTTAATAAAACATAAAATCTTTTATCACAACCCAAAACTCGAGAGTCATTACCAACCCTAGGGAATGAGAATTTGCAAGAATTTGGAACTCGTAGCAAGCATAAAATATAGAAACTCAACAAATATAACCATAAACATGCCTCAGAATTAAAACTTTTTAAAACATAAAGAAATCTCCATATCATATCATAATAAAATATGTTCACACAAAAATTCAAATATAAAACCTCTATCAATAACCATATAAAATACTATAACAAGACATACTACTATTATAGCGTCTACTAAATATAAGGAGTGATAGTTCAAAATTTAAATAAGTCAATCGATGATGAATTGGTTTGGTCTATGAGAAGTCTGATGAAAAGGATCATGAAAAATAACTAGGAGGGTCAGATCTCATTAAGTGAATCATTATTTTATATATATATATATATATATATATATATATATATATATATATGCATGCAATCTAAGGACACATACATTCAAACATCAATAAAATGATATTTATATATTTATATTTATTTATTTTATACATACATTTCATATAGATGCTCAAAATCACATTTTATGACAAACAAGTAAATGCAGAAAGATTTTAGGTAGAGGATCATAATAGAACCCTAAAATTTCCAACAACCTAAAATCACTGAGCCTTATTGGCTAATAGACTCACTTAAATCCAAAAATATTTTTCTTCTCAAATTTGACAGTGGACTGGCCCCAAGACACTGAGTCAACCAAGCTCCCACAACCATACCACTCTCTATTCACAATCTTAATAATCATCTTAACCATATCTTAAATCAATAAAAATTTCATAGCCCAGCATCTAGTGTACTACTGCGTAATAATTTTAGTGTAGCCTACTAGGTAGTATGTTCTACAGCTATTCTCTAAAGCATCATTTCATAAATAAAATAATGAAATTCATATTAAATATAAGTAACATCCAAATTACATAAATAAATATTCACCTTTATATATATGCAAACATATATAAGTAGTAACAGTAACAATCAACATTTAATGCAATATAACATAATAAAATTCATATTTATTAAAAATATGGATGCCAATAATATTTTCTACATACAATACATATATATAGTAATAACTCACAGGTGAAATGTACTCCTCTATGATGACTCGACTGGCCTTGTTTTGTATGCCTTAGTCTCGACATAACTCTAGAAAAATAATAATAAATTAATTAGGATAAAAATTCTAATCGTATATATTCTAGATTTCTAAGGAAAGACTCGATCTAAACACAACTCTAATAAAAAAACTCAAAACTTAAAACAGACTGATGTCACGTTTTATAAGAAATCTATTGAAAATTCAACAAAATCTCCTTTGTAAAACAGACATCTCTCTACTAAAAGTAGAGTCATTCCTGCACGAAGAAATACTTCAAAATATTCCAAACCTCAACAACTTGGGTTGAGCCCTTGAACTACAATTCATGCCCAACTAAGAACCAATGTCACAAAATGTACAATAAAATAATATAATTTCCTCAAATCATCAAAATATATCATAAAAATATTAAAGAAATTTATTTTCCAAATAAATAATAAAATTCTAATTCACAAATAATAATTGCCAATAAAATCCATTAATGGAATAAAATTTCCATTTTACAAATAAATTAGCACAAATTGCAAATAATTATTAAAATCACTTATTATCATAAAAATAATAAAATGCTCATTTAGGCTGAAAAGATAATAAATAAATTTATTATTCATTTAATTTCCCAAAATTACTACTAATTAACTAATAACTGCAAAATAATCATAAAAATTATTTTTATACTTTTGTTGTTTAAAAATAGTTTAAAACAGTATAATTATCTACAATTTTAATTAAAATTAAATAATTCACCAATTTCTAATAATTTTCCAGAAACACATTTTTATACATAATCTTACAAAATTTATATCTTAAATTCTATAAATAATTTTACAAAATTTTTTTAATAAAGTTTAATCTACATAATATATATAATTTATTAAAAATATAAAAGTTTTTTGGCCCTGGTACTATTCGAAACAGTAATATGAATAGTATTTGACACCCAAAAAATTCAAAAAATTATGCAAAATACATTAAAAGAAAGATCTCAACCTCAATTTCAATAATATACTAACCATCAAACCTAATAAAATCAAATTCAAACTCAATTTAACCAAATTAACTAAAAATAACCTAAAATCAAATTACCAAAATTGGAATTGTTCTTAATGTTACCTGGTCAAATTGACTTAGGGGAATCGAAGCTTGAAGGGAGAGCTTTCAATCAACACCGGCGACATTATCAATGGTGATCAAAATCATCACCGGTGGTCGGAATCACCGTCGGTGAGCCCTTTTGTAATCCAATAACTAACCAAAATTAAGAGAGAGAGAGAAGGAGGGGCTGCCGGAGGTGTTGGCATGCTGGCAGCGACATGAGCTGTCTGGCATGGTGAGGGAGTGGAGGTGGCATATGGGTGGTGGTGGCTCTATCGGTGGGGGGAAGAAGAAATAAGAAAGGAAAAGAAAAGAAAAAAGGTGAAGAAGAAAAAGATGTGGCAGTAGCCACATTTTACTTCTTTTTTTTTTTAGTGTGTGTGTGTGTATATATATATATATATATATACATACATACTTAAATATATACACTAAATTAATAATTTTACTAAAATACTCTTAATAATAAATTTTATTAAAAATATTCATTTAATACTAATTGAATAAAATAATATTTAAAACTCAATAATTCCCTTTTTAATTTAATAAATAAAAAAATATGGGTCATAACAATGTTCCCCCCAAAAAAAAATTTGTCCTTGAATTTTAACAAATAAAAAGGAATATAAAGTTTATCGAGGAAATAGAAAAGGATATGCTAGCCGCATCTCTACCTTAGTCTCCTACGTGTGCTCTTCAACATTATTGCTCTTCCACAAGACTTTGACCATCAAAATCTGCTTAGAATATAGCTGTCAAACTTGATAGTCAATAATCGCAACTGATTCTTCCTCATACATCATACCTTCATTCACTTCCACACTTTGAGGCTGCAAAATATGTGAATTTTCACTAAACTCTCAATAGGCAACCTTGCCAACTCTCTCTAAACTCTCAAAAGGCCCTATGTATCTTGGTGCTAATTTTCCCTTATTGCCTAATCTCATTACATCCTTTATTGGTGACACCTTAAAAAAGACATAATCCCCAACTTGAAATTCCACATCCTTACACTTCAGGTCTGTATAACTCTTCTGTCTGCTAGCTACTATTTCCAATCTCCTTCTGATCAAGGCGACCTTCTCAGATGTGTCCTGGATAATTTTCAGTTTAGTTAATTCTCTTTCCTTAACTTCATTCCAATATAAAGGAAATCTATACTTCCTTCCATACAAAGCTTTATATGGTGCCATCTTAATATTGCTATGGTAGCTATTATTATAAGAAAACTCTTCTAATGACAGATGATCATCCCAACTTCCTTCAAGATCCATTACACACATTCTCAATATATCTTTAAGTGTTTGGATCATTCTCTTAGATTGACCATCCATCTGAGGATGAAAGGCAGTACTAAAGTCAAGCATGGTACCTATTACTTTTTGAAACTTCTACTAAAATCGAGATGTAAACACCGAACCTTTATTAGAAATAATGGAAACAGGCACCTTATAAAGATACATAATATTCTTAATGTATAGCCTCGCTAACTTCGCCACTAAAAAGTAGCTTTAACTGGCAGAAAGTGAGTTGACTTAGTTAACCTATCCACTATCACCCATATAGAATCGTATCCATCCTTTGAACGAGGTAACCTTGTTACAAAATCCATGGTGACTCTCTCCATTTCCACTTAGGGATCGAAAGAGATTGAAGCTTCCCAGAAGGCTTCTAATGCTCTACCCTCACTTACTAATAGATTAAGCACTTAGAGACAAATTTAGCTACAATCCCACTAGTAAAAATCCTTAATATTATGGTACAACTTAATGGAACCATGATGTACACTGTAGGCTACAAAATGAGCTTTTTCCAATTTCTCTTCTCTCAAATTATGCACATCAAGAACACATAATCTCCTACTGATCCATAGCACACCTTTATCATCGAGATTAAAATTAATGAACTTCACTTCGTGAACTTTCTCTACAAGCTCAAGCAAATCAGGATCTCGACTCTAAGTTTCTTTAATGTTGTCCCTTAATACTGATCTAACTTTGAACTGAGCTAACAATCCTCCTGACTTGGTTACCTTCATCATCAAACTTTAGTCCACCAACTTATACATCTCTTAGATCAATGGTCTCCTCTCCATACTGATATGAGTAAGACTACTCAAGGACTTCCTACTCAAGGCATCTGCTACCACATTAGCCTTGCCTGGATGGTATAAGATATCACAATCATAATCCCTCAAAAATCCTAGCCATCTTCTTTGTCTAACTGCTAAAAGATATACTTCAGGCTTTTGTGGTTAGTATAGATTTTACATGTTACCCCATACAAATAATATCTCAAAATCTTGAGAGTAAAGATTACAATGGTCATCTATAGGTCATGAGTAGGATAGTTCTACTCGTGCTTTTTCAACTGCCTGGAAGCATAAGCCACTACCCTTCTGTTAGTGATATGCACTAGGTCAATCATTTGTGATTATGTATTGACTTTCTTATTTTATTAATAAAGAGGTATTATATTATCATTTGATTTTATGATAATTACATGAATGGTTAATTCTTACTAAAGCCATCAAGTATGTGACTTGATAGTAAAACCCTTAGATTAAAATAAGAGTTCTATTCTAATTATCCCTAGCCATTTATTCATTATATGAATATTAAAGTATTAAGGCTAGTATGATGTTGACTGATGGTTATGTTTTACTAATCATAAATATGAGATATTAAGTCAACTCATAGGTACATGATGAGAGATCATGTACTGGATTGACCCACTATAAGAATACTACATAGATTATTGTCATAAGTATTTCTTATCACAATAATTTTATTTTGGTCCTTTGACCTTGAAATCATCATAGATTTCTACATAACTATTTTATGTTTTGACACATTCTAACATTGTCTTTAACCGGATGATTAAAAGAATATTGCTGGATATAAAATTAGTTATGTGAGGAATATGAGTGATTTAGAAGGAATTTATCCCTCATTAATATGAGAAAGATATGTAAAGGCCCTTTGATGAGATAGACTGAATGAAAATGCATGGCCATGCTGAAATGAATTGATAAAGAGTTATCATTTTCAGTCTACTTGGAATCAAGTCATAATATTGAACTATATAAGGATGACATTCTATGCCTTATGTTCAATTAAGATATCATGTGATAAAGGGACAATAAAATTCACTGTAATTAGGTTATGTCGGATTATTGACTTCACATGACTTGGGTAGTCATAATATCTTGCTAGAAGCCACTTATGACTTGTAGGCCTAAATAGAGATTTAGGCCCACTGCCAATGTTATGTGAACCTACAGGGTCACACACTTAGAACAAACCCAAAACGGATATGGGTTTAATAAGCCCAAAATAAACTCTGTGGAAATAAATAATTAAAGTGTTTTATTTATTTATTTATTTAAGATAAATGTTATTTTAAATAAATAAATAAGATATTATTTTGATTTGTTTTTAAACAAAATCAGAATATAATAAATGAAAATTACCAAAAGGTCATTGGTAAGTGAAACCCTAATTTGGAGTCTATAAATATGTTATATTCTCTAGGGATTCACATACTTGTTTTTGCTTCCAAATTCATTTTCTTTCCTCTTAGAAAACAAAGACATAGTTTTTCCTTTTGTTCTTGATTTGTGAGACAGTCAAGGAAGTTGCTAGCACACACACTCAAATTCGTTTTGTGAAGGGCTGTTCGTGTGGATACCTATAGAGGACGCATCCTTTTGGAGATGTCTTGATCCGAACAACCAAGCCAAAAAGCTCGAGGTAAGGTGTCACCAGTGTGAACCTCCTCTCATCCTTCCAGAGAATCTTGCCTCTTCTGCATTTTGGTAAGATTTTAAAAACCCTAGATTTAATTAATTAGTCGAATTACATGGATCCAGGCTTGGGAACGTGATAAAATTTTAATTTTTCCGCTGCATTTATATCACGAATCCCAACACCTTCCATTCTACATCAATATATAACTTAGGCCAACTCTGGAAGCATCACATTACAGAGTAAACTTGTCTACTGCATTGGGCAAAATCAACATTAGAGCTTTAGTCAACTTCTCCTTTAATAGTTAGAAGCTGTTCTCACATTTGTTTGACCATATAGACTTTATATTCTTCTTTGTCAAGCAGGTCATAGGTACTGCAATCCTTGAAAAATCCTGGATAAACCTCCTATAATACCCTACCAATCCTAAAAAAACTCTGAATCTGTATGACTATTATCAGTTTAAGCCACTTAGACGCTACTTCAATCTTCTGTGGATTAACTTTTATACTATCCTTAGACACTACATGCCCAAGGAATGCTACACTTTCTAGTAAAAAATCACACTTTGAGAACTTAGCATAAAGTTGATGCCCCTCAGTGTCTGTAGCATAATTCTCAAGCGATATACATGCTCTTTTATACTCTTTGAATACACTAGTATATCATAAATGAATACCACTATAAATTGATCCACAAATGGTTTGAACATTTTATTCACTAGATCTATAAAATCTGCTAGTGCATTGGTTAATCTGAAATAGCCATATCTAGTACGGAAAGCCATTTTGTGAACAACAGTTTCATTAATCTGTAACTAATGATAGCCTAGCCTCAAGTTATCTTAGAAAAGAATTATGGACCCTGAAGTTGATCGAACAAATCATCTATCCTCGGAAGAGGATACTTATTTTTAATAGTCACCTTATTCAGTTCTCTGTAATCAATGCACAGTCTTAGATTACCATCCTTCTTTTTTACAAGTAGGACCAATGCACCTTAAGAAAAAGTGCTGGGTCTTATGAAACCCTTGTCTAATAACTTTTACAATTGTTCCTTTAACCCTTTCAACTCTACAAGAGCCATTCTATAAGGAGGCATAGAGATATGAGCTATGCTTGGAACCACATAGATACATAATTCAATTTCACTGTGAGGTGGTAATGCCGACAATTCATCAAGGAAGATATTTGGAAACTCGCATGGTACAAAAACATTTGAGATGGATGTCGATTTGGCTGTAGTATTCATGGCCAATGCTAAGTATCACTGACACCCTTTTCTTAACATCTTCTTTACCATAATAACAGAAATAAGATTCTGAGGTACTGAACTTTTATCACCCATAAACTTGAATTCCTCTACACCTAGAATTCTGAAAATCACCTACTTTCTATGATAATCCATAATAGCATGATGTTGAGACAACCAATCCATTCTTAGGATTACAACAAAATCCATATCATCTAGCAATACCAAATCTATATGTAGCTCTCTACCTTCTACCAATATAGGACACCTATAACGAATCACAACAGTGTCTAATGAATCACTTAAAGGCATGGCAATTGATAAAGGAATTGCCATCCTTGTAGCTTGCCAACCCGATTTTAAAGCAAACACAGGGGATACAAAAGAATGGGTAGCACCTAGATCAATCAAAACTTTAACATTAACAAAACATACCAGGAGTGTATCTGCTACCACTACTTTGGATTCTTGAGCATCTTATTGCGTGAGAGTGAAGACTCTAGCCTATCCTCTGCCTCCTTGTTGGTTAGTAAGCTTGTCCAAATTCTCTAGTACTGCCTCTACCCTCTCTATCTTGCCCTTATTAGGCTATAAACTGAGAAGTGCTCAGGTACTGAAATGACAGCAACTGAAACTAAGCTAGAGCTACACTAGCTAAAGATGATTAGGGAAACTGTTGCTAAAAATCAAAATAAGAACATGATCTGGCAAAATGTCCCATCTTTCCACATCATAAATATGCCCTAGAGCCATATAACAAAGTCCCTGATAGACTCTCCCACATGTCTTGTGCTATTATATCCAGAATTCTACCCACTACTACTACTGGTAGCACTTGAACCAAATCTGACATGTTTGCGGGTCCTACTACGGCCATGTCTAATGCTCATGTGGACTCTCTAGCCCTGTTGAATAAATCCTTTAGGTTGACTACTGGAGCCAATTTAAAATGTTGAATACAGAGTACCTTAATTTCCTCCTACTTTAGTACCTCCCATCTAGTAGAAATTAAGCATAACTCCTTGCTTGATGAGCCTAAGCTCAATCTCTTCAGGTAGCTCAATCACTGACTTAAGTGTTAAGCCTGTAATAGGCATCCCAATAAATGCAAAACCCAAACTAAAAATATATATGGTGATAGTGAAATACTAGTCCCTCTTTATGTCTTCAGTATATCTAGACAATCGAAGAAACTCTTTAGTGTACTCCTCTACCAACCTATTGCCTTTGGAATTATTCATCAATCAAAATCTGTAACTATTTGCATTAGCTTTAGGCAGAATCATCTCATGAACTACTCTCTAAACTGAGCCCACACGAGTGTAATCATATAGGGTTGGATCACATAAACAAACCAATATAATGTTGGCCCCTTAATTAATAACTCGATAATTAAAATCTGATAATACTCAGTGTATGCAGTCTGAGTCCTGGACTCAATCACGTGAAGAAAATCAAATGGGTTTGAAGTCCCATCAAAAGGATATCCTGCCAACTCTAGCGTAAAACAAAGCTAACTTTGGGTCTGATATGCCCTGAACTCTTTGTTGATATAGAGGCTACATAGGTGGTATAACATGGGGTATAGCTGCTACACTTATTGAACCTCTAGTGCATAAGCAGCTTCCTTAAAATCCTAGCTTGCAGGTTCCTTATCCCATAGCTCTCTTTGTCTACGGCAACCTGTTGCTCCTCTGGGTCTGCCTCTACCTCTATCCCTATGCCTAGTTGGTGGCTCAAAGGGTAGAATCTCATCCTGGTAGGACTTATTATCCTCAACCTTAATAACTGGTAGAGCAATTCACGCTTTCCCCCTCATTATGAAAAGAACATAAACAAACATAATTTAGACAAAAATAGAAATCCTAACAATTACGAGAAATTCTAAAGCAAGGAATACTTTCAAAGACATAATCGACCCTAATACAAACCCTACCTATAATGGAGATAGAACACGCATCCAACTTTGAATATTAGCCTAAGGATCATTAAGGATAGGTTGTGTTGATGGAGCCAAACCCCTTGCTTATGAAATTAAAGGAAGATACTTAACTATTAAAAGATGAACAATCACACAATTCTAAATCTAACCTAGCAATTGTAATGAATGGTAGATGTGAAACAATTCAAGTAAACTTGCAAAGTTTCAAAAGAACAAAGTTAAGGGGAAACCTTACTTAATTGATTAAAATTGTTAAATAATATATAAAATTCATTGTACATATGTTTAGCCCTTATATAGGCATGTAAACAACCTAATCCTTGAAGAAAATGTTTCTTACATATTCCTAAAAACTCCTATAAAAGAAAATCCTTAATTAAGAAGAATTCCTTAAAAAACAAGATAAGTCATGACAACTCATTTTTGAAAAGTCAAAATGGATAACTAATTATAACTAAGCAAAATGACAACTCATGATAACTAAGCATTAATGCATGCCATGTAGGATGTTGACCATTGACTTTGACTTGTTAACTTTGACTTGGAATATTCTTAAATCTTCTCACATCTTCTTGAATCTTCCTTATTGACTCAAAAATAGAAAAAATAACTTGAAAGTTCATCCAATTTATACTAATTAATTTTAGAATAGGAAATTAAGCTAATTAGCTTGAATTCTTCATCATGCAGCTCCAAGCTTGTACTTGTACTCGAATCCACCAACTTGCTTATAATGTGAAAGACAAATGAATTCAATGCTTGTTTGAACTTCTTTGTCCTTGATCTTGTCATTGGTCCCTCATAATGCAATGGATCATTTGGTTTAATGGGCTTGCTTAGCTTGGTTGCATCATTCCCCCTTCCTTAAGATGATTCATCCTGGAATCAGCACTTACATCAGAATAAAAAAAGATAAATCAACAACATTAAAAGTAGCACTTACACCATAATCACCGGGCAAGTCAATCTTGTAAGCATTGTCATTGATGTGCTCTAACACTTGGAAGGGTCCATCACCACGTGGCATCAACTTAGATTTCCTTTGAGAGGAAGTGTTTCTTTACGCAAATGTACCCAAACCTAATCACCTTGTTTAATACAATTTTTACACACCCCTTTTTGTATGTTTGACATATTGCTCATTCTTTCTTTCAAGATTTGCTTGCACCTTTTCATGTAAGGACTTCATAAATTCTGCCTTCTTCTTTCCATCTAGATTTACTTGTTCACTCAAAGGTAAAGCAATCAAATCTAAAGGACTCAATTGAATAAAACCATAAACAAATCTTAAAAGGACAGAAATTAGTAGAAGAATGCACACTACAATTATAAGTAAATTCAATATATGGCAAGTAATCTTCCCATGACTTCAAATTATGCCTAACCATGGTTCTTAGTAATTGAGATAAAATTCTATTAACTACCTTAATTTGCTCATAAGTTTGTGGATGACATGTTGTATAAAATAAAAGTTTAATGCCCAATATACCCCCACAAAGTCTTCCAAAAGTAGCTTAAAAACTTAGCATCTCTATCACTCACAATTGTTCTAGGCATGACATGCAAATGAATAATCTCTTTAAAGAACAAATTCGTAATATGTTGCACATCATTAGTTTTCCTACATGCTATAAAGTGAGCCATTATAGAAAACCTATATATAATAACATCTATTGAATCATTTCCATGCCTAGTCCTAGGTAAACTAGGCACAAAATCCATGGAAATATCAATCTAAGGTGAACTAAGCATGGGTAAAGGCATATACAAACCATATGGTTTTAACTTAGACTTAGCTTGTTTACACACAATGCACTTATCATAAATTCTAGCAACATTTTTTTCATGTTAAGCCAATAAAAGTGATCATGTAAAACATCCAAAGTCTTGGCTATACCAAAATGTCCTATTAAACCACCCTCATATGCTTTACAAACAAGCAATTCATGCATAAAATAGTTAAGAACACACAACTATTTCTCTTTAAACAAGTAACCATCATGCCTATAGAACTTTTTAAAAGCAATATTTTCATATGCATGATAAACACTACCAAAATCATTGTCATTCTCATACAACTCTTTATGTATTCAAATCCTAGAAATTTGGCATCTAAAGAAGTAAGCAAAGTATACCTTCTTGAAAGTGCATTAGCTACAACATTCTTTTTACCTTGCTTGTATTTAATGAAATAAGTAAACAACTCAATGAATTCACTCCACCTAGCATGTTGTTTGTTAAGCTTGTTTTGCCCCTTCAAGTGCTTCAAGGATTCATGATCAATATGTATCACAAACTCTTTAGGCAATAAATAATGTTGCCATGTGTCCTAAGCACAAACTAAGGCATACATCTCCTTGTCATAAGTAGGGTACTTCAAGTTTGCACCATTTAACTTTTCACTAAATAAGCAATTAGTGGTCTATCTTGTATTAGAACAAGACCAATTCCTAAACCTAAAGCATCATATTCAATTTCAAACATTTTAGAAAAGTTAGGTACAATAAGTAAAGGAGCAGATGTTAACTTATCCTTAAGCATGTTAAATGCTTATTCTTGTGTTTCTCCCCACTTGAAGCCAACATTTTTCTTGATGACTTTGGTCAATGGTGCTGTAATGGTACTGAAATCCCTCATAAATTGCCTATAAAAGCTTGTAAGACCATGAAAACTTTATACATTACCAACTCCTCTAGGCATAGGCCAATCTTTAATTATCGTGACCTTCTCTTCATCTACCTCTATTCCTTTTACACTAACAACAAAGCCTAAGAAAATAAGCATTTATGTGCAAAAACACTTTTTGAGGTTAGCATACAAACATTCCTTATGTAGCACTTCCAAAACCAAATGCAAATGTTCAATATGCACTTCCAAATATTTACTATATATAAGTATATCATCAAAATAAACAACCATAAATTTTCTAATAAAAGCACGTAAAACATGGTTCATTAATCTCATAAAAGTGCTAGGTACATTAGTTAAACCAAAAGGCATAACTAACCACTCATACAAACCATATTTTATTTTAAATGCAGTTTTCCACTCATCACCCTCTTTCATGTGAATTTGATGATAACCACTTTTCAAATTAATCTTGGAAAATATAACAACCCTATACAATTCATCAAGCATATCATCTAACCTAGGAATAGGATGACGATACTTTACCATTATTTTGTTGATTGTGTGACAATCAACACACATTCTCCAAGTTCTATCCTTCTTAATCACAAGTAAAATCAGAACGGCACATGGGCTCATGCTTTCTTTAATGTAAACTTTGTTCATAAAATCCTCAACTTGCCTTTATAACTCCTTGGTTTCCTTAGGATTACATCTGGGTGCAAAGTCAATTTGATGCTTTATTCCTCTTATTAGTTACAAACCACTAGGAATGTCATCGGGAAATACATCTTGAAATGCCTACAATAATCTCACAAAAGAACTAAAAAAAGAAGAGTCAAGATCATTAGAGATCAAATAAAATTCCTTATAAATAAGTACAAGCATATGCTGCCTTAAAAGTAAAGCTTTCCTTACATCCTTTTCTTTTGTATAAAAACTTGCTTTTCTCTATTATTTTACCTTATTCACACTCAAATCTCCTTTTGCATGTGCATCACTCTTTTTTTTTCTCATCGCACATCCCCTCAAGCTCTCCTTTTTCCACTCTTTGCTCATTCCTCTCATTGCTTGTTTGCCTTTTTTTATGCAAATTCTCTCTCTCTCTTTTTATTGCTTTTTTTTCAAACTCTTCAAATCTTTGCTTTAGGCCATTTTGGTCCTCATACACTTTTTTAGGGGTTAAAGGTTTAAAGGTAATGGGTACATCATTCATTACAAAAGAATATCTATTAGAAAACCCATTATGATTAGCCCTCTTATCATATTGCCAAGGAGGCCTCATAAGAATATGATAAGCTTGCATAGTCACTACATCACATAATACTTCATCTTCATATTTGCTTGTGGAAAATGCTGTCTTTACTTATTTAGTCACTTTTATCTCCCCATAATCATTCAACCATTGCAATGTGTAAGGCCTAGGGTGCTTCATAGTATATAAATGCAATTTCTCAACTAGCATAATACTAGCTACATTTGTGCAACTACCCCCCATTAATGATCATACAATATACCTTATCTTGCACATTGCATATAATATGAAAGATGTTCTTATATTGTGCCTCATCCTCCATCTTCGTTTGCACATTCATGATTCGCCTTGTAATAAGTAATTCACCATCTGATGGACTTTGTATAGCCTCATCATCACTTACATCGTTAAGCTCGGGCATCTCTAAATTGCACTATCAACATTTTCACTAAAGACTTCGCTACCCCTTATAGTCATGGTGCACTTATTTGGACAGTTAGAAAAGATATGCCCATAACCCAAACATTCAAAATATTGAACATCACGAGATTGTTTAGTTTGAGTCTCACATTTATCTTTGGCCGTAGCATTCCCCCCTTCGTTTCCTCCTTTATTGTTATCAAATTTTGCCTTAGTAAAGCTCTTATCTCCATTCTTCCAATTTGACTTCCATGAAGAACTAAAAGAAGTTGAAGTGCCTTTGGAACTTTTGAACTTCAATTCCTTCTCAATCTTGATTGCCATATGCAACATATCATCCATGTCAACATAGTGATGTAATTCCACCAAGTCGACTATGCTTCTATTTAGCCCATGCAAAAACCTCGCCATTATTGCCTCATGATCTTCATCAATATTTTCTTTAATCATAGCTATCTCCATTGCTTGATAGTACTCCTCTACACCTGTAGATCCTTCTATAAGGTTTTGAAGTTTATTATACAATTCTTTATAATAGTGTGTAACAACAAACCTTTTGTGCATGATTGCTCCTATCTCCTCCCATGTCTCAAAAGGTTAATCATGGTTCCTTCTTCTACTAGTCACTAATTGATCTCACTAAACAAGTGCATAATCGGTAAACTTTATGGCAGCTAGCTTCACTTTCTTTTTTTCAGAGTATTGATGGTAGTAAAAGATGAACTCCACCTTTTTCTTCCACTCCAAATAGGCTTCAGCATCACTCTTGCCTTGAAAGCTTGGAATTTTCATCTTGATGCTTCCCAAGTTATTATTAACTCTTACAAGCTCGTTTTTACCTAAATTGGATGTTTGTTCATTATCCTCTTATTCATGTCTCCCACAGGTTCTAATATTAGTTATACTAGCATCTCTATGATGACTTGACTCCATCTTGTTTATTTTATCTGCCAAGTCTCCAATTTGATTGCCAAATCTAGTCTTAACTTATTAAATAATTGGTTCATGGATTTCATGTACATCTTTTGTTTGGGCATTCTTTCTTCACCTTCTTGAGCCATCGCTTTAATTTTTCTTATAAGAAATTATTAGTAGGAAAAAAAATCTCATAAAATACTCCTTTACGTGTTTCACTTAATTTAAATGGTACTCACACTCATGTTTCACTCAATATGGCTCTTACCCTCTTATGAGCTTGCCACTCACCTTTTACCACTCAAATTCCCCAAATCTCAGTTTTAATAAAACTAATGCAAATTATGCAATAATTGCTTAATTAACTCAACACCACAATCACAAAAATCAAATTAAACTTAAAATTCAGAGCGACTATTCATGAATCAAATAAAAAAGAAAATAAACAAGTGAACAAAACTTCACTCAAAATCAATAGAAAAAACCTAATTTTTAGAAGCCAAGAAATTGCACACAATGAAAATCAATAAAAGAAGTCAAATCTAATTTCTAAACCCACAAACATAACCAACACCACAATTTTGAATTAAAAAAAAAGAAACATTTTTTTCAATATATGCAGAAATTGAACAAACTAAATCATTTAAGGGTTGATAGATTTTGAACCCTTTTGCTTAAAACACAATGATTGGATTTTTATTTTATTTTTTTAAAATTGAGAAGAATTGAGAAGAAGAAGAAGAAGAAGAAGAAATTATGAATAAAAATTAAATGATAAATAACCAAACCTTAAAGTTTGGCTCTAATATAAAACTGATATAAACCCTACCTATAACAAAGATAGAACATGTGTTCAACTTTGAATATTAGCTCAAGGATCGTTAAGGATAGGTTACAAACCCTACCTATAACGAAGATAGACTATGCATCTAACTTTGAATATTAGCCCAAGGATCATCAAGGATAGGTTATTTTGATGGAGCTAAACCCCTTACTTATTAAATTGAAGCAAGAAGCTTAGTTATTACTAGATGAACAATCACACAATTCTAAGTCTAACCTAGCAATTGTAATGAATAATAGATGTGAAATAATTCAAGTAAACTTGAAAAGTTTCAAAAGAACAAAGTTAAGGGAAAACCTTACTTAATTGATTAAAATTTTCAAATAATATATAAAATTCATTCTATATATGTTTAGCCCTTATATAGGCATGTAAACAATCTAATCCTTGAAGGAAAAGGTTTCTTAATTATTCCTAAAGACTCCTATAAAGGAAAATCTTTAATTAAGAAGAATTCCTTAAAAAATAAGACAACTAATGACAACTCATTTTTGAAAAGTCAAAATGGACAATTAATTACAACTCATTACAATTAAGCAAAATGACATCTCATGACAACTAAGCATTAAAGCATGCCATGTAGGATGTTGACCATTGACTTTGACTTATTGACTTTTACTTGGAATATTCTTGAATCTTCTCACATATTCTTGAATCTTCCTTATTGACTCCAAAATAGAAAAAAATAACTTGAAAGTTCATCTAATTCATGCTAATTAATTTTAGAATAGGAAATTAAGCTAATTAGCTAGAATTCTTCATCACACAGCTCCAAGCTTGTACTTGTAATAGAATCCACCAACTTGCTTGTAATGTGAAAGACAAATGAATTCAATACTGTTTTTAACTTTTTTGTCCTTGATCTTGTCATTGGTCCCTTATAATGCAATGGATCACTTAGTTTGATGGGCTTGCTTAGCTTGGTTGCATCAAAACCTAAGGGCTGCAGTAGTTTTAAAAAGAACTCAAACTTTAGCAACCTAGGTCATACAATCCGAAACCTAGGCTTTGATACCAACTTTGTCATAACCCAAACCCTGGGAGTCATAATCAGCAATAGGGAATGGGATTTCGAAAGAATCTAAAACTTGTAGTGAGCCTAAAATATAAAAACTCAACAAATATAACCATAAACATGCCTTAGAATTAAACCTTTTTAAAACATAAAGAAATCTCCCTATCATATCATAATAAAATATGTTCATACAAATATTCAAATATAAAACCTCTGTCAATAACAATATAAAATACTACAATAAAACATACTACTATTGTAGCATTTAATAAATATAAGGAGTGATAGTTCAAAATTTACATAAGTTGGCCGGTGAGGAAAGGTTCGATGAAGAGAACTACTATAAGAGGTTTAATGAAAAGGATCCTAAAAAATAATTGAGTGGGGGTTAGACCTCACTAAGTGAATAATTATTATATATATGTATGTAACCTAAGGACACAAATATTCAAGCATCAGTATAATAATATTTATTTATTTTATACATGCATTTCATTCAAATGCTTAAAATCACATTTCGTGACAAATAAATAAATACAAAAAGATTTTGGGTGGAGGATTAGAACAGAACCCTAAAATTTTTCACAACCTCAGTCATTGAACCCCACTAGCCAACAGACTCATTTAAATCCAAAAATATTTCCCTTCTCAAATTTGATAGTGGGCTGACCTCGAGATATTGAGTCAACTGAGCTCCCGTAGTTTGACTACTAGCATGAGTGACCCCGAGACATTGAGTCAACTGAGCTCCCGCAGCTATTCCACTCTCTTTCACAATCTTAATAATCATCTTAACCATATCTCATATCAATAAAAATTTCATAACCTTGCATCTAGTGTACTGCTGCACAATTGTCCTAGTGTAGTTCACTAGGTAGCACATTCTACAACTATCCTTCGAAGCATTATTTCATAAATAAAATAATGAAATTCATATTAAATATGAGCAGCATCTAAATAACACAAATAAATATTCACCTTTATATATATGCAAACATATATATATAATAACAATAACATTCAACATGTAATGCAATATTCCATAATAAAATTCATATTTGTTAAAAATATAGATGCCAATAATATTTTCTATATGTAATGCATATATATAATAATAAATCACAGGTGGAATGTGCTCCTCTACAATGACTTAACTGGCCCTATCCTATGTGCCTCGGTCTCGGCGCGGCTATAGAAAAATAATAATAAATTAATTAGAATAAAAATTCTAATCTTATATATTCTAGATTTCTAAGGAAAGACTCGATCTAAAACATGACTTTAATAAAAGACTCAAAACTTAAAATAGACTAATGTCATATTTTATGAGAAATCTACTAAAAATTCGGCAGAATCTCCTTTGTAAAACGGGCATCTCTCTATTAAAAGTAAAGTTGTTCCTGTACGAAAACACACTTCAAAATATTCTAAAGCTCAACATCTCGGGTTAGGCCTCCGAACTACAAGTTATGCTCAACCGAGAACCATAATCATAAAATATACAATAAAATAATATAATTTTCTCAAATCAGTAAAATATATCATAAAAATATTAAAGAAATTTATTTTCCAAATAAATAATAAAATTCTAATTCACAAATAAAATTTCTAATAAAATCCAGCAATGGAATAAAATTTCAATTTTACAAATAAATTAGCATAAATTGTAAATAGTTATCAAAATCACTTATTATCATAAAAATAATAAAATTCTTATTTAGGCTCAAAAGATCATAAATAAATTTGTTATTCATTTAATTTCCCAAAATTACTACTAATTAACTAATAACTGAAAAATAATCATAAACATTATTTTTATTCTTTAATTTTTTTAAAATAGTTTAAAATAGTATAATTATCAATAATTTTAATTAAAATTAAATAATTCACCAATTTCTAATAATTTTCCAAAAACACATTTTTATACATAACCTTAAAAAATTTATATCTCAAAGTCTATAAATAAGTTCACAAAACTTTCTTCACAAAGTTTAACCTACATAATATATAGAATTTATTAAAAATATAAAGTTTTCCATCCCGGGACTATCTAGAATAGTAACATGAACAATATCCGATGCCCAAAAAATTCAAAAAATTATGCAAAATACATCCAAAGAAAGATCTCAACCTCAATTTCAATAATATATTAACAATGAAATGTAATAATATCTAATTCAAACTCAATTTAACCAAATTAACTAAAAATAACCTAAAATCAAATTACCAAAATTGGAATTATTCCTAATGTTACTTGGTCAAATTAACTTAGGGGAATCGAAGTTCGAAGGTAGAGCTTTTGATCAAGACTGATGGCATCATAGGTGGTGCTCAGAATTGTCGCCAGTGAGCCCCTATGCAATCTGACAACTAACCAAAACTGAGAGAGAAAGAGAGAGAGAGAAAAGGAAAGAGGGGCTGCCAAAGGTGTTGGCGGTGACGTGGGCTGTTCGGTATAGTAAGGGAGTGGCAGTAGCAGGTGGGTGGTGGTGGATTTGTCGATTGGGGAGGGGGGGGGAGAAGAAATAAGAAAGGAAAATAAAAGAAAAAAGGTGAAGAAGAAGAAGAAGTGGCAATAGTTACGTTTTACTTCTTTTTTTTTAACTTTTACTTTTACTTTATATATATATATACACACACTTAAATAAATTGATATATACAATATACAATAAATTAATAATTTTACTAAAATATTGTTAATAATAAATTTATTAAAAATACTCATTTAACACTAATTGAATAAAATAATATTTAAAACTCAATAATTCCCCTTGTAATTTAATAAATAAAAAAATACGGGTCATAACATCTTTATTATAAAAAAAGCTTGCTTGTAAAATAAACCATGGTTTTTCAATTTAATTTATCTTTGATATGAACAGATGTAAAGTACTATTCCTTTTTTTTTTAGATAAAGTTCAAATTAGTACTAGTGCTGAAGAAATGGTTACTGCAACAAGTTAGTAAGTGCCTAGGTAATTACAAGCACACTTTATATGCGAAAAACTTTCACAACTTTAAATCATTAGTAGAATTGAAGGATAATCCACCTCCTAACACTGATAAATACAAATGGAAAAAGCTTGCAACACAGTGGTATTCAGATGAATGGCAAGTTTGTAAATTTCTACCAAAATATCTTATTAATTAATTTTTTTATATTTTATTATGTCTTTACATATCTTTATTTTTTATAAATTGGTAGAAAAAAAATTTAAAAATGGAACTAGAAGTTAAGCACAAATGAAGATGCCACGCACTTCTAGTACTATTTCATTTGCTCGACGAGTTGAGATAAAGGTATAATGTAAACAACTCCATACTTTCTGTTTTGTTATTTCATACATTACTTATTTAATTATTTAACATTATATCAATATAAATATCAATATGGCTAAGATAAATGCATAACAAATATTAAATTTAAAGTGTCATTGTGAAACATTATACATTAGATAGCTAATTATTTTGCACTTACCTTGGATAAACCCATTATGAAGCACCTAAACATTGACACTTTATTCTATTAAGCCCCTAAAATTTTATTGTGTTTTTATTAAGGTCTCAATCTTTTATTTTTATATAGATTAAGGAAAAATTAGACTAAAGTAATGAAATTGTGAAATAAATTCTATTTACTCTACTGCAATTGTGATGTCGATGGTAAGTTTTAACAGTAAATGTGTCATTAAAATTATCAATTGAAGCAAATAATTTTCATGGACATTTTTCCTTATACATTGCCCTCACCTTTTCTCTTTCATTTTCATAAAAAGTATCTATAAACTTTTCATAATAGCATATTTAGCAACAACGAACTTAAATTGTTGCGAGATTTCATTATTTCAGTCTAATTTGTCCTTAATTTATACAAAAATAAAAGATTGAGGGTTTAATAAAACACAATAAAAGTTGAAGGGCTCTATAGAATAAAGTGTCAAAACTCATGAGCTTTATTATGGATTTATCCAAGTAAAAACATCATATGTTGATTTTCTGATTTTATAATAAATTTGAACTATTATTTTATGTTTATGTATTTTTCTTGGGTGTTAATTATTGTAAAGCGCAAGAATAATGGAAAATTACCCACTATAACAAAACTTTATTTGAAATTTCATAAGCATGATGATGGAACACTGACATCATCTGAAGCAACAACAATCATTGTATTTTTCTATCTTATCTCTTTTTATATGTATCTATATTGGTTAATAAGATTACCATTAATACAAATGTTATCAATATATGTAGGAAAGGATTGATGAACCTGAGGTTGAAAAGGAAACAAACAATGAAATTTCTAATGATTTATGCCTTATTAATGGAGATAGTTTATCAAAAATACTTGGACTAGAGAGAAATGGCCATGTTCATAGAATGAGTTTTAGAGTAACACCATAAGTTTTGGTAAGTCAATTGTTGATTCATTATTTAGATTAATGAATAAAATTGATGATTTTTCAAAAATGTACATAAGGTTTATAAAATTTTTATGTTTATAAAGAATTTTTAAAAATTTTAAAAAATTAAAAATTAAAATTATTATATAGATTTAAAAATTTTAAAACTTTGTAATTAGATTATGAGTATTACAAAATTTTATCAATTTTCTTTGTTAGTTTAAATAATTTTTTAATTAACTGTAAAATTTCTTAAATTTATAATATTTAATTTTAAATTTTTTTAAAAATACTATTGTTTAAAGAAAATGTTTCTAGTAAAAAAAAATCCAACGTGACTTTACGACAAATCATGGTCCAATTTAAACTTTTTTTTTTTCAAATACATTTTGCTTTTCTTTTGCAAGTTGTTATATCCAGCACCCCTATCCATACTGCAATATGGCATAGGGGTCATTATATGTTCAGGCTAAAAAAAATGCACATTTTTTTTTGCATTAAATGTTGTTTATTTGTATAGGTTCAATTATCTTCACCTGTATATTCATTGAAGATTAAATGAACCTACAAGTGAAAATCAATGAGTCTGTTATAAGTTCATTGACCTTCATCTATATGTTCATTGATCTTAACCTATAGGCTTATTGACCTTCACCTCTAGGTGTACTTTTAATATACTTTATAATTAATAACAAATAAACCTTTAATTAATAACACATGAACTTTTATATTACAACTCATGAATTTATATATTGATGTATAGTCCATAAGTATACAGAATCGTACAAGTAGTAATTAAATATCGATCCAACAGAGATTGCAAATTTAGTACTGTAATACTAATTGTGCTTTGTTTGTTTAAACAACGAAAAATGGTGTTTAAAATTAACTAAAATTAAACAAAAGAAATATGTAATAATTAACAATCAATTTAAAAAGATAGGGTTCTTATTATTAATTCAATCATTTCTAAAGATTAATTAGTTCCTAAGCCATACCTAACCTTAATCTAATTTGAGGGCATCTAAGGAATCCTAGGTTTTTATCTCAGATAAACCTATAATTAACCAAGTAAATTAACATCTTAAATTTATAGCTCTCACTTACTAATTATTGGTTAACCCAATTTAATCTCCAGCCCTAAATCAATATTAGTTGTTTTAGTGTCTCTTAACTAAGAAGGCATCTAATAGGTTATTGTTTGTATCCAATGGAACCTATCTCTCAATCAAGCTTCATTGTATAGATTTAATCAAAGGGTGATCAATCCTATAAAGACATTAAGTTCAACATTAACCAATGGATTTAGAATATTGGCTTAAGTTTAATTGTAATTGTTACATGGTTGAATTTATATAAGAACCCTAATAAGAACTTAGTTATTCATGTTGATAATAAAAGATAAAGAAAAGGAATAAAAGAAAATAAACATCATCATTAATCAAAATAAAAATGAATAATAACAAGTATGTAGAAAATCCCCATTGATAGTAGAAGGCTATTATTCTTCATCCTTGTTCCTCAATCTCCAAAACCAACATAAACAAGCACTAGTCTTTTTTTATAAAAAGAAAGATAAAAACTTATAAAAAATGTAGAATAAGAAAAATAGAATTCTCCTCCTTTATTCCTAAAGGCTACACATACATAAAACCCTAGTCTCCGGCCTCTTCATATGTTTCCTTTTCGAAAATCCATTAAATCCCCCTTTATAGCGCTTCAAAATTCAAATTTCAAAAAGCTACCAGTAGGGCACACGACCATGTATGTTTAGGCAAACTGTCGCATGCCTATCTTTATAAGAATTTATTAATTAGGCAAGGCCATGCACATGGGTGCACATCGCTGTGTGTCTAACCTTCAATCAGGCATGGCCATATGTAAAAATGCACACGACCATGCATCTCTTCTAAGCTTTAAACTTGCTAGATTTTTCCTTAAATGTTCCTTGGACACTTCTAAAGCCTTCAAAAGTCTTATGCCTCATTCCATCATTGTTCTTTGAACACCTAAATGCATAAAAGTAACCAAAGTAAACCAAAATACTATAAATAAACACAAAGTCAAGTCATGCAACACAAATACTTAAACTAAAGAAAAACTTAACAAAAGATTATAAATGCAACTAAAATGATACCTAATTCTAACACATTGAGTGCTCAAAATAATACATTTCTTGCACTCATCAAATTCCCCTACACTTGAATGTTTACTTATCCTCAAGCAAAGCTCGAATACACTATATTCACTTAAAGAATTATGCTCATTAACTAGCTTTAACTTAACTAACTACATCAATCTTCCTTTAATAAAAAGCTTAAAAACTCAAAATTAAAATAGTAATCCAAGGTCAATAATGCATTGTTATCATGTGAAGAGCATACTTTTCTATTGAAATCATGAAAGCAAATAATTGACACTCAAGAAAAATATAAGCAAATAGGAATCATTCTAAAACTTAGGAAGTTAGAAATTCAGCACATATAAGGTTTTAAAACTTTTATTCAATCAAATTTTTCCTAATTTTAGTATCCCTCCACCTTTCCTGCACTATTTAGTGTGGATAGCTCTAAAAAGGGTTCTTTGGATACTTTTACTCTAAAAAGAGCATTAAAGTAGAAGGAGCATTTAAAGATATTCTTTTCAAATTTCACTTCTAATGAGTGCATTTTACACTCCATCTCATTTTTTTAAATAAACAAAAATAATACATGATAATTTAACCATAAAAAGGTTAGACTCAAATTCTAACTTATAAATATTTTTCTCAAGCATTAAGCACCCAAATTCATTTATTCAATAGAAAAGTAAGCATTAAGTTCATTAAATTGTAAAAATTCCTAACCACAAATTACTCTCCTAATTTAAAAATTCCAAAGAAATCATTAAAGGAAAATTAAAGCATTTCTTAAAAAAGGCTAAAATTTAATGAATAAGACTTTGTATGTGAATAGGTTGCAGCAATCCAAGTGTAAGAGTAATGCATGACCAACACAAAAATTAAACCAAAATATGCATGACTCTTAAAGTAAAACAAACACATAAACATAAAAAGAAAATAAAAACAAAAAAAAAACTAAAGAACAATGTACTCCCTCATTTGGATGCACTTAGTGGGGAAGTGAATGGAATGACAATTGGTTCTCTTGCTGCCTCATTAATCATTTTAGACCTTTTACTTTAAGGGAGTATGCAAAAGATTTCATTAATTTGGGCTTGCATCCTCTCCACCCTTACTTCACAACGTCTCTCAAATTTCTCCATCTCAAAAGACAAATCCATGATCATATTCCTAATCCTATTGTTAGAGATGTCCATAAGCTCCTTATTTTTTTCCATGATTCCTTCATTCCATCCTTCAGTGCTCTCTCTCTTCCTTTCTTGGCTTTCACTTTCATTGGCTTCTTCCTTCATAATGTTTTGGGGCAAAGGGACTTCACCATGTTGCATTGTCGTTTGGCATAACAAGTAGCATCTCTTTAAAGTGACATCATAAAGCTCATTGAATTCTATGACAATTTTAGTCCGAATAAGGTAGTCTTCATCTAGGAATTTGGATTCCAATGGCTCTAATTAAAGTTTGGTAAGTTCATATAGAGCAAAATATAATGCCAAACTAGTGATAATATGCCCTAATGATAATAATGCTTTCTTAACTTACATAACATGCCACATATAACATAAAAAAAAGTATGTACTACATACTTTTATATTAGTTTTCAAGCACCACAATGTAAATAACTCATTTGGAGAAACCCTAGTGCTGTCTTTTCTACCAAAAATGGTGTGTGACATGAACTTGTGCAGAATTAATATAAGCGATCTTTAATCAAACCACTGGTCATTACTTGGCCTTCACAAACTCTATCACCCCCAGTGATTTCATGCCAAAAATTACTCATATTATAATCTAATGGAGGTTGACAAAAATCTCCTTTAGGAAAACCAAAGATATTATACATGATTTCATAGTCAAAATAGTATTCTTTTCAAAAGAACCTATATGAAAAGACCCCTTGATTTTCATCTAAAATCTTAAATGTAGTGTAAATTCTATTGTGAGGTCAAAGAACACATCATATTGGGCTATATCTAGCTTAGACCACCCTAATTTCTTATAAAACACATCTATGGTTCCCTTAATCCCCATATTCAAAAGTACCTCATCATTAAAATATTTTGGCTTGTTGCAATTTCTTTTAACTAAAAGGCAGAATCTCTTACCTTTCTCTTTTGAGTAAATGGCAAAGAAAGCTTCATAATCATCCCTTATGTCTGTGGACTTACCTTTCCCATTACTAAGCCTCTTTCCTTGATATAACGTCTTTATTCTAGCCATCACAATAATGTTAGTATCTCTGCAAAAAAAAAAAAATAAAACAACAAAAGAGAAAAAAAATAACCAAAACAAAAATAAAAAATAAGAATAATAGGGTTGAAGTAAGAAAAAGGATTATAAAGAATTATATTCCTAAAACAAAAAGGAAAGGAACTAATATGTAATTTTTACAAAAAAGGATAAATAAAGATTATCAAGTCAACATTTTCTTTATCAAATAGGAAATTAAGCTCTCTTAGAATCCCTAAATAATAAGGAAAATAAAATCAAATAAAAAATTAACAAACAAAATTGAAAATTTTAAAATTCAAAACTTTTAATTATCCCCCACACTTAAAATGTGCAATGTCCCCATTGTATGAGCATATGATAAATAATGTGAGAAATAAAAAGTGAAGTACCATGTTCATTAGGCACATGGTCGTGTGCCCTATTTTTGCATTTTTTTAAGCTCATAAGGTCCCATGGCTATGCACTTGGAGGCACATGGCCATGCTTGTTCATGAATTTGGAGCTTTGAAGGTGCATGACTATGAGCCAAATACGCATGGCAATGCTTGAAACACGATCTAAAAGTGAGAAGCTAGCTTGCTTAACTCTTATTAATCCGAATGCCATTAATTTCTATAGAACAAGTATCATAAAATTATATGATCCATATAAGAGAAAAATTAAACAAAAAACAAGGGACAATTAATATTAATAAAATAAAATCCTAAAACAACTAAAATGAAAATGAAATAAACTTCAATAATTCAAACAAACATAATAAAACATAACAAACACAAAATAAAACACATTGGTCCACAAAACATAAAATCAAAAATAACTTAAAGAAAATTGTTCAAGATAGAACAAGACAATAATTTAAAACAAAGCCTTTACTCTTCTCCTTTATCCTTAGATGAGGAGTCATTTTCTTCCTCTTCTAGTTCATTATGAATGGGCGGAAAGGGTGGGAGAACAAAATTATGGGCATTGAAGAATACCATAAGATTATGGTTGATCAAATTCACATTTTGATTCATTCCCATCATTATAAAGTCCAACTAGTGTGCCAATGTATTCAACTCACCAACATTTGAATCAACTACTCCCACTTAAAGTTCCAAGGTGTCCAACCTTTTCAAGGCTGCATTAAGGGTAACTTATTGATCTTCCTCCTCCTCCTCTTTTTGGGGTTCCTCCGACAATATGAGTTATGTAAGGAATGCTTTTCCTCTTTGGTCAACATAAACTAAACCTATAGCTTCCATCATGTTAATATGAATGAATAAATGAACCTTAACCTTTTCAAATGGCATATTTTTAATATCAAAGCCTAGGTAAGTGGCCATGGTGGTCACTAGTCCTCCTACCTTGATAGCCCCGACTACTTTTATAGTGACATCCCTCAATATTCTGATTAAAGCATGACTAATATCAAGTTTCCTATCATTGATCATGCAATATAAAATGTTTAGCTTACTGGTGGTAACCATAGAATCCCTTTCTTTCCATGGAAATAAGGAATGAGCCATGAGACTATGCAAATACTTCAAAGCGGGTGATCGAATGTGGGATTCTTTTGCCACCCTAGCTTCATAGAAACCTTCCTTTTCCCTGGTTATTTCTCTTCAAAATGCATCTTTATCGTACTCAACATTAGCATTTTGATCTTTAGGAAAATGAAATACATTATTAAGTTCAAACAATCCTAAATTATATTATCATTTCCCAATTTAAATTCAAGCATAAGAGTTGGTTCCTCAAAGCTAAATTAAGAGAGAAATTCATAAGTAGGCCTAGCATATGTAAGACTTTGCATCATGACAAATTCTCCCCAACCCATCCTATTGACATGCATCATTACCTTATCAAATAACCTAATTTCCTTTAAAGCTTAAGCACTAGCATATTTATTAGGGATAATCTTCCTATTCATCATTTGCTCAAATTTCTTCCTATGCCCCTCATACCTAAAACAAATTTGATTAGTAAAGGGTTTTACCATTCGTTCTTTATTAGCACCACCAGGATTGTTGGAGCTTCCACCAAGCCTTGCTCTTTTCAAAGGAGGAGTGGATTTCTTTTTTACAATGCTCTTCTTCCTTTACTCTCTTTCCATGGTAGAATGAAAGAGATAAAGAGTTAAGAGAGTGTTAATAGAGAAGATGAGTAAAGAATGAGTGAATAATGAGAAGATTTAAGGAAGTGGAATAGTAGTGGGTGTTTAAATAGAAGAGATGTGGTAATGGGAATTAAAAAATGTAGTCAAAATTTAACAATTCCAGAGTTTGGGAAATGGAAAAAGTAGTGGGAATTGACAAATGCTAGGTTTTATGAAGTAGGAAAGGTGGTTAAGTTTAGAAATCCTAAGTGTTTAGGAAGTGGGGAATGTTGGGAAAGTGAAGGGTCTACACTTACAATTGAGTGCACATTATGCATTCATAATACAGCAGGGGACACACGACTATGCATGTTAGGGCACATGGTCATGTGACCTACTAGCATATAATTTATTGATGACAGGCATATGGCCATGCACATTTTGCACATGTCCAGTTTTAAGCTTATCAGGCACACGACCATGCATAAAGTGTGCATGGCCATGCTTAGATGAAAAATTTAGCTTTAATATGGGCATGGTTATATGTGAAATGCACATGACCATGCCTGAATGTAATTTTTGACAATAAAGAACAATAATCAGGTTATATAGCTGCTCCCCAAGGTGCATAACCAATTCACTAATCAAAGTATCAATCACAAAATTACATACATTGCATCGCATAAATGACTTGCACAACATATCAACTAACATTCTACACATATTTAACTTATAAACCTCTTCTGGAAGTCGTCATTTCCTAACTTCCTAAAATCATAAAAGAAAAAAAAATATCAAAAGTCTAATTAAAATAAACTTGCAAAAACATAAGTGAATTGATTGAAAAAAAATAAAGTAAAAAAATTCTTGGTTAAACCCCCAAGAAGCACTTTTTTAAAGGTCCATAAGATAGACTGCCATGTTGATCATATAGTTGACTCATTCAAGTATGCAACTTAATAAAAATTCTCTAATGAGGGTGTGTTTGAGTTACTATGAATGGTCCTAACCATCTACTCTTTAATTTTTCAAGAAATAATCTGAGTCTTAAATTAAAAAGCAACACTTGATCATCTCCCTTGAACTTTTTAACCCTTACCCTTGCATCATACCATCTCTTTGTGTGTTCTTTATAAATCCTTGAATTCTCATAGATAACTTCTCTAATATCTTCAAGCTCACTCAACTATAATAGTCTTTTTTCAGTTGCCTTCTTGAAGTTAAAATTCAAGTCTTTTATCGCATAATAAGCCTTGTGTTTAAGTTCAACTAGAAGATGACATGCTTTGCCATAAACCAATCTAAAAGGAGACATCCCAATAGGTGTTTTATAGGCTGTTCTATATGCCCACAAAGCATCATTAAGCTTCCTTATCCATTCTTTTCTTGATTTGCTTATTGTTGTTTCCAAAATTTTCTTCAACTCCTTGTTGCTCACTTCTACTTGTCCACTTATTTGAGGGTGATAAGGTGTAGTTACTCTATACTTCACCCTATATCTGTCCAATAGGGTTTCTATATTTTTTTATTATAAAAATGTGTTCCCTCATCACTTATGATCACTCTAGGCATACCAAATTGAGAGAATAACTTCTTTAAGATCTTGAAAATAACTCTTGCATCATTTGTTAAGCATGCATGGGCCTCCACCCATTTGTAAACATAGTCCACACAATAAGAATGTACTTATTACCCTCTGAGAAAAGAAATGGCCCCATGATGTCAATGCCCTATACGTCAAAAATTTCAACCTCTAAAATTCTAGATTAAAGCATTTCATCATTCTTTGAAATGTTGCCACTCCTTTGACATTCATCATAGTGAATCACAAAGTCCCATGCATCTTGAAAAGTGTAGGCCAATAGAACCCTGCTTTAAGAACCTTAGCAGTTGTTCTCTATGGTTCAAAATGTCCACCATTGACCATTCCATGACAATTTTGTAATACTTACATAACTTCTTCATTTACTACACATCTCCACACCATAGTATCATTACATATTTTTCATAAAAATGGTTCATCCCAAATGTAAAATTTCGAATCATGAAATAGCTTCTTCTTTTATTGAGGAGTGAACTCTTCTAGCATTTCTCCACTTGACAGAAAATTTGCTATGTCAGCAAACCAAGGAGCACCCACGATCCCTACGTTTAAAAGCATCTCATATGGAAATAGTTCCTTAATAGGTTCTTAACTATTCCCTTCCTTTTGATATGCACCCAGGCTTGAAAGATGATCAGGTACTACATTTTCAGATCCTTTCTTGTCTTTAATCTCAATGTCAAACTCTTATAACAATAAAACCTTTCTAATAAGCCTTAGTTTGGAATCTTTCTTGTTCATAAGGTACTTTAATGTTGCATGATCTATGTACACAACAACCTTAGAGCTAAGGAGCTACAATATGAACTTATCAAAAGCAAAAATGACTGCCAATATCTTCTTCTCTGTAGTAGCATAATTTAGCTATGTATTAATTAATGTCCTTTTTGTATAGTATATCATATGTAATTTGTTCTCCTTTCTTTGACCAAGCATAACTCTTCTTATGTGATCACTCGCATCACACATCAACTTAAATGGTAGACTCTAATTTGGTGTCATCATTATTGGAGCTGAGATAAGTGCTTCCTTTAACCTGTTAAAGCTAATTTTCACTCATTAGTAAAATTGAAAGATGAATCTTTCTCAAGCAACTTATAGAGAGGTTTGGAGATTTTTGAAAAATCTTTGAAGAGTCGCCTATAAAACCCTGAATGGCCAAGAAAACTCCTAACTCCCTTCACATTTATGGGGTACTATAGCTTTTCAATTCTATCAACATTTGCTTTATCAACTTCAATCCCTTAAACGAAAATTTTGTGTCCTAGAATAATTCCTTCATTAACCATGAAATGACACTTTTCCCAATTCAGCACCAAGTTTGTTTCTTCACATATTGTAAGAACTTACTCCAAATTATTTAAACATCCTTAAAATGAGTTTTCATAAATTGAAAAATCATCCATAAAAACATCCATTGTATCTGTAAGCACCCAATTTTAGGATGCAATTGTGCACAATTGCGACGTAAGCCCCAATAATGAAATTTATTCAAAAATTGAACTTGGTTGTCGATTTTTTGGACTTTAGGGACTAAATTGCAACACTTTTTAGGATTTGATTACAAGGAAGTCAATTTTTCAGGGGTCTTTTGGTATTTAAAAGTAAAAAAAAGTTGGTCCTTTAATTCAAAACTTTATCAAGCCAGGGGAAGGCAAATACTATCTGGGAGCCAAAGAATCAGTCAGTGTTGCTGGAGCAGATGTGCCTGGGTTTAAGATCTTCAAAGAGCAGATTATGGAGAATCTGATGAAGGACAATAAAGAGGAAGTGATGAAGCTGGCAGCTGAGAGGATGGGCAGTACTACCGTTAAAGAGTTATTATGTCAACCACCTCAAGGACAACCAATATGAGACTCAGCATCTAGAATAGGAAATAAAATTTCTCATTGAATAAAATTTTATTTTTTAGTGATCGATGATATAAATTCTGACCATGCTTACTTATGTAATATACATCCTAATGGTACTATGAATTATGGTTGCATCTGTATGTTTGACATAAATTAAATTAAATTAGATTCATTCAGCATGGGCACAAATGCAAATTCAAAGAACATATATATATCACATGATGTAACTTTTAAAGATAGGAAATGTGAAAAAAAATAATAAAAAAAAGAAAGAACAAAGAGAGAATAAAAAAGAGAAAAAAAAGGAGAAAAAAGAACAGTAAGGTAAAAATTAGAGAGGAAAATTCATGAATGACTGATAACATGAGTTATATCATGTGATGTAATGAATGTTCTCATTTTTGCCCTAATGAATGATTAAAATTGAATTTTAAATTTTTATTCAAACATCGCATATTGGTCTTTATCATACTGCATAAGTATCTGAATGGAAAAATAATACATGATGAAAGCTAAATCAGAGCAATGAGATCACTATTTTAGTTACATTTTCTTTTTGCCACCTCTTTTGTAATTTTCCTTATAAGCCTATCGTCCCCTTACACCTTGAGAATTCAGGTGGCTCAGTAACTTGCTTTTTAATCCATACATTATTACTGTCATCAATTATTGCATCAGCATCAAGCCTCATATTCTGCTCAAGAATTCTTTGAAGTGCAAGTCTAGTTTATGTCATCATCCAAAACTCGCTTCAATGAGTTCGGCCACTCCTATGCATCTTCAATACATGAGATTGTATCTAATAGGGTTAGTAAGACAAAGGGCCAACAACAATAATGACCAAACCGAGTCTCTTGTGCACATGAAGAAAGTGATTGCTAGGATGAATTCAAAATAAAGCTAGGGGCAAAATTTAACTCCGGGACAAGTTAGGGGCAAAATGGTAAATACAATAGTAAAACTTCAAAGTTAATGAAAAACGATCTCAGGGTAGAAAGGAGTATACTACAAGCATACAGATATAACAATTATCATACAACAGAAGCAGTAACAAAAAGAAAAGTTCAATAGTGCATCGGTCAATCACGAGCTCTAGTGTAAAGCCATGGACCCCACTCACTAGCATGGTTATTTGTCCGATAGATTGTATCAAAAGCTCAAACATCAGAAGTACCAACAATGAAGCATCAATTGCTTGAACCTACAATTTGTTGATGAGGCACCTTATTCTCACACTCCAAGCTGTGAACATAGCTCCAAACAGAAGACCTATTAGGATCATGCATGTTATGCATAACATGCATACACTTGCATACATTTGTTGTGAAATACTTTATTTGCATAATAAAGTCTTTGAGCTTAGTCAAGATTATCTAAACACTTTGCTACTAACATTCAAGATTAGTGTTGTAAAAGTGCAAGAAAGTAGTCAGAGTATTCACAGGTAAAGCATCTGAAGGAATGAAAATAAAAGGAGTGACATTACTAAGAAGCATCATCTTGGTGAACTCAAGAGGCTGGATAAGACTTTCAAGCTCCTTAAACTTAGTATCCATCTCCATAGTCTTATCGGGAGCATCATTTGGAATATCTCTCCATAATAGTTAGACCATTGTAGGGTATGGAATATGGTAACGAGAAGGTCCAACATGTCAGCGATACATGCGCTCGGCCCTAAGAAGGGAAGAATGCACTCAAAACTTAAGACGAATGCACTCTGAAGACTTCTTTGATGGTGAAATAAAAACCTCTAACTCCTAAATCTTTTCTTTTGCATGAAACATTAGGAAGAGGAATGAGGCCCTTTACCAAAGCATCAATAGAATAGCAGAAAGAAAAATTCAGCCTAAAGCCACAACCTCAATGGCAGAATATCATGACCCTGTGATCCGAGACATCATCACCACAATCAAAAAGGGAAGAATGCAAAAGAATAACATTACATTTTGACAAAATTTCTTCACTTACAAATAAACCATACTAACTTGTAGTATTTTATGCAGGGAAATAAAAAAGAATGAAGAAGGGGAAAAGAATCGATACATCAATAAGAATGACTAGTATAGCAAATGCCAATTACTCATCAACAACCTGACAAATACCAAAGGGAAGTAGTATAACTCTATCTATTTTGATTCTGTAGTAAAGTACAAAGAAAATTTATAAAATTAAGAGTAAATTCATCCACTTCATGATGTCATGTGCAAAAACTTATCTCATGACCTTTGATTTTAATGGCTTTCTTTTATTAGCCTTGCAGAATTCAAATGTCTTGTTGATAGTTTTATGTTCAGAGTTTCTAAAAATCTAATCAATCTAATGCTTACTTTACACCCAAACGAGGGGAAGAATATGCAAAGACAAAATATATGGACTTGTAGTATAAATTGGTTGAATTTCAAAGTGTCATTTTAGTCTTTTGAATAATAAATGTGCATATAATCTACTCTAATGCTCAGAAATGAGTACGAGTATAAATCCCTTAACGGTATCCACGCTGAGTAATACGAGAAAGGCTGGGGAACATTAAAAGGAGAATCAGAATAAGAGCAAGCATAATATACTCCAATGCCCAAAAATGAGCAAGAGTATCAACGTGAACCTCTGGTGGTATCCACGCTGAGTAATATAAGAAAGGCAGGGGAATACTAAAAAAGCACCCACATTAAAAAAAATACTTGCTCTATTTACTCCAATGCTCTGTAAGAGTATGAGTATCCAAAGGACCTTTTCAACGATATCCATGTTGAGTAATATGAGAAAGGCGGGGGCATACTTAGATATGGAAGAAAAGTACAAAAATAATTCAAAGACTGTTTTGATACTCTAAATTCAATATTTTTATGCTTAATTTCCATAAGTTTTGTTTAGAAAATTCTCCCTAAAATTAGGTGTGGAAGTAAGCTCTTCACTTGGTAAAAGATACACTCTCAGCATAAGATCGTTAACGATGCCTCTGACCTTTGCAATTGGCAAATAAGTGACAGTCATGAAAATTAAAATAGTGAGATTTATTAAGTGCATTCTATCTCATGATAAAATGATGAATTTTCTCATAAAATTTCAATATTATAATGTACTTTTATACATTCATCATGATTGAAACTAACTTCAATATGTCTGTAGGAATTATAAAACCAGAAGGAAGTGCACAGTGGAATTAAAATTCAAAGCATTCGACTCAAATAACCAAAGATAAAAATCAGCAAGCAATTATGGACTGTAGCAACATCAAAGGTAAGCAATGAAAGGATTGCAATCAATTTGCAAGCAATTATAGATTGCAGCATCATCATCGAGCAATTATGGACTACAACATTATTAGTGAGCAATGAAAGGATTGCAGTCAAGTTGCAAGCAATTGTAGATTGCAGCATCATCATCGAGCAATTATGGACTACAGCATTATTAGTAAGCAATGAAAGGGTTGCAGCTAATCACGAGTAGTTATGGATTGTAGCATCATTAGTGAGTAATGAAAGGGTTACAACTAATCATGAGCAATTATGGATTGCAGCATAATCATATAGATCAATCAACACTACATGATCGAGTGTAGTGTATTCCATTTTAGTCCATTACTTTTATATGCAAATTCAAGTTCTTTCATTGCAATTTGGTCCATATTTGCATTCTGATTAGGAATATATTCCCATTTAAATCATGACATTCATTAAATTAATAATTCATTGAATTATTAAAGCTACATAATCAATCTATGATTCTGAATTTTTTATCAAGTACAGAATACAGAACAAGATTATTGAATTCATTTTTTGCATTTTACATGCATCATTTCAATCAAAAGATTCATATGTTGCACAGTAGCTATGATATGAATTTCAAATGATTATGTTATGTGCTGGACAGTAGTCATAACCTTCATTATGTTATGTACTGCATAGCAGCTATGACATAAACTTTCAAATTCATCAATGCTAGACGTTCCACAAGAACTATAGCAGATTTTTAATTCAACTTCACTAGACTTCCCACAGGGAATATAGTGTACATCATTAGACGTCCCACAGGGAATATAACAAAATTCATCAGTGCTAGACATTCCACAGGAACTATAGCAGATTTTTAATTCAACTTCACTAGATGTCCCATAGGGAATATAGTGTCCATTATTAGATGTCCCATAGGTAATATAATGAAATTCATTATTGTTAGACATTCTACGAGAACGATAGCAAGTTTTCAATTCATCATCACTAGACGTCCCACAAGGAATATAATGTACATCATTAGATGTCCCATAGGGAATATAATGAAATCTCATTTTCATTAAACGTCCTATAGGGAATACAGTATGCATCGTTAGACGTCCCACAGGGAATATAACGAAATTCATCAGTGCTAGACATTCCACAGGAACTATAGCAGATTTTTAATTCAAATTCACTAGATGTCCCATAGGGAATATAGTGTGCATTGTTAGATGTCCCACAGGGAATATAATAAAATTTATTACTGCTAGACGTTCTACTGGAATGATAGTAAGTTTTCAATTCATCATCACTAGATGTCCCACAGGGAATATAGTGTACATCGTTAGACATCCCATAGGGAATATAACGAAATCTCATTTTCACTAGACGTCCCACAGGGAATATAGTGTGCATCATTAAACGTCCCACAGGGAATATAATGAAATTCATCAGTGCTAGACATTCCACAGAAACTATAGCAAGTTTTCAATTTATCATCACTAAACGTTCCATAGGGAATATAGCGAAACTCATTTACATAAAGTCCACTAGACATTCCGCAGGAAATATAATGAGACTTATCAAACATTACACCTTGCTCGGCAATTTGAGCATCGATCTATCATTTAGAATACAATCAAGTTTCCTAATTTTTTTCTTTCAAAATTGTGTGCTTCTATTTGCTTTGCTGCAATTTATCAAATAAACAGCAACAAGGGGGGCAACTGTAAGCACCCAATTTCGGGATACAATTGTGCACAATTTCGATGTAAGCCCCTATAATGAAATTTATTCAAAAATTGAACTTGGTTGTCGATTTTCTGGACTTTAGGGACTAAATTGCAATGCTTTTTAGGATTTGATTACAAGGAAGTCAATTTTTCAAGGGTCTTTTGGTAATTAAAAGTAAAAAAAGGTTGGCATTTAATGCCGACCGACATTATACAATGCCGATCGGCATTACACAATTCTGACTCGTAAAAGTCCCATTTTTTTTTCAATTTTTCGCGTATTTTTTCATTTTTTCGACTATTTTGTAGTGTTTTGATTGGTTAAAAATTGAATTTTATTATTGTCTGGAAAAGATTTTGATGCATTCAAAACACATAACATTAAAAAATCAAATCCCTATCAGTTTGTTTTGAGGAGATGATTCTGTTCCCCCAAAGGAGGAAGTCAGTACACATAGACTTTGCTTTAAAAAGCAAAGAGCCTGAGTGCGTGAAAAAAAAAGAGGGATTTTTTTAAAGACTCACAGAGAGACGGGGAGACCCACACATAGACTAAAAATGACGAGAGAAGAAAAAAGAGAGACTGCGAAAGAGAGAAGAGAGTTATGCAATTAAATCCCAGTCCATAATCAAATCAATACTAAGTCAATTTTAACGGTGATAATCCAATTTGAGGGGCTAAAAAGGGCATTTGCATAGCATCTAAAATCATGAGTGTTCTTTTCTATTTTTTTCGTTTTGTGATTTTTATTTTGTTATTGTTTTGATTATTCAATTTCACTACTAATCTAAATTTTTTGTGTTTTTTTTTTTGATGTTCGATTGTGGATTGAGGAGGATACTGCTTGTGTTCAAATGAACAGAAGATCCATGGAATGCCATGGAATAATCTGTACTGTTTTCTAGTAGATATTAGGGTTTTAATTTTCATGTTGTCTTTATGTGTTCTGTATAGTTATTTTAATTCATGGGTGTATAATTATTTAATTTTAATTTTTGTACATAGTTTGTAATAGCCCCAGTAGTGGGATTAGTAAAAGATTTAATTTTCTGCATTTCAAATCAATTAGTAATTAAGTTCAATTGGATAAAATTAATTAAAATTAATAGTGGCAGTAGTTAATTAGGGTTTGTATGTAAATAAATTAGGTTTTTAAGAAATCATATGTGAATGTGTTTTGATTTGATTTTGCTATGTTTTTTTTTAATTTTGTTTTAGGCCCCAAGCCCACGCTTAGGCTAGCCGACTTAATAAACGGGCTTAAAAATGATTTAGGGTTTTTAAATAATTAAAATTAATTTAGGCCCATTAGGTTAATTAGATTTTAGGCTCACTTAGTTAATTAAAACTTGTTTAGACTTAGCTTAGCCCATTTAATTTCATTTCTTTTAAAAATAAATAGACCTAGGCCCACTTTTCACTTAAAATAAAACCATGTTAGACTTAGACCCATTAATTTAATTTTCCTTTAAAATTGAATAGACTTAAGCCCATTTTTTAAACAGACTAAAATAAATAGATATAGGCTCACTAATTAATAAAAATGTAAGCCCACCTTTAGTCCATTTCTCACTTGTAAATAAAATGTAAATCTAGTTAACTTTTTAATAAAATTAACATAGTTTAGACTTAGGGACAACGTGATCTTGAGTGCATTTTTATGTGTAATTTTATTGATTAGAAGTCTAAGGTTAGATGGATGTCAAATAGATTTTAATAAAATTGCATGTAATTAGAGGATGAAATAATCATTTATAAAATTATTCTAAATGAACACGAGACTAAGAAAAGTTAGTATTTCGTATCCAGAATCTCCTGATTGTGGTGCTAGCTTTCTTTTAGGGAATCGAGTACCACCTTTTTAATTTTTCCCAGTTATTGCCCTGAGTGGTGACTCCTCATCTCCACGTCATGTCTTTATGACAGTGGTTAGTGTGTTCTCTAAGGCCCTGAGCCTAAACAGTGTCGCGGTTACTAAAATCTTGGACGCACGCTAAACCCCGCCATCTACAATATCCTCTACCAAATCTACAAATATGGCCATCATACATCTTTGGAATGTCACGGGAGCATTACATAATCCAAATGGCATCCTCCTTCATGCAAATGTGCCATAAGAACATGTAAAAGTGATTTTCTCTTTATCTTCTAGAGCTATTGCAATCTAATTGTACCCTGAGTACACATCCAAAAAATAATAAAAAGTATGTCCTGCTATTCGATACAACATTTGATTAATGAAAGGTAATGGAAGTGGTCTTTCCTTGTAGATGAATTCAACTTTCTATAATCTATGCACACCCTCCATCCATTTACAACTCTTGTAGGAATCAACTCCCCTTCCTCATTTTTCACAATTGTAATTCCACCCTTCTTTGGTACACACTGAATTAGGCTCATCCAAGAATTATCTGAGATCGAGTAAATGATCCATGTATAAAGAAGCTTGACTACTTTTTTCACTACTTTTTACATGTTTGGATTAAGTCTCCTCTGCCTTTCAATAGTTGGCTTGTGTGCTTCCTCCATCAAGATCTTGTGCATGTAATAAAATGGACTTATGCCCCTAATGTCAGAAATTTGTCAACCAATTGCTTTTACTCTCCTCTTTAGCATGTCTACTAGCAAATCCTTTTGATCCTTATTAAATTTAAAGGATATAATCATAGGTAGTGTTTGATATTCTCTTAAAAAAGTGTACATTGGGGTAAAGATTTCAAGTCTAATTTTGGTGGTTTATAGTTGAGCATAATGTGGGTTCAGTGTTTGGTAATTTCATTTGTGGTATGTAGGGTTGGTGTTAGAGGTGTACTTCATTTTAAGAGGATTGTACCAGAAAACACTTCTTAATATTTTCAATCTCCATAGATTTTGTCAACCTCTATTGTTGGACTTCATTCACACATTCATCAACAACATCTATTCTCATACAAAAATCCTCATCATAAGGGTATTTCATGCTTTGATAAATGTTAAATTTACAGTTTTCATCCCCTATTCTCAATGTGAGAGTTCTATCATAAACATCAATGATAGCTTTTGCAGTGTAAAGAAAATGCATACCAAGGATTAACAGGATCTCCTCATCCTCTTCAAAGTCAAGGACTATAAAATCAACTGGAAAAATGAATTTTTTAGCCCTTGCTAGCACATCTTCCACTATACCTTTTGGAACCTTCACTGTCCTATTTACAAGTTGCAATCTGACATTTATGGGTTTTGCTTCTCCTAGCCCCAATTTCCTATAAATAGATAAAGGCATATGATTAATTGAAGCTCCTAAATCATATAAAGCTCTTTGAAAATTTAAATTTCCAATAAAACATGGAATAGTGAGACTCTTTGGATACTTCCTTTTTAAAGGAAGTTTATTCAAGATGATTACACTACACTCCTTTGTAAGTGTGACTATCTCAAGCTCCTGTAACTTTTTTTTTTATTAGAAATCAACTCCTTTAGAAACTTAGCATATTTTGGCATCTGAGAAAGACATTCTATAAGAGGCATATTGATGTGGAGTGCCTTCAAACTCTCTAATAATTTTGCAAATTACTTATCATGCTCCTATTTCTTCAAACTTTAAGGATATGGAACTGGAGGTTTATAAGGCTTCATTGGTGTTGATGTTGATATCTTCTTATTTTTATCCTCAATTTCTTTTTCTTTTTCATCTAGCATTTTAATCCACTCATTTTCTTATTCCTTCTCTTCTTCCTTCTCCTTTTCCCTCTCATATTCCTTAGTTGCTTTTGGGGTTTGAATCTATATTTCATTTTTTAAAGTAATAGCCTTCAACTACTTTTTTAGATTCTTTTAAATGTTGCTTGGCAAGAAACCTTAATTTCTCATTGACAAAGAGTTTGCCAATTACCCCATTTATACCTCTAAATTATGGATAGAAGAAGAATGATTGTTGAACATAAGCTGAGTGTCTTAGTACATTTGCTCAAATCTGCCCTCCAACCTCTTATTACTTTATCTTATTGGTTCATTTTTGTAGACATGACATCATGAACTTCTCTAACTTGCTTTCTTAAGAAATCCTTAAAGATGAACCTTTTTCATGCTAAAAATTAGGTTGGTGATGTTATGCATTTTGCCCTTTAAAACCTACTAGTGCTTGTGGCCTCTACTGGTTATTTTCTTAATTCCTCTAAGAGAAATTAGGATGATTTCTCCAATTGGAATTATAGGTGTTTCCATGCACATAGTTAACATTCTCTATTGATAGTCCTTGCATCATTTAAAATTCAATAGTTAGATGACCACCCTGACAAATTCACAAGAAGAAGATATGAATTGCATTAACACTCATTTTGTCCATCCTCTTAGATAAAGCATCCATTTTTTAATTTAGCATTGTTAAACTATTAACTTCAACTGCTCCCCCTCTCTTCGGAATAACCCTTTCATTAGACCATAGGCTTTGGGTGTTAGCCATTTCTTCAAAGAGCTCCAAAGCATCTTTAGGTGTCTTTGACATAATAGTTCCTCCAACAGATGCATCTATATTAACTTTGATTGCTGGATTGACTCCTTTATAGAAAGACTACACCAAATCCCATAAAGGAATTAACTATGGTGGACATTGTCTCTGAAGATCTTTAAATCTATCCAAGCATTCATAAAAGCTCTTATCCTCTCTTTGATAAAAAGATTTTATTTGATTTCTGATTTTGAGTACTTTAGCAGGTGACAAGTACTTATTGGAGAAAGTTGTGTAAAGTTCTTACCATGTGGTTATAAAGTTTAGTGGTAAGCTTTGGAACCACCTCTTGGCCTTATCCATCAATGAAAATGGAAAAAGGATTAACTGAATTGCTTAAGGCTACACTCTGCTCATCTTAAGAGTTGAGCAATATTCTAAAAATCTAGTCATATGACCAATTAGATCCTTATGTGGCAACCTATTAAACTGTGAATTTTGGATCATTTGGATCATGGTTGTTTACTGCTACAACTGATCTCACAATTGAATTCTGATCACTTTGGACATTGGGACTCATGAAATCTCATATAGTTATTTGGCCATTCTACCCATTTTGTCCATTTTTCCCATTGTGCACTACTTGTTCAGCTGGAGGTTATCTCTTTCCTCTCTCCTCCATTCATTCCATTACTAGTCTCTCTTTCCTTTTCTCCTCCATTCATTCCGTTACTAGTCTATCTCCTCCTTATGCGAATTGTCCTCTTTAGCTCTAAATCAAGTGGTATTAATTAGGCTCCTCGTGTACTTGTGCCATGTGTTGTGTGTGTGCATTACTTAAATCCCTGAAACCACATAAAAAACCACTAAAAGAAAGTTTAAATCAAACAACATAAAATTCTCAACAATATCAATTTTGGCAATCCTTAGCAATGGCACCAAAAACTTGATGTGTAGTCTATAAGTATACAAAATCATACAAGTAATAATTAAATACTGATCCCATAGAGATTGTAAATTGAGTATTGTAATACTAATTGTGATTTGTTTATTTAAACAACAAAAAATGGCATTTGTAATTAACTAAAATTAAATAAAAGAAATATGATAGGGTTCTTATTATCAATTTAACCATATCTAAAGATTAATTAGTTTTTAAGCCATACCTAACCTTTATCCAATTTGAATGCATCTAAGGAATCCTAGGTTTTCCTCTCAGATAAATCTATAATTAACTAAGTAAATTAACATCTTAGATTTATAGCTCTCACTTAATAAGTGTTGGTTAACCCGGTTTAAAGGTCTAGCCTTTAATCAATATTAGTTACTTTAATATCTCTCAACTAAGAAAGCATTTAATAGGTTATTATTTGTATCCAATAGAACCTATCTCTCAATCAAGTTTTATTATGTAGATTCAATCAAAGGGTGATCAATTCTATGAAGACATTAAGTTTAACAACAATCAATGGATTGAGATTAATGGCTTAGGTTTAATTGCAATTGTTACATGGTTGAATTAATATAAGAACCTTAAGAAGAAATCAGCTATTCATGTTGATAATAAGAGATAAAGAAGAGGAATAAAAGAAAATAAACATCATCATTAATCAAAATAGAAATGAATAATAAGTATTTAAAAAAACCATTGTGATAATAGAAGGTTATTGTTCTTCAATCCTTGTTCCTTAAACTCCAAAACCCACATAAATAAGCACTAGTTTTTTTTAAATAAAAAGAAAGATAAAAACCTATAAAAATGTAGAATAAGAAAAATGGAATTCTCCTCATTTGTTTTAGGAGGCTACACATACATAAAACCCTAGCCTTCAGCCTCTTTATACGTTTCCTTTTCGAAAATCCATAAAATCCCCCTTTATAGTGCTTCAAAATTCAAATTTCAAAAAGCTGCTAGCAAGGCACACGATCATACGTGTTTAGGTATAGGATCGTGTGCTTATCTTTATAAGAATTCAATAATCAAGCATGGCTATATGTGTGGGTGCGCATGGTTGTGTGTCTAACCTTCAATCAAGCATGGCCATGTGCAAAAATGCACATGGCCATACATCTCTTCTGACCTCAAACTTGCTAATTTTTCCTTGAATGCTCCTTAGACATTTCCATAGCCTTCAAAAGTCTTATGCCTTATTCCATCACTATTCTTTAAACACCTAAATGCATAAAAACAACCAAAAATAATCCAAAAGGAAGAATCAAAGTCTAACTTTTGGTGTTTTATACCATTAACTCTTGAATTCATTTGTTGTTTGGTTTTTCAAAATCCAAGTCTAGATTATGAGCAGTAATCCATTTGTCACAAAAAACACTTAATTCAATATCACTAGTTCCATTTACAATTCAATATAATCAGTTTCGTAGATTTAGGAACCTCCTCTTCTTCTTCTTATTTTTCCTCATCTTCATCTTCTCCATCCTCGTTATCCTTTACGTCACCATCACAAGTTTAAATTTGAGCTATTACAACAAAACGTTAGAAAAAATTAAGAGCAAATTACAATTACCTCACTAAGGTTTAACCTAATTAACACTTGCCTCCCTCTTGCTTGAGAATTGAATATTTGCCTCCCTTAATTATGATTTAATTAACAATTAAAGAGTTCTATTAGGGTTTTTACATTTAAAGAGTTCTATTATGGTTTTTACATTTAAGGAGTTCTATTAGGGTTTTATCAATTTTTTGTTAAATGGTATGTTAAAACACTAAATTGCCTCTATAAAATAATCCCTAAATTTATAACATGGAGACAAAGCTAAACAATTTTTAAAAAATCCTTAAGCCAAATCCCTACTGACACCACCATTTCACCACTCAACACCGATCCTTCTCGCACTTTTAGAGCAACAATTCTCCTCCTCACCATCATCTTCAATTAAAAATGTGATGATGATGTTGCCACTATCTTCTTATTCTTTGTTTAAGAGTGTTCTTCAACTTTCTGTTGATCTTATTGTTTGATGGATTTTGATTTTTTTTGGATTTTAATCTTATTTTTTTATTGGTGCATGACAATAAGTTCAGATGGAATTAAAGTTTATTGTTGGGCTGCTAAGAATCAATGATTTCAATTTTGTTCCTTTTTGAGGTTGGATTCTATGTGTTGATGGACCTTGTGCATGCCAATATCTGGCGTCCTTAATAGTAAATCAGGCAAAAGGGTGTGTCTTTGATTGTAATTGCACTTGTCGAATCGGAAAAAGCCATGTGTGAAGTTGGCCACTGTCTTTACATACCAAAGAGAAGAAGACCCATTTCAATCTCTTGTAAGTCCATGAAGCAAATGAAAAGTTTGAGTTATTCAATTTGTTAAGTGTCTTTTTGGTGTAGTTTGTCTCATTATTTGTTAGGATGGGCTTCTTGTTTCTTAGTGTTTTTTGTTAGTTTCCTCTTCTATTGCATTCCCATTTATTTTGATTAGTCAATTCACTTGCCTTAAGAATTGTTCAACCTGCCATTTGCTAATTTAATTCAAAACATGGAACCAGAACATTATTTTTCACTTTATTTGGGTTATGGATGGATATTCGTTCAACTTTATTTCTTCTAAAGGTAGTAGAATCTTTAGGAATCTGATGTTAGATTCCGATGTCGATTCTTTCTTTAAAATTTCTTCTTCGTTTTCTTATTCTTTGTTGGATATTCATTAATATAAAATGGAGCTTGATTGGTCTTAAAAGAACAATGGACACTGAAGTAGCAGAAGAAGTTGCTTCAAAGAAAATACAATGTTTCGCATGGATTAATTTTGGTATTTTAAAAAAATCTTAGCTTTGGTCAACCAATTTTTAAAAACTAATGTCAATTTTGCTGTAAGCTCCAACAGATGTCCTTAATTGTTAACGAAATTATAATTGAGGAATATAAATATTTGATTCTCAAATAAGAGAGAGACAAATATTAATTAGATTAAATGTCGGGGAGATAAATGTTTTAGTCACGTGCAATAGATTTTTGGCCTATATTACTATACGTACATGAGTTTATGTTATAATTTGCCTTCTTTTACATGCCTACATGGCATTTAAAACATGGGCCGAGTTGTGACAGGGCTTAAGCGAGTCTGCATAAGATAAGCCTCGATTCGGTAGTTAACTCCGTCGTACACCAGACGCAACTAGCTGCGTCTCTGCTCTACAACTTCTACTAATGGCGGCTGCTTCACTCTTGTGTTCTCTCTTTTTAGGCGACAACCGGTACTTTCTATTTTTTTTTCTTGAAACGTTTTGCTGGAGTTGTTTTGCTGCTGCTCCTTATTAGGGTCATGGAAACTTTGTTAAATTCATTAAATTGTTTGATTTAAAGCAGTTGCAGATAGATTTTATGGCTAGTATTTTGTAATTTAAGCTGATGAAGGAATTGCTGGTTCTTTCTGGAATTTAATTATTCTGTGTTAAGTTTGGTGCTTTGATGAGTGGAACTTCTGCTCTATTGAATTATTAATCTTTTCCAGTAAATTATGGACTGTGAGTGCCTAAACCACTGTTTTCTTGTCCTTTTTCTTGATTTTGGTTAGTTGAGAATTCTGCTTCTTTTTATACGTTTGGAAAGTTTATCATGTTTGTTTTGTCAAATCTACCTTTTCCTGTAAATGAACATCCTACAGTCTTATTATAGCATGGCAAGGTTTTAATTCTCTTGTCTGGAACCTTCCAGTTGTGAATGTGTTTCCTTGCGTCCAAGCCATCAGAAAGGCATGAGATGCTTCTCGGTATTTCTTCCAAAGAAACAATGCAACTTCAAACTATACATTATACCCATGAAAGCCATTGGTCGTCAGGGCATGTTGAGAACCGTTTCTTCAGTTACCTCGTTAAATGCAGATGTGGGATTCCAGGAAAATCTTGCTTCTTCTGATGTCTCAAATGAAAGTGACTTTCTAAGGTACAAACTTATGCATAGGTATCTCGTTTTATAAATTGCTAATTGCCTTTATTTCTTTTTCTTGATCCTTTACAGCTTTGAATTTAACGTATGATGACATCATTTTTAGGATTTATTCCTATATTTAGATATTACTTCATCAACTTTAGTTGTTTAAAAGATATTGAAGGCTTTGATGGTGCGTTTAGTTTTGTATTAGCAGGTCTGAACCACTGCCTGCTGATTCAAGTAACCCTGCAAATGGTATGAATGATCTTGAGAGACAATTGCAAGAGTTACTGGATGAAGTGAAGGCAATGATTTTAATGGGAAACAAAGATGATGCCATGGACCTACTCCAAGCAAATTATGAGGTTGTGAAAGAACAGATTGATGCAGGTTCTACAGGCATTGAAGAAGCTGCTATGCTTGACGTCCTAGCTTTGGGATACATGATTATTGGTGATTTAAAGACAGTTGGCACTGTACTGAATTTGGTAACTTTCCTTTTACCATAGGGCATTATATTGTCTCTCTGTTTCATATGTTTATGACTGTATTATTAATTACTATCTGCATAAAGAATTTAGTTATGGGCAGTGGTTAAGACCTATATTTATTGGTTTTTTCTTTCTTTTATTGTTTTTAATGAAGACTTCAATGAATTAGTGAGCTATAAATAATTTTAGTTTTCAACCTCTTGATTTTGTATTTTCTTTAAGTTGTAATGTTCATGCATTTGCTGCTGGTTCATATTTACCAAAAACAGTAGACTGCCCAAGCTTTTCAGCACAGGCACATAAAAATTCTTATCTACTGGAAATTCTAAAACTCTATTTGAGAGAGGATGTTTGTTTTCTTTTGTTTTTTAAATCATTGTGCTGTGATTCTTGTGATCTTCTATTCATTTGTTGGCAATGAGCTTAGTTTTCTCATATCTCTGGACTGGAATTATGTGATAGTACTTTTGCTCTCATTTGTTCACTTCAGTCCTTGAACTGTTCGGTTATTACATCTCAGCATCTGTACATGCTATGCTAATGTGGCAATTGCAAATATGTTGACAAAGGAATATAGGTTCTTAAATATATCTCTTTCTTTCTGATGTTTCATTCTCATGGATGGCTAGTTGAATAAGGTTGTTGAACGTCTAAAAGAGGATGGGCCCCTTCTGGATTCAGTGCTTATGCATATGGGGAGCATGTATTCGGCTCTAGGGAAGCATGAAAAATCTATGGCTATATATCAGAGAGTAATTGGTATTCTAGAAAGCAAATATGGTGAGTAAATTTTTTGTTTATTTATATATTAGTTTATTTTTTTTGCTGTTTGTCATTGTTGATGTGGCATTAGAATTTGATCAATTGACCGTGACTACCTTTATGTACTAGCTAATTATTTTAAGAGTACAAATAATTTTATTATCATATGTTATGGAACAATTTGCTATCAGATAATGTTATTGCAATAATGAAGTATTGAAGCTGGATGAAATCTGTTTCTTCCTCTACAACGGCAAAGCAATTTAAAATTTTCCTTCAGTTAATACCAGTTGTGTTTTAGTGCAACAGCATATTATCTGTTACCACTTGAGGTCATTGTGGAATTAAAGAAATAGAATTTCCTAACAAACAACAAATTGATGCTGTTGTGATTATTTTATCATAGACAGTGCTTTTTGTAAGGCTGATAATAATGTTTTGGCCACGGTCACGATTAACAATTGAAGTTCACTGCAAATTTCCCAGAAACTTCATTGTTTGCAGGATCAATCAAAAAATTCAATTTAATAATGACACGAAGTTGTATGCAGAACTAAATAGTTCTTGATATTCACAGTATGGCATCTTAACTTTATATCATGTTACTGCGATTGTTCTTTGGAATTTTTTTTTTTTTTTTGGTTAATTTAGCAAAGAAAGCCCTAAGCCTAAAACTCGCATTGCTTTTCTAGGGAAAAATAGTACTTTTCTTGTCTCACCATTGTTGGGGATGGCAAAAGTTCTTGGTTCCATTGGAAGAGCGAAAAAAGCAACAGAGGTTTACCAACATGTAATATCTATTTTGGAATCAATCAGAGGTGCTGAGTGCGAAGACTTGGTGGTGCCTTTATTTGGTTTAGGCAATCTTTTGATCAAGGAAGGAAGAGCTGCAGATGCAGAGATCCATTTTAATAGGTTAATTGATGTTGTTTTTGCTGGAGTATTGGAGTTTCATCTATGATTTCTCACCTCATCAGTTTTTTTTTTTTCTTTTGGCTAGAATTCTAAGCATTTATAAGAACCTATATGGGAAAAATGATGGAAGAATTGGCATGGCTTTGTGTTCCCTAGCCAATCTAAAGTGCTCAACAGGTAAGATAGATTTCCTGACGTTGAGCTTATAGTCAAATTGATTGATGATGGTGAATTTCCATTTGATAATGCTTGTCATATATCTATATATATATATATATATATACATGTCCCTCAATAATAATTTGAAACCCAGTATTCCAATTTCATACAGGGAATGTAGAAGAAGCCATTGATTTGTATAAAAGGGCTCTTGAGGTCATTAAGGACTCAAATTATATGGCTCTTGATGACAATATCATGGAGAAGATAAGGATTGATTTGGCAGAATTACTTCATGTTGTAGGAAGGTAAAGCCGATTAAAACATGGGAATAGAGAAATATCTGTGCATGATTCACTGGATATATCTTTTTTCTCCCCTCTTTAGTGCTTTAAAATTGAAGAAGTTTCAGTAACCAGTCAGAACATAATGGGAAATGTAGACCAAATCGTACGTCTCATTGTTTATCTGATTTGTTGGTTTAGATTTTGAAAGAACATTCTTAAGGGCTTTCAAGCAGTTTTCCCTTGTTTTTTTTTATGCTTTCTGGTTGGAATACCATATGTATATGTTTCTTTACAAAAATATGTGGAGAGGAGACCCATAAAAAGACCTGGTATATTTCTTTTTATAGCTTGAATGCATGCAATCTATGTATGATAGGCAAGGCAAGTGTTCTGAATGTTCAACAAAATAGTGTATAAAGTTGAACCAAATTTCTTGTCCCTGCAAGATTGCATATCTGCAAAAGACGACAACTTTTTGTTTTTTTTTTTAATTTACCCTTTGGTTGTGCTTAGAGGAAAAGAAGGCCGGGAACTGCTAGAGGAATGCTTGTTGATCACTGAAAAATATAAAGGAAAGGAGCATCCAAGCTCGGTTACCCACCTTCTAAATCTTGCTACATCATATCAACAATCAAAGAATTTCATTGAGGCTGAACGCTTGTTGAGGATAAGTTTGGAGATAATGATGAAAACAGTAAGCTGTGAGGATCAGTCTGTCACCTTCCCAATGTTACAACTTGCAGTGACTCTATACAATTTAAATCGGGATGAAGAAGCAGAGCAACTTGCCCTAAAGGTTTTGCGTATTCGTGAGAAGGCATTTGGAAAAGATTCCCTTCCTGTTGGTAAGCTTTTTCGTTTGTTTCATTTGTGGTCATTTAACTGGATGATCTGAAGTATCACTTTTGATATGGTATTGGATATAATACAACAATTTTTTGTCACAGCATTTTTATGCAAGTCTAATGTTCATGTGGTGCAGGGGAGGCTTTGGATTGTTTAGTAGCTATTCAGGCCAGATTAGAGAGAGCTGATACTGAGTTACTGGAGTTTCTCAAGCGGGTTTTGAAAATTCAAGAGAAAGAGTTTGGCCATGAGAGTGAAGAGGTTATGGAAACACTAAAGAAAATTGTATTCTACCTGGACAAAGTAGGAAGAAAGGATGAGAAATTTTCCATGCAGAAAAGGCTATCAATGCTCAGGATGAAGTACAAGCAAATGATTCATTATTAATGGCATAAATTTCTGTTAGGATTGTTTTAAGTTTTGGAGAAGTTCATCGAAAACCAGGTTTCAGAATTAGCATGTTGAGGCTGTCTCTCCAAAAACAGCTTTCTGAATTATACTTGCCCCCTTCTATTTGACTGGGAATGTCATTAGATGTCTCTATTTCGACTTGATTAATTCAAAATTAATCTTCATATAAATTGGTCTGAATTGGTTATTGCTCGATGCTGCTTATATACAGAAGGGGATAAGGAACTGCATTATCTAACAGTTTTTAATTCCCATTCAAAGAAAGGCGACGTTCTCTGGCAAATACAAATGAGAGACCTTTTCAATGTAAGAGTGTTAGAGAAAGATAGAGAGCATATTGAAAAAAGGGATTCAATACATAAATAGTGTCTCTGACATATTATACATATTAAAGTGTTTATATGTCTTTAGACAATATGCTGTCATTTTGAATTTAAAAGTGAGTAATGACTAGTAGAAAATGGAGAGGGAAGTTTTTTTTTTTTTTTTTGAAAAAAATGGAGATGAAGATTGAGTGGTTGTATTACATCCAACGGTAAGATTTATAATATAGAGATATGTGTCTCATTTTTATTGATTAAGTGGAAATTATTTGATTGATGTGTTATAAATTTTATTTAAAAGGATAATATATCTTGTGTAAGTAAGAATTTAGCAAAGAAATGGATATTTTTCTAGCTTGTTATATAGTTATGTTTTGAATAACTATAAGTTGTATTTGTATGCAAGCTTTTATTTTTTATTTTTTTTTATTTTAGATTTTAAATATTAAATTTCAAAGTTCAAATAAAAAGATATGAATTTATTTAGAATTTTCATTCATACAAATTAACATAGTTACCAAATAAGATATTTAATTCAATTTTGAATATTTTTAGTTAATCAATTTTATTAGTTCGGTTCAATTTTAAATTGAAACCGACTAATATTATCCACTAGATATAAAAATTGAATATAATTTTTAAAAAAAAAAATTAATATAAGTCATATCATTTAAATGGGGTACATGACAACAAGTTAGCACCATATGTTGCCACATGTCCTATCATAAAAAAAAATTCTTATATTTTAAATTTATTTTAAATGATGATAGGATAGGTTGAAAAATGCATATGAAAGAATCCTTTTTTTCAAATTCCTATGATACAATTGGCGTTTATCAAAAGAAAAGAATCAATTTAGATAATTTTTTATGGCTTCAGCGGTAATTAAATTAATGTGTTATTGCTTCAAGAGAAGTTTCCGTTAAAGTTCATTATAAATCTTTCGGTACCTATCATGAGATTTATGTTACCTTAGTTTTTGTCTTCTAATATATATATATATTCTTTGTTTTGGAATAGATCATTTATTGGGATTATTTTCTTTCAAAATCAAGCGAAATTTGAAGACTGGCAACTACAAGTTTTCAAAAAATAAATAAATAAATTGATTAGAGGGAATTTTTTTGACAGGAATTAGATAGATTTATTATTATTATTATTATTATTAATGGGAGAGGAGGAAACCAAGAGTAAAATTAAATCCTTGATCTATTGATATTTTGACGGGAGCTATTCCACTTCACTACTCAACATTCCAAATATATTTGACCAAATGCATAGTTTCACCCCTTAACTTTATAAAATTAATTTTTAGTATCTTTTAATTGTATTATATTTTGTTCAACGTTTAAATTTTAATTTGAAATTTATTTAAACCCTAAAATAAATAAAATCAACGTATTTCATAAACTATTGTTGTTATGAACAGAAAAATAATATGAATTAAAAATATTTAATTAAAAACCTAATTGAATTTTCTTATTTTTATGAGTTCTTATTTTTTATTAGTTTAAAAACTAATTTTTAGTATTCATTTACTCAGAATTATTTGAAATCCAGTAAATTTTCCATTTCAATATTATATAATTTAAATAAAACTGAAAAGTATAAATTCAAAATGAAACATGTTGAAAATTAAATTTAAAATGTTCAACAAAAAAAAATAAAAATTGAGATTAGTAATGTAAAGTTCAGAGATATAACTATGCATTCACCAATAGATTTTCTTTTGATATTTAATTGAATGAAACTTAATTGAAATTTTTTTTTATTTTTTTGATAAAAAAGCCAAAATGCATTAACTAAGCAAACAAACATCCTCAAGTATATAAAGGCTTCGAAACAAAAGGAACATCGACAACTATAAACGAATATGAAATTAGGGACCTAGTCCAGGTAGCAAGGCTATGGGTGGCCATATTACTAGAAAGAGGAACAAACTGAAAACTAATACACTTAAATAAAAAATACATTTTAAAAATATCAGCTATAGTGTCGAAGATTGGAGAGCGACCACCAGCTCGGTCATGCAACATGCAAATAACATCTAGTGAATCACTTTCAATACAAAAAATTCCAAAACGACGGCATTTCAAGCAGCTTGAGACCAAACTAGATAGCTTCTACTTCTTCAATGTCAACATTCCATTGTCCCAACAAGTAATGACTAGGTGATAAAACCACAATGATAACAACTGATTCGCTCGCTTGTGAGGAGTCCTGCAAGAGAGACAAAACTAGTGAGGTTCACCAGATGAGGTCCCGACAAACCGATTCCGATGAACTAAGTTAGCTAAAAGGACTAGAGGAAAGATATTGGATAATAGGGTTTTCTTGGTCTACTACCTATATGGCTTGTTCCTAATATACTCACTTTCTATCTATAGAAGAGGCTTAGCTGGCTTTGTATTGTTCACGTGGTAGCATTCCTAGTCTACTGCAAAGTAGTATGTCATCTATGGTTATGCATGGCTTGCTTAGAGGCTACCGATGAGTTGTGACAATTGCACGTGTCACTGTACCGTTATGGTTTCTGCTTGGCGTGGTCGTCTCTATTGGTCATGCATGACCCTTTACACTTGCTTTGCTGGTTTGTACTGTTTGTCAGGTGTTGATAGCGTAAGTGGCCATGCTTTGGAGAGATGTAGCTTTGGTGCTTTCTAGCTTGGGCTTTTGGTGATGTTTATGGGCTTTTGGTGTTGGTGTTTTTGGGCTTGGGTACTAAGGTTCCTCCCTAAGTGGGTCAATCATTTATGATCGGCCTTCTTGCAATTGTAGGTAATTGATTCATTAAGCATTTAATGCGTCATCATGTCCCTTCGACTCAATGGATACTGAACGATCACATGAGCATTAACAGTCATGTCTCCTCATTTTGTGTTGGCTTTTTGTCACCTTTTGCAATTAAAAATTATTGGAGAGAGAGAAAAATAAATAAATTCATTGAGGCTCACCCCTTTTTGTTGGTTAGTGGAGAGTCATTCTCGTGCTTTGGTGAAAGTGCTCTCTTGAGCCTTAATGCATTTCCTTGTGTTGGTGTTTGTTTTGCTACTTTCCTTTGCTCTTAGTGATGTCTTCTGCATGATTGGGACCGAAGGTGCATCCTTCTTGCTTTCATTTCTGTTCTATCCTTTTTATTTTTTTTGTTTGTTTATGTGCTTTTTTTTTCTTTTTATTTGGAGAGTGCCCTATATGTCTTCTTCTTGGTAAGGTTGTATAATGTTGTGTTTTACCATTTTTGCTATTATTTCCTTCCTCTATTTTTTTCTAGTGTTTTTTTTATCGTCAGTAATGACTGTAGTTCATCATCAGTGTGCGTTAATAAGATCGTTGGTGGTGTGATAGCCATTGAATTACTGGATGTGACAGCGGTAGTTATATTAGACAATGACTTTTCTTACGCTCCCAGTACTTTGCATAGACCTAGTTTGCCCCCTTGTCCCTATTGTTGAGCCACCACTTAGAGCTCTAAAGTGAGAGATTATTTTAATGACACTAATGAATAAGGTGTAAATCAAGGGGCTTCTTCTATAGCTAATATATGTTCACACATGACCCCTGCTAGTTTGGCTGAGATAAAGGAGAAGTATAACTTTCTCAAAGACTACATGCTCTATGTTCCTTAGGGTTGTTGAGGCAACTCGGTATTAGATGAGAACCATATGGTGCTGTTTGAAGATTTTTTATGATCAAGACTTCAGTTCCCTTTGGATCCTTCTTTTGTGGCTTTTCTTTGGTTGTACAGGATTCCTTAGAATCAACTGACCCCTAGTGGCTGGATGATAACCATTAGCTTTCTCTTGATTTGCTGTTTGGCAGGCCTAGAACCTGACTTGAATGTGTTTTAGTATCTTATTATGTTTAGCAAGAAAAAGGAGTTTTGGCACTTATCTGGGCGCCCCAACAAGGCACTGTTCAGGGGTTTACTAAACTTCAAAAATCCTAGGCAAAAATTTTTTTGTGGTGACGAACATATTCAAGTGGGGGAATATTTAGCTAGTTCGCCTTCAGGAGAGACATGTGCAGGATCTTACGACTGTGATGAAGGAGAGTTAGGACAAAATCTCCATGCTTATGGGGTAGCATCGTGCGGAGTGATATAAGAATCAAGAGTTGATATAGCAGAATGAGAGGTTGAAGCACACACTCGAAGAAGCATTAAAGGTGAACCGAAAGACCGTTTTAGAGCTGAACACTCAAATCTAAAGTATGGTCGATGAGTCTATAACTTTGTATAAGGATGCTAAGACTCAGTTTGCTAAAAGGCTCAAGCCTCGCTACCATGACCTAGACCATTCTTGGGTCAATGACTTAGAGCCATAGACTTTTGTTTTTATTGCTTTCTTTCGTATCTTTGAACAATTATCAACTACCTTTGCTTGTCTTAATCTTCCCAGTGAATGGAATTCGAGATGAGCTTTATTATGTTAACTATCCTTTTTTATGTGCTTTCATATGGCGTATTTTACTATATAACTTTTTGTTGATGGATGGCGTTATCATCTTTGTGAATGTTGCTATAGTTGTCTTGTCTTTCCTTTTCCTTTATTTGTTTATTACCGAAGCTATAAGAAGGATATGCATTCCTAGATGATTAACTATCAAAGGTTTCCCATTTTGGTGATTGACTACTCTAAAAGCCTACTATTTGGTGGATTTTTCCTCCAAGTGATTTATCATGCTTAGGATTCATCGATTTCAAGAATCACTCTTCTTGGTGAATCATTGTGCTAATGATTTATTGAATTTCTAAAGTAGTTTTATTAAGAATCATGCTTCTTGGAGGTTTGTCGTGTTAAGGATTCAGGAATTTTATTTTAAAATGGCTCTTTTGGGGGTTCATCACGCTTTTGTTATGATTATGTACCTTTCTATTGATGAATCCTTGGATAGTTATTTTATAAATTTTTGTTATAGTGATCTTATTCTTCTTCTTCCTTAGTTGCCTATTATTGAAATGATCTGAGAAGTCATGAAGTTTCATGATTAGCCAACCAAAGGTTTGTTACTTTGGCAAAATGCTTTGTTGGGCAATTGTCATGCTACACGGTTGTTGTTTTGGCGAGACGCCTTTTTAGACAATCTGGCATGCCAAGGGCTTGCCAATTTAGTGAAGTGCTTCTCAGTAGTTTGCTTTTTCCAATTTCTAGCACTTTTTCATTAGTAAAACTTCTTCAGGTTATGAGCATTCCAAGGTTTGGGTAAGGGTTTGCCACTGGTTTTTTACAGTGAGTACATTACTAGTCCTATGGCCTTATTTACTTTGTAAGGGCCTAGCCAATTAGGCTCCAACTTTCCCACTTTAGAGTTACCTTTGCATACATCTGCCTTGATTAGCAAAACGTCCCCTTACTCGAATTATTATAGTTTAATCTAATGATCATAGTAGTAGCTTATCTTCTATATATATTCTACCATCTTAACCTCTATAGCTTCCTTGGATTCCTCCAATAAGTCGAGGTTCGTTCAGAAAGCTTCATCATTTGCCTCATCATACATTACCATTCTATAATTTGGGAGGCCAATTTTTGCCAGTACTACCGCTTCTGTTCCTTAAGCTAACTTGAAGGGGGTTTCCCCTGTAGCATCTCTTAGCATTGTTTAACGGGCCCACAAGATACTGTATAACTCTTCATCCCATTGACCTTTGGATTGGTCTAAACTCTTCTTGATCCTTTATAGCATGGTGCAATTTGTCACGTTTTTCATGCCATCAGTTTGGGGGTACAAACTTGAACCAGAGCTCATGTGCAAGCTCTAGCAAAACTCCTTGAATTCCTTATAATCAAACTACTTTCCATTATCTGTGATAAGTCTTCTTGGTATCCTATACCAGCAAACAATTTCTTTCTAAAAGAAATTATTGACTTTCTTTTGTATGATGGATGTTAATGGCTCATCTTTGACCCACTTCTCGAAATGATTCATTGCTACTATCAGGAACTTCCTCTGCCTTTTAAAAGGGGGAGGGGGGAATGAACTTAGCATGTCCATTCCCCATTGTGTGAAAGACCATGCAATGCCCAGGAGTCATTGTAAAGCTGGAGGCATATGATTGTTTCTTCTATGGTATTAACATTTGTCACATTTCTTCACCAACTCTTTACACCAGCTTCCATTGTTGGCCAATAATACCCATATAGTAGTGCCTTTTGGACAATAGTGTTTATAGCCTGATGTGCTCCCCCAAATGCTTTCATAGATTTCCTTCAACATGCAATCCCTCTCTTCTTCTGTCACATAATGCTGCTATAGTGCATAATGGATCTTTTTTATAACACGACTTCTGTCACATTGAATTTTCTTGACTTCTGCATCATTTTATGGGAGAATCCTCGAGTTAAGCCATTCAATAATAGGCTTCATCCATCCCAAGTTATCAATAGCAAGGACCTTTAATCTGGTATGGATGGTAAGCTCCACCAATATTTCCATCAGTAATCATCTAGGAGGGGGACCCTCCTCATATGTTATTTTAAAGAGTATGTCAACTTTTTAATTAAACTCTTTAAGGATTTAATTTTATGTGAGTGTGATCCCTGATTCTTTTATTTGTTCCACCATAACTTTGGCGATTGCCAAGTATTTAAGCATGTTCCTATCCTTGGGGTGAATACTCCCTCTGTTTGGTTGATCACTAGCTTAGAGTTATCGTGCGTTGTCAACATTCCAAGCCTTACTTCCTTAGCCAAACTGAGCCTTACTATCATGGCTTCATACTCTACCATATTGTTAGAGGCTTTAAACTGGATACATAAAGTATATGCAATATTAATCTCGGATGTACCTTTAAGTACAATTCCAGCACTAGCCCTTGCTTGACTTGTGACTCTATTTGTAAACAACTGCTAAGGGTTGGACCTTGAGATAGCTACTTCCTCTTTGATCTCCCTACTTTTTCACTATAAAATATGTTAAGACTTATGCCTTTATAACTTTGTTAGGTTTATAGGTGACTCCATATCCTTCTATTTTAGTGGCCCACTCCACCATCCTTCTAGACATTTAAACTTTTTACCACACTTTACATAAGGGCTGATTTATCCTTACCACGATTTGGTACACTTTAAAGTATGGCCTCAACCTTTTCATATAGGTCACCAAGGCAAATGCTAACTTCTCCATCCTTAAGTATTTAGTTTTTGCCCCTTTTAGAGTTTTGTTGATATAGTATATGGGAAACTATTTATCTTTCTCTTCCCTCACTAGTACTAAGGCTACCATATCCTTTGAAGTGGCCAAGTAGAGGTAGAGCAATTCCCTTGATTTAGGTCTATTGAGGAGTGGAGGAGAACTGAGGAATGACTTAAGCTCCTTGAATGCCTTTTGGCATTCATGTGTTCACTTGAAACTCTTCAAGCACTTAAGTGTTTGGTAAAATAACAGCCATCTTTTTATGAAACAGAATATGAAATGGTCAAGCACTGTGATTCTTTTGTTTAATCTTTATACTTCCTTGATAGTTTATGGGGGTTTCATCTTCATCATAGCTTAGATCTTATTTTGTTTGCCTTGATTCCCCTTTGTGAGATCATGAATTTGAGGAATTTCCCTACCTTCACCCCAAATACACACTTCTTAGGGTTCAACTTAATACCAAACTCATCCAGTATATTGAATGCTTCTTTCAGGTCTTTGGCATGGTCTCTTCCTTTCCCACTCTTTATAATCATGTCATCTACATATACCTCCACCATTTTCACAATATGGTATTTAAACATCTGATTCATTAGTCTTTGGTACATAGCCCCTATATTGTTAAGGCCGAAGGGTGTAGCCTTATAATAAAATACTTATTTGTCTATGAACCTGTGTATGCATCTATGAAACTGTATAGCTCATACCTTATGATGGAATCCACTAATTGGTCAATACTAGGAAGCGAATATATATCTTTAGGGCAAACCTTATTAAGATCTATAAAATCAGCACACATCCTCCACTTGTCGCTAGCTTTTCTTACCAACATTACATTAGAAAACTACTCAATCTAATACACTTCTTTAATAAAGCATGCTTTTCAAAAGTTTATCTATTTCCTCTGATATGGCTTTTCTGCTTTTCTAATTGTGCCTCCTCTTCCTTTGCTTTATCAGTTTGCCATAAGGGTCTATATTCAGCTTGCAGGTTATTATTTATGGGCTAATCCATCAAATATCATTAGGAAACAATGTAAAGGAGTTCTCCTTTTGTTTCAGCACCCATAATAGCTCCTGGCAGATTGGCTCTTCCATTTCGGCCCTAACTTTAGTTTTCTACCTTCTGACACGACTCACTCTACTATTTCCCATGTAGGTTTTGGTTTGTTATCCTCTGTTCTCTTCAACTTCGTGTTTCCATAGGTAGGGATTCCATTATATCTTTGAATGCTACCATGCATGATTCTTTAGAAGCCTTCTAATTTCATTTGATGCATAACTTTCCATGTCTCCTATGGATTTTCATCATGAGGTATCCGATGCATATGCTGGCACATATATTAAAGAGGAAGGGTATGCCTATAATTACATTACATGCAAATGGGTTGTTAAGCACCACAAATGCCACCAAAAATTCCTTGTAATGTCCATCTTTTTCCAACTGAACTAAAAACACTATAGAGCCTTGGATGGGAATGGATGTTCCTCCCAAACCTACAAAGGGGTTAGATACTCTTTTGAGGTCTATGATGGAGGTGCTAAGGGCTTTAAACACACTTAAGGTCATTAAGTTTACTATGCTCCTGCTATCCATCATTATTTTCTTTAGTAGGGTATTATTGATTCTCCCATTTATCACGGTTGTGTCCTCATGTGGCCCATCTAACCATTCACCATCCCTTATAGAGAAAGTCACTTATTGCTCACTATGATCAATAATTATGGAGTAAACTCCTTTCGACTATTGCCTCTTCTTACTGGGAGTTCCCTCTTTGAATGATCCTCATAGGATCACATTTATCACTGCATTAGGTTCCTCCTTTACTTTTCTACCCTTCTTTCTTTTCTTCTTTCCTCCTTTATCCTATCGGAGGGGGGGGATCAGCTATTGTTCTTGGGTTCACCAAAAAACCTTCGTAAGTATCCCATTCGAATGAGTCTCTAAATCTCATCCTTTAACTATAAGTACTCTTGAGTGTCATGCCCTACACCTCTATGAAACTCAGTATTTATCCATGTTCTTATGGGATTTAGAATTTGTTCTTCTTAGTCAATTCACATGTTCACCTAACTGCTTGATCCATATTAAGATCCCTTTTCTACAAGTATTCAAAGGAGTGTAGGCGTGTTTTAGATATGGGTCCACACTAAAAGGTTGGTGTTGTGATGCCTATCACTTTTTCTATCTTTAACTCCCCCTTTTTAGGGTATGTAATCAGGGTTTTTTCTTTTTCCTTCACTTAATTCAGCCTCCGATCCACTTCTTTCCTCATGGAATGATATGTTGGGTCTTCATCTATCAAGTGTGTTTCCATCAATGATTATCGACTTCTCTAGCCTTATATTTTGAGAGGCTTTGGCCATCAGTTTAGGAAAATTAGACAATGGCAATAAAGTTAAGGAGTCGTACAACAATTTGCAAGTGGTTCCGACTACTAGTGCTTTGATGGCTACCGAAGGGTTTAGATTATCAAATTGAATATCTTATTTATTGAATCTTTTTATTAAATCCCTCAATGATTCAGTTTCCCTTTAAAATAGCTTCTGTAAGTCAACTAAGACTTTCCTGATGGGAATACAAGTTATAAAACATGTTATGACTAATTGAGATAGTTAGGAAAAGCTAAAAATGGATCCACTCTCCAACCCCTGATACGATTCTTGAGTTACTCCTTTTAGCGTTGTAGGGAAAACTTTATAGAGAACATAATCTTTTATCGATTGCAAATGAATGGTGGTTTTGTAAGTGTTCACATGGCTTATAAGGTTCGTCATTCCGTATAGAGCGAAAAGAGAGCATCTTGAATTTTTGTAGGAAAGGATCATTCAAGATCACATTAAAGAGAGGGGAAGTTTCTCGAAAGTTGAGGCCTTTGTTGTTGCCTTCAGGCTTTATGGCTTTTATAACCTGCTAAATTGTCTACATCAATTGAGCTGGATCCATATAAACCCCACCTTAGCCTACGAATTCCATGGATTCCTCTTCATCCCCAGGTGCCTTGTCTTTGGCCTTACCCCTAGGTATCCTTTGTACATGTTGTTCCATGTCAAGGCCATTTTTCTTTATAGGATATGTATTAGCTCTATTATCCTCTTGTGAGACTTTTATGGGCTTACTTTTTGTCTTTGCACCTTATTCAGCATAAGCTCTTTTTTTTTATCTTGTCATGTCTTTATGGTCATAAACTACTATTGTAAATTCTTGGAGGATCACCATAAAGGAGCCTGCTTCAAGCAATGCTATAAGGTTGAGGCTCTGAATTTGTTGTATGGTAGATTGAGGGTTAGGTGAGATAGCTCAAGTTGCATTTTCGAGTGGTGGTAATTTTTCATTAAGGAAAATGGAGAAGTTGGTATTATTCATGTGTCCACTTGAAACTCTTCAAGCACTTAAGTGTTTGGTAAAACAACAGCCATCTTTTTATGAAATAGAATATGAAATAGTCAAGCACTGTGATTCTTTTATTTAATCTTCACACTTCCTTGATAGTTTATGGGGGTTTCATCTTTATCATAGATTAGATCTTATTTGGTTTTGCCTTGATTCCCCTTTGTGAGATCATGAATTTGAGGAATTTCCCTACCTTTACCCCAAATACACACTTCTTAGGGTTCAACTTAATACCAAACTCATCCAGTATATTGAATGCTTCTTTTAGGTCTTTGACATGGTCTCTTCCTTCCTTTCCCACTCTTTACAATCATGTCATCTACATCTACCTCCACCATTTTCATAATATGGTATTTAAACATTCGATTCATCAGTCTTTGGTACATAGCCCCTATATTGTTAAGGTCGAAGGGTATAGCCTTATAATAAAAGATTCATTTGTCAATGAACCTGCGTTTGACTGTACAACTCATACCCTGTAGTAGAATCCACTAACTAGTCAATACAAGGAAGTGAATATCTATCTTTAGGGCAAACCTTGTTAAGATCTATAAAATCAGCACACATCCTCCACTTGTCATTAGCTTTTCTTACCAACATTACATTAGACAACTAGTCAAAATAGTACACTTCTTTAATAAAGCATGCTTTTCAAAAGTTTATCTATTTCCTCTGATATGGCTTTTCTACTTTTCTAATGTGTGCCTCCTCTTCCTTTGCTTTATCGGTTTGCCATAAGGGTCTACATTCAGCTTGCAGGTCATTATTTATAGGCTAATCCCTTAAATATCATTAGGAAACCATGCAAAGGAGTTCTCCTTTTGTTTCAGCACCCATAATAACTCCTAGCAGATTGGCTCTTCCATTTTGGCCTTAACTTTAGTTTTCTACCTTCTGACACGACTCACTTTACTATTTCTCATACTGATTCTAGTTTGTTATCCTTTGTTCTCTTCGACTCTAGTGTTTCCATAGGTAGGGATTCCATTATATCTTTGAATGTTACCATGCATGATTCTTTAGAAGCCTTCTAATTTCATTTGATGTACAACTTTTCGTGTCTCCTATTGATTTTCATAATGAGGTATCTGATGCATATGCTAGCACACATATTAAAGAGGAAGGGTGTAAGCACTCAATTTCGGGATGCAATTGTGCATAATTATGACGTAAGCCCCTATGATAAAATTTATTCAAAAATTGAACTTGGTTGTCGATTTTTTGGACTTTAGGAACTAAATTGCAACATTTTTTAGGATTTGATTACAAGAAAGTCAATTTTTCAAGGGTCTTTTGGTAATTAAAAGTTAAAAAAGGTCGACATTTAATGTCAATCGACATTGGTGTAATGCCATACAATGCCGACCGACATTGTGTAATGTCGATTGGCATTACACAGTGTCGATCGGCATTATACAATGTCAGTCAGCATTGCATAATGCCGACGCGTAAAAAGTCCCATTTTTTTTATTTTTCGCGTATTTTTTTGTCAAATTTTTCAGTATTTTGATTGGTTGAAAATTTTATTTTATTATTATTATTATCTGATGAAAATTTCAATGCGTTCAAAATGCATAAATAGCTTTCAAAAATCAAAATTCTATCTGTTTGTTTTGAAGAGATGAGACCATTCTTGGAAATTTGGGAAGTTAATACACAAGCATACTTTGCTTTAAAAAGCAAAGAGTCTGCATGCGTGCGTAGGAGGGGGCTTGGCTGGAGACTCAAACAAAAGGAGAAAAACTCACACACACACAGATTGAGAAAAAAAGCAGAGAGACTGTGAAAAAGAGAAAAGAGTTACGCAAGGAACACCTTTGTCTTTCAAAAAACCCTAATTTTGGATATTATCAGTGTCTTCGAGCGCAATCAAATCCCAATCCTGAATCAAATCAATACTGAGTCAATTTTAATGGTGATAATCCAATTTGAGGGGTTATCTCAAAGCATTTGCATAGCATCTAAAATCATTAGTATTCTTTTCTATTCCATTCTGTTCTATTCTTTTATTTTTTGTGATTTTTATTTTATTATGTTATTATTTTGATTATTTAATTTCACTACTGATCTGATTATTATTTTTTTTTATGTTCAATTTTGGATTGAGAAGGATGTTGTCTGTGTTCAAACTGTCACAATCCAAACTAGGAGTCATGATCGGCGCTAAGGAACGGGAATTCTTTTGAATCTGGAACTCGTAGCAAGCCTTAGAAAATAAAATCATGCAATAAATAAATAAAAAGTAAGACAGAATTAAAATTTTTTGAATCAATATATAAAATAAATACTCTAAATCCTTTCATAAATAAATATATTCATACAATGTTCAGATACAACTCTCTGAGTATTAAATATCAAAATAAAATAATACTCTTCTGATACAATAACACTACTATTGCAGTTCTAGAATACAAATCAGAGTTCAAAATATACATTTACATAAAATAGTCGGGATGGAAGAACACCAGTGAGGAACTCTATTACTAAGGTATGACGATATAGGATCTCCTGGAAAAGAAAAATTGAGTACAAAATATACTAAAATCAAATCAATACTGTATTTTTTAGTATATTTTAGGTATATGTACTAAAATATACTAAATAAACTTAATTATACCAAATCATATTATAATTTAAATTACTGTTAAAAGCATATAATGAAATTGAAAAATCCTAAATCATGCATTCTATATGCAATGCATATATATACAGTATAATAACTCACAGATTCACGTTCCACGAGACAGACTCAGCGAGCCTGGTCCGTTAGATCTTGGTCTAAACGCAACTAGAAAAATAAAATAACATCAACAATTAAAATAAAATTCTAATTCTACACTTTTAGGATTACTATAGAAAGACTCAATCGAAAATTCAAAACTAGACTCATACCGATTGTCATGTTTTACTAGAAATCTACCGAAATTTCGACAGTCTCCTATGTACAACGGACATCTCCCTACAAAAGTAACGCTGATTCTGCACAGAAAACACACTTTCAAAATCTCAGAGCACAACACCTCGAGTTGGGATCCAAACTTCACAAATTCTCAACTGAGGTTCACAATTTATAAAACAAGAATATTGAACAGTAAAATAGTAAAAATCATCAAAAAGTCAATAAAAATATTTAAAAACCTTTATTTTCCAATTAAAACATAAAATTTTAAATTAATTAATATTTGATAAGAAAAATTCATAAATGGAACAAAATTCCCATTTTACAATTAAATTAACATAAATTGTAAATAATATTTAAATTACAATTTAATATCATAAAAATAATAAAATACACATTTAGTCCTGAAATAATAAATACACTTATTATTCACATAATATTCTAAAATTATCACAATTAACTAATAGAATTTCAAACATTATATAATATTAATAAAAAATAAATTTTACAATTATTCAACATAACATAACATAACAAAATTCACATTTAATTGCATAAATAGTTTAATTATATAATAAAATTAGTTTTAAACCCAATTTATTTCCAAAATAGTATATATAATATATTTATTTGAAAACATTTTTCAAAAAATAATAAAAGTAATATTAGTTAAAATAGTAATTAATTTGTAAAAATCATTTTATTAGCTTAAATAATTATAAAATCAACTAAAATATAATATTTAACTATAATTAACACAAAATTACACATTTACCCTTATAATATCAAATATTCAATATACTTAAATATACTAAATAATTTTCTCAAAAATTATAGAAACTCATTAAAATTATTTAATCAACATAAATATACTAATATCAACCAAAACATATTTTTAACCAATATTTCAACAAAAATACTTATTTAACTTAATAATTTAAAATACTCATAATTTATATAAATTCCATAAAAATTATATAAATTCATAAAAATTATTTTATTAATAAATAACCTTCTATTATCCACTAAAACATAAAATTAAACTCTAAATTCAATCAAAATGCACCTTTAATTCAATATTCCAAAATTTACATAAACTATAAATATTTCTAAAAATTATATAATAATTCCCAAAAATTTAATTCCTCAACATCAAAATTAATAACAATAGATAATAAAAATAATTTAACCAAATTCATAATTAAAATAATTAATTAATAGAATTTAATAATTAAATATAAAATAGTTAAAAATTAACCAAAATAACTTAGATCAACTAGTCTACATATATAGATCAACCCAAAATCAACCTAAAACTATTGAAAACAACTACTTAACAACTAACACTAACTACTGCTAACTTACCTAACAAAAGGATCAAGAGCAGAGGGTGGGCTGCTTCTACAAGTGCCGGAGCTGCTGCCATGCGTAGTGGTAACAGGTGGCAGAGCTGGTGTCGTGATGGAAAGCTGTTGCTACTTGTGGTCTTCGTGTGAGGAGGAGGATGTTGTTGTTGTCACTCCTGGCGGCTTCTGCAGCTTCTTCCATGGCTATGATGACGGGAGGAAGAAAATGGTGGCGCTGGCAGAGGCTGAGCAACGCGAGGAAGAAGAAATTACACAATGGCAGGGGAGGGTGATCTCTGCGCGAAGGGGACAAGAAGGAGGATGCCATTTCTTTGTTCTATTCCTTATATATATATATATATATATATATATATATATATATATATATATATATATATATATATATATATATATATATATATATATATATATAAGGACTGCCAAGGATCTAAGGGGTACTGTAGCAAAAGATGGTGAGGATGCAGATGCAAGAGCAAGTGTCGGTACCGATCCAAAATGTATGCAGATAGTGAACAGTGATAAAACAGATTTCTGATGTGCAAGATCCTAATTGCTTAGGCGAGCACAGAGCATACTTAAGAAAATAAATAAATCTTCAAAGTAAATAAAGCATAAAGAAAACTATAAATATAAGAACATAAGTAAATAAAGCATAAAGAAAACTATAAACATAAGAACATAAGAAAATAAAGCATAAAGAAAACTATAAACATAAGAACATAAGAAAATAATCTTACAAGAAAGGAAATTTTTCTTTTCTTTATTAGAATCCGAGAAAGGGAAAGTTACAGAGAGTTCTTTCAATCCAAAGCAAAGGAGTTACAGGGAAGAAGATGAGTTTACAGAAAGTTACTAGCTTTGTGAAGTGAGATCAATTTTAAACTACTTTACTTAGAGAGGAAAGCTAAGCTTTTCGAACTCTCTTATCTTTACAAAGTGTTTCTTTTGGCTCCAATTTTTTCCTCCTTTTCTCCCTTCCGTCTGTAGGTTTCTTTATATAGAGCTCGAGAGGAGAAGCTGTAGAGACACGGGATTCTATGAGGAAAAGATGCCCATGTGAGAGGGGTCAGCAGGAGATCCTGAAGCATCCGTGATTGGAGGGAGAATAGTTACCCCCTGTCTTTATTAGGTGCGTGAACTGACTTTAGTGAAGGTCCACTTATCAAGTCTTGAAAGAAGAAGTCGGGGCCCCATCCATGTGGTCTGATAGAGTGGAGTGGAATCTGAGCAGAGTCGGGAGGGGAGTATTTGACATAGAAGTCAAATTTGCCTGAGTACTGTCCAAGTGTGTCCCAAACTTCGTGACCTGGAAAAGACAGAAAATTAAAATACTTTTTTTTTTTATTTTTTTTATTTTTACATGGGCCGTCCCGAAGGATTTTCAACCCATTGGGCAAAACAAACATATATCTATATACAATACTTTTTACAGAGTAGGAGCTATACAAGGCCTTAAAAGCTTGTGGGCTTAATAGGGCTAAAGATACCATAACAGTCATCCTCATTGTCATTACCCAAATCAATGAAGGGCTCGGACTCTTCAGAATGGCTAGAAGTTGCAGAAGGTGTAGCCCGCGATAAGACTAACTGATGCATTATTTTGAAATACTCTTCTTCTGTCTTGGCAGCTGCAAGAAGCGCACTGGCATGGGATTTCTGAGCAAGAAAGTTTGTCTGAGAGGGAGAACTTCCAATAAACCCATGCTTTTGGAGCCACTCGGAGATTGCTTTCTTGGAAATCTTTTCTGGAATTCTGTAGGAATTCCACCATTTTACTTTAAATTTTCTTTGGAGAACTATAATGCCATTATTAGAAGAATAATCGAGATACCACTGAGAAACCCATGGCACGAAAAATTTAGAGCAGTAAAGGCACAGGAAAGAAAATCTTTTCTCAGGAGAAGAGGGTTTATAATGGGATTCAAAAAGGTCGAACCCATTACGGATATCAGAAGGAAGGATATCAGGGATAGGGCCATAGTTGTTCCACCATCTGGAAAACCATGAAGGAAATTTGGAAAGATCAGCATGGTCACTTAAGAAGAATAACCATGAGTGTGTGGCAAAATGGTTTTGAATAAGGAAAGTGTTGAACCAGGCTTGTTCGTAGTCCCAATAAGAGAAGGTTGGGCAAAATTCGAGCTTGGTTTGGAAGTTTACTGGGAAGGTTTTAGGCTTAAAGAGATCTTGGCCCCAATCTTTAGGGTGAAGGACTTTAAGGATTTTACAGGTAGAATAAGAGGGGTCATGAGAACCTTTATGGTGGAAGTGTTTGAATTCTGCTGATCCGGTGAATTCCAAAATAGTTTGATAATATTCTTGGGGTTTTGAAAGATCCCAAGGTTTAAAAAACCAGTTTTTTGGAAAATGGTTTTGCAGTGCTATAAAAGGATTTTTATTATAAAAGCCATCTTCAATTGTCAAGATGTTTTGAAAAGTGGCTTTTGTAAGAAATTCAGAAGACTTTATTTTTGATTGGGATAAAACAATCTGTGAGCTACTTTGGGTAGCCACCGGAGTTAAAATATTTTGAGAAAGGGTTTGAGAAGAAGAATTACCTTTCTCAGATTTTGAAATGAGATTAGAGTCTTTACCTGAGGGCGGAGGAAGCCCCAAAATACTAGGGAGTTCTGAAACTGGAGGTTTCAGAGTTGCTTGAATAGCTTGGAGAAGCTCAGGAGTCTGAGAGACTGATTCGATCCATTGTTGAATCGCAAGATTTTTGGGAGAGTTATCTTTATTTTGTTCTTGGGAAACAATATCATACCAGGACTGTATTGGTTTTTCAGAAGAAAGATGAACTTTAGTAGGGGCAACTTTGTCTGGATCAATTTTTTCTTTACCAGAGGGTTCCTTCTTTTTGCGAGGCATCTTTATCTGTTTTGTAAAAATTCTCTTGTCAGAAAGTCTGGAAGAGAATTCTCATTTCCTTTAATAAATTCAATTTCAAAATCAAAGATACTTAAAATAGCTTGCCATCTAGCAAAAATCTGTTTTGATGCAATGTTTTGAACATCTTTTTGTAAAATTTCTTTAGCAGACTTACAATCAATTCTAAGTAAAAACTTTTGATTGAGTAAATCAGATTGAAACTTCGTGATGCAGAGAACAATAGAAAGAATTTCTTTTTTAATGGTAGAGTAGTTCTTTTGGGTGATATTCCAGTGTCCTGAAGTGTACTGAACAACTACTTCCCGCCCATTTTGAACTTGTTTTAAAATACCACCGTAACCTAAGTCACTGGCATCTGTTTCAACAACTTTAGGAAGGCTAGGGTCTGCTAGATGAAGACAGGGAATAGAGGCTATATATTTCTTTATATGTTGAACAATCTTGGTATGTTCATCTGTCCAAGGGGGAGGACTCTTTTTTAGCCTATCATGCAAAGGTTTGGCCATCCTATTAATGTTGGGACAAAAATCCAGAACATAATTAAGGCTTCCTAGAAATCTTTGCAGTTGAGTTTTTTCAAGAATTTTATCAGGAAATTTGTTGGCAAACTCAAGACATCTTTCTATAGGAACAATTGTTCCTTGACAGATATAATGCCCTAGGAATCTGATACGAGTTTGGAAAAGAGATATTTTCTTTTCAGAAACAACAAGACCTGCTTTCTTAACAACATAAAGGAAAGTCTTTAAATGCTTGAGATGTTGTTCAATGGATTTAGAAAAAATGAGAACATCATCAATGTAGACTATACAGAATTCGAAATAGGGATTGAAAATATCATTCATAATTCTTTGAAATTCAGAAGGAGCATTTTTCAAGCCGAAAGGCATTACATTCCACTGATATTGTCCAAAAGGGACTGTAAAAGCAGTTTTGTAACGATGCTTTATATCAATTTGTATTTGCCAAAATCCCGATTTCATATCAAATTTTGAAAATACAAATGCAGAATGGAGTTTTTGAAGAAGATCTTTTTTGTTTGGAATAGGATACCTAATCCATTTGAGGGCTGTATTCAAAGGTTTGTAATTTATTACGAGCCTAGGAGTACCTCTCTCTTGTTCAGAAGCTTTATTAACATAAAAGGCTGCACAACTCCAAGGGGACCTAGATTTAGAGATTAATCCTTTAGACTCAAGATCTTGGATTTCCTTCCTACAATGTTGTTCTAGTTCAGCATTCATCTGAATTGGTCTGGCTTTAGTAGGAATGTTTCTCTCATCAAATCCTGGTTCATAAGGAAGGTCAACTATATGTTGTTTTCTATTCCAAAAGGCGTTTGGCAAATCAGAACAGACTTCTTTAACAAAACGTTTTTGGAGATCAAGAATGCATTTTTTTACAAACTCTTTTTGTAATTGATGTTCAATTTTGTTAAAATAAACACTTTGCTTTAAATCAAACAAATTGGTTTCTTTAGTCTTAACCAAAAAGTTTATTTGATTTCTATAGATTGAATGTGCTTGAACAAAATTGAGTTGACGAGTTTTTGGTTTAGCTAAAAAAGGAAAAGAAATGTAAATATCTTTATCTTTGAAATCAATTGAGTCATGAGTAACTATATAGGGTGTTATCAAATTAATGAAAGGTGTCCCTAGAATTACTGAATAACTAATATCAGAAACAAGAAGAAAAGAGGTTTTAATAGAAAATCCATTATTTAAAACACTGACATCTGTTTTGCCATCTATGTGCATTTTAGAATTATTGGCAGAGGAGAGAGTTTCACGAGTTTTTTCTTGAAAACGATGAGGAACAATGGAAGTCTTTATGCAACTTAAATCAGCGCCTGTATCAAACAGAGCGACAGTATCATACTGAAAATCTTTATCAAAGACAAGAGAGACTTTAACAACATATTTTCTAGAAGTAATTTGGCTTAAAGCATAGAGAAAATCATGAGGGACTTTATCTATGTTAGCTAAGGACTGGGGTTCTAAACCTAAGCTTTTTGTGTCATCACTATCACTAGATTCTTCAGCTAGTTTGGTGACAAGAAATTGAATTAATTCAGAATCCTTTTGTTGCTTTTCCTTGATTTGCTTGAGTTCAGTTTTAATGATCTTTATTTCAGACTGGAGTTCTTGGACATTTCCTATGGGTTTCTTACCATGCTTTTTCCTATTCAAGATAGCTGTAAGATCATACATATTGGTATTTGTGGAAGGCAACTCAGTCTTAGGGGGCTCAGGTTCCTTTTCTAAGGATTGCCTAAGTTGTTCTAGATACCTTTTCTGGACAATAGGGTCATTGATGTGCTGAATGGCGTCTAGAATGAGGTTTTGTTCTTTAGTAAGCATATTTAAATACTTTTCATCAGGACTAGTCTCAGAATCAGAGGTAGAGGAGGAAGTAGTGGCTAACTCATCTATCTGAGGAATTCCTAAGGAGGAAGGCTCGGACTCAGACTCAGATGTGTGTAAAAGCAATGCAGAAAGCTGTGCTAGAGTTTCTTCTTCTAGGTCAAGCTCCTGGAGTTTCTTGGAGACTTTACAATATTTAGAGATATGTCCTTTTTTGCCACATTTGTAACAGGTGACATCTTTGAGGTCTCTTTTCTTGGTTTGGGATTCTTTATTTTTCTTAGAGAAGGGTTTCCTATAAGGTTTTTTGTAGTAAGGCTCATGAGAGGTCTTCTTCTTATGGGATCTTCTAGACTTAGAATGTTTCTTAGAAGAGGAAAACTTAGGTTCTTTACTACAATCTCCTTTACAGGTTTTATCTTGACTATAACCATAATCGAACTGTTTACAGAAGGATCCTAATTCTTTTTTGGACTTTCTTAGTTCCCATTTAAGATGTTTTTGGAGTTTCAAATCCTGACAGATCTTAAGGCCTTCTTTTTGGGTAGCACTAATCAATTCACCGTAGGTAAGTTGATCATAGGGAATGATATGGGATCCAAAGGATTGCCTAATGGTATTTCTGACACGTTCACCTAAAAGAGTAGGGAGACCTGCGAGAAACTTCTCCTTCCAGAAAGGCTGGTTGGAGTCTTCTCTAATCATAACCCTAGTAAGGAAAGTCGATCTATACCATTTGAAATCGCTAAGTTTTCTACACTTTAGATTGGATAAGAGGTCAGCATTTTTATCTTTAAGATGGGAAGAATCTCCTATGAAATGGAGTGCTATAGTAAGAATAAGGGTAGAAACAGAGTCTTGGGTTGTATTTCCTAAGGAATCGAGAATGGGAAGACCTTCCTCATCTCTTTTGACGGCATACAGAATGTCTGTTTGCTGTTGGATAGTAAGATGATAATCCCACCATCCTTTGAGTTGGCCAGAAAAACCTGCTATAACTAGTTCAGCTACAGACCTATCAGAAGTTCCTGTTTGGGTTTTATAAGCATTGGAAGCCATGGTCATCTGCTGAAGGGTATTCAGAATTTGAAATTCTGACATGCCATCAATGTTCCATTCATAAACGGAACTGGCATTGAACTTGGGTTGAACTAAGATACTAGGCTGGTCACCTATGTCTAAGTCTGGATAAGAGGCTTTAGTATAACCTGACCTAAGAGGTTGGTTATTTTGCCAATAAAGTTTAGCAATTCTAGGAGACTGTTCTTGAAATGCTTCTTCATCAGAAGTGGATTTTAAAACTTTATCTAGGACACTGATATTTTGATTGATAGTCTGGCTATCATTCTGTGGAGTGTCGGGCACTATAGGAGTGGAAGAAGAGGGAGTTATACGACTTAGTTGGTCTCTAATAGCGTCAAGGAATTCAGATCGATTTGATCTAATTTCCTGTTGGGCTGTATGAGAAACTTGAAATGGTTTAAACATAGGGCTTTTTAGTCTTTTGTCTGTAGAAGATGATGGTGCTAAAGTAACAGAAGGTTGGTTTTCTATCCTAGAAAGTTGTTTACCTATACTATGAAGATGGGCATTGGTAAAATTTTTTTGAGAAACTATATTCTTTAAATTCTGGGTGTCATTATCTTGAGGTTTTTTGTAAGGGGCAGCATCTATAGTTTCTTCTCCTACAGGAATCTTAATCATCCTAAGGGGAGGATGTTCAGACTCTATGGATTGACCATTTGCTAGTTCCCAGCTTTTCTTACGAGTAGTAACAGGGTTTAAATTTTTAAAAGGATATGAAATATTTTTTTCCGAGACATATATTTCAAACCAATCAAAGAAATATAAATTAACTTTATTATTTTGTAAGAAATTATAAAACTTTACTTGAATATCTTGTCTCGTATTCAGAAAATGCTTGAAAAACCAAGTCCTTTTTTCTAAATTATGAGATGCATAAAAATCTTTATGTAAAGATGCTTTATCTGGTACAAATTCTTTATCAATTACTGAGAGTTCATGGGCTATATTTTCAGTAAGAGCTGAGGCTGTTGGTGAGGCAGGAGGCGAAGGAGATTTTATTTCTTGTTGTGGTTCTGTGTATATGGGATGGGCTATATTATTGTTATGGTTAATATTTCTGAGAGATATATTGGGTAAGTCGGATGTGGAGAATCTGGCCGGGATATAAGGAGGAATCATAACTGGAGGTATATTTGGCTGTAAATCTGCTTGGTCTGGGTAAGGGAGAATAATGGGTTTTTGTGGTTCTTGTCTGTGTAGGTCTTTATAAGGAAGATTAATGACAGAGGGAATCTGGGATATTCTTCCAAGGTCAAAGGATTCTGATGATGAGGTGTCAGAAAATCTGGCACTAGAAGAGGTTCTGTCAAAGCTAATCTTTACTCGTCCATCTTGGAACTGGGTTATTTGCTTTATTTCTGTGTTTGGAGGTGTTTTGTCTTGGATTTGTGATATAGGTTCAGTAGCACTTTCTAAGATCCAGTCTTCAGGAAGGGTTATTTGGTTCCACTGTATTGGTTTAGGTATGACAACATTTGCTTTAGTCATATCAGTTTGAAGAAGAAGGGTTTCTCCTTTTTTACTATGAAATCGACTCTTGGTAGCAAAGGCAGACATCATGGCTTTATAATGAACTTTAAAAACTAATGCAATTGGAATGGATCCATCCTCCATTACATAGTTATGGGTCTGGATCTGTAAAACTAATGATTTTAAAAGATTTGGATCATTTAAAGAAACTGTAAAATTGGGATAACAGTCAAAAGATATAGGGCCTTTACAGAGACTAGATTCTATAGTTCCTAGCAATGAATCTTTAAAATTTCTAAATCGCTTATCCCTGAGGGCGGCGAGGATAGAGGTATTAAGGCCTTCTCTGTTGAGGGGTTTAACACCAACTTGAACAAGACCTATATGGATATATTTAAAACCTTTAGCTTTATGTTTTTCTATAGAAGAAGAAGAAAGAAGTTTAATTTCATCTTTAGCTTTGTCTAATTGGACATCTCTTTCTTCAGTTCTGATAATATAATCAGATTTAAAGAACTTAAGGGCAGAAGTTTTATAGACTTGATTTTGGTGAACTTCAGTGAGTTTAAAGTCATCTATGCATCTATCGAAGTCTTCTATGGTAATTTCATCGCTACTAACAAGGTTCTTATTTCCTTTAGAAGAAGAGGGAGCAGAGGAAGAAGAAGAAGAAGTGGTTCTACCGAAAATAGGATACATGGTAAGACTAGTGAATATATAGAAGGATGTTACGACTACAACTCTCAGGCTAAACCAACGGATTCACAGCCTCTCCGGGACTTACCACCGGGACCACCCAAGACCAAAGGACTCACCGTAACAGCATTATATAAACACTATTCAAAGCAGATAAACACTATCATTAGTTAATATTTTTAAAGATTCATTGCCAAGGATACCCCTTAAATCTTTTAAAATCATTAGTTTTACAGATCCAGACCCATAACTATGTAATGGAGGATGGATCCATTCCAATTGCATTAGTTTTTAAAGTTCATTATAAAGCCATGATGTCTGCCTTTGCTACCAAGAGTCGATTTCATAGTAAAAAAGGAGAAACCCTTCTTCTTCAAACTGATATGACTAAAGCAAATGTTGTCATACCTAAACCAATACAGTGGAACCAAATAACCCTTCCTGAAGACTGGATCTTAGAAAGTGCTACTGAACCTATATCACAAATCCAAGACAAAACACCTCCAAACACAGAAATAAAGCAAATAACCCAGTTCCAAGATGGACGAGTAAAGATTAGCTTTGACAGAACCTCTTCTAGTGCCAGAATTTCTGACACGTTCACCTAAAAATATTAACAAATAACCCAGACAAGAACCACAAAAATAACCTACAGATCCTTGGCAGAGCCTCTATATATATATATATATATATATATATATATATATATATATATATATATCGGTACTCACACAAGTCACACAAAAACACCTAATATACACAATATAATATTAACAACAATTAAAATTAATATTATTTTTAAAATAATTGACTAATAAAAATATTATTTTTAGTAATATTAAACAATAAAAATATTGCTAATGATATTAATAATAAAAATAATAACCACGATATTAATAACGAAAAACACAATTGAAATTAACAACAATATAAACAATATTTATGAGATAATTTATTAATGTAATAATATAAATCAATAAAAATAAAGTAACAATGATGTATTTAAAATATTAATAATACTTGAAGCACGTAAATTAATAAAATAATGTTAGTACTTAAAAAAATATTAAAATAATCATGCACTAAGTTAACGTTATTAAAATAGTAGTATTCGAAAATAATAAACATACATAATAGAATTTAAATGTCCAAAATAATAAAATTCAAATTAATGAATTTACATAAAAAATTCAATGAAACATAAAGTAATGATAATAAATCACAAAATAATACTGCATATCTCATTATTTAATAAAATAATTTAAAAATCAGGATTATTACATAAACAAACAGAAGATCCATGAAATGTCATGGAAGAACTTGTGTTGTTTTCCAATAGAACTTAGGATTTTTATCTTTATTTTGCATTTTGGTATCCTGTGTAGTTATTTTAATTTATGGTGTATAATTGTTTAATTTTAATTTTTATACGTAGTTTGTAATAGCCTCAGTAGTGGGAATAATGAAAGATTTAATTTTTTTCATTTAAAATTAATTAGTAATTAGGTTTAATTGGGTAAAAAATCAATTAAAATCAATGGTGGCAGTAGCTTAATTTAGGATTTGCATATAATTGATTTATAGTTTCTAGAAAATCACTATAATGTATGTTTGATATTTTTTTATGTTTTATTTGTTTTGAGTTATGTTTTTGGGTTTTTATTTTATTTTGGGCCCTAAATCTACGCTTAGGTCCAACTCACTTGAAATAGATTTAAAAAATGATTTAGGACTTTAAATGATTAAAATCAATTTAGGTCTATTAGGTTAATTAGATTTTAGGCCCACTTAATTAAATAAAACTTGTTTAGACTTAGCTTATCTCATTTAATTTTATTTCTTTTAAAATAAATAGACCTAAGCCCATATTCCACTTAAAATAAAACCAAGTTAGACCTAGGCCCACTAATTTAATTTTCCTTTAAAATTGAATAGACTTAAGCTCATTTCTTAGACAAACTAAAATAAATAGATCTAGTCTCACTAATTAATAAAAATATAGGCCCACCTTTAGTCCCTTTCTTACTTGTAAATAAAATGTAAAGCTAGCTAACTTTTTAATAAAATTAATATAGATTAGATTTAAGGACAACGCAATCTTGAGTGCATTTTTTATGTATAATTTTATTAACTAGATGCCTAGGGTTAGATGGATGTCAAATAGGATTTAAATAAAATTGCATGTAATTAGAGGATGAAATAATCATTTATAAAATTATTCTAAATGAATACGAAACAAAGAGAAGTTAGTATTCTGTTCCCAGAATCTCCTGGTTGTGGTACTAACTTTCTTTTAGAGAATCGAGTACCACCAATCAAATTGTCCCACTAATCAAATTGTCCCAGTTATTACCCTAGGTGGCGACTCCTCTTCTCCATGCTATGACTTTGTGACATAGTAGTGTGTTCCCTAAGGCCCTGAGCCTAAACAGTGTCGCAGTTGTTAAAATCTTAGACGCGTGCTAAACCCCGCCATCTACAAAGGGTTTGCGCATAATTACATTACATGCAAATGGGTTGTTAAGCACCATAAATGCCATCGGAATTCCTTGTAATGTCCATCTTTTCCTAACTGAACTAAAAACACTATAGAAGCTTGGATGGGAATGGATGTTCCTCCCAAACCTATAAGGGGGTTGGATACTCTTTTGAGGTCTATGATGGAGGTGCTATGGGCTTTAAACACACTAAAGATCATTAAGTTTACTATGCTCCTACTATCCATCATTATTTGCTTTAGTAGGGTATTATCGATTCTCTCATCTATCACTGGTGTGTCCTTATGTGGCCCATCTAACCATTCATATCCCGTATAAAGAAAGTCATTTGTTGTTCACTATGGTCAATAGTTATGGAGTAAACTCCTTTCAATTGTCGCCTTTTCTTACTAGGAGTTCCCTCTTTGGATGATCCTCCTAGAATCACATTTATGACTGCATTAGGTTCCTTCTTTTCTTTTCTGCCCTTCTTTTCTTTTCTTCTTTCCTCCTTTATCCTATCGGAGGGGGGGGGAATCAGCTATTGTTCTTGGGTTCACCAAAAAACCTTCGTAAGTGTCCCATTTGAACGAGTCTCTAAATCTCATATATTAACTATAAGTACTATTGAGTATCATGCCCTACACCTCTATGAAACTCAGTATTTATCCATGTTCTTATGGGATTTAGAATCTGTTCTTCTTAGTCAATTCACATTTTCACCCAACTGCTTGATCCATATTAAAATCCATCTTCTATAAGTATTCAAAGGAGTGTAGGCGCATTTTGGATATAGGTCCACGCTAAAGGGTTAGTGTCATGATGTCTATCACTTCTTCTATCTTCAACTCCCCCTTTTTAAGGTATATAATCAAGGACTTTTCTTTTTCCTTCACTTAGTTCAGCCTCTGCTCCACTTCTCCCCTTATGGAATGATATGTTGGGTCTCCATCTATCAAGTGTGCTTTCATCAACAGTTATTGACTTCTCCAACCTTATATTTTGAGAGGCTTTGGCCATCAGCTTAAGAAAACTAGACGATGACAACAAAGTTAAGGAGTCGTACAACGGTTTGGAAGTGGTTCTAACTACTAGTGCTTTGATGGCTACCGAAGCGTCTAGATCATCAACTTGAACATCTTATTTATTGAATGTTTCTATTAAATCCCTCAATGATTCAGTTTCCCTCTAAAATAGCTTTTGTAAGTCAACTAAGACTTTCCTGATGGGAATACAAGTTATAAAACATGCTATGAATAATTGAGATAGTTAGGAAAAGCTAAAAATAGATCCACTCTCCAGCCCCTGATACGATTCTTAAGCTACTCCTTTTAGCGTTATAGGGAAAACTTTATAGAGAACATAATCTTTTATCGATTGCAAATGAATGGTGGTTTTGTAAGTGTTCATGTGGCTGATAACATTTGTAATTCTGTATAGAGCCAAAAGAGAGCATCTTGAATTTTTCTGGGAATGGATCATTCAAGATCACATCAAAGAGAGGGGAAGTTTCTCGAAAGTTAAGGCCTTTGTCATTGCCTTCAGGCTTCATGGCTTTTATAACTTGCTAAATTGTCTGCATCAATTGAGCTGGATCCTTATAGACCTTACCATAGCCTATGAATTCCATGGATTCCTCTTCATCCCCAGGCACCTTGTCTTTGGCCTTACCCCTAGGTATCCCTTGTATATATTTTTCCATGTTAGGACCATTTTTCTTTGTAGGATATGTATTAGTTCTATTATCCTCTTGTGAGACTTCTATGGGCTTACTTTTTGTCTTTGCACCTGATTCAGCATAAGCTCCTTTTTTTTTATCTTGTCATGTCTTTATGGTCATAGACTACTATTGTAAGTTCCTAGAGGATCGCCATAAAGGAGCCTGCTTCAAGTAATGCTATAAGGTTAGGGCTCTGATTTTGTTGTATTATAGACTGAGGGTTAGGTGAGATAACTCCAGTTACATTTTCAAGTGGTGGTAATTTTTCATCAAGGAAAATGGAGAAGTTGGTATTATATGGGGTCTCAAGGGTTTTTAGTTCGGTGAGGGTAGGTTCAAGTGTTTATTGGCTGGATTGTCCTTTGTCTTTCCTTAGTGGAACTGTCATGAATCCACACTAGTAGCACTACTAATAATAACTGATTTTCTTGCTTATAAGGAGTCTTGTAAGAGAGAAACTAGTAAGCAAGTTCACACCCTAACAAACCGACTTCGATGGTTAAGTTAGTTAAGAGGACCAAAGGAAAGATATATGAGAGTTTATAGAGATAGGTAGAAGAGGCTTAATTGGCTTTGTATTGTTTATATTGCAGCATTCCTACTCTATTGCAGAGTAGTATGTCATCCATGGTTATGCATGGCTTGCTCAGAGGTTGCCGGTGAGTTGTAACAATTGCATGTCATTGTACCGTTATGGCTTCTACTTGGCATAATCATTTTTTTTATCCAATATGGCCCTCTATACTTGCTTTGCTAGTATGTATTATTTGTCGAGTATTAATAGCATGGGTGGTCATGTTTGGGGAATAAGATATTTTCCTCTTAGCCTTCTTGCGTGGTGGGCTTTCTAGTTGTCAGAAGTGGCCTACTAGAGAGGTAGCTTTGGTGCTTTTGACTTGGGCTTTTAGGTGATGTTCATGGGCTTTTGGTGCTAGTGTGTTTGGGTTTGGTTACCACACAGAATCAAAATCATCTCTAATGATGCAACCCATACTAGATTTATCAAAATATGTACAAATAAAGGAATTAAATTTTACTTTGAAGCAACCTAGTGAAGGAGGTAACCAAATCCTTTTTATAACCATTATATCACCATGTTCACAAACACAATCAAATTTATAAATAAAATTTAGATGACTAAGGCATAGACTTATCTCGTCTCTCAAGCCACAACATTAAAGATTATTCTATTGTGAGCATTCTAAAGGCTCTAAGATTTCATGCCAAATTTTTCAAAATTAAAAAAAATCCAAGCTCGTGAACAACTATTAAAACTAGTCTGCATAAGATAATAAGTCAGAGTGACCAAGATTCAACCCCAAATATTATCCAAATCATATTGTTTCAGTAAAGGGACATTAGGCTAAAATATGAATGTAATTGCCCTAGAGGGGGGGTGAATAGGGCTTTTGAGATATTAAAAGAAATTAAACAAGAATTAAGGAAGTAGAAGAATGAACATAAAGAATTAAGGAGTTCGGTTTATTAACAAACCTACATCTCCACCTAAGTCTTCCAATTTAGGATTTTGAATCACTACAAGCTCTTCACTTATATTGATTCTTACACTTTTAAGTTTTAGGCTCAACTCTAACTTTACAAAAATAAGAGTTTAAGATCACTCTTTAACCCAAATCCTAAGTTTTTTCAATAAGTAAACACGTCTACCTTTCATAAAGAATAGAACCTCACTTCCTTTTTCTTAAACCCCAAAAAATAGAAGAAGAGTTCCCATTCTATTCACACAAATAACTCTCTAAGAGTTTAATCAATTACAAAGAAAGTAGATGGAAGAGTAAATGCTCAATAAATGCTAAAGAGAGATTTTTTTTTTTATATTCAAAGTTTGTAAATCTTCAATGGAACTCTAGAGCATGTATATATATATTGAGTATAAAAAATATGGTTGTTAGAGCCATTAATTCCATCTCCAAGGTCTCTTGATCTTTATTAAATGAAAATTAATTTTTTACAGTCAAAACACCACTCACAGTTGTAATTATTAAATAATATGACCGTTGGAGGTTGAAAAGAGTAGTTGGAGGCTACCAGGGGGCCCTCATAAGTGACTTACGATTGTGAGCGGCTCGAGAACTTTACTTGAGAGAAGGCTTAAAGAAGCCTAGCAGGGGGGCTGCTCGTGAGCCCCTTTACAATATGGAGGGTGGCTTGTGAGTAGCCACCTTTAGACTTAAAAATTCACAATCTTAAGCCCCAATTGCATCCTCAAGACTTAGGCACTTGCATAGTTTTGTATCCTTTATTGATTTTCATACAAATGCTCTTTTAAAGGAGCATTATACATCTTCAATCTTTGAACAATTAACTTGATCACTAAATCAAAGTCCTACACACTTAAGTGAAATGATTAGTACTAGAAATTGTTTGTCAAAGTCAAAATCAAAGGTGTTGATCATGCAAATGGTCAACAATGAAGAACAATTTCAAAAGATCCATACCATATACAAAATGGACAATCATTTATCTCCTAATGATTAAACTCCTTTTGAATAGGCAATGAATTGTTTAAATCCCACCAAAGGAAGTAATTGACCTTAGGTGAGATTTGTAAGTGCCATAATTTTGACCAAGGAACAATAAAGGAAGAGCTAGGTGCAGCTGCAATCAATATCAGAGATTAAAGAGCAAGTTGATATGTTGTTTTCAACTAATCCCAACATCTCCTACTTCAATTATTCAAAATATTAAAGATTTATGCTCTCATTTTCATAGGTTTTCTTTTTATTATATGTCAAAGAAACCAACAACTCATTCTTTTGCTTATTTTTCTTTTACTTTCTTGAATAGTGAACAATAAGTGTTATTTAGCATGCCTAAACGTCTAGTTGAGGTTGCTTCATGTAAAGCTTGTTCCTTTTTATTTTATTTTCTTAAAATCACCATTTTATTCTTAAAAAAAATCGAGTGAAATAAGAAGTGATAAAAAAACGTTTATCCCACATATTCAACACAAAAGTAATGATTTTCTTAAAATATGAGCGTGAAAATGTCAACATATACATGCCTATGTGAGCCAAAAATATGCAAATCTATGTTGATTTATTTACAATGTCAGAAAGCTATTTAGATTTATAAAGATAGTTGAGAGGACAACCAAATTCCGAGCGACACAATACCAATTGTGGCAATAGCTTGGCCGAACTCAAGCAATATATTTTTTTGCTGGAGTGGCAAATTTTTCCAATCTGTTTTCCTGCGAAAAATTAAAATAAAAAAAAAAAACAATGTTTAAAAATAGCAAAACAAAAAACAAAAAAGATGAATAAGATTTTCACTAAGGTATTAAATAGTATAATTTTTTAGTTTGTAAGATTGGAAACTAATAAATACATGTTACAGAAAATTTCATTAGATGACTCATTTGACATGTTTCTTATCATTCTTGGCTTGCATTTATTCCTTTCAATTTTGAATATTTCCTTTTCATTTTAGGTTTCATTGTTTGGTGTTTTCATTTTTGGCCTTTTGCTCCTTTTTTTGAACTCCTCTTTAATTGAAGTTGATTGTATGTACTTATTTAATTTTTATATTCTAAATAATTTTAATTAGACTATATTTTAAAAGTATATATATATATATATATATATATATATATATATATATATATATATATAAACAATGAAATCATAAAATTATATAATTATAGTAAAATCATAAAATCACATAAATTAAGTTAATATTCACAAATTAATTAACACATTTTAGTTTAATTAGCTAATTTCTTATGAGATCTTTGAAAATTTTGAATAAACTATTTAAAATTAGCCTAATTATTTTCTTTTCAATAAAATCTTTGCTTTTATTAGTATTGATAAGAAATACAAGAACACTTTAATACATTATGTTTAAATTTGTGTAATGCACCGTTCTTATTGTTAATAGAAATTTATTTTTTAAAATTTTATTGAAAAATAGTTGAGATATAATGAAAACATTTTTATTTGCGAAATTATAGTTGTTTTTTATTGATATATAATTAAAATTATTGTTGAGAAATAATGAAAAGATTATTGTTTATGAACTTATTATTGAGTTATAATTAAAAGATAATTGAGAATTATGTAACATTTGGATGTTGTTTTCTGTTTATTGTATTCTGTTGTTGTTTTTTGTTATTTTCAATCGTTGTTAGTTGTTGTTTTCAATTGTTATTTGTTGTTCCTGGTTGCTATTGTTTGTTGTTTTCAGTTGTTTTTTAATGGGTTCTTTTCATTTGTTGTTTGATTGTTGTTTTATGTTTCTAATACTTGCAAAATCATTAAAAAAAAAAAAAAACCAAGAAAAGAAAAGAAAAGAAAAAAACAGCAAATTCCTTATAATTATAGCTTATAATAACTTATTTAGCTAAATTTAAAATGTCCTCTCCAATTTATTTTTCATGTGCAATTCCTTCAAATTTCATTTGTAATTTGTTTGTTGGTTGTTGTTGTTGTTTTTTTTTTTTTCAGTTGTTTTTTATTTGTTGTAGTTATGTTGTTGTGTATAACTTTTGAAAACCGTATTGATTTTGTTTAAATTAAGTGTAAACAATTTTAAAATTAAGCATTATTGCGCGTTAATGAAAATGCAATATTAGATTATTTATTATTGTCAATTTATGTAAAATTGTATGAAATATTTAAACAAAATCACTTTTTGTTTACTTAATTATTATTATGTTATTAGCATTATTATTGTTATTAGCATTATTGATTGTTATTAGGACATTCATTTACTTTTATTAATTAATATTTCATCTAAAAAGTTTATTGTAAAGTGTAAAATTAGCAAATGAACAAATTTTAATTTTAAAAATCCTCTTTTCTCCGGAATTTATTCCATTAATGTAGTCTACAATCAACAAAAGGTGACAGAGTGGATAATATGCAACAAATACGACATATTAACATTTAGCAACCATGAAAAGCAAGAAAAAGTTCTAAACTGGGAGGCTTGGACAAAGGTCTTAATTAAATTGCTTTCCTTTTAAATCCAATCAATAATATCATTAATGTAAATTTTGCACCATTATAACATGTATGTGTAAATTGGACAATTATATAGATGTGTAAATTGGACCATTGCATCCTTAGGAAAGTTTCACAAAGTGGGAAAATAATGATAAATTTCAAAATTGATCTCAAAAATTGACCATGTTCAATTCCATCAAGGAATTCAGTTCAATTGAAAATGAATTATAAATAAAATTCGTTTACAAATAAAAACCAAATATACTTAATTAATAAAAATTGATTTATTTTCAAATAATTTCACAAAATTAAAAAGTTGGAATTAATAATAAATTTCACAAAATTTTCATTTAAACTGAACATACTAACTTAAATTTGCAAATGAATTCTATAAAATTTTATAAAATTTATTTGAACCAAACAGACACTAAAAGAAAGAATTTGTTTGGGAAAGTCAATTTTGAAATAATGGAAAGTGATATTTTACACTAAGTTTCATCCTTTTAATTCTCATCTTAAAACCAGCAGTGGCTTCTAGGCTATTGAAGGGGAAGAATCAAATTGGCAGGACTTTTTAAGAGTACTACAGCAACGATAGTGGAATCCACAAGAAAGAGACCCTGTCTCGCTATCATACGCTCTTATTGCACTTATGTAAGCATTAATCATGGTGGGCGCTACCCAAATAATAATTGAATATAATCGGGGATAATTAGTGCCTGTATATAAGCTAGAAGGTTCAGGTTTGTAAATTTTCTGCTCTATCTACACTTTCTAAAATAGAGGAAAACTGAAATATTTAAATTTAGTTGTTGTTCAGTTTTTGTTGGCTTTTTGTTTTATGCTTGTTTTCTTATTCTTTTTTGCTTTCTCCTTATTTGAAGTTGTTTTTTTATCTCTATTTTTAGTTGTTTGATTTTCTTTTTCCAAATAGTAAAAATTTATGAGTAAACTGAGGAAAATTCTATAGTTACTTTGATTTATAGCTATTTTCATTTTAATTTATTCTAAGCACCACTGGATTAGAGTGTATTTTATTATGGAATGTTGGTTACTATCAAAGTCTATTTTACTTTGTAAAAAATAAAGTAATTATAGAATGCACCGTAAGCTAAAATAATTTATAACACACATAAAGAAAAAATATAAAACAAGCAAAAAAAAATGAAAAACAACATGATAACAACAAAAAAAAAACAACAATAATAGCCCAGCAACAACCTCACAATAACAACCAAGCAAAAACCAGAAAAATATTAAAAAAATAGCAACAACCCAACAACTAGAATATATATCTTTAGCTGTTGGTAATTGTGCTTGTCATTGTTTTGTAACGGTTATTGTCAAGTTGTTGTCATATTGTTTGTACATGATATTTTTGAAATTTTTTTATAGAGAAGTTGGTTTTTTTTTTAAAAGAAAAAAAGAAAATTCAAACGTACTTTTGAAAATCTTCCTCTTTGATTTGGTTATTTTTGAAAACTTTCCTAATATATATTTATAGAAAGATTCTTGCCTACACTTAATATTTTACACCATATGATTAGATATAAGACATATAAATTAAGTATAAGACAATTTACCATTAAACATAAAACAACTAACTTTATCATTCAAATCTAACAATTAGACATATTACACCCCGTGTAGATAAGAATATCTCATATTTATAATGTCGTACTTTTTCTTGTTAGGAAATAGTTCATGTATAAGAGCATCCTTACCTCTATATAAAGGATTCCAGGCAATCACCAAGGTACACAACACTCTTTTAACCTTTTATTCTCTCATTATTTTTCTCTGTATCCAACTTGACTGTTGGAGTGGCCTTATGACCCTTAGGTCCAAGGTCCCTCGGTTTTTCTAATTTATGCCTTTGGTTGCAGGTTTTTCTCAATCCAAGAATGGTTATGGAACTGGAAAAAAAAAAACCCATAGTTTTCCATTTCCATACCATATTTTTGACGGAGATCGAGATTGGTTGAGATTGTTTTTGTTTCTTTTTTTTCTGCTAACTATAAACTCTCGTTGTTTAATGTCTTCAAGGTAATTTGTTGAGTAATGCATGAAGTGTTAGTATCAATGCATAGAAGCACAACGGTAAATATTGTGCAAGTGCAGATAAATTAATGCATACCCTAAATCAGCAATAATGATGCTAATATTGTCTTGTGAACGTAGATCCTGCAACATAAGAAACTTTAGGTATCAGAACCGCTCACGCAGAATATAAGCTGTTATAAAATAAGACCAGTTGTCCATGTAAGTCATTACCAAAGCTGCTTGTGCAAGTTCTTCGCAAGCTAGCTGAAATCAGAATGATAGGGAAGTTAGAATTTCTTATTACTTCTTATCATCTAGAAAATATAGATTAAAAAAACTGGGTAGCATAGTTGCAGAATTTTCATTCTCTTGGTTCATGGGTGGTTTGTATGGGTAGAGTAGTTGCAGAATTTTCATTCTTTTGGTTCATGGGTGGTTTGTATTGGGGGCTCCAACCCCTTCCCATATTGACCTCAGCTGGATTACAAGGAGATCTATATCTACCAGTTGAAATACTATGAAATAGAAAACAGAATAGTTACCTGAACATCTCCATGTTGCCGAAGTTGGTTTCTAACAAAAGTAACTGCATCTGAACTGAAACAAAAGATAGCATACTAGTAAGCAATAAACTCCTCATGACTTATCGACATAACCATAAATGCAATGACCAAAAAGCTATGTGGTAATTCTAACAAATGACTAAAGAAATTGATATACAATCAAGTCAGAAATGGATGACAAACCTATTCATGTAATCCCATAAACCATCAGATGCCAACAGTATAAATTCTGTGTCTGAACCTAGAGCTACTTGAAAAACATCTGGAGATGCAGTCATCAAGTCCCCATTGAATCGCACTCTGTCAAAACATAAGACCAGCCATTTTCTAAGAGATCATATAACATCAGCAAATGTGTCAATATGGTTATAACATTTGGTTGTCCAAATTCTGCAAATGGAACTGTAACTGAAGATGCAATTTTACTCTTTTCATCTACATCTAATATAAGAAGCAATGAGTTTGGCTTGTACACATGCAGCAAATAGAAACTTTGTTCACTAATACATCCATTTGTAAATGGCAGTTATCCATTAGCTTTGAATGAATTAGGCATTTTTAATGATGCCTGGCAAGCCAGGCCAAAGCAATAGCAAAACATGACAATATATCCTTGAAGTTGCAGAGTTGCAGATTTGGCTTATAACCAGAGACGATTGTATAACACAAGCTATTTGATCTTTGAGAAATGATCTATATAATGGCAAACCAAGAATGGCATAGAAATAGAGAAAATGTGAAGAGTTGTTACCGAGAAATAAATTTTTCAGACCATCTCTTTTCCTCAACTCCTTTCTGTAGCATCCTATGTAGGATTTTAGAAAAGTTGTCAGACCAAGAGTATGCTGGTGGGCCATATACTTAATTATACAGATCCAAAAGCAGGGGTTAAAAGGACTGAACTCGTTTTTCTTCGTCTTGAACCTTATATCACCAAAAGCACGTGATACAGCTATATCTCCACAGATTCTTCCATTGACAATCTGCAGAAATTGCAGCAAAAATCAACAATAATCAGCTATATAAGGTTAAAGCAAGATTGTCAATACCAGCGGGATGCATAGTTTCTTTTAATGTTGTCCATAATATGAGGCTTTTACGGAGATAACATTGAAGACATTTTGTGATGCTCTTTTTCGTGTCATGAAGATAGAAATACCAGTTCTAATAGCCCGAGTGTAGAGAAAATGTCAACAGTGACCATGATATGGTGTCAACTGGAACATCAATGAGGTCTTTATACATTTTCAGATTTACTTATTACCCAATAATTGCCATAATTTTCTCTATAATGATGTAGAGACTGAGTTTTAGAAAATAAATATATGAAACGAAATGGAAAGACAAAATCAAGAACAGAAAAACACACCCAGCCACCTGCTTCTCTGATTCTTCTGATTTCTTGAAGAGAAGCCTTGTGGCTTCCATAAGGTCGATGGGGTTCAGTCAACACTTCAGCTTTCCCAGAGTGAGACAGAACCTGCATAAACATATCTCTACTATGAATATATGAAAAAAATATATATATAATATTTCATCAACTCAAAACCTGGTCATCTAAGCACCAGTGTTGGAATATTTCAATTACCAGGCATGAATCACCGATATGTGAAATGATGAGGGTATCCCTTCCGATAATCATAATGGTGGCTGTGGAACCGGATCCATCTTTCTGACCAATTGTTTCAAGCCTTTACAAAATGAACACCATCTCAACCTTCATTTCAATTTATGTAATCATACCAAGACTATTCACTAGCAGGCACGTCTTTTTCAAGGGCTAAAGCATGTGATAGACTTACCAATTTAACAACTTTTTATCAACATTTTCAAAAGCCTGTATTAATGCTTTTCTTATGGCATTGAAATCCTTTCCATTCAATAGCAAACCGCCTTGTAAAGCTGCAACACACTCCTTATACAACTCATCCCTGTAATAAATTTGTAGTCAGATTGAATCAAGAGAGTAAAAAGATATAATTGATATAGCTCCATCCACATGGATGAACACCATCCCTCCAAATATATACTGATATATGCTAAAACGAGACTGATCAGGCTTGCAAGAAACGGAAACCGAAAGCAATTCCTATAATAACTTTATATTTGAATAACTTGAATTAGGTGGGACTAAATGCATAGCTAATTAACCTGTCAAATGTGAATTTATAAATGAATTCTATTAAATTCAATGAAATATATTTACAAAAACAAGCCATTAATTTTCAAATTAAGCAAACCTTAGGAACTTGACAGAAGAGGCGCCACCATGACCATCAAAAACACCAGCAAATGAGAACCCATCAAGGCCATCTGATCGAATGATAATATCATCTTCCATCTCATCACGTGCACCCTGCAAGCTTGCAGATCCCCAACGAATCCCAGCAAGATCAGTTAAAGATGATGGCGCGTCTATTGCAATGGCAGAACATTGACTAATGGGTCTCAGTGGAATAAAGTTGTTCACATTTTTGGCCGAGGCTTTAAAGTTGGAGATGCCATAGTGGAGCTTCGTTAGTAGGAATCTCTCTGTCTGAGGACTCAACAGTGCCATAAGCTGAGTTGGGTCACTGAGATTGACCGCGTTTTAGAAGATGAATTGCACAGTGGAGAAGAAAAGGGGCAGTACTGGTGGTGGTGAGTGGCGGTTTTAGAGGAAGGATAAGAGGATGAAGCTTAACCTCTAACTGATTTAACGATTTATATTCCACAAATAATACTGTCCACAGTCACTGGAAGTACGTGAAATAAAATGGTCTGTGGCCCCACAATCAATTTTGGTGGGACCTTAATGATGACGTGGCGAGATACAGACTAAAAACCAAATTACGTGTCCTAATATATGGCTGTAATTAGGTGCGAGTACGTGACATGGGCCACGGCCATCCATCGTCACTGTACTAAAAACTAAAGGAAGCTTAATACATTGCAGTTGTAAAGGCATCCAGCTAACTTGGGGAATTTTATTTTGTTATTTAAAATTTTTCAAGTGTTTATTTATATCTTATAAAAATATTTTTTTATATAAAATGTATCAAAATTAAATTTATAAAATAGTATGTGAATATATTAATTAAAAAATAAAATGTATTTATTTTATCTGAATTTTATAAGATGAAAATAAATATTTTATTTGTTTTATTTATAGTTTTATTTTGTATGAAAAATACTTTTATGAAAATCAAATAAATATTTAAAAAATTTTAAATAACAAAATAAAATTAAGATATTTTAATGATAATTTTTAACACATAAAGGAACCCAGCTAACTTGTGATTTTTTTTTATGTAACACCAAAACATGATTACTGCTTTGATCGTTAAGGAAAAAAAAAAAAACAGACAACTATAACTAGAATAGTACGGACGTTAATTGACAATCCATTCTGAACTAGAATATATATATATATATATATATATATATATATATAAGATAATGATTTGTATAGTGAATAACGACGTATCCACTACATAAAGATAATAATGTCTTTTTTTTATTTTTTTATTTCATTATTAAAAAAAATTATAAGTTATGGATGTTTAAATTTTTATATAACGAATTTTTTAATGTGCAACTTAGATTTTAGATTAAAAAAAAATTCACTAAAAAATTGAAATTTAAAAATAAAAATGAAAAAAAAAATCATTTGATTATAAATTTTTTTTTATAAATTACGAATATTTAAATCTTTATATAACGGGTTCACCTGTATACAACTTAGGTTTTAGATTAAAAAAGATTCGTCAAAAACTTGAAATTTAAAAATAAAAATGAAAATTAATGCCATTTAATTATTAAAAAAAATTTATAAACTTTATGTGTTTAAATCATTACACAACGGATTCACTCATATACAATTTAGGTTTTAAATTAAAAAAAATTAAAAATTAAAATTAACTTTTGTCAAAATGGGCATTGCCCCCACAACGATGAAAATAAATTTGTATAGTCAATCCTGTAAGTAAACACACTTCTAAAGTTAACTAAAGCTCAACACCTCGGGTTGGAATCCCGAACTACGTAATTCCCAACCGAGGTTTATAACACGCAATAAAAATAAATATTAAATAATAATATATTAAAATCACTAAAAATCTATAAAATCAATAATAAATCACAATGTAATTTATTTAAACATCAAAACACTAAATAAAAATATTTTTCACAACAAATAATAAAAATCTTAAATAATTAATATAATTATATAAAAATCCAAAATTTTCAAATATTCAATATAAAATAGTCACTTTCACATTTAATTATTCAAATAGCTTAATTATATAATAAAAGTAATTTAAAATCCATTTAATTGCCCAAAATGGTAAATAATATATTATTTGAATATAATTTTCAAAAATTAGTTTTAATTTACTAAAAATAGTAAATGATTTATAAAAATTAATTTAATACCCTATAAAATTCTAAAATCATTTAAAACATAATATTTAACTATATTTTCAGCAAATTACACAATTAACCCACAATTCCAAAAATCACATAATATTAATAATTCCTCAAAAATTATATAAAGTTACTAAAAATTATATTATTAATACTAAAATTACTAACTTAAATTACTAACTCCAATTTTTCCAACCAAAATAATTAATTAGCATAATTAACAAAAATTCAATTTATATTATTAAAATATTCAAAAATACCCATAAATCAAATTAAATCAAAAAAATACACAAAAATTATTTTTGAGAAGCTTGAGCTATATACAACAACTTTACTAATGAGAAAAACCATGTACCAAAGCCAAAAATTAAATAAAAATACAAAACCCTAATTAGACATAAACAAAAACTGGCTTAAAACTCAAAACCAAGGGAGAATGAACTTCAATGGAGGTCAGAAATGGACTCACCGAAGCTCAAGGAGTCCGGCAAGCCCAAGATCACGAGCTGGTTCCACCGAAGTCAACGCCGGCGACGTGAAGCTCCTTCTCAACTACTGCTACAACTCATGATCTCGTCGGCTTCAAGCGGTCCTCAGCAATGGCAGACGATGTCTAGAGGAAGGGGAAGATGCTGGTGGTGAGTGGTGGTCGTCCGGTGAGGCGTAGGTGGTTCTATCGCACAGAGACAGTGCCGGGGAGAAGAGAAAAAAAAGGAAGAAGGTGAAGGGGTGGGTAGGAGGGGTTGACCGGTTTTTGAGCTTTTGACCAATCATATATATATATATATATATATATATATATATATATATATATATATATATATATATATATATATATATATATATTACCTAACTTAAATCACACAATAAATATATATACATATATATATACACATACATAACACACACAAATACACATAACAATAATAAAATAACCCTAGTTTAAAATAATGCCATTAATAATAATAATAATAATAATAATAATAATAATAATAATAATAATAATAATAATAATAATAATAATAATAATAATAATAATAGTAATGACAATAATATTATTAGTAACATTAATATCTTTAAATATACTAGTTCCCAAATAAAATTTTTAAATTAAATAATTAGATATAGCAATTCAACATAATAATAACAACATGAGAATAAATAATTAGTATTACTAAAAATCTCGATATTTATATATAAAATAATTTTAAAGAAAATATTCAGGTTATTACAATATCATTCCCATGAAGAAAGGGTACTAAATACTAACTGTCAATCAATTTTCCCTATCTAGCACAAATCAAATTATATAGCAAGAATTAAATTAAACTATCTACTCTAATTAATCTAATTAAATAAATGAGGATAAAATAGAGATTGGGTTTGTTTCAATAGTTAAAACTTGAATTACAAAATTAAGTTAATCTATTTTATTGATTACAATCAAGCGTAAACCACTCAAATTACCTAAAGTCTCTTTCGAGATCATCTAAGAATACGAAAGTTAATTACAACCTATTTTCATGGTCACGTCAATTAACTAAGGCTCATTAAGTTTCTTAGCAATTTATTACTCCTTGAAGGATTCGTCTACTTTTATGATCAAGGTTACTAAGTTTTATAAGTCTATGAGCTAATAAATCATGCAACTTTCATTATCTCTAATTTACCCAAAAACATGCAAACAATTGGGCTTTTAATTGAATACAAGATATTAAGCACAACTCATAAAATTAACTGAAAATCAAATCATTAATAAGAAATAAAAATCCCAACAAGTATTAACTAGTAACTCCAAAATCAAACTCTAATTAATTTAGCTATTCATAAGAAAAGAAGAAGAAGGAAAGCTAAAACTCATTGAAAACACGCTTCCTTCTTGAATCTCCTTTGAATGTGTCTTTAAGTGTTTCTCTAAATAAGAATGATTCTCAATGATCAGGAATGAATAAAAATACTTTTTTATCCCCCTTTTATATTTCAAATTCAATGGGAACCTAATTTGACTTGAATTCCTGAGTTTCCTCTAAAAAGGAAACTTCTTCTGCTCGCCATCGCTTCACTCACAATTGTGACATGTCCTGCAATTTCCAACACTACTTGGCTCACGATAGTGAGTGAAGTGGTGACGAGCTTTCATAATTGTTTTAATTCGGTTAGAGGAGAGCATGATTTGAGGCACGCCCATGAGCAATCCCATGACTCTTAAACATTCTTTAATCAATGATTTCGCACAAATGCTTTCAAATGAGGCCTTGTCCAGCTCTCTTTAATCAACTAGGCTTCCTTATTAATCTTTCATACAAAATAGGGGAAATCCTCATTAAAAATCAAATAAAGCTCTTAAATAAACCAAAATTAAATAGGAAACTAGAATGAAGGTCTAATATAAACAAAATGCCTAATTAAATCCAAATTCTTCCCAAATATTATTAACTAATATTCATAATTCATTATAATTCAACTTTAAAATAAGTGTAAAAAAAACTCAACAGTTTGGAACCGATCAGTTTCAGTTATAAACTGAAATTTGGTTTGGAATTGATCAATTCCGATTATATATATATATACACAAAGAAGGGGGAGGGGGGGGGGGGGGGGGGGGTTGGGGACAAATAAAATTATGAAAACGTCTTAACTCATTATTATATAAAAATTGGATAATTTAATCATTTGCTAATAAAAGTAAAATTAAATTAATTAAAATATAATTTTAAATTGATAAAAAATCTATTTTCTATTTTAATTAGATTAACTTCTATTTTATAAGATTTCTATTTAAATTAGGATTAATGCTTAAATATATTAAATAAAATTGCTTTTAAATTATGGATTCCTATCTAAATTAGAATTAACGATTAAATTAAGTATATAAAAGGCAAATATTTTGTTTCATAATTGCATAATTTGAAAATATTTTCAAAGAGAGTTTATAGTGTTTATATTTGAAGAAATCTACTTAATGCATGTTTGATTGATCGTGACTGTATATATGTATGTTTCAATGACAACAAAACTGAAAAGAAATATTACATGATGAATTTTACTATTTTTTTTTATAATTTGTAAGTATTATTTTTATTATAATTTCATGTTGTGACCCTCCAATATTAATGCATGTCTATTTTTCAATTTTATGAGGTTTTTTTTAATTGTGTTTTAGTTGTTTTCTGGTTATTTGTGATTTTTTTGTTGTTTTTCCTATTGTTCTAATTATTTTCTAGTTGTTTTGTTATTTTGGTAGTCGTTTTGGTTCTTCATTTTTAGTTTTATTAGGTTGTTTTTAGTTTTTTTTTTGGTTTTTTGTTGTTGTTTTGGCAGTTTTTTTGTTGTTTTGGTTGGATTATTCTTTAATTTTATGAGATTGTGTTTATGGTTAGTTCATTTTTCACTTTTATGATGTTGTTTTTAGTTGTTTCTTATTATTTTTTTGTCGTTTTTCTTCGTTTTGTTAGTTTTTTGTTGTTGTTTTAGTTGGTTCGTTTTCAATTTTATGAAGATTTTTTGTTTCTGTTGTGGTTGTTATTGTCATGACCCAAACCCGAGAGCACGTGACTGGCACTAAGGAATAGGTAGGCATAAGGCCCCCGAAACCTATAATAAGCCTTAAAGAAAAGAAAAATAAAATCGTCAAATTTAAAACTTTATTTCATGAAAGAACACATTATCAAACTGATTTTTCTAAAAAAAAAATAATCGTGCGCAACATAAATATTCTCCATCATCAAATATCGTAAATCAATCTTAAACATTATACATAAGTGTGGTTCATTAAAATGAAATACATAAGTATACTTAAGTTTTACAAACTTATAGTATAAACACTACTATAGTATTCTAGAGTTACTACAACAATACAGCTCATAATGACTTACATAATATAGCCGGTGATAAAGAAATCTGGCATAGAGGCGGTCTGAAGTCAAACTCCTAAACTCCTGTAAAAAAAATAGATTGAGGGGAATCAGACCTCACTGAGTAAGTTAATAAAAAGATCTGTACGGTTTGAAAACCTTTTTGAAAACCGTATGCATATAGTAAAAATAATTTATATCATATATATATAGCTTTTGAAAAAAAATCTCGGTAGAACTCTAAACCCAAGTTTCTAAATGGCCAACTGGGCCCACTTAATCTACATAGACTGTCGATCCCTGAGAGCAAAGGCATCAACTGATGCACTAAGCCGCAATCATCCACTTAATCTAAATACATGGCACTGGCGGTTCTCGAAAGCTAAGGCATTCACCGAGGCACCCATGCCAGTCCATTATTAACTTTCCAATCACTGGCGGTTCCTGAGAGCAAAGGCTTCCACCAAGGCACCCATCCCAGTTTATATCCACAAGTCATACATACATCGGATCCATCTCTCAATCTCTACCATGTGCACACGATCCTGGTGAAACTCACCAGGTAGACCGTTCTACCAAAATTTCTCAAACTAATTTAAAATAAATAAAATGCATTTAAATTTTAAATAGCAGCATTCAAATTAAATAAATCATATAATAAATACTAAAAATATGAGCGCACTCATCTTTAAATAAAACACACGCACAGATCAATTTATCAACTTATAGGACGAGTGAGAAGGCTGATGACCGCACGTCAAGCTCAATCCAAAAGCTCTCGCTTCGGTACTCTCTAGAAGAAAAAATAATAGACCTATTTTAAAAACACATCTATGGAATTAAAATAAAAAATTGACAGAAATAGCGAAATTCTAGACTGATTCAAGAAAGATCGGATAAGACTCAATAGATATGGAAAAACCCTAATTAACACTAGGAATTTACGGAAGATGTTACGTTTTACGAGAAAATCTACCGAAATTTTGGCAAAGTCTCATCTGTAAAATGGACATCTCTCTCTACCATAGGTAGAGCCATTCTTGCACAGAAAATGCACTTCTAAAAATTCACACACAATCTACACCGGATTAGCTTTGTAACACAGTATTAGCCCGACTGAGTTCACAACTCAACAAAAACATCACAACTTAATTTTAACTAATAAAACTCATGAAAATATTATTTTCATAAATAAACATTAAAATCACACTTAAAATATAACATATCACTTAATTAAATTTAATTAAACATAAATATATAAAAACCCATAATTTCCAATAATATACATTATTCTTAAAATATGCATATATAATCCATAATTAATATAACTATCAACAAATACCTTAATTAAAACCATTATACCAAATATGTTAAATATAACCATATATATATTTTTGTTACCAAAATAATATATTATACATATATATAATATTTGAAAACAATATTCAAAATTAATATTACTTAATTAAAAATACCAATTAATTTATAAAAATCCTCTAAACCTCTTAAATATTAATAAAACCAACTAAAATATATATTTAACTATAATTAGCATAAAATTACATATTTATCCATATAATAGAAAAACACACATAATATGTCCATATTACTAAAAAATTCTATAAAAATTATATAAATACATAAAAATTATTTTTCTCAACATAAAATTTCTTAATATCGATAAAAACATATAATTAACTCATAATTTCTTCCAAAATATAAATTTAACCTAATTATCCACATTTGACATAAACTTAAAATAATTATAAAAATAGTATAAAATCACAAAAATTATAAATTAAGTTCTAAAATTAATAACATTTAATGATAATACCAATTATCACAATTTCATAATTTTTAACAATTAATTTTTGGAAATTAATAAAATATCCAAAATCCACAAAATTCACAATTAACACAATAATTTTCCATAATCTTAAATAAAATCAATAGACTAAAAATAAATAACACTAATTACTCCAATTTACTAATTAAACTCAAATAAAATAAAATAAAAATAAAATAAAATTCTTTAAAATAAAAAAAAATCAAAATAATATACCAAAATTAGATTTAAACAACTAACTAGCATAATTAACCAATTAACTTGGAATAATTAAAGTTTAACACCTAAATCAACCTAAACAACTTGTGAACAACCTAAAAACAACTCAGAGCAATAAGCTGCTTACCTCAATTTCCATCGCTGAAAATGGTTGTAGCGGCGAGGAAAGGTGTCGACCGTCGCTTGAGGAGGTAATTCAAGCTGAGGGAGCAACAAACGGCACTGATCTGGTTCTGACAGTGATGGAGAAGCTTGAACCGAGAGAGAGAGAGAGACGCCAGAGGGAGGAAGAGAGGAAAGGGAAAGCGGCCAAGGGGGGAGAAGATGCCGAAGGATGGTGGCGGTCTGGCAAAAGGCTAGGAAGCACAGTGAGGGTGGTAGTCCGGCAGTGCGATGAGGAGAGAGGAAGGGAATGGTGTTTGTTGGGTGTTTTGGGTGATATATATATATATATATATATATATATATATATATATATATGTATATGTATATGTGTGTGTGTGTGTGTGTGTGTGTGTATGTATGTATATTAACCCCTAATTGTACATACTATATATGTATATACACACACATGTATATATTTATATATATATATATATATATATATATATATATATATACATTCACATACTATTTTAATATACATATATTTAGTATAAAACCCAAATAATATATAATATATATTACATATAATAGCCTTGATAATAATAAGGGTAATATAGAATTAATTATACTTATAAAATAGTTATATAATATTTAATATTATAGAAAATATAATTTCTTAAAATAATAATAACATAACCCTAACATAATAAAATAACTACATAATTAACAATTATATAATATAATTTAAAATTATTTATTAATACTGCAAATTTAAAAATTACTTTATTTAAATTAAAATATAGGGTATTACAATCTTTCCCCCTAAAATAAATTTGTCCTCAAATTTTAAAGAAAAGGGGAGGTTAATAAGGTACACTAAGAAAAGAGATGGTGATACGTGGATAACATCTGAGATTCAATCTCCCAAGTGCAATCCTCAGCAGAATGGTTACTCTATAACACCTTTACCATCGGTATCTCCTTAGTCCTCAACTGTCGAATTTGGTGATCCACAATCGCAATTGGATACTCCTCGTAGGTCAGATCATCACTAAGCTCTACGGCTTGAGGTTGAAAAACATGAGATGGGTCAGGAATGTATTTCCTCAGCATAGATACATGGAATACAAGGTGGATCCTCGATAATTTTGGTGGCAACACCAATCTATACGCCACTTCACCTACTCTTGACCGAATCTCAAATGGTCTAATGTATCTAGGAGCTAGCTTACCCTTCTTGCCAAATCTCATGACTCCTTTCATTAGAGACACCTTCAGGAACACCATGTCTCCAACCATAAAGGATACATCCTTCCTCTTAGGGTCAACATAGCTCTTCTGTCTATTGAAGGCTGTCTTCAATCTTTACTGTATGATGGGGACTTTCTCTGAAGTCACCTGCACCAACTTTGGACCTGTTAACTGTCTTTCATCAATCTCCCAACATAATGGTGATCTGTACTTTCTATCGTACAGTGCCTCATACGGAGCCATTTCAATACTAGCATGATAGCTATTATTGTAAGCAAACTCAATCAATGGCAAGTACGAATCCCACTACCCTTCAAAGTCAATCACACACATCCTCAGCATATCTTCTAACGTCTGGATGGTCCTTTCTGACTGACCATCAGTCTGAAGATGAAAGGCTGTATTGAAATCCAATCTAGTGCCTAAAGCCTTGTGTAATTCTTGCCAAAAGACTGAGGTGAATGTGGCTTCTTTGTCCGACACTATACTCATTGGTACTCTATGTAGAAAAACAATCATGTTGACATAAAGTCTCACTAGTCTATTAGTAGAGTACGTCTTCTTTATTGGTAGAAAGTGTGCTGACTTAGTTGGCTTATCAACAATCACCCAAATAGCATCATAGCCTCCTGTAGTCTGAGGTAGTCTAGTCATAAAGTCCATGGCTATCACGTCCTATTTCCATTCGGGAATTGGTATAGGTTGCAACAATCCTGAAGGTCTCTGATGTTCAAGCTTCACTTGCTAACAAGTCAGGCATTTAGACACAAACTCTGCAATATCCTTTTTCATTCCATTCCACCAATATGTATCTTTCAAGTCATGATACATCTTGGTAGAACCTGGATAAATACTATAAGCAAAAAAATGTGCCTCTCCCATAATTTCCTTCTTTAAGTTAACATCCAACACACAAATCCTAGTGCCCAACTGCAATACACCTTCTCTGTCAACCACAAAGTCTCTTGATTGTCCTTGTTGCACTTCATACATAATCCTCTATAACTACGGGTCTCTATTCTGAGCTGCCTTAACTCGATCCAAGTATACTGATCATACCTTGAATTGAGCTAAAAGGCACTTTCTAGTAACTTTCAATTGCAACCCTTGATCAATCAATTTGTGCAGCTCCTTGATAATGGGTCTCCTTTCTGAACTGATGTGGGCAAGACTGCTTGTTGACTTCCTACTCAAGGCATTAGCAATAACATTCGCCTTGCTTGGATGGTACAAAATGGAACAATCATAGTCCTTGAGAAGTTCCATCCATCTTCTCTGCCTCAAGTTCAAGTCCCTTTGCTAGAGGATATACTTCAAGCTCTTATGATTGGTGTATATCTCACATGTAACCCCATACAAGTAAAGCCTCCATATCTTCAAAGAAAACACAACGGTTGCCATCTCTAAATCATGAGTAGGATAGTTTTGCTCGTGCTTCTTCAGCTGCCTTGAAGCATAAGCAATTACTTGGCCATTTTGCATCAACATATAGCCCAGTCCTATTCTGGAAGCATCATAATACACCATATAACCTTTATTGCCAAAAGGTAAAGTCAGAATTGGAGCTGACATCAATAAATCCTTCAATAACTAGAAGTGCTCTTCACATTTGTCTGTCCACACAAACTTAGCACTCTTCTGGTTCAACTTTGTCAAAGGTGTGGCAATTTTAGAGAATTCCTTCATAAATCTCTTGTAGTAGCCTGCTAGACCCAAGAAACTCCGTACTTCTCTGACTGTAGTCAGCGTCGGCCATTCTATGATAGCTTCCATCTTCTTGGGATCGACTTGTATACCATCCTTAGAAACCACATGGCTTAAAAATGCCACTTGATTCAACCAAAACTCGTACTTTGAAAACTTGGCGTACAACTTGTACTCCCTTAAAGTCTGAAGCACCCTTCTCAGATGCATAACATGCTCAGCTTCACTATTGGAATAAACTAAGATGTCATCAATGAAGACTATTATAAACCGATCCAAGTATGGCCTGAACACCTAATTCATTAAGTCCATAAAGGCTGCTGGCGCATTAGTCAACCCAAAAGACATTACTAAGAACTCATAATGGCCATATCTCATTCGAAATGTTGTATTGGGCTCATCACCACTTCTGATCCTTAACTGGTGATACCCAGATCTTAAGTCTATCTTAGAGAAGCATGTAGCACCTTGAAGTTGATCGAACAAGTCATTGATCCTTGGAAGTGGATACTTGTTCTTGATGGTGACCTTGTTCAACTGCCTATAATCAATACAGAGTCGAAGGCTACCATCCTTCTTCTTCACAAAAAACATCGGAGCACCCCAGGGCGATGTATTAGGCCTTATGAAACCCTTATTGAACAAATCTTGTAACTGCTCTTTCAGTTCTTGTAATTCAGCTAGTGCCATTCTATAGGGTGGCATAGAAATAAGATCTATACCAGGTATGACTTAATATAGAACTCTATCTCTCTATCTGGTGGTAATCCCGGTAATTCTTTAAGAAAGACATCTATAAATTCACGCACCACTAGCACCTGTTCGAATGCCCCATTCTCTATCTCAACATCTCTTACTACTGCCAAGTAACCTTGACAACCCCTTCTAAGCATCTTTTGGGTTGTAATGGAAGAAATGAGATTACGAGGCATGGAGCTCTTTTCACCTTTAAAATAAAACTCTACTTCATTTAGAATTCTGAACACCACTTCTTTCTCTTAATAATTCATCAAAGCATAATACCTCGAGAACTAATCCATACCTAAGATGACGTCGAATTCCAACACATCAAGCAACACGAAGTCTGCCAATAATTCTCTATCATTAATTGACACCGAACACGAAGGAAAAAAGATATCTGTCTCCAACTCGTCACTAAGAGGAGTCGATACAAATAGAGGAAAGGATAATTTGAAAGGCTATCACTCGATTCTCGAAGAAACATGAGAGAAATGAATGAATGCAAAGCACCAAGGTTAAACAATACTCTAGCATCACATGCACAGACTGAGAGAATACCTACTACTACTGCATTAGAAGTTTGAGCATCTTACGATGTTAGAGTAAAAACTCATGTCTGGCCATGACCTGCCTGCTGAGATGTCGAAGGTTGCACAAACCCACGACCATAAGGCCTACCAACTGAACCTCAGCCCTGCTAGCCCATAAGCTATGGCAATCTTTGCTGTGGCTGTACTGGTGCTCTGTACTGCTATGGCATCGGATAGTAGGGCTGAGCCACTGATGAAGATGAACCCTGAGCATACTGTGGCTGATATCCAGAGTGAGGACAATCTCTAGCAAGATGACTAACCTGCCCACATCTGAAGTAAGCGCCTGATAACAAATGACACAGGCCCTGATGGAATCGACCACAACTTACACATTCACTGGCTCCAGATCTAGAACTACCCTATCCGGAGCTATGCCCACTGCTATTGCTGCTGACTCCAGTACTAAATTTATGACCTCTGCCACTTCTCCTGTTCGTGGTATAACCATGTTGACCAACTCGGTAAGTCCTGGACCTTCTACCACCATGTTGTGAACTACCCGCAATCTGCTGACTTGTACTACTAATATGAAATGCTAGCTGCTGGTACCCGGGAGCTACACCATATCCATTACCACCAACCATATAGGGATCTAACATAGTGCCCTGGTGGATGTGTCGCCTCTCAATCAGATGGGCCTCCTCTATAACACTCTCTAGGGTGCGGTCCTCAGTATGCATACCTATGAAAGCTGGCCCTAAACCAGTGACATACAACTCTACTGCTCTTTAGGGATCTCTCATGATGTCCTCTGCATGTTAAGATAGCCTGTTAAACTCCTTAGTGTAGTTCTCCATTGACCTATCCCCTCTGGTGATGTGAAAAAACTACCACCTGTAAGCATCTTTGGTGGCTGGAGGATAGAAGAATCTCAGGAAGCGATCCTTAAACTTTAGCCAAGTTAACTCATGCATGGACAGCTGAATCGACTGCATGAACCAGTCTTGAGCTGCCGCTTGGACTCAAAACTCCATAATCATTATCCATTGGTAGTCTGTGTGTCCTGTCTTGATACGTGCCTCAATCGTATTAATAAAGTCCAAAGCATCACTTGTACCATTAAAGGAAACTCTACCAATATGGGAGTAGAGGAGTACTGCATCAGTATCTAACATCTCCTGATTCCTCTACTGTAACATCTGCTGCACAAGGGGCATCGCTTGATTCAAAGCTACAAGACCCCGATTAATTCCTGCTAGTCCAACTACAAAAGCTGTAGGGTCTGCGATTGGAGCTTTAGGCCCAACTGACTATTGATCAGGAATCTTAGCTGCAGTTGCCCTAACTCGACCTCTACCTCTACCTCTGCCCCTACGACGTGGAGTAGGAGGAAGATCCTTATCATGCATAGATTGCTCATCAAGTCCAAAAGTCAGATCGACAACGGGGTCTGTTCGCACACGCCTCATCTGAAAAAGATAGAGAAAATTGAATTCAAAACAATACAAGAGTATTTAACACAACGCGAAATTAAAAACAAGAATATCACAAAGAAAATTATCAACCTAATCACTACAGTAGTTACACAAAAAGACAGACATATACAATTAATCAAACTTACGCTCTAATACCAACTTTGTCACGACCTGAACTCGAGGGCATGTGACCGGTACTAAGGAATGGGTAGGCATAAGGCCCCCGAAATCTGTAGTAAGCCTTAAAGAAAATAAAATTAAAACCTTCAAATTTAAAACTTTATTTCATGAAAGAACACATTATCAAACTGATTTTTTCTAAAAACAACTCAGAGCAACAAGCTGCCTACCTCAATTTCCGTCGTCGAAAATGGTTGCAGCGGCGAGGCAAGGTGTCGATTGTCGCTTGAGGAGGTAATGCAAGCTGAGGGAGCAATGGACAACACCGATATGGTTCTGACAGTGACGGAGAAGCTTGAACCGAGAGAGAGAGAGAGACGCCGGAGGGAAGACGAGAGGAAAGGGAAAGCGACCAAAGGGGGAGAAGACGCCGGAGGAGGGTGGTGGTCCGACAGAAGATCGGGAGGGGCAGTGAGGGTGGTGGTTCGGTAGTGTGACGGGGAGAGAGGAAGGGAATGGTGTTTGTTGGGTGTTTTGGGTGATATATATATATATATATATATATATATATACACATGCACATACTATTTTAATATACATATATTTAGTATAAAACCCAAATAATATATAATATATATTACATATAATAGCCTTGAAAATAACAAGGGTAATATAGAATAAATTATACTTATAAAATATTTATATAATATTTAATATTATAGAAAATATAATTTCTTAAAATAATAATAACATAACCCTAACATAATAAAATAGCTAGATAATTAATAATTATATAATATAATTTAAAATTATTTATTAATACTGCAAATTTGAAAATTACTTTATTTAAGTTAAAATATAGGGTATTACAGTTATGTTTCGTTGGTTAATCTTCAATTTTATGAGGTTATTTTTTCTGGTTATGTTTTAACTTTTTTGGCTTTTTTTGGGTTGGTTCATTTTTAGTTTTACAAGGTTGTTTTGGTAGTTTTTTTTTTTTGTGGTTCATTTTCAATTTATGAGGTCTTTTTTTTTTTTTGGTTGTTTTGGTTGAAGGATAATAATTTCCAAATGTCTCCAACTTACTCCCTATACAAGCCTTTTATTTATTTTTTTTTAGAGAGAAAGAAAGAGAAAGAAGGCAAGCAATTAAAAAAAATATTATAATTCTTGTAACTCCTAGTTAATGGTAAAGAAAATATAATAATATGTAGATATGTGTCTGCTTTACTTTACTATATTGATGATATTAAAGAAAAAGTAAAATTATTAAGATAATATGATTAAAAAAACAAAAAATGAAAGTTTTGCAAATAAAAAAAAGGAAAAGATATGCGCAAAATAAGTAGAAGTAAATAAAAAGGGGGGAGAACAAGAAATAAAAACAAAAGATTTACAAATAAAAAGAAAAAGAAAAAGAGAGAAGAAGAAGAAGAAAGATGGCATTTAAAAATAACTTTAAAAACAGTATTTATGTAAATGAAAAAAAGTCTACAATATTTTCCTTTTTTTAATTATTTTTTAAAAAGTCTTTAATAATAAACCTTTATTTGACGTCTGATTACAAAAAGTTCTTATTTGGTATAATGTATTTACCATCTTTTGAATTTGACACATTGTATTAATTTATTTTTTAATTATAAATAAATGATTTTAAACCTTTTAAATTTAATCCATTTTATTAGTTTATCTTTTTAAATTACAAATTAAAAATTTTAACACTTCAAGTTATTAAAATTATCACTTATAAGCACTTTTTATTAGGATTGTGCAAAATTTGATTGATCCGAAAAATTGAACCAAACAAAGTAAATTTGGTAATGTTCGGTTCTCATTTTTCATGACTCATAAGTTTTCAGTTTATATATATATATATACATATATATATATATATGCAAATCTAGGATTTGAACCGACATCCCTAGTCTAGACGTGCACCCCACCATTCCATTACTAGAATTTCTTGTTTCTTTTATTTCTTTTTTTATTATTATCTATTTGGTCAACTGGTACCCAAATTGAAATCCACTTAAACTTTTGATTTTTGGTTCGGTTTTCAATTTTTGAAAAAGCTTGAACCTAAATTCATTCCAACCTGACCAATGCACATTTAGAAATAATTTAAAAAAACTATCAAGAAGTTTGGTTTTAACAAGTCTAGGAAAGGGTGACCACGATTCATGAATTGGCGATTTCAGTTCATTTACCACTAGTTCACAGTTCCATTAAAGTGGAACTGAACCAAAACCATCTTCACCCCAATTCAAGTCCAATTATAGTTTGGTTCAATTTTGGTTCAAGTTCTTTTGATCCAACAATTTAATTTTTTTAAATTTTTAATTGGAACCGATGGGGAGTGTAATCGGCCTTGAACTATCTTTGAATAAGTTTGAACCATTTTGGATTTGCATGGTTTCGGTCTCGATTTTAGTTGGATAGCTTTCGAGTATGAACCGGCCCGAGGCCAACCTTAAGTCTAGGCATTCAAATAACCATATTTTAAGTTAAGATAAATTCATAAAAAATGCCAAGAAGCAAATACATTAGGCTAAAAGGAATTTACTTCTATATAAAAGACCTTGAACATTTTCATAAGTATGCATAATATTCACATACTTTCATATTTGTTTTTATTTTTTCTTTGTAATTTCTTGATTTGAATGTCAGAATGGATTCTAAACTCAAAATAAAGGACATATTGCATAATTCTTCCTGTAGGTCCAAGCTTCATTTTATATTTCATTTTGCAGGTCAAAATTTATCTCTGAGTTCATTTTACAAGTCCAATACTCATTTTCTAATTCATTATCCAAGTCTTGCATGTAGTTCGAACTTTGATCTATCAAGCATTATGGTTAGAATAAATTTAATTATTCATAAATTGTGTAAGAATCATAATAGAACACATTAATAGTGGCTACACTTCCATAATTAAAGACTCATCTTATTGCCAAGTTCTTACTCTTTCTAATTTAATAATTAAACTCATGTCACCATATTAGATAATCACATCCTAATTTTCTCTTCACAAAGGTAGCATTGGTCAGTTTAGTGTTATATATATATATATATATATATATATATATATATAAATAACTGGTTTAGTTCTGTTTGATCAGTTAGTTTCATAATTTTACTTTTTTGAATAATTCCATTTCAATTTACTTCTTGAACCGGTTCAGTTCTATTTGTTTAAATGGTATGGCTCTCACACACAATAATTTAGCACATAATTAAATTAATGAATGTGCTACATTTTGATTCATATCAATTGCATTTATGTATGCTAAATTTCTATTATGAGATATGAATGAACGGATGATTGTCCCTATTATAGTGTGTGTATATATATATACATATATATATAGTGGGGATCCACTTACATGTGAAAAATTAATGTATTTTACACAAAATCTCATCCATTGATTATATTACATCTAATGGTTAAAATATCTAACTAATTTTAGTAAATGTTACCTTAGTAAAATTTAATATTTATGCAGGAAGTGATTCCTGGTTCCTAAAACATTCACTTCTTACAATATTAGTTCTTCCATTAATAATTTGTTTTCTAATTAATCACCTTCCATTAACAAGACAAAATAAGACTTTGAATACTATCAAAACAAAAAATAGGGTTATACCTTAATAAAACCCCATTCCTAGTTAAAATTTTTCTTAATCTATTATTGCTTTGATCCTTAATATTTTCATTCATTTAGAGACAAACAGAAAAAAACTCTAATTCCTTCACTTTCTCCTAGTTCTATCAAGTCTGTAGTTTTTTTCATTATGCACTATTATCATATTTGATTTTTTTTTTGTTTTAGTATAGCTTTGTTACTTATATTTTTTTCCTTATTAGGCCTGTCCTAACTTTGGTATTATGGACAATCATAATATACTTCTAGAAGGCGATCAATTTTTTATTGTGTTGCTCAACTCACAAAGGTAAGTGAATTTAATTATGCACCTTATGTGGGAATGGAATTCTGTTCTCTCGTTGATGTTGAAAATTTTTATAAGGCATTTGCTAAAGAAAATGGTTTTGGAATTAATAAATGATTAAGTCTAACTAGTTATCAAAGTAATGAAGTAATTAGTCATATATATGTATGTTACAATGAAGGTCATTATAAAAAAGAGTGGAAAAATGATGAGGCAAAAGTTAGAATAAGATGTTCAACATTAAGAAATGGTTGTGGGGCATTATCTAAAGTATAAAAGGGAAGGATTGTAGAAAATGGGAAGTGAAGTCCTTTTGCAATACTTATAATCATGTCATGGTTAGTCCAAAAAGTGTAACCTACCTTAGATGTCATAAGAACATGTTTACTACTAATTAGAATTTGATTGAAAAATTTTATAAAAAAGGAATTCCTACAGGAAAAGTTTCAATAATATTTAATGGTTATGAGCAACTATTTTCTAACAGAGATTGTTGGATTCACTTTAGAAATTTTAAAAGAAAGAATTCAGATGTTGGAGATGCTTAAACTATTCTATCTTATTGTAAAAGAAGATAGATTGAAAATCCTAATTTCTTTTACGATCACGACTAGCTTATCAACGGTTTAGGGGACAAATCGCTCACGAAAAGTAATTTATTAATTCTCTCGCAATTTGTTGGACTGTAGGTTCAATGATGTGATGCTATTACATTTATAGCACATATAAAACCAATAGATACAACATATTATTTTCTCCATTTACATGTCTAAACCATAATTATCAATCAATTTTATTTGGTTGCGCCTTGTTACAAAATGAATCAGAATAATCTTTTATTTAGTTATTTCAAACATGGCTTAAGGCTATTTTGGGAAAGCAACCAATCTCAATAATAATATCAAGATTTAGCTATTGGAGTTGCAGTAAAAAAGATGTCTCCATTTACTCATCATTGCTTATATCTATGGCATATAAAAAAGAAGTTCCCTAAAAAGCTTTCACATATGTATCATAAAAATTTAAGTTTTAAGCGTGAATTGAAGAGATACATTTATGAGTCACCTACAATTGATGACTTTGAAAGGGATTCGAAGGATTTGATTAATTGATATGACTTAGGAAAAAATTAATGGCTTTAATCATTATATTTGAGATAATTGAAAAATTTTTTAATACTAGTTAATGTGTTGCCTGAAAAGAACCTTTTAAATAAAACCAATTATGAATTATTTACATATTTACATGTTTAACTATCATAAATAATATTAAGTGGGTGTTTAGATAGACAATCTCATTGAAGTTTTTTTATTTCTTCAATTCTTACCTTATATTGGCTTGAAATTACTCAATTATCAAGGTCAGTAAATCTAATTTGATTATTCATTTTTTTTCTGCCTACACCGTCATCTCTTTTCTCTTAGAAAGTTTCTTTTGAAAATTTGTATAAATCTGGAACAAGCTCACCACCATACGATAAACACACATTAATAGTGTGCAGTAGTCTTTAAAATAATCAAAACTAATAAACCAAAACAAACATTTTCTTCTTCATAAGAAAACCCTTCTTGTTCTTTTTTTTTTTTTTAAATTCAGTTTAAAGTTTTTGTCTTTTTGTTGCTTGTTGTTTTAGAAGTATTGCTAATTAATTTGGTGAAATGTCAAAGATGAAACTATGAATGTAAAGCAAGAATCTTCAATTGCCAAATGCTTTTTTTTCTTATTAAGGTTTCAAAGCCATGGCACACGATCTCTACTTCCTCTCTAAGGTTTCTCTATTCTTGTTTTGGATGTTTATTTTGTTTATATTTCAAGTGGACATGAAATTTTATGAACAATAATAACCAAATAAAAAAAAATAAAATCTCTTTTATCTTTTATTATTCTCTTTCGAAGAATATTATTGACCATTTGCATTATCAACCCCTTTTAGTTTTAACTTTGACAAGAAGTTTAAAGTACTAATTATTTTAATTAAGTGTGTATTAGCATTAGATCATCAAGTTGTCAATATATTAAGTTTTAAAAAATTGCATCAAAACTACTTTGATTTATCAAACACATTTGAGGCTTCAAAAATCAAGTTAAGAGGCATTCATGACCTTAAATACAAGTCTCATGGAGTACCATTAAAACTTAAAAAACATTAGAGTCAAGGTTAAAGCTCTAATTTTTTTTTTAAAAAAGTCAAGTCCCTGCTTACGAGCACCTCCAGATCATCAAGAGGCTTACAAGTAGTCTTTTAAAGAAGGGCGAGCAGGCCTCCCTTAGGCACTTAAATTTTATGCCGCTTATGAGTGCTCCTCATGATCATGAGGCCTTCATGAGGAGACCTTACTTGACTCCAATGACTAGTTTTATAAGTAACAGTCAGAATGATTCAATGCTCACGACCTAAAGCTTGTCCTTACGAATATGAGCGGCATTTCATTTGTAAAAAGCTGAAAAACATTAAATGGTGAAGAGACAAGCTTAGGGAAGCATTTAATGGCTTCAAATATCCATATTGTGTTCTCCAAGGATATATTGAAGACTTGAAACTTCATTTAAGAAGTTACACAAGTTTGTTGAGCAAATTAATTTTTTTAGACTCCTTTGAGCATTCTTTAATTCTCTAAAATTCTTATTATTTTTAAGTGTTGGTTATGAGTTTGAGATAGGCCTTAAAATTTATCTAATTCTTATGTTAGATTAGAAAGGAAGTAAGGTTACTCTCTAAAGGAATTGGTTTAAGTGTTTGTCCATTAAAACACTTAGGTTTATGTTTGTGGTTAGAGCTAAGCCTTGTATAAAAGTTCATTGTTATGAATAAGATTAGTGTGGGTGTTGAAAATCCTAACTTAAGAATAAGGTAGGTGAAATGTAGATTTGTTAATAAACGGAACTCCTTAAGTGTTTGTGTTATATACTCTTATCTTAATGCTTCTTTAATTCTTCTTACGTTTCTTTTAATTTCTCAAAAGCCCTATTCACCCTCCTCTAGGACAATTACAATTGGCATTAGAGCTTGACTTCTTAGTACTTAATTGTAAGAAGCAAAAATCATAGGGAGTGAATCTTTAATTTTTTCATCTCTTAGACCCTTCGTTGATGGTAGTGATTACCCATATTCGAAGTTCAAGATGGAATTTTACTTAGATAATGATCCCATTAGACTTTGGGATGTTGTTCTAAAAATTTGGGAACCACCTTAAGCCACAATTGATGGTGCAGAGACTATCCTTATAAGAAGCCAATGCTCAAATTATAAAAAAGAAAAGAACTGCAAGAATAAAAAGGCCATAACAATCTTACTAGCATCATTGTCTAGAGAATAAGGAGGCAAAGCTCAACATTGTCAATCCACAAAAGAAGTATGGGAAACACTTGAGAATCATTATGAAGGAAATGTGCAAGTAAGAAGCAAAAAAGTTCAACTTCATATATATGAATATGAACTCTTCAAGATTAAGCCACAAAAATCAATAATGGAGATGACAATCGACTCAATGCTCTTGTTATAACCCTCAAGAAACTTGAAAAACAAATTTCTAAGGAAGAAGTAAACAATAAAATTCTAAGAATCCTACCTAAGAAGGATTAAGAATCTAGGGTTGCTTTAATTGAGGAAGCTCATAATCTCATAACTCTCTCAACTGACACTCTCATTGGAAAGCTACTTACACATAAACTTACTATAAAGTAAAAATGAGATGAGAGAGATGAGAAAGAAGAGAAGAAAAAGAGGATTGCAGTGAAGGCTATTCAAGAAGAACTTGAAGATGAAAGCCCAGTTGATTCTAGTGAAGATGATGATGAGATAACCATAATCATTAAAGGATTCAAGAAGCTATTGAAGAGAAAAAGCTTCTCAAGGCAAAGAGATAATAAAAAGTATGATGGCAATAAGAATAAAGAGGTTACTTACTATGAATGTAAAAAATTGAGACACATTAAAAGTGAGTGCCCCAATATCAAATTCAAGAACAAGGGAACAAAAGATAAAAAGAAGGCCTTCAAAGCTTCATAGGATGACACTGCCAAATAAAAAAAAGGAAGAGGAGCAATAAGAAATGACCAACCTTTGTTTCATAGATCTTGAAGACAAAAATGAGGTACTATTTACTTCTCACTCTTCTTGTGATGATCGTGATGATGAGAGCTCTACTGTGAGCAAACTCATACTTAAATGTAAAAGTTTACTCTTTAAGAAAAAGCTTTACAAGCATGAGCTATATAATTTTTCCAAGGATTTTGAAACTTGAAAATGATTTTTCTAAACTTATTGAATTAAATGAAAAACTTGCAAATGATTTGAAGCCTTCTAGCTCCTTAAAGGACCAACTCAAGAAAGCTAATGATGAAAATTTTAAGCTTTCTACAGAGGTATTAGAATTAAAAAAATTTCATTTCTAAATTTAAAAGGGAAAAAAGACTTTAAATAGTATTTTTGACTCTCAAAAGCTCTATAGGAATACCTATAGAATTTGATATACAAATGGAATATCTTCTTTATCATGATCTCATATCAAATTTATTAAAACTTCATATGATTCCTCTCCTTTTACTTATATTCCTCTTGAGACTTATGCTTTAATAGCTAAAATGTCTCATGTGCCAAATGACAAGGGCAAGTCTTACAAGAGTTACTCTTCTTTAACATAAAGGCCTTAGGCACAAACCAAAAGGTCCTAACCTATACATGCTTATATGTACACTAGATATAATACTCCAAAGCATGCTACACAATCACCTCAAAATACATAATGCCATTGTTTATGTATGTCTCATTGTCTTCTTATATCAAAAAGGACCTTTAGGAAGCCCACATAACCATAACACAAAAGATATGTCTCATTTATTAGGTAATCATATGCTCCTAAAAAAAATAGATTTTCCAATGTTGAATACTTTTATTGTATGACCAAAGGTCACACTAGCAATGTATGCTTCTATAGAAGATTACACTTGTAATTACTTCCTTTGGACTACTTCAAAACTAACCAACCTAGACCAATAAAGGTTTGGGTTCAAAATAATGTTTGAATTATAATGTGTAAGTGTGCTTAAGATGTTAGTATAGGTGGTATACCTTAGAGGCCAATCACATATTTTGACATTATAGATAATCCCATATGGCAATAGAAAATATTCATTTAAATAAAGTGTTTATTTATTTAAATATTTAACTATTAACATTATGTTAAATAAATTTATTATCAAGAGTTGATAATATGAGCTACAAATTTATTTAGTTCATTTGCTATAAAATGTTTATAGTTGATAAATTAATATTTGGGTACTATTAATTTACCTTTGTATATTTTCCTTAATTAGTATATGATACTAATAGTGGGAGGTAGTGAGTCTTATGCTACTTGATATGAGATATCATAATAGACATGTGGATACTCATATGATGGGTGGATTGAACAGTGACATTAGATTTGTGATCACGAGGATGTTCACTTATAGTCAGTGACCACAATCTAGGTTATAATGGTGCATATAGTCCTTTGACCTGAGGTGATACGATCATCCATATTTGATGGGTTAGGATTTGTTACCAATTACATAATTATGTTCTTCACATATGGGTATATAATGAGTGGTGGCTCTAGTTAGTTAAATGTAGGGATGAGTGCTCAACCAAGATGGGATTCATTGCCTAGAGTGAACCGGGACAAGATCCTATACTATCTAAGTTTATTCTTGATGAATAAGTTCCTAGCCAAGATAAACATGCCACAGTTTGAAAGAGTTTTAGTACTAGAAAAGTGTTTCTAATATTTGTTATGTTTTATTAATAATTAGAACTTGAGATAAGGTCATTTGATGTAGCTACTTGAGTTTGACTAAACCTTGACTCTAAGCTATATCAGGATCTTCTAATAAAGGGATTTTAGTGCATTGTAATTATGACCAAAAGGTTAATGTGAATCAATACATGCATTTATTTCTAATTAGATAGTTGTGAAATCGATGTTAGGGTCACTCACAACTTATGAGAACTAAATATGAATAATTGGATTTTCATATTTAAACTTGAAAGGTGTTTCCAATAATATCAAGTGTTGATATTATCTTCTCATTGCTAATTAGACATGAACCTAGTAAGTCACACTGTAGACAGCGGGGTTTAGCACGCGTCTAAGATTTTAGCAACCGCGACACTGTTTGAGCTCAGGGCACACACTAACCACTGTCACAAAGACAAAGCATGGAGATGAGGAGTCACCACCTAGAGTAATAACTGGAACAAATCGAAAATGTGATACTTGATTCCCTAAAAGAAAGTTGGCACCACAACCAGAAAATTCTGGATATGGAATACTAACTTCTTTTAGTCTTATGTTCATTTAGAATTACTTTATGAATTATTAACTTATTCTCTATTTACATGCAATTTCACATAAACCCAAAACAATCAACTCCAAGGCAAACTAGTCATGAAATATACAAGTAAATAATGCATTCAATAAATCACATAATCCCTAAGTTAGTCTAATCTACATGAATTTTAAATAAATGAGTTAAATCTATATGTTTTAAATTATAAGTGAACTTAAAAACCTAATTTCTTTTGATTTTAATTAAATGAACCTACGTCTATGTATTTTAATTCTAAAAATGGGCCTAATTCTACATATTATGAAGGTATTTAAATTAGAGGGCTTAATTCTACATGTTTTAATTAAAATGGTGATCTTAAATCTATAAATTATGAAAGAAGGACTTAAATTAAGTGGGCTAAGTCTAAATTAATTAAACTAAATTAGGTGAGTCTATATCTAATTAACTAAATGGGCCTAAGGATATTTCTAACCTAAAATCTAATTAATTATGGACCTAAAAATAAATTTTAATTAATTAAACCTAATTAATTATTAAGTGAGATGGGTTTAAATAAATAAATCAAGACCTAAAGTGGGCATAAGGCCCAAAACACATAAAAATAATAAATAAATCCCAAAAACAAATAAAACATAAAAGAAACAATTAAGTAAGACCAAACAAATAATTAAATTAATCCTTACTAAAACCCTAATTTTTATTAACATGCAAGCTAAATTAATCTACTTCCTCCATTGATTTTAAATAATTACCTAATTAAAACCTAAATTCACTAATTAATTTAATCAAAATAAACATGTAACCACACACATAATTTTATTACTCCCACTATTGGGGCTATTACATTAATTCATAAAATAATTAATAAAATAAAATAAAACAATAAATAAAATAAAACCCTAGAAACTAAGTCTCTACAAGGCTTTATCCATAGTCTTCCACGAACTTCTCAGGAATTTATCACCCATATGATCACCATGTGTTTTCCTCCATAGTCACCACAAAAATAAGATAAAATAATGATTAATGAATAAATTATTATAATAACTTGAAAGAATAATAATATAAAATAATAATATAAAAAAATAAATAAAGAATAGAAGAAGATGATATCATTATGAATGATTTAAGGTACTTCTCAGATTGGCAGTTCACCATTCTTGATAAATTTTTGAGTCTTGCCCTTCAAAAATTCTCTACAAATCTTAAATAAATTGTTAATAAAAGGAATTTTTGTTAAAAACTCAAAAGAAAATCACATTTTTTCTTCCTCCCCCTCTTCCTTTTCTTTTCTTCTCTTTCTTTTCTTTTTCTTTTTTTCTTTCTCATGACCTCTTTTCCTTCTCTCTTTTCTCTCCTTTTTTCCTTCACCCCTTCCTTTTATATAGTGGAACTAAAAAGTTTAGCCCCAATTCTAATGTGATTCTAATTCCTAAAGTATAAAATTGATACTTAAAATTATATTTATGAATTTTAAACCAGTTAGGACTGAATTAATTAGGAATTTTAAAGCAATTAAAACTAAATTAAAATAGGAAACAGAGACCAGAAGAATTCAATTCCGACCGGGATTGTGTAATTCCAATCGAAATTATACAATCCCGATAAGAATTGGTGTAATTCTAATCGGAATTACATAATTCCGGTCGGAATTATGGAATTCCGACACTTTTCCTTTAATTATAAAAAGGCCTTTAGAAAAATTTAAATTTTGCAATTAAGTCCTAAAAAGAACTTTACGATTTAGTCCTTGAAAATATTAAATCCTTCCTTTAAAAGCTGCATTTAAGCCCTTAGAATTTTTAAAGATTAAGTATCGAAGACATTTTCATCATTGGAGTCCTTTGCTGTATCCATAACATGTCATACCAAAATTGGGTGTCTACACACACCTAAAAGAGTTTCACCAAATTGCCATTAACATTAATCTAATTATTGATTAAAGAGTTTAATCAATTAATTAAGATTGATATAATTGGATTTCTACTTTAAGCAATGATTCTAGCATATCATGAAATCTAATTTAAGTAAGGGTTTAATTATTAATTAATACTTAATTAACATGAGATATTAATTAAAGTATGAAATTAATAATATGTGTTATTTCTATTTGGAAATAAATTAATGGCCTAATTTGTTTGGGCTTAGGCCCAAAAGAGTTTTGGACCAAAGATTAATCTAATATATTAAAAAAGCCCATAAACCTAATCCAGGCCTATTTTTCTAATGGATTGGGCTTGGTTCAAGTGTTAGCCCAATTACCAACCCCAAGTTCATATAAAAGGAGATGGTAAAATTTGTCTTGTTAGGCATGCATTATCTTTTAATGTGTATTGTTGAGTATGGCAAAGATAAGGTGTATATCACATGATTATGTATAGAGAATGTATATAAACATAATACGTGAGATGTATTAATTCTCTATACACTTTTTTATATACTAATAAGATATATACAACTTGCATACTTATCATGACAAGTTGTATACTTATCATGTGATATATATATATATATATATACACACACACACACACACACACATGACCTAAGAAGTTTTCTAAAGGTTAAAGATGGTGTAGAGACACATATCAAAAGGAAAACAACATATACACAAAATAATCCCTAAGTGTTCTTGCAAGATTATTAAATTAGTGCGAGTTTTGTAAGGGTCATTAAAGAGGCTACTTGCAACTAATCCAATATAAATAGGAAAGTTATTTAGTGGAGCTTTGGTGTTTCAAGCTAGAGGCCTAACATCTGGGAGGCTAGAGCAATTGATTCAAAAGTTGGACCTAACTACATCAAAGCTTATAGATAACTATTGTGGTCTACATCAAACTTAGGAGTTGGTAAGTTTTCTTAAATTTATCATTTCCTAGGTTATTATTTATACATGTTGTTATGTAATTTAGCTATATGTAAAATGTAAAATAGATCATTAGGAATGGAATTATTCATGTGATGAAGGGATATTAAGCAATTAAAATTTTTAAAATTTTACCTTATTTAGGTTTGTACTCACCACACTTGTAAGTTGCATAACTGATTCCATTAGTTGGTATCATAACTTCTTTTTGCACTTTTACATGCTAAATTGATTGATAATTGCAAGTGTTGTGATTATACTTGATGTTAGTTGTAAGTTTTATGGCAAAAAAAAATGTTAAAATTGGTTTAAAATCAGTTCTTGGGTGATCCCAATTAGGAGTAAGTGCATCCGGATTATGAGGAGCTCAAAATGATCAAATTCGTGCAATTTGTAATTTTGGATAGAATAGATCCCTAGCATGGTGCTAACCGGTGCCATGCCCGGGACAAAATGTCCAGACTGGGACCATGCTCGAGACTAAACACAAATATTTTTTTAGAATAAATCCCAAGTCATGTTCGGACTGGGACATCACCTGAGACAGTAGGAACATGTTTATATATGCTTGTATGCTTTGAAAATTTATCCTAACATGCAATATTTGCATTTTATTTAATTTTTGCATGTCATAGATACAAGGAATGATTACAGACCTAGATTACATCCAATGATTTGTAATAATAATTAATTTTATTATTTGGTATGTGATTAAATGTTAATTATATAGAATTAGGATGTAATTTTCACCTTGGTATTCCAAGGACTGAATGTAAATCACAAAATTTATGACATGGAGCTTGAAGTGTTCAAGTGGGATATCCATGGAGATAGTGGCAAGGGGCTTCATGCCTTGAAGAATTTTCTTAGGCTAATACTTTTGTAACTTATTCTAAAAGTCAAAATAGGTTTAAGAGAGGTCCATAATCACTCCTTATTTGTGCATCCATTTTACATATTCTATGTATATATGTGATATGTATATTGTAACATGTTATATATATATATATATATATAATGGATGCCATGCAATATATATATATATATATGTGATACAAATAATTGACTAATATACAAAGTGAGACCTCAAATTAAAGACCCTAAAATCTTCCAAACTAAATTTAGGTATACACTCTCCATTGAAGCAATGATTTGCATGGTTTTGGGATTGTGTGCATCAACTATGGATACATAGGGGTGTATATAAGGCCTAAGAGATTCATGTAGTATTATTAGTAAGCATGAGATGTTGTGGGTGTATGGATACACTATAGGCCAAGAATGGAAAATAGTACTTGAGGTTTATAGTGTTCAAATCCATACATTTCATTGGTCTAATGGTATGGACCTAACTAATGCCAAAGGCCAAGTATGATAATATGTACTTGAGGCCCGTACCATTAGGAGCTGGATTAATGGTACCTCATATGAGATGTGATGGACAAGAGTTATCCACTTGATGAGAACTAATATTCCAAGAATGACAATGTGTACCTAAAGGATATTAGTGACCCATTAAGAACTCCATCATCCACTAAAAATCCATCCAATAAGGGATTTTCATTTCCTACTTTAGAAGTGTAGGGTTTGCCAAGCTAGTGGGGGGTCATTACCATTAAAGGCCAAATCTAATGGTAATAATGATAATGTCATATTACTAATCAATCTTATTACCTTTGCAAAAACTTGATAATATGAGACCATCAAACCCACTTTCAATCATTCTTGACCAACATAGGCTCATAAGCCCTAATTTTATAAATTGGCTAAGAACTTAAAAGTTTATTTAGCTTCTAAATAATAATGCCCACTTGGATCTCTTCCCAAAAATTCATCCTAGGACAAGTTTTTTTTTAAATATGCTTATGATGGCCTAGAAAGGCTATCTAATGGAACAAAGGGAAGAAGGTTGCATTTATTACTTCTTTTAGTGGGACTAAAAAAAAAGCAATAAGAAGAAAAAAGGCAAGACAAGTGTTGTCAAGCCTACTAGTGGCATAGCCAAGAATAAAGGCAAAGCAATTCTGAGGGAAGAATAAGGTAAAGGAAAATATTTCCATTAGTAAGGTGAAGGATATTGGAAGAGGAATTGTCCTAAGTTCCTTGAATTTCATAAGACAAAAGGAAAGGGCAAGTAAGGAGAAGGTGAGACTTTCTCTAATCTATTCGCTTCTAAATATTCTAAGAGCTCATCTAATACATGGATATTAGACATTGGTGCTAGTTCTCACATTTTGTTCATCCTTGTATGATCTAGCAAATGAGAGAAAGTTGAGGTCTAATGAAGTGACCTTAAAGCTTAGAAATGGAGCAAGTGTTGTTCCCAAGGCTATAGGATCTAGTTCTATTGATTTATATAATCATATTTTGTTTATTGAAAGATATGTTAAATGAACCTAATGCCTATAAAAACATTTTCTCTATTTCTAGTTTAACTAACAAGAGTTATGAATTTCTTTTTAAAAGAGACATTTATATTATTTACTTTGGAAGTAAAATGGTAAGCATGGGTTATTTAGTACATGGCTTATATTATATTGATAATATATCCAATAACAATGAGCCTTAAATTAATATGAGGAATGCAAATGCAATGCTAATTGAAAATAACTCTAACTCCAAATATCGATGGCACTTGAGATTATGTCATATTGCGGAGGATAGGATCAATAAGTTGGAAAGGATGGGAATCTTAAGCAATCTTGAATCTTTATCCAATCTGACCTGTAAGGCTTATCTTCAAGGAAAAATGACTAGAACACCATTTGTTGGACAAATGGCAAGAGCTAAGGATGTGTAGGAAATCATATGTAGTGATGTATGTGGACCATTTGGTGAAATGGCTAGAGGTGATTTCTACTACTTTATAATCTTTATAAATTATCTATCAAGGTATGGGCACTTGGTTCTTGTGAAGAAAAAAAATGAATCCTTTAAAAAGTTCAAGGATTTTAAAGCCCAAGTAGAGAACCAAATTGGGAAAAGTATTAAAACTTTAAGATTAGATCAATGAGGTGAATACTTAAGTATTGAGTTCATTAAGTTCCTTAAGGAACATTGCATTACATTATAAAATGGTGTGTCTGAGAGTCGAAATTGTGCTTCATTGGATATGGTACGTTCTATGATGAGCTATACTAATATTCCTATTTCACTTTGGGGTTAAGCACTCCAAATAAGTTCCTATATCCTTAATTGTGTTCCATCCAAATCCATTTCTACTATACCATATGAGATATGGCATGGTGGAGCACCAAGTCTTAAACATGTTAAGATTTGGGGATGTCCAACTTTTATCAAAAGGCTAAAATTAGACAAGTTAGATGTAAAATTGATTAAAGGAATGTTTGTTAGGTATCCTAAAGACAGTTTATGGTACTACTTTTATCTTCCTATTAAACAAGTTATTATTATAAGTAGAGATGCTATTTTTCTTGAGAAAGAGTTTCTTAAAGAAGGTGGCAAAGGAAGGAAGATAGTGTTAGATGAGAAGTCATCTAAAGAAACCTAACAAATTGATCAAATAGATATTTATCAACCTGAAGAGCCTATGCCAATTGAGAAAATCATCATACTAACTCCTAAAAGGTCTAGTAGGGTATCTCATTCTCTGGAGAGATACGATTTTCATTATAATATGCAAGAGTTGCACATTCATAAAGAGAGCATTCATGTTAATGATCTTACTACATATGAAGAAGCTTTAATGGCTTGAAGCAATGAAAGCCAAAATGGATTCCATGCATGCAAACTAAGTTTAGACACTTGTTGATCTATCTAAGGGTATTGTACCTATAGGTTGTAAATGGGTCTTTAATAGAAAAATTAGTGAAAATGGAAAGGTTGATACCTATAAAGCAAGGCTTATAGCGAAAGGGTTTCGTCAAAGGCAACGGGTTAATTATGAGGAAACCTTCTCATCGGTAGCCATGTTTAAATCCATTCAGATTCTTTTAATTATAGCCATACACTTTGATTGTGAGATTTGGCAAATGGATGTCAAAATTGCTTTTCTCAATGTTTATGTTAAGGAAGAGATTTATATAGAGCAACCTAAGGGTTTTCAATCCTAGGATAGCTCAAAAGTGTGCAAGCTTAATAGATCTATTTATGGTTTAAAGCATGCTTCAAGGAGTTGGAATCATTATTTCAATAAGGCTATCCATTCTTATGGTTTCATTAAGAATGACAATGAGCCATGTGTTTACAAGCAGGTTAGTGGATGTCAACTCACTTTTCTAGTCTTATATATGGATGACATTTTACTAATTAGAAATGATGTTAGAATGATGACTTCTATGAAAGTATGGCAATCTAAAACCTTCTCGATGAAGGACATAGGGGAGACAACCTATATTCTTAGAATTTGAGTCTATAGAGATAGATCAAAGAGAATAATAGGTTTATCCCAAAGTCTTTACTTGGAAAAGGTGTTGAAGAGGTTCAACATGCTTGATTCCAAAAGAGGTTTTTTACCATTTAGGCATGGTATCCATTTGTCTAATGTCATCTAAAATACCTGAGGAAATGGAGAAAATGGCCAAAGTTCCTTATGCTTTAGCTATAGGAAGCTTGATGTACGCTATGTTATGTATTAGGCCAGATATTGCCTATGTTGTTAGTGTGACTAGCAGGTTTTAATCCAATCTAGGTTTGAAACACTAGATAGTTGTTAAGGCAATTTTTAAGTTCTTGAGAAGGACTAAAGATTTAGTCTTAACTTATGGAGGAGGTGATCTGCAGATAGATGGTTTCACAGATTCTGATTTTTAATCAGATATGGATGATAGAAAGTCTATTTTTGGGTTAATTTTTATTTATTAATGGAGGTGTAGTGAGTTATAAGAGTTCCAAGCAAAGTGTCACTACTGATTCCACTACAAAGGCTAAGTATATAGCTGCACTGGATGCTACTAAAAAAGCTATTTGGATTAAGAAGTTCATTACTAAATTGGGAATTATTTCTTCCATTAAGTCCTCGATTCCTCTCTATTACAACAACAATGGAGCCATTGCTTTAGCAAAGGAACCGAGGTCTTATTAGAAATCCAAATATATGGAAGGGTGCTTTCATATTATTAAAAAACTTATTGGGAAGGGCATTGTGCTTGTGCAAAAGGTAGCTTCAGCCAACAATATGGCTAATCCACTCACTAAAGCATTAATGCAACTACAATTGGATTAACATCTTCAGAAGATGGATCTAAGATACTGTAGTGATTGGCTTTAGTGCAAGTGGGAGATTGTTAGTATAAGTGGTATGGCCTAGAGGCCAATCATGTATTTTGAAATTATAGATAATCCCATATGGTAATAGAAAATATTAATTTAAATAAAGTGTTTATTTATTTGAATATTTACCGATTAGCATTATGTTAAATAAATTTATTATCAAAAGTTAATAATATGAGCTACAATTTATTTAGTACATATGTTATAAAATGTTCATAGTCGATAAATTAATATTTAGGTAATATTAATTTGACTATCAACTCTGTTTATTTTCCTTGATTAGTACATGATACTAATAGTGGGAGGTAGTGATTCTCAAGCTACTTGATATGAGATATCATAATAAACATATGGATACTCATGTGATGGGTGGATCAAACAGTAATGTTAGATTTGCGATTGCGAGGATGTTCACTTATAGTCAATGATCATAATCTAGGTCATAATGGTGCATGTAGTCCTTTAAAATGAGGTGACACAATCATCCATATTTGATAGGTTAGGTTTTGTTATCGCTTACATACTTATGCTATTCACACATGGGTATATGGTGTGTAGTGGCTCCAATCAGTTAAATGTAGGAATGAGTGTTCGAGCAAGATAGGATTCATTGCCTAGAGTGAATCAGAATAAGATCCTATGCTATCTAAATTTATTATTGATGAATAAGTTCTTAGTAAGGACAAACATAACATAATTTGAATTGTTATATTTTAATAAGAATTAGAACTTGAGATGAGGTCATATGATGTAGCTAATAGAGTTTGACTAAACCTTGTCTCTAGGCTATATCTAGATCTTCTAATAAAGGAATTTTAGTGCATGATAATTATGACCAAAAGGTTTATTTGAATCAATACAGACATTCATTTCTAATTGAGTAGTTGTGATATCAATGCTAGAGGTCATTCACAACTTATAAGAACTAAATATGAATAATTAGGATTTTCATATTTAGACTTGAAAGTTATTTTAAATATATCAAGTGTTGATACTATCTTCCCATTGCCAATTAGACATGAATTTAGTAAGTCATATTTAAAAGAGTTTAATTAAATCACCATAACATTAATCTAATTATTGATTAAAGAGTTTAATCAATTAATTAAGATTAATAGAACTGGATTTATGCTTTAAGCAATGATTCTAGTATATTATGAAATCTAATTCAAGTACCTATTTAATTATTAATTAATATTTAATTAATATGAGATATTGATTAAAGTATTAAATTAATAATATATGTTTTTTCTATTTGGACTTGGATTAATGGCCTAAGTTGTTTGGGCCTAGGCCCAAAGATTAAGTTAGGATATTGAGAAAGCCCATGAATTTAAGCTATGTCCATTGTCTAATGGATTGGACTAGAGCCAAGTGTTGGCCTAATTACCAAGCCCAAGTCCATATAAAAGGATATGATCAAATTTGTCTTGTTAGGCATACATTATCTCTTAAGTGTATATTGTTGACCATGGCAAAAATAAAGTGTCTATCATATAGTTATGTGTAGAGAATGTATATAGACATAATAAATGACATGTATTAATTCTCTACACATTTTGTATACACTAATAAGACATATACAACTTACATATGTATCATGACAAGTTGTATACTTATCATGTGATTAAGAGTTTGCTTTCTTTATATATATATATATATATACACACACACACACATAAGACCTAATAAGTGTTTTAAAGACACACACCAAAAGGAAAATAACATATACACAAAATAAACCCTAAGTGTTCTTGCAAGAAGATTAAATTAGTACAAGTTTAATGAGGGTTATTAGAGAGGCTACTTGCAACTAATCCAATCTAACTAAGAAAATGATTTGGTGGAGCTTTGGTATTTCAAGCTAGAGGCTTAATATTTAGGAGGGTAGAGCAATTGATTCAAAAGTTGGATCTAACTACATCAAAGCTTGTAGATAACTATTATGGTCTACATCAAACTTAAGAGTTGGTAAGTTTTTTTAAACTTAGCATTTCCTTGGTTGTTGTTTATACATGTTGCCATGTAATTTAACTATGTGTAAAATGCAAAATGGATCCTTGGGAATGAAATTCTTCATGTGATAAAGGGTTACGCAATTGACATTTTTGAAATTTTACCCTATTTAGGCTTGTGCTCACCACACTTATAAAGGAATTGGTTTAAGTGTTTTCTGTTAATACACTTGGGTTTATGTTTGTGGTTAGGGCTAATCCTTGTATAAAAGATCATTATTGTAAGGTTTTAAGTTGATCCATAAAGCTCTTATAAACTCAATCTTTGTGAATAAGATTGGTGTGGGTATTGAAAAGCCTAACTTAGAAATATGTTAAGTGAAGATGTAGGTTTGTTGATAAACTAAACTCCTTAAGTGGTTGTGTTTTATTCTTTTATCCTTAACCCTTCTTTAATTCTTTTTAATTTTCTTTTAATTTATTAAAAGCCCTATTCACCCCCATCTAAGGCAATTACAAATATTTAGAAAGAACATGTGTTTTCTGTTGTTTTATGATATAGGTTTCATATTCGTTTGTCATATGTAGTTCCCACATTTATGGAATCACTTTAAGTTTGCATATTTATGTATTTAGAGGCAAACCATTGATACACCATGTCCATATCCTACTCCAAATAACACTAAAATTCTATATCTATGAGTGAAATTATATTCAATCCAAAGGCAACATGAATAAAGGCAACCCAACTCTACATGGAAACAAATACTAAGTCCTATAAAGACGAGGACTCATATAACTAAAGAGTTCAAATCATAACAGGTTTGAATATATATTTTTCTTATATATACCCTAATTCCCTCTCATGTTATTCATTCCAATTATCACACACAAACAACATTCATCTTATGATTATTATTTTCTCTCAAGACTTTACTAACTTAAGGATCAGAGTATTTGTGTGGAGGCCTCCACTCTCTCACCTTGTTTCTTTTGTAGACATATGTGCAAGATTTGAATGACTTCTATAATTAAGTGGTTTCGTCTTTAAGGAATGCCTTTGAATCTATAGAAATCATAATTTCACGAAAGTTCCAAACATTTTTTAAAATTTAGAATTTTAATAGCTTCTAGTCCACCTTCATTAACCCAAGGCGAATATTCCCTTAGGAACTAATACATCCACCCAACCTATTGACCTCACAGTTAATGTCTCATCCCTAAATACTTCCTCTCAACCACTTTAATTAGAACCATACACTCCGCTAACACACATCCAAAACTTACCAACCTTATTAAGTGGTGCATTTTTCCTTACTACACATCTCTACAATATATAAGCAAAACTAATATCCTCCATCCTATTCCTTAGTTTACCGAATTTCTCTAATATTACTGGCACACTTGAATTCAATCCAATCACTCAATCAACCAACCTACCTCCTTTAGACATTGAAGCCTTAATAAAAGTTTGAAATAACAGCTCCAACTTTAACTCAGGACAAAACTCTAAAAGAAAGAATTTTTAAACAAGCTAACATTGTTATACCACTTATAGGAGAATTTGGTGATACCTTAAGACTGGAACTCAAAGGAGACAAAATGGGAAAGTAGTTTCATGACAAAAAAGCAAAATCTAGCACTAACATCCCAATGCTAGAATAATCCAAAATCAATCACTGAGTAAAAGAGGCAATAAAAAAAAGCTTGGATTAGACTGAGTAAATAAGATGAGTGTGTGTTGGACAAAAGCACTATTTTCACTAATAATATTATCAAAATCGATAGTCCTCACAAATTCAAACTACCTTAGCTGGATTCATATGACAGAACTAAAGTTCAAACTACTCATATATCCACCTTTAGAACAAAAATAATGCTCCATAATGCTAATGATGCAATCATGTGTTGAGTCTTTTTTTAGTACATTCACTAAAATAATTTAAAAGTGGTTTCATTGGCTATAAAGAATTCCATCTCATCCTTCGAGGAATTGGTTGAGTAGTTCAAAACTTGATTTATTACAAATATCCCCTCAGGCTAAAAGCATAAATGATCTTTGGATGTGTAAATGAGTCTTTAAAAAGCTACGTAGGTTGATTCAACAAAGTGGCAATACAAATTAAACATTTGAGTGATGAAGCTGCCATAAATGCTTTAAAGACCAGAACTCGGATGATAAAGTTAAAAGATAAGATAATGACTAAGAAACCACGAACCTTTTTAGAAGCAATGGCTATAACCACTAAGCTGATAGACTTCAATGAAGATATAAAGTTACGAGGTGAAGATGACAAAGTTATAATTAGAAGAGAAGAGAGATGTGATGTTAGGAAAACTTGGAGTCTAAACATCTCATTTAGAAGTTCGATTGAAGGGTTTTGAAAGGAATCAAAGAGATACATACCACTATACACATCAAGGTTACAAATCCTAATATGGATTAGGCAAAATGGAGTGAGTATACCTCCGAACAGGAGGTTCCATAATTTGAGTGAACAACAAACAGATAAAAGACAATATTACCAATATCACCGAGATCATGGCCATGACACTAAAGAATGGTGAGACCTAAAAATGGAAATAAAGCAACTTGTTCATAATGGAACCTTGAGAAGATTCACAAAAACAACAAAAAGTGGCAGTGAGCCAAATAACCAAGCGAGAGGTAATGAAGAACCACAGAAAGCTTAAATTGATGTATCCAGGATAATTAACATGATTGTTGGAGGAGAAATTTCACTTGGAAAGAGATAATAGAAAAGAGCCAAAAGAGAGATATGTTCTCTTTCCAAAATTGAACAAATGATTACTTCAGCACCGAAGATGGAAAGCACATTCGGCGGCCTCATAATGATGCCCTGGTTATTAGTTTAACTTACAAGCAATACTAATGAACTTACAGTTCATTCATAGTGAACTTGCATTATTTAATATTAATTTTTATTTAATAAATTTCTATTTATATTTAATATTAATATGAATTTTTATTTAATCTTAATATATTAAATTAATAACATTAATTACTAATCTATTTAATATTAATATTAATTTTTATAATATTAATTTTTATCTTAATGAATGTATAGGCAAATATTAATAAACCTGAAGTGTAAAAATGATTAACCTATACTATTTAAGTAATGAACCTTCATAATTTAATATTAATTTTTATTTAAATTTCTAGTTAATAAATTTATATTAATATAAATATAAATATAAATATAAATATAAATATATTAACTAAAAATATAAATATATTTATATTACTGGCAATTTTAAATTGAATTACTGGCACTGCACAACATGCAAGAAAATAATTGCACACAAATCACTTGCATAGACGAGACAGACAATGTCCATTGAAATCACGAAATACATGATACCAGAGTTACAACATCTGGGATGGACAGGGTGAACTATCATAATTATTTTCATTATAACTACAAAACAAGCCGTACGATGAGGCAATTGAATTGGTCTATTAGAGTGTAGTGTTTGAGTTTATACTTCTTCAATACACATTTTGACCCCTGATTCATATTGCAACATGGACAAGAGTCATAGTATAGCAATTGCTTGTGATGGAGGCTGTGTAGAACCGGACGTGTGATGAACGGCTCCATGCAAATATGCGATACCCGTTCATATCAAGTGAAACGCTTGTATAATGTAGTTGCGTATCTGGTTACCAAATCTGCATGTTCAAATTCGACAAGGTTTACTTATTATGTAATTGTTCTTGAGGCTTACAGATGATGACATTTAAACATTTAAGTAGCTCAGCTTAAAGCCCAATCATGCTTCGTGTGCATTGGTCTCTTCTCTGGATTTGAACGAGCTAAGATCACTTTGCAGCATCTAACAACATATCTTCTGATGAGTGTTAAAGACCCATCAAGAAGTGAAGTCAGATGATCCAGTGTTAATTACAAAATGCAGCATCTAGCAGAACTTCACTATGGGATTTTCATGTTACAGAGTTCACGTAAACTCTTCCTTAATATAACCAGGCCCTGGTTTGAAAGGGTCAGATTCCTCATACGCCTCTGGACGGGAGATTCCAGCATCATTCATGCGGTTGCTAAGCACATGAAGGATTGCCTTTTTCTTACCTCCATATGCATCTCTGTTGCTCTCAACATATTCGATGGCTTCAGCTGCTACCTCATTGACAAAATTAAACCGGTTATCCTCTGATAGCAGCAGTCTATGAATATCCATAGTCAAAACCTTCCCCTGCTCCCTAATCTTCCTAACCTGCTCCTCAAGGAAGGGAACTCGGTTTACTCCATACTGCAACATCTCATCCTTCTTTGTCTGAAGTAGTAATATTTTGCATCAGCACTTTTAACAAGGGATGTATAAGTGTAAAACACTAGTAGGCCACACCGTGAACAGGTAAACCAGCAGTGGTATAAACTTTATTTACTAATATGCCTGCCAGTGTCCTTTCCCAATCGCAGAAAATTACAAACAGAATTGGTGCCAAATGTATCCAATAATGTTACCCACATGCAAATATGCTTCATCAAACAAGTAAATAAATGTCAACTTAAGAAACAAAAAAATATAAATGAAGACAAGAGGAAGAGAACATGTAAAACTGAACTACTTATAAATGATAAAAGCAACTGGATTTTTTTTTTTTTTTTAACAGCATTTTGGCTATGACACTGAATTCAAAATTCTAAGTGGATGTGAAACAAGCATTACACAACTTATACAATACATGGTAAGTATGTATACATCCACAGATTCATAATAATCTTGGGCTACATGTAGTTGATCATATATAACACTCAATCAATGACATTCAGTTTGAGAACTTGAAGATATACATAAGAAAATAAAGCAGCTCAAAAAAATTTCCTTCAAAGAAGAAATTAATGTACTATAAAAATAGAAGGGAAAAGAATTTTGCAAAAAAGGATAAGAGTGATGAACATGACACCAATATAATATGGAGATATTATTAGATGAATCCCTTTTCACCATGTAGAACTATGGAGTCTCCACTATAAATTTGACAAATGGCGTAATTGATTAGCATTTACTAATTCTACCTTCAAAAGTTGAACATCTAATTATGATTAGTTTTTGTACATTATTAACGTTTTTTTATATAAAAATATGAGCCACTCTCTATGATTATGACGTGGCATTATTAATTTATTTAAATTAAACAATTTTAACTTTAAATAAAATTATTTTAAGATTAAATTTAATTAAAGTATCAAATTTTTAATAAATCTACAATTGAACTGCTTTATACATTTGGATTGCTATTCAAAAAACATAAACTTATTACCTTTTCTAGTATGCTAAACAGCCAAAACCTGATTGAAGTGAACATACAAATACCTCATGCACAAAAGAAAAAAAAGGCTCATTTAATATAAAAAACAGGTCTAGTAAAGAAAAATATCACTATAACACCAAGGATCAAGAACATCTAGCTGTCTTTGATGCTATAAAAAGCTAACAACAATAATTAAAAACACATGGTGCATTAAGGCACAAAGGGATCATTAAGCCTAGGCACAAGGTGTAGGCATGCACCAGAGTGATATGAGGCGTAAAAGAGGAGACTGAAAAATTACAAAATCTATTTCAATTTGGCATGAATAATATGCTTATGTGGTCACTTATATATATATATATATATATTAAGAAACAATCAAAGAAATTGGTAAACAGCTATGACACCAAGGCACACACCTTACCTTGTATAAGTTAAGGCGTGCAGCTCATTAATATCGCCTGCCTTTTAGTGTTTAAGGTGCTAGGGCTTGCGCGTAGTGCACCTCGCCCTTTTAACAACTAGGAAGCTAGCTTAATTACATTGTTTTTGACAAAGTTTATTTACTTCAATTTTACAAGAAATAGGACCATAAATCCCTTAAGTACAAGAGGCTAAGATTGGTTCTGTGTGTATATATATATATACATACATATACATATACATAGAGAGATAGAGCGAGAGAGAGAGAGAGAGAGAGAGAGAGCAAACAATTAATTAAATTTAGTTCTACAATAGTTTGTTTAAAATTAAACTCAGTAAATTTTAATAGATTTTACCACTTGTCCATAATTTTACATTAAAAAGATGGTTCATGAAATGTATCAAAACTAATCACTGTTAGATGTTTAACTTTTAAAGTTAGCAAATGCTAATCAATTGTGCCATATGTCAACTTTATAGCGGACAGTCCGTAATCCTACATGGCGGACAAAGCTCCCACGAATTTCTCCAACATACGACGGAAGGGAAAGAGCAAGAACAGATTAATTTGGCCAATGCTGATGAATTTAGCATCAAAGCCTTGGAGTGTCGCTTCTGAAGGAGAAATGTCCATACAAACAATGCACCCATCATATGGGTGGATGACATACAGTGCCTACCCCTTCCTTCACAAATTTAACTAAGCTTTAAACCTATAAATTTCAAGAATACAAACCTTAAAAAGAGAAGGAAGAAACTTTAGTTCATTGTTGACTGTAATCCTATATAACAAGCATATGTAAGTCATTGAATCTGGCCATTTTAGCAATGAAGATTAAGTGGACTAGTTGCACAGTTAGGCAATATGAATGATACATTAGAAACTCAAAAAGGAAAACAAAGTGAACGCTCCATTAACTACTCAACCAAGAAGCTCTATTCAATTAAATTTCACAGAACCAAGCAAGATTCAGAAACACAATAAGAAAAAAAAAATACAAATTTTCCCACAAACACTTTCCAAATGCAACTCTTGGCACAAAAATCAAATATAGTTCCTGAACAGGATTTGGTTTCAATTTACTAGGAATGAAGTTGAGTTAGCACGCACAAGCAAGAATCAAAATTTCCATTTAACAAGAGAAAGAAGGAAAATACAAATAATTTATGTTTACCAATTTCCTCCGACGCCACACTCGCCGACCACTGCCATTGTTCTGCAGTTGAAAAATTACCTGAAAAAACTCAAAACAAAAATCTTCAATTCAAAGAAAGTGATTAGGGATAAGAAGAGTTTACAAATGGAAAAATCGAAACCTGGGTTTTGTTGGGGAAGAAAGAAAGTGATCGGCCAGGAGAAGAATTTACAGTTGAAAAGGGAGAGAAAGCAGAGGGCAGAGTAGCGACTGTCATCATATTTTTGCCTGTTATCTAATTCACTCTTCCAGATAACCGTTATAAATGCGGAGATGGATGCCAGCGGCATTTGAGCAAATTACTTATAACCCCTTACTATTTGGCAATATTTATACATACATCTCTTTTGTTTCAAAATGGAATAGAACCATCCCTAATTTGTAAGAAATTGCTCACATCCCTAATATTTTAAAAATAAAATCACACCATAATATTTGAATCTCTTTTTTCTTGAAAAAAAAAAACTTTTAGACTAAGACTTACGTGGTTACTATGCAAAAAAATTATTTAAACAAGAATTATAGAGGCATTTATTTCAGTAATATAATTATTTATTTAATTACCATTATTATTTTTGTTTAAAGATTTAATTATATATACACACAAATGTGAAATAAGCAAGCCAGGCCCAGCCTAAGGGACCAACTTTAGGGCCCAAAAAGGGGCTACATATATATATATATAAGAAAAATATTTTAAATAATTTTTTATCCTATTGAATTTTTTTTTAGAATTAGTCACACTATTTTATTTACAAGATAAAATTTATTTTTTAAATAAATTAACTATTAAATATGTAAAATAAATTTTATTTTAAATATAAATAAAATTATAGTTTTAATTTATTAATATTTTTTATGTTGTATTTTGTTATTTTTCAATTAAATTATTTGGTAGATAATTTTATTTTTATTTTTAGATTTAAAATAGTTTTAATAATTTATTATTTGCTAATTAAAACCAAAACTAGAAAGAAAGAGACAAATAAAGGCTACTACCTCCTTTTATTCAATTAAATTTTATTATAGTTCTTTAAAATTTATAAATTCACATTCTCTTATTAAAATTTAATTGATTTATTATACTTCTAATACAATAAATTAAATATATGTATAATGTTTTAGTTGAAAAATTTTAAAATTTTCTGCTTTTAAATTAGGATTCAATATTGATACTAATTTTAAATTATTTTCTAATTTATTTAATTTTAATAGTAAAAATAGTTAATATCTAAAAAATAATGATTAACTGATGATTTTAAATAAATAAAAAATTATCTAGGTCACAAATAGCCTCGGTCAGCCCTGAAGCTAGCATATGAACTATCAAATATGATTTGAGCAAATGACAAGAAGTGATTGGGTTACATCTAGCGATCGGGTTTGCAATAAGTGGCAATGACTGATTGGCTAGGAATGAAACTTCTGTGATATTCTTTAAAATTATGAAATTATTTCGTGATATTATAAAAATATGATGACATTTTGAATTTGATGGACTTAGTAATTCTTGACTTTTATTGTAAATTTTATTAATCTACGTGAATATACTAATAACGGTGTGAGCGACACTTCATGTTTTTGTGTTTTTCTTGTTGGTTTTTCATTTTTGAAAAACATGAGAACTTTATCAAATAAGAACAATTAATTGGTTTTGGGGAGACGAGACGGTAGGTCATTCAGTGAGTATTATTTTTAATAAAAATTTTTAGATTCGAGAGATTATATCTATTTTTTTACTATTTTTTATTATACGATATTTGATATATACCTATCGTAACACCCTAGTTTCAATGATGACAGTTTATATAATATTCACATTGTACATCAAAAAATATAGAATAATAAAGTTGAGAATTTTATTACATCGCTTTTCTGATAAAATATAGATGAAAAAAAAATTACGGAAAAGTAAATCTAATATGATTTATCTGCAAAGATAACACGATCATTTGCAAAGCTTATTTGATGAATGATAGGATGATCATGCTTACAGTGATTATTTATACTATGATGATGAATAATGATAATATAAAAGATATATGAGGTCATCACTAGACCGAGAGCATGATGACTCTATTCCGGGGCATGAACTTTTCACATTATTGGTACTTACAATGTGATTTCATGATTTCGGAAATAGAGGATGCAAAGTGATGATGTAAAATGAACATAATAATGCATATATTATTCATGTAGCATGCAAGATTATTAGTCTCATCACACAAGCATAACATTATTCCCAAGTGCTGGCGATAGTAAAATAAAATGCAGTGCGGTAAAGTAAATATACTAAAATGATTGTGTGGTCCTTAGACTCGACTCAACTTGTGTGGACTTTGAAGCTCTAGCTTCGAGAGATTATCAAGTTTTCCTCATCAAGAGGTTCAAAATGATAGTAGAATGATGCTAAACTGTATACCTTTAAAGCGTGTTTTGACAAAAATAAGGCTAGGTATGGTGGCAAAAGGGATCTAGCAACTTAAAGGAAAGGCTGTGAGAGAGCAAAAACTGTATGGGAAAGGGTTTCCCGCGCCTTCCATCGGACTGACTCTTGAATATATATGTGTCTTCACTTGCTTCCCCCTCTAAAATATGGTATAAAGGGGTCTATTTATAGGAAAAAATTGGGTAGAATGGGGTGGTGTAGGTGTGGTCACGCATGTGTGAGGAAATTTTTGCGCATGGCCACGCCAAGTGCGAGTGACCACACATAGTGTGCATATTTTCACGCTCACTTTGACGCTCTACACACTCTTTCCGGGTTCTACGCGCACTGTTCCGAGGTTGATTCCTAGGATTTTTTTGCCTTTCGAGCTCGTTTTTAAAGTTCATTTTGCTAAATTCGGCTTCAATTTTAGCACATGACACCTTGAGGTGTTTACATGCACTTCTGAGCGATACGTGCTGATATCCGGGTTGTGTTGGAATAATCTAGGACCACTTTTAAAGGTTTTGGAGCCCTCCGGATGTCTTTCTGAAGTCCATTTTGTAAAAATCGATTTCTATTTTTTCACAAAGTTGGGTCTTGGTCTAATGAAACACACACCGACCCGACGAGCTGAGTATTCTGAGTGGAATTTTCTCGAAATAAACCTTTCGTTGTTCCGATAATTCATATTTTGCAAGGTCAGAGCACAACTTAATGGCTCGGTGATTGATTTTGCACACTGATGAGGTTGATTGGGTATTTTAAGGTTGCACACTTTAGAGTTATTACGAACTAATAGACTCTAGTTATCTCAGAAATTCGTTTCATCATTGGACCTTTTTAGTGAAAGTCAAATTTAAAGTATTACAAACGGCTTTTATTAAAGTACAATATTATGTAAGGAATTTAAATCTAATGTTAAAATCATGAGAGTCTATTAATATCAATTGCTAAAATGCAAAGGGAAATTTGAAATTAACCTATTCTTTTTAATTAATTTTTGAAGTTCCAAGACCCCATCATTGTCCAATAGCTTGTGTTTTTGTGGAGAACTATTTTCTATTTTCAACTCTATTTTTCTTAGAAAAAAAAAATTTATTTTCCATAGAAAACTATAAATTTTTTTGGAATACTATATTTATTTATTAAATTTAAGAAATTAAAATTATATTAATGCATTCATTGTAAATAAAATAGTATATCGTTTTTTTTTTGTATATTTTCTTATAATAGTACAATAAAATAGTTTTCATATAATTCTATATTATATTTAAAAATAATCTTATTTTTTGTTACTTCATAATATTTTTATTTATTAAAATTATAATATAATTACAAAAATAACACATTTATTAAAAAAAATCTAAACAATTGTCCATAAAAAGTGATCTAATTTGAACATAAAGCTCTATTTTCATTTTCAATTAAATTTTTCTATGGAGAATACTTATAGTGTTCCACAAGTAAACAATCTCCAAGAGTTCACAAGCAATGTCTAGTTGGTCAAAACTTGAGATCATTTTGATAGAAAGAAATTTTGGAAGAGCATAAGAGTTAAGATCTGATGAAATTAACTGATAGACAATTCCAAACTGGATTTTAGGAGTACTGATTCCATTTTCAGTTTACATATTATCATGGTATGCTTAATTATCTACTTTTTAAACCATGACTCTTCTTGCATATTCACATATTGAAATAAAATTTATTTTTATAAAGTGAATTAAATATTATAAGAGGTGATCCTAAAGATATATATATATTTTATTTTTGTTAAAAAAGAAATAAAAGATTAAACATTAAGGCAAAGGCCTATAGATTATATCAACCCATAAGTAGAAAATTCATAGATTAAATAGAGAAAAAGCCTAATTTATTATTGACATACAATGCAAATGCAACTTTTACAACCTTATACTCCCTTCACAAGTAGGGTTGTAGTACATGCAAGTATTAGGCTAAAGAAACTCATTTGATAATACACTATTGGAACAACTCTTCATACATGGTAAAACCTCCTCAGAAAGAGAGAGATTAATTAGAAGGGGAAAAAGAGAGATTACAAATATAATGATAATAATTCAAATCAAGGCTTGCCTCCTCTCCTCCTAGGATCATGTTTACTGTTAGCTCCAGTGTCATCATAATCCAGCACATCCATCAAAAGCTTCCTGGTGTTGATGATCTGCATGCCATCCTTTTTTTTTTTTTTTTACCCATAGAGACATGTGTGCACATAGTTAGTGGGAAATATGAATAAAAAAATATTAACTATAAATTAATCACTTTGAGAGAATATATGTTTTGTTTTGAGATGGTAAAAAGAAAAAAAAAATACAATGTTTGCAACTTGTTTCAAAGTTATTTCAGCTTTTAAAATTTGTCAAAAATGTTATAATTTGGACGACCATTTATAATTTTAACACAATTTATATTTTAAAGCTAATAAAACAATGCACATGTGACCACCTTAGAAAGGTCACTTCAAATATTATGTATGTATTTGTATTAATTTTAATCGATCAAATTTCACATTATAATAAATTACAAATAATTAATCGAATTATGATATATTTTTTTTCAAATTTTAAAAGCTAAAATATATTTATAATAAATCATAAATATTGTAATTTTGAGTACCAATAAATCTTTGGGTTGAGAAGTAACATATTGAATACCTTGTGAAGCGAGTGATATGGGATCTTGCCTTCCCTGAAGCCTTCAACCATGCCTGCGCGAGAAAATCAGGTACTTCCTTCCTTAATATGATAAAAATTCAACAACATAACAAACTGAAGGGAATCGATTACGTTGCATTCTATTATGGTTTAATTATAAGCAATACTCATATATAATTGAATTAAGAAACATATTTACAAACCTGAAGAAAGGGGAATGAGGAATAAAAGAGAAACAAGAAGAAAAGCCTTGATTCTTACAAGACTGCTGAGAGCCATATCTCAATGTTAATGAAGAAATCGACTATGTTTCTTTACCATGAGAAGGGAAGGAAGGAGAGGGAAGATGGGCTTTTATGGATAGTGGTAGTAGAAATGCCATGAAAACTCTATTGTGATGGTGCACTCACCCAATAGCTACAGAATGATGATGAAATGCATTAGCCTTTTGCCCACATTTAAAACCCTAAGGTCAACTGCACTATTTATTTTTTTTTGAAAAAAAAATTATAGCACTAAAAATAATAGCAATTGAATGCATGCATGCGGACAAATTAATAACACAACTATACTTTGCATGGTTTCAATTTTTAAGCCATTTTCATCTTGGCTTTTTTTAAAGTCTATATCACCTTGTTTACAAGTCAATCAACTTCTTTTCTAAATAGAAAAAACAATGCATAGCCATTGTTATACATATTCATTTGACCTTTCCATCATCAATGGTTTAATTGCAATAGATATAAAAGCAGCACATTGTTTTTCTAATCTAATTTAAAAATATTTTTGCACACCCAATCGCATTACATTTAATCTATGTATATAATATAATACGGCACACCAATTAGATACAAAAGTTTAAAGAAGCAAAAGGAACAACTGATAAAAAAAAAAAAAAAAAAGAGAGATACGATATATCCTCAATTTTAAACGAATTTTCAATTTGATTCTATTTTTAAAATTGTTTCAATTTGACTCTTCAACTTTTAGATTTATATCAATTTTATTTAAATAACAATGAGCATGGGACAGAACTGAAATGACATTTTTACATGACTTAAGAGCATCTGACATGGTAAAATGTGTCTTATGTGGCCATTTCAGATGATCAATTTTATTCTCAATTTTTCAAGTTGTGTCAAATTTATCTAGACGACAATTAAATTTTGAAATTTTTTAAAATTATGTTCGTAATAGTTTAATTATGCATATAATGACTATTTAGTTAATATTTTTTAAGGATTAAATATAAAAATAAATAAACGAATAAATGAATCTTTAGTAATTAAAAAAAAAAAAAGAGAGGCCTTCCGCTTTCTAGCCATTGAAAATGGCAAGATGCCTATGTGACAACTGTTTTTTATTTTTTATTTTTGAGAGAAATGAGAAAAAAAAAAGTTTGCTATTTTTTATTTCACCATTTGAAAGTCAAATTTTTTTTTACTAAATCACCACAAATTGAATATTTGTGTTAAAATAACCACACGTTGAAAAATAAGTTATTTTTCACCTTAAAATGAAAATAAATCTACTAATAGCTCTTAAATTATCTAGACATAACATGTGTTTCTTGATATAAATTTTTATGTTTAAAGTGAAATTTAATTTTTTTTTTTAAAAGAGAAGTTATATGACCTAAATATTGATGGACTGTACAATGGGGGCAGTCATTTCCCTTTAAATTGATGACGATAGTACTCGAACTTTACACCTCAAAATGCCTTTTATTTTTATTTATTTTTATATTTAATCCTTAAAAAATATTTACAATAATAAAATACAAATTAAAAAATAAGTTTGTTTTATTTTTAAAAGAAAATAATTTATTATCATAATTCAACACTAAAAACTAAATTGAGTCGATTAATTTTAATTTTTCAATTATAATTTTAAAAATTTTAAAAAATTTATTTGTGAAAATTATAATTTTCAATTTTGAGATTTTAAAAAATTTCAAAATTTATTTGTCATTTGGATAGATTTGACAAAACTCGAAAAGTTAATAATAGAATTGATTATCTGAGATGGCCAGGTAAGATGCTTTTTGCCTCATCAAACGCTCTTAAGCCATGTAGGGATGCCACCTTAACTCTTCCCCATGTCCATTGCTATTTGGATAGAATTGATATAAATCTAAAAGTTAGAGGGCCAAATTGAAACAACTTTGAAAGTAGGATTAAATTGAAAATTGATCTAAAGTTGATGATATATCGGATCAATTTCCCAAAAAAAAAATCACACATACACTCTAATTATGGGTATAAATTAGATGAGATTAACTAGATGAAAGATTTAGTTTTCTAATTCTACTTCTTTTTTTTTTCCTCCACCACTACTATTGATTTTATCAATGAAGTGAAATCATGGATTATGTACCTCTCCTAACTTTTTGCAGCATTGAGGTATCAAATAGCCAAAACAATTGAAGATCAATTATTGTCATGACCTATAAATTATAAAGAACATGTAATAAGAATTTTGTTATAATTTATTAAATTTTTTATTATTGTAAATTAGAGTATGTCAAAAAACTTGTTACAATTCCTTGAAGGTTTTGTTGCTTGCCTTTCAAAAAAGGTGGCCTTGGCATTAAGTGGTTGTGGTTAAAAGAGCTTAATGATGTAATGTTAAGCAAATCAACTTGGAAAATAATTAGCTCTTATGAATTTGCTATGTCAGTGCTTTGGAATCATTTTCTCAACCCTTCAGGCATGCCTCAGGACACTTATTTTCAATCCTCTATTTGGTCCTCTATTAAACATATTTACTCTTCTCTTCGCTTGGAGATAAAGTGGTTAATTAGCACCAACAGTAAGCTCAACTTTTGGACTAATGAGTGGCTTGTCCCATCAGTAGCCAATTGATTGCTTATCCCTTCTTGAGACCAAAAGAATATGTGTGATTCAATATCAAATTATTTGATTGAAGATAGGTGGTAGTTTATTCAAATTGATAATTTTGAAGTTATTGTGAATATAGTAGATGTCTCTCCCATAAAAAGGATTCTGACATGTGCATTTGGACTTCAATCAAGGATGGCATACATTATATTAAAAAAATGTATGATCACTTGTGAGTCTCATATTAGCTAATTCCTTGGCATTCTTTCATATGGAAAGAGTTCCTACCTCCATCAAGATCTCTCACATACTAATAAGCACTCCAGGGCTTTCTTCCCATAAATGATAATCTAACACAAAAAGGTTTTTCTTCTCCATCACATTGCATTTTATGTTCTATTCATATTAAAGATAAAGACCATCTTTTTACAAGCTGCTCTTTTGTTATTGCTATTTGGTGTTCAATTTCTTTGCTCTTTAGCAAAAGCATATTGGTTTTAAGCTCTTTATTGGACCTTATTTTAGTTGCAATGCATCACTCTTTTAGTTTGTAAGTTTTAGATTTATGGAACTCTACTATTATTAATGGGGTCTAGTTGATATGGAAAACCTGAAATGCTACTATATTTAAGGAGGAAGTTCTTAGCATTCATCATGCTCTTAGATTTCTTTGGAATTCTATTAAGGAGTCTGACTTTTTTTGAATGGGGAGAATGTTCAACTCTTTTGAGGATCTTCACATTCTTAATATTATGAACATTTATAGGATCCCGAGTAATACAACAAAGATTATTTCAGTTGTTTGGCAGCCTCTGCCTTCAGCCTAGATTTAGGTTAATATTGATGGTTCCTTTTTAGGCACTCTAAGAGCTTTACATGCTAGCGGGATATTTAGAACTACTTTTAGTTTTTCTAAAGGTGCTTTTGCTTTTGGCTTAGGCTATAATTTTGCTTACTTTACTGAACTTAGTGCAGTAATATACACTTTCAAAATAGCTTGGTATAAAGGATGGCCCTCTATTTAGCTTGAGTCTGACATAGTTTTTGTTATTCATTTATTCAAAGCTAAGTTAAATCGGTACCATAGAACTTTAAAAAAATGGCTTTAATGTTTGCATTATGCATCTCAAATGAATTTAAAGGTATCTTATATTTATCATGAAGGAAATTTAGTTGCTGATCTACTGGTAAAGCATGGAGTTTCAGCATCTTCTCTACTTTAGTGGGATTCTGGTCCAACGTTTTTAAATTCAGTAATTTGTAATGATTATAATAGATGGCCTAGTTATAGGTTTTGTTAATTCCTTTTTGGTTTTTCCTCCTCATTGTATGACTTTATTTATTTTTAATTAAATTTTACTTTGGACTATAAAAACATGATGAAAACATTAAGAGGGTGTCAACCTAGTTAAGAAGCTCCAATGCGTTTTACTAATTTCTAAACTCCAATCTTTCATTAAAAAAAGTGAGCTAAGAAAATAATTACTAATTAACTAAGAAGATAATTTCCCACTAATTTTAGAGATAATTGTAAAGTGATTTATGTAATTTTATGTATTCTATATTAAGGGAGGATAATGTGTATATAAGGATGTACATAGTCTAATGAAAAAATACACAAAAAAATTAAAATATTTATTGTATTGCTATACCTTTATTCTTGTATTTTATTTTATATGGTATCAAAGAAAACCACCAAACTTTGTATTTCAACAACCTTTAAAAATCCATAACTTTGATAAAAAATACATCCATGATCTCATATGGATCTCCAACTATCATCCAAACTTTATAAGATAATTCTCCATTCCCAATCGGAGTCATACTCAAGGATACAAAATTTTCACTATAGTCACAGCTTATAAAGATGTGAATGATACCTCAAAATAAATCTAGCTTTCTTATCAGAGCCACTCCGTAACCTCCTGATGGAGAAAAAACCTTGGAGGCTTGGCTTATTCAATTAAGTAAAGAGTTAGCTCATTGATTCCATGAGCCTAACCTTAATGCAGAGATTTATTCACCTCTAAATAGTTAAAGAAATATAGAATGTTGTCTCAAAAACATTTTACAATGGCTTGAATGAAACACAACCCTTTTAATTGAATCCAAGGTCGTTCACTACTCGTCTAAACAAAAGACCCTTACCCACTTACTATAATGAACTTATTAGCATATTTTAAAAGATTGATGCTTGGACTATAATTCAAAGGGAGGATGTTAATATAGTCGTATCACTCTATAAGACCATAATTCAGCTTCAAACATAATTTTTTTATTAGTCTTGACTCAAAAGTTAATAATCTTATAGTGGAATATTAAGAAAAGATATATTCCTCTTAAGCTATGCATATATACACATAGATTATAACCAGAGACATAGACACATAATGAAGGAACCTGAGGCCATACTAGATTATACAGTACTCTTGACAACACAGACTAGGCAATAATCAAAAGGGAAAGCATCGAGTAAGATTAACACATACACATGCACTCATTATGGTGAAAGTGAATACTCCAATGAATGATGTTATGAAATTGTTAGTTGCCTAGTGTAGTGAGATTTTATAAAGAAAAGCCTTGCACAGTAGCCACATCCTATGATGACCTTAATGAAAAACTAAGTATGACACATTTTACTCAAAATAATACATGAATAATTGACATAGGTGTTACCAATCATATGATAAGCTCTGATCATCATATCTTCCATCTGACCATTAACCCATTGAAGCATACTGACTATTAATTAAGGAATTGCTCTTATCACTTATGAAGAATCAATACCTAGTCCTAACTCTCTTACCTTTAATTCCATGCTTGTTGTTTTATCTCTTTATTATAACCTTTTATTTTTAGCCAAATTATCCATGCCTTGAATTGTAATTTTAAATTTTGGCCTAACTACTATTTATTTCAAGACATTACAACACATCAAATTCTTGGCTCTATTATTAAACGAGAAAAGTTGTATAATCTTTACATAAATGATGAAATGTGTTAAAGTTAAAGGTAAGTTAATAGTGTTGTAGGAATTAAGGCCAGTAAAGAACAAGTAAGATTATGACATCATTGTCTTAGCCATTTATTATTTAGTTATCTTCATAAAATAAAGCCAAATTTATTTTTAAATGTTAAATATTCTGAATTCTAATGTGAAATTTGTGAACTAGCAAAAAGCCATTGTATTTCTTATTTACCAAGTCCTAATAAAAGCGTTATTCCTTATAACTATTCATTCTGATGTCTAGGGCCCTACTCACAGACTTATAATGTCTGGTTCTCGATACTTTGCAACATTTATTGATGAATGTATTTGCATGACTTGGGTGACTCTTTTTTGTAATAAGGGAGATGTTTATTTTGTCTTTCATGACTTATATCACATGGTAGCCATTTAGTATTAATATAAAATTTGAGTCCTTTCAATTTGATAATGGTGGGGAATACATCAACTCTATTCCCTAAGAGTTTTGCTTAGAGAATGGCATTTTTCACCAGATTTTTTATGTTAGGACACCTCAACAAAATGGCCTTGCAAAATACCAAAATTGACAACTATTGGAAGTTATTCGAGCATACTAATTCAACATGATGTACCTCTACAATATTAGAGATAAGTTATTTGGTCTACTACTTATCTTATTAATGAAATGAATTCCATCTTAAGTACTTCATTTTGCATGTATCAAAAGCTTCAAAAACTTGTCTCAATTCTACCTCTTTCAAACCTTAAGCTAAAAGTATTTGGTTGCACAATGTTTATTCATTAGTTAGTAGGCATACTAGATCCATAAGCAATTTAGTTTATATTTATTAGACTATGTCAAACTAAAAGAAGGATATCAGTATTATGATCCTTATACTAAACAAATGTATGTAACTAGATATATAACATTCCATAAGATATTTTATTTTATATTGATCCTATGTTCTCTTTTTAAGGAGAGAAAGTCAAATGATATTTTGAAGACAACATTTAGGACTTAAGTTAGATCAGAATCTTTAGTAATATACAATTGAGTACTCCACTTAAATGAGAATTGAATATTATACTCAGAGATGAACAATTGAGTGTCTCACCCGATCATGAAAACTCGAGTGTCTCACCAGGATAGGAACTAAAATAGATGATTGAACTTATTTTCTTGCCTAATCATTATCAAGATAATACATCTTCCTAATTGTCACCAAAGGCTAAAGAAACTTTAAACGTGTATTATAAGGTAAACTCGTTACCTTTAGCATCCTCTAATATTGAACTACAGTATCTCACCAGAATAAATAGAGGAATACTTAAATGACAATATAATCTTTATCTTAATATAAAGGTTGAATATCTTATAAATAATTATATCTCCTTTCATAGTTTGTCAAGACTATATGCATATATTGTAAATCAATTACACGCTATATTTATTCCAAGTAATGTGCAGGATGCTTTACCAAATCTCGAGTAGAAGAAAGCCATGAATGATGAAATGGAGGCATTATAGAATAACTCTTCCTAAAATCTTGTGTCACTGCCCAAAGGAAAAAATGTAGGATCTAGATTGATATTCATAGTCAAACTCATCTCAGATGGAAGCATTAATTGCTATAAAACAAGACTGATTGCAAAGGGATATGCTTAAAAGTATTGATTATGAACACACATATGCTCCTGTAGTAAAGATGAACACCATCTGAGTCCTTATCTTTATAGCAGCAAATGGTCATTGGCCATTACAACAATTTGATGTAAATAAATGCATTTCTAAATGGAACTCTAGAAGAAGTAATGTATATGGATCCCCCATTTGGAACAAAGTGTATAGACAAAGTATACAAATAAAAACAAGTGTTGTATGAACTAAAGTAATCACCCTGAGCATGGTTTAGAAGACTATAAACTTTAATGAAGAAAATTAGTTACAAACAAAGTGATGTTGACTATTCTATTTTCATCAAATAGAGATGGATAAAAGCACTACCATTGTTGTATATGTTGATGAAATGGTAGTTATGATAAATGATATGAGCGAGATAATAGTGCTTAAAAAACACTTAACAATAGATTTTGAACTTAAAGATCTAAAAAATTTAAAATATTTTTTGGGGATTAAAATTGTAAGGTTGGCTGAGTGCATCTTTATATACCAATGAAAGTATGTGATCAACTTATTAACCGAAACATGCATGCTCAATTGTAAACCAGCTAAAACCCCAATAAAAGTAAACTATAGTTATCAATTAAAGAAGATTAAGTTTCCATATATAAAGTGAGATATCAACAGCTGATAGGAAGACTCATTTACTTGTCTTACACTAGATCAGACATTGCATATACCATAAGTGTTGTAAGTTAATTTATTGATGCACTAAGTGAATAGCATATGGAGGACATGTATTGAGTGTTGAGGTACTATAAATCTTCTTTGGGCAATAGGTTATTCTTTAAAAGAAATAAAGACTATAAGATGTTGGATATACTGAAATAGACTAGACTGAATATTGAATTGACTGTAAGTCAACTTCATGTACTTTACATTTTTTGGAAAAAACTTGATAACTTGGCTAAGTAAAAAATAAAAAGTCATAGTAAGATCAACTGTTGAGGCTGAATTTTGTGGAATGGCTTATGGAGAATTTGAATTACTGTGGATAAAACATATTTTGCAAGATCTTGGTATGAGTCATCTGAATCCTATGATGTTGCATTGTAATAATAAAGCATCCATAGCAATTGCAAGTGACCCGATACAACATAATAGATTTGAATATATGGGGGTTGATAATCACTTATTAAAGATTACCTAAATCCAGGAACAATCAGTCTTCCTTTTATAAATTCTTAAATGCAACTGGCAAACATTCTAACAAAGGTAGTATCTAAAAAGGATTTTCATAGCTCACTTAATAAGTTGGGAATAATTGACATATATTCACTAACTTGAGGGGAAGTGTTGAAGTGAGTTAAGGAAATAATCACTAATCAAGGAAGAAGATTATGTCCCACTAATTTAGGAGATAATTGTATAGTGATTTATATAATTTGTCTATTCCATATTGAGGTAGTATAATGTGTATATCAGCATGTATATAGGCTTATGAAAAAACACACACAAACATTGAAATACATCATGTATTGCTATTCCCTTATTCTTATTTTTTGCTCTATAGAGTATCCATTGAGAACCTAGCTTATTATATTTATTAGACCAGTAAAATGATGACTTATTGTACTTAGATAGTCATATTCTTATAGTTTAGTTATTTTGCACAGTTACATGTAATTAACTACAAATACATATGTTGGCTTTTTTTTTTGGTCAATTGATAGAGTTTAAGTGGTTTAATTCTCATCATAAGGGAAGAGCGAGAAGGACAAGGTTTTGAACCTTGCTCTCTACATTTGAATGTCTACAGATTTTATCACTTGAACTACTTATTTGGAATGAATCCTCGTATAGTTAGTACGCAAAATTAATTTCCACCTGATTTAAAAAGGGAAATGTTAACTCCTATTGTTTTACCTATTAATTTCTAGGTCATATACCCTCTTTGTTGATCCTTAAATAGTAGTAGTAGTAATAATAACAATAATAATAATAATTTATATTATATTTTATAATTTTATTAAACTTATTTCTATTTTTATTTATTTATAATTTTAAGTTTTAATATTTTTTAATGAATAACAAATTAAAAATACTAAAAATTACAATTTAACTTATCATCATTTGGAATTTTTTTAATCAATTGTAAAATTATATTTTTTTTTATCTTATTAGTCTCATTTTATTTCACTTCTCTTCATTTTATTTCACTTCTCTTTCTTTAACTTTCTATTTTTGTTAAAATTGATGAAATTAAATTTTTGATTGTTGGTTTAAATAAATTATTTTGGTAAATAAGTATTTTATGAACTTATTATGATTTGATTTTAACAAGAAAAAATTTTTACTTTCTAATAAAGAAGACAAATTTAAATAATTGTTATGGATATATAACTCAGTTATTTTATTGCATAACATGTTATACATACTTTAATATGCACTTTATTTTTATATATACTTTATTGCCATTTTTTTTATAGATTACTACACTTAATTATTTTTAATGATTAAAATATCAAATTGTTAAAATTTAAAAGTTTTAAGTATGAAAGATATATTTCTCCCAATTTCAGAAATTATGAGAAAATCTTTATGAACAATAAAAATTTGAGAATAAAATATTGAATCTCTCTATGTTCAAATCTCACAAGAGTGAGAAATGATGGTTTGTAGATTTAATATGATGATATATTTATTTTTCAATTAAAGTAACCTTTTATATTTAAATTTTCATTCTCCTTTTCCTTTCAAAAATAAATATTTATAATAAGGGAAGAAGCAGTTCAATGGTCATTCTTCAAAAAAATTTAAATTCAAAACAAAAATATTTTGAAATATAGAATTTGATCCGGTTTATAAGGAGAAAATTATCCATATTTATACAATGCATCCAATATTTAAATTATTAGACCGTTCTATCACTAAAAAAAATAGAGAAAATGATATATTTTATCCTCAAATTTAGGTCAATTATCAATTAAATCATATTTTGAAAGTCATTTCAATTTGCTCCTTCAACTTTATAAATTATGTCATCCAATTTTATTTGAAGGATTTAGTTGTATGTTTAAAAATTACTCTTTGATCCCTATAAAATAAATTTGACAATTATTCAATTTTTCTTCTTTTTTACAAAAATAAAATTTGAAAAGTATTTTTAAGTTTTTATTTTAACATTTTTTAAATAAATTTGAAATTTAATTTTTAATATTTTACATAAAATTTATTATATGGGATAATATTAATAAAAATAAAAATAAATAAAGTTTTAACTATCACTATAAATAATAATAATAATAATAATAATTTTTTCAAAAAAACTAAATATTTTTTTATGTTTTTAACTAATATTTTTAGTATCTCAAACTTCTCTCTTTCTTTATCTAACACTTTTTTAATTTGACCTCTATTAGAAAAATTTCTAAATAATGTGATTTAAAATTGTTAAAATTGAAGAAATTTTAGTGAAAAATTAAAAAAATCATGAAAATATTGAGAAATTATATTTTAAATTTATGTCCAAAGTGACAAAATTAGAATTTAAAAACATTTGCTTACATCTTATTTTTTCATATAGGAAGAGGAGGATAAAAATTTTAATAAGTGTCAAATTCATTTTATAAGGATTTAAAAGTAATTTTTAAAATATAATTAAATTTTTAAATAAAATTGAATAGAATTGACACAATTTATAAAGTTGAAGGAGTAAATTGAAATAACTTTTAAAGTAGTATTCAATTAATAATTGACAGAAAATTCCAAATAGAACTGATAATTTAAAAAAAAAAAAAAGTTTAGCTATTTACCTTATGCAAACTAATTAATCAAAATTGATTCGAGACAAATTCTAGTAAAGATATAAAGTGTAAACACCAGACAGATAAGTTATATCAAAAGCAATCATATATATTATGACTCAGGCAAATATAAATTTTTGATGGGATGAGTAAATTCAAAGTTGAAATAATTTTAATTGGAATAATTATTAAAGAAAAAATTGTTAAAATTACAAAATAATGAAACTACTCCTTAGAAAATGAATGCATGAAGTACGGCCGAGAATGGTGGCAACAACTTGGACATTTGTTTTCTCTATTTTCTACTCTTTTTTTTTCACTGGTTGTGGATTTTTTAAAAAAGTTTTTGGCCAGAAAATGGCCATCCAAATATCATTTTTTAAGTAAATCAAATTTCAGTTTTAAATTCAAAATAGCATGAGTTTATTCTATTTATATGTTTTATTTGAGCGATAATTTAGTTTTATTTGAGTTTTTTATGGTTAAAATTCAAGAAAAAATTATATAGATTCAAATTTGCTCAATACTTAAATTTAATGTTTTTTTTTTTAATCTTTTTTAAATCGACAATTGTAAAAATCAAACCATACACCTTAAGATGTTCTTGTAGAGAAGTTACCACTTAACTACTTTCTCATTGATCTTTTTTTTTTTTTTTATTTGTCCCTCCTCAAAGATAGAAGTAAAACTATTTGTATCTTATAACTCTAAATTGATCCTTTGCCGTGGAATCTATATCGATGAGAAGAATTGGATGAATGAGTGGAGTTTTTCCCACAAATAATCCAAAGATTAAGTTAGTATTCGTGAAAGGAAAAAATAATAAAATGAATGGAGTAAAATCATGACAGAATGAGTGTTGGATGAATGTGATGAGGAGATGGAATTATAGTCATGACTTGATGTAATGCTATTATGTGGAATATGAGAATAATAGAATAAGTGATATGAGATGAAATGAAATGTATATATAGGGAGGAATATACATAAAATTGAGAGAAATAAGATTCATTATATTTGTAGGATTGTCTTGTTTAAGAGAAAATAAACTTCCTCTATAAAATAACCTCCATAGTAGATTTCCTTCTTATTTAAAGATTTATATTCCTTCCTAGTTTGTCTTGAATTGAGTACCCCTCCTCATTGTTAGAGGATTATAATCCTTATTAAAGTAAGATTATGAATACAAGATATCATTATCTATTTCTCTCATGAAGTTGAACACACATAAATTTATTAATGTACTCACGTCTAATTTGTTTGTTAAGCTGATATGGTTTTCTTAGACTAAATCTTCTATTTATTTTTAAAAATGTTATAATTGATAGATTTAGTTATTTTATGCATTTAATTTTTGGTGACAGCAATGTGAAGGATTTTACATATTTGTACCATCCTCCACTATATTTAATTAATATACATTTACTTACTATAATGTAATACCCAAATTTGACATTGAAGCTGTTTATTTTATGTTATAATTTGAATCAATTGAGAAAAAATTTAACTTATATATTATAATATAAAATAAGAATACAATAAAAAATACCAAAATAAAATTTAACTATTGTGAAATTTCTTCTCGATATTTTTTAATTGTTTTGATAGAACTCTTTTAGTTCGCAACTTAATGATCCATATGCTTAATTTAGTGATTTTAATTAGCCGCAAATCAATTATCTAGTTTTTAAATGAGTCTGATTGTAAGAAAATCAACAAAATTTTACAATAAAAAAATATTCAAATTCCATGAAGGAATCAACTTCTATAAAGGGAATAAAAAACTCCATGAAGGAAGATTCAAAAATTTACAAAAATCAAATAAAACAATCATATAATAGGTTGTATTTATATTTATTAAATGCAAGAAAATAAAATATATATATAATAATAGACCAGTTCGGATTTAAAAGATAATTGAAAGAGGTTGAAAATTAAAAAAAAAAAATTTGAGAAAAAAATCAAGAGAAAAAAAAAAGAGAACAAAGATAATTAAGTTTTTTTTTTTTTTTTTACTTGTATGCACTTATTATTTGTGAGAATTAGTTATGAGAAAAATAATCGAACTTGTATATTTTATGCTATTTTAAAAAATGTATTGAATTAGAAGCTTATACCATCAAACTTAAAATTAATTTTGAAGGAATTGAAGTGTTATAAAAAATTAAAATTTTAAAGGATTAGTTTGAAGTTTATAAAATTTTCCATCCTGAGAATGGCCCGAACATCAAGAATAATTAGTTTAAAAATATTAATTGATAAAAAATTCTCTAAAAAAAAAAAGAAGATAAAAATCACTATTCCAAGTAAGCAAAGAAAAGTGCTACAGCCTAAATTGCCATTAAGTAGTGGGTGTAGGGGGGCTCGCTCGTCCTAATTCAATCCATGTCCAAGATTTTTCCCTCTCGCCTTTTTCCGTGGTACCAAACAGCATTACAATGAGGGAATGGTAATTATGATCCTCATATTTCGGCTTTCATCATCTTGTAAAGTCAAATTGGATGGTGAGTGGCCTACACAAGAAATCAAATTAAAGCATTTTGAAAGTTGATTTTTTGGGGAGGCATTAGTGGGAGCACTAGCTAAAGAGGGGGCAACACAACACCTCGAAACTCCCTGCCCAAACATTACTTATTTTATTACAATAACCAATTAATGCCAAAGGGTTTTTACATTGATCATCCTTCATGAGACCATATGTTTGTAATCATGGTCTTTTCTTTATTTTCTTAATTTTTTTGGTCAAAATTGTCGGTTTTTTAAAATCTATTAGACTATAATTAATCTAATTCGATCTGAATATAATTAAAAGGACAATAAAAGTCTCAATAACTAATTTAACGTAACTACATGCATCAGAACTCGAATTTGAAACTTTGTTTAAACTAGAACAATCTCATATCAGTTGATTTTAATGTTTGATTATAAAATTGGTATATTTTATGAGTAGTTTAAATGATAAAAAATATACACATTTAATTATAAAAATAAATTTTAAACATATGGTCATGAGACCATATGTTTGTAATCATGGTTTTTTTTTTTTTTTGTCAAAATTGTCGGTTTTTCAAAATTTATTGAGTTCTAGCTAATGTAGTCCGATCCGAATCTAATTTAAAGAACAATAAAAATTCCAACAACTAATTGTATACATCAAAACTTGAATTTAAGACTTTACTTAAACGAAAACAATATCATATTAATTTATCTTAACGTTTAATTATAAAGTTGATATATTTTATGAAAGTGATAAAAAAAATTATAAACATTCAATTATAAAAGTAAATTTTAAACTTCCATTATTTTTATTTTTTCCTCTTATATAGTAGCGAATTAAACCATTTATACTAGTGTTAAAAGAATTATAAGATTGGCCGACATCGACTTTTTTTAATTTAATTAATGTAGCTCCATAGTGAAAATTGTACTAGGTTGTGGGATTAATTTGCAGTAAATTATCTAATAGTTCAATAATTAAATGTTTGAAATGTCTTTTGAGACAGCTAACAACTTTAAATACTTTTTTTTACAAAAAGAAATGCACATAAAACAAAAATATTAAAACAAAAAATAACTACAAATGAAGAAATTCTAGGTTGTCGGGCAACAAAATCATAGCTCTCCATGATGGTCAAAAGCACCAAGAATGACACATAGCATGTGCTATGCTTGCAAAATGAAAACGACATCTTTCCAGCTGCAAGCCGCGTTTTAATTAATGGTAAATTTAGATTGAGGTTGTGGGAGACTAAATATTAGTCCCGTAATATATCATCTCTTTTTTAATAAATTTTAAAACATTAAAATTAATAATTAACCTCTTATTAATTAACTTTATTTCTATATATTTTTATAACTTGGTTAGAGTAGGGTAAATGTATTTTAATGAATTTTTTTATCATTTTATGTTTATTTATAAATTAATTTTCTTTTTAATTTTTTACATTAATGAAATATAAATCAAATCTATAAAAAACGTATAAATTAATTTATTTCTTTTTTTTATGTATAGGAATGTATAAATATATATTATGTTATTTTATTTTCAGAAAATTTGTCTAATATTTTTTTAATTATTTGATGTTTTAAAAATTAATTTTATTGTTTATGAAAAATTAATTAATTAATTATATTATTTTAATTATTATTATATATATTAATATTCTTTTTTTTTTAAATTAATTACACATCTTATACGTTACTTATTACTTACCAAATAAGGTTAACAATTTAAGTATTATATCTGGAAATATTACTCCCTTAATAGTTATACATATAACTATTCCACTACATATCTTTAACTCTGATAACATGCCTGAAGTTTGATTTATTGTATTCCGAAATTTTGTATGTTAGATGGTGAACTTAAAAAACTAAAATTTCTATTTGATTCTTAAATTTATAATATAATAAAAAATTCACTCATTTTTGTATTAAATTACTATAAACTTTTAATTTATTATGATTTTATTATAATAAATATAATATCTAAAAAATTCTTATTTTTAACATAAAAATAAAGTTAAAGCATATTGATTTAAAATTGAAACTACTCTGATATAATTACATAATCAATATTATATTAATTAGAATTTATCATATTTATATGGATTCAATTATTAAATTTTATTGAAACTATTTTATTGTGTGTGTATTCACACACTGTCTACAACTCTTTCAAAAATTACAATTATATCAAATCTCATTAAACAATTTATTTCAACATAGTAAGCCTCATTTGGGGCACAGTTGTCAATTATAAAAATTAAGTTTATATTAATATATTAAACTCTAATTGATAGTTGTTGATTACATAAATCGCATAGCCACGATGATACTTATAAAATTGAGTGCATGACAATATCATAAATTATTCTTTTATTTCTCAATTATTCAAAATTTTCATTGAGTCCTTATTCTATAATTTTCATTTAAGTGATCCCTAAAAATATTATTTTTTTCATGATTGAAGACCAATTTGATGTCTTGAAAAAATTGAGAAGGGAAAAGTAAAATTTTGATTCGTATGGTTTTAACTTATAACAAAACTAATTCTATGTCTTCTTTTATGACATTCAAAAACCTATAATTTATATTTTCTTCATTTACCCCATCAATTAATATTATAATTATTTTATAATAAAATATTAATATAACATTAATTTTTAAAAAATTATTTTATATATGATTTATAATTAATCTAACTATTTTATTATTTTAAAATATTATGAATCTTTATTAAAAATTATTTTGTTATTCATAATGAAATGAAAAGTACATTTAAACTTGAATTATTGTAATTTCAATGTAGTTAATTGAATGTTATATCACACAAAAATGATTTTGCTATTCATATCTTTGCTTGCTATTTGTTTCAACATTTATTTTGTTTATTAAATTTCTTTTTATTATTATTATTATTATTATTATTATTATTATTATTATTATTATTATTATTATTATTATCATCATCATGTGGATGAATATATATATATATATATATATATATATATATATTGATTATTATAAATGTGATGTGTACTTGTAAATATTTGCATACTTATAATTGTTTTGCAAGGATTAATGAATAAGATTTTTATAAATTTTAACAATATTATTTAGAATGATATCAAAATGTAAATTTATAGCAAAGGAAGTACTTAAGTGCCATAGAAAAACTATAGTATTAGTTCTATCACAGGTAAAAACCCCATGGATAAAAATAATAATTTCCCCAGTTAAAAATGGACACTATCAACAACAATCACACACACACCATATCATGCCACATGGAATTTGGCATGGCCAATGATGTGGATAAGAGCAATAAAGACTACATATTGAATGAGTGAATGGTTGTTCATTTGGAAAACCCTACAACCACCACTTTTGCTCTCTCATGTTTGTGGGTTTTTAACTCTTGCTCCTTTTTGTAAAGGTTAGTACTTTTTTGTTTGTTAGTGTATAAATTTGGCTTAGTTTTTAAATTTGTGTAATTCTATCCTTGTAATTATAACATTTTTGAAAACTTAAGAAAATGTCAAATGTTTAATATAAATATCAAGAGCTCTACGATGATGATAATAATAATGTTGTGGAGCATAACTTAAAATGCCATCATAGTTAAAGCTCGATTGATAATTATTCTTTCTCTTTTTATTGACATTAATTTTATTATGGAATTTCATGTAATTTTGTTTTAACAATGATGTTGTATGTCCAGTAGAAATGCAGGTACTAGTGCATGTAATAATGTCTCAGTAGCTTAATGTTGCAATTGCACTAATAATTTTAATTGTCAAGTAATATTACATTTTTATATTTACTTGTAATTGCTGTATTTCTAATAATTAATTTTCATATTCACTAATATGTGCATTGCTTTGATGCTCTTATGGGCTGTCAATCTAGGAGAACTCATTTAGTTTCTTTAAGTAACATAATTTTATATATATTGGCTACATCAACAAAATGCTCTTAACTCTTATAAGGCAAAAATGCAAATTCGGATTTGAGCTGCTTCGCTTAAATTAGTTGAGAGGCCTACTGTGCCTGATTTTATTATAACAGAGATTGAACTTAAAACACTAAAGATACCATTGTGAGTAATTGTTAAAGAATGAAGTTTAAAAGTGTAATACCCTATATATTACTTAAATAAAAAGGGGTATATTTTTTTTCATCAAATCATATTAGTAATAAATATGTCTTCATCATATTATATTTTATTTATGCTTATATTATTTTAGGGCCGTTAATATATGTGAGTGTTATTTAATTATTGTTTAAAATTTCATTGTCTATCTTATTGTTATTATTATTATTATTATTATTATTAAATTATATTGAATATTATGTCTATATGGGTGTTTATAACCAAATGTATATAATATATGTATTTATATATATGTATATGTCTATTTATATGTATGTATGTATATATATGTATATATATAATATAGTATAAAGTAGAATTATATACATGTATATATATATATATAGAGTAAGGAAGAAGAAACAGAGACCAAGCTCGTCCCCCTCTCCCCACCGCGCGACGCCCTCGACTGCCACCATCACTGCGCCTCCCACACCTCCGGCCACCATCTGCTGCTTCCTCCTCCTTCTCCCTCACCTCCGGTCGCCTACAGAGCCGCCGGAAACCGCTGGAAGGGAAGAAGCCGAGAGTTGCTCCAAAACTCACCCAAGCTTCGTCCGACCACCATTTCCCTCCATTCTGGTGCCAATCTCCTCCCCTTGCACCGGTGAGACACATTCCAAGTTTAGTTTAAGCTTTAATCTCGTTTTTGGTTGAGTTTTGAGGATTTTTAGTTTTTGAACTCTAGGGTTTTGAATTTTTTTTAACTTGCTCTAGCTTGATTCATGCAAATTTCCTTTTCAAATGTGATTCCTAGTAGCTCAATCTACCTCTAGGAATTTTTGTATAGTTTTTGGAATTAATCTTGATTTTTGGTGAATTTTTGAATATTTTAATATTATTTTAGGAATTTTCGGGAATTAATTATAAAAATAATAAATAATAATAATATTTGGTATTTTGGTGTTATTATGAGTTGATATAAATTTTAGGGTAAAGAAGATAATTTTTTTTTTGAATATTATACAATTTTTAGGAATTTCTATACTTTCTGTCAAAATTCAATTATTAGGCTAATTATATTTTTTTAGAAGAAATTAAAAAGCCATTAATAAGTTTTAATTATATTAAGAATTTAACATTTAGAAAATAAGTTTTGGATGATTAAATAATTTTAAGAAATTTTTTTAGTATATATAGCACATTATGTAATTTATATATATACTAGGGGTAAAAATGTAAGTTTACACTAAATATGGTAAAATAGATATTTTTATTAGTTTTATTAATATTTAAAAGGGTTTAGACAATTTTTATAAATTAATTGATATAATTTCCTAAGTAGTGTAAAATTTTAAATGTCAAATTCCCAATATATATATATATATATATATATATATATATATATATATAATACATTACCAAGGTTTTAATTTGGATAATAATTATATTTATATTGTTGGTGACAGAATACAAATTTAATTGTTTAATTTTGAATAATTGAGATTTTATATAATTTTATTTATTTTAGCATACGTGTATGTGATATATGTGTTTTTAGAAAAATGTTAATACTTCTCGATATTCTGTTGAGTTGTGATCTCGGTCGAGGCTGAGTGTAGTTTTGGAAGCCCGACTCGAGTGGGGATGATGTGAATATTAGAAGTGCATTTTCTATGCAGGTCTGGCTCTACCTTTGGTAGAGAGATGTCCGTTTTACAGAGGAGACTCTACCGAAATTTCGATAGATTTTTTCGTAAAACGTGATACTCGTAAAATTTCTACCGTTAGTTAGGTTAAATCCTGTCTGTTGAGTCTCGTCCGATTTTCCTCGAGTCAATCTGGAATTTTATTATTTTGTTGATTTCTGATTTCGATTCCTTAATCATGTTTTAAAAGTCGATTATTATTTTCTTTTAGAGCATTTCGGAGCAGAAGCCGTGAGGCCGAGGCAGACGCGTGGTCGTCAGCCTTCGCATTCATCCTGTAAGTCAATAGAACGATCTGTGTGTGTGTTTATTTAAAGAATGCATGCGCTCGTATTTCTATTATATTGATTATATGATTTATTTAATTTAATGCTATTATTTACGATTTAAATGCATTTTGTTTATTTCAAATTGATTTGAGAAATTTGGTAGAACGGGCTGCCTGGTGGGCTTCACCAGGACTATGTGCACATGGTAGAGATTGAGAGATGGATCCGATAATTTTATGATTGATGAATGTTAAACTGGGACGGGTGCCTCGGTAGAAGCCTTAGCTCTCGGGGACCGCCAGTGATTGGAAAGTCAATAATGGACTGGGATGGGTGCCTCGGTTGATGCCTTAGCTCTCGGGGACCGCCAGTGCCATTTATTTGGATTAAGTGAATGACTACAGCTTGGTGCCTCGGTTGATGCCTTTGCTCTCAGGGACCGGTAGTCTAGTGGGAATAAGCGGGCCCGGTTGGCCATTTAGATTTTGAATTTAGGGTTCTACTGAGATTTTTCAAAAGCTATACTTATATATTATAAATTATTTTCACTATAAACATATATAGTTTTCAAAAAGGCTTTCAAACCGTACAACTCTTTTATTGACTTACTCAGTGAGGTCTGATTCCCCTCAATTTTTTTTTTCAGGAGCTTGGGAGTTCGACCTCAGACTTCCTCCACGCTAGATTTCTTCTTCACCGGCTATTTTATGTAGGTCATTGTAAGTTGTACTGTGTGTTAATCTAGGTTACTGCAGTAGTGTATGTACTAAGGATTTGTATGGTTTAAACATAATTATATAGTTTATTTGTATGAAATACGCTGATGTATAAGATTTATATTCGATTTATAATATGAGACGTTGAAACACATTATTATTTAAACAGTTGAATTTGTGTAATTTGAGAAAAATCAGTTTGATAATATGTTCTGTTATTAATTAAAGTTTAAAATATGAATGGTTTTATTTTCTTTTCCTTTAGTTTTACTACGGGTTTCGGGGGCCTAATGCCTACCCATTCCCTAGTGCCGATCACGTGCCCTCGGGTTCGGGTCGTGATAAAAAGAACTAAAGGCTTTAAAAGAACAATTCACTAAACTGGTTGATGACATACATGTTTATTAGAGTTTGTTATTAACTTATTTACTATTAGTTAATGAGAGTTTGAACTTGAATAAACACAATTAATATGTAATGTAATTTTGGTTTTAATGCAATATAATGTGCTCGGATTTAGCCATTTTGTTTTTCATGTGCATGTGTTTGAATTGCATGCCACCGAATTCTTTATGTGAAAGCATTCTCAACTTTGATGCTTTGCTTGTATTGTAAATCATTATATTCTGCAATAGTTGTATTATCTTGTATAGGTAAGATTGTTTATATATTTTTCTAGTGTATTGTTGTAGGTTTTTGTGCTAGCTCTCTTTTAGGGAATCAAGTTACCACTATCTTCTATTTGTTCTAGTTATTATTTTAGATGGTGACTCCTCATTTTTATGTCATGTCTCTATATTATGGTTACTTTGTTCCTTATAGCCCTGAGCTCAAATAGTATTGTGGTTGCTAAAATATTGGATGCGCGTTAAACCCCATCGTTTATAGATAGTAAATTCTTGTTTATTATGAGTAACATTTCATTTCTGAAGCATCTTTAATATTATGATGTCTCTCTTAAATACTCACAATTAACTAATTATGCCAATTATTTGATTGCCTAGCTCTCATTAGCACGATTAACTAGACATAACCACTTCAATCAAGCAATCTTCTATGGAATATTAATATTGAAATGTCTCTCAACGAAGTCAATTTAAATTAATAGATTGTTATTGCTTTTCTCACTAGAATCAATCTTTCAATATAATCCTAGTGTCTCAATCAATTTAAAGGGTGATCAAGCCAATGAAATGCATTAAGTCTAATAATTCTCATGAAATGCATATTCTTTTCTTAAGAATTTATTTGGTTAAGTTCATATTGAGCTGGGTTCTTTAAAACCCTAACTAACCTACTGTGTTACTCATAAAAATTGAAGAAGAACAAATCTTTTTATTTAGCTTCCGCAATTGCATCTTTATTCTCAATCCTTATTCTTCATCCACAATAGCTTGAATTAAAAATTAAAACTAAAGAAAATTGAAAGATTAATTATTCTTGTGTAGAGAAAACAATAGAGTGTTGTTCTCTAAAGTAGCAATCTCCCTTTTTCTGAAATAAAACTTCTCTATTTATATTGTTCTCTAAAAAACCCTAAAGAAAAACTTTCCAAAATCAGCAACTCTGATAGACACCGCCCCAAAATGCAAGCTCTCAAACATGGTTATGTTGCCCAAGTAACACATTATGCCAAATCAGAACTCCGTAGACTTCTAAACCAAAAATCAGACACAACTGTGTCTATAGAGTGGCATGACTGTGTTGCCCTTTTATTCTCCAATCTTTGATTTCTTGCTCTTTTTAGTGGCCAAATGAGCTCCTAGCTTTAAGTCCTTATTGCTTCATTCCCAAAATGAGTTCCAACTCTATGGAACTAATAAGATCAATACAAAAGCAATGTAAAAAGTATAATTATGAACTAAAAATGCATAAAATGACAAATCTATTACTATTTTAACTTTAGTGCACTTTATTCCTAAAATATGCTTTTAAACAATAAAAACCGATAATTCTAATAATGAAATGCAACTATTTAGTGCTCAAAATCTATCATTTTTAGCACTTATTAACTCCCCCACACTTAAAATTTTTCCTATCCTCAAGTAAACCTCATTCATTTAACGAATAAAAACCTTTAGCTCACTTCACTTGAAGAACCACTTTAATCTTCCATTAATACAAAACTCAGTAATTCATAAGCTAAAATAATAAACTGAGGTCAAAGATAGAAAAGTTATTGTATGAAGAGCAAACTTTCTTATTGAATTGATGAAAATAAACTATTGATTTTGGGGAAAAATAAAAGCAAGGAAAGATCATTCTATTTTCTAGCTAGTTACATTCTCAACATGCAAGGTTCCTTTTTGTATTTTTATTTAATTACTTGTAAAGGTTTTCCAATTACAATGATCCCTCACCTTTCTCATATTACTCAGTATGGACACCTTTAAAGGTTCCTTTGAAAACTCATACTCCTATTAGAGCATTAGATTAGATAGAGCTTATGCAATTATAATACACTTAAAAGCAAGCTCTAAGCAATTTATTAAGTGAGTGTGTTTTATGCCCCATCTTAATTTATTATTTTCTTTATTTCTTATTTAAGATTAGTTCCAAGACATGCAATAATGTACTAACATTAACGAGATTTTAATATTTACTTACAATCATCTTTTGACAACATCAAGAATCTAAATTCAATCACTCAATAAGAAAGTAAGCATTAAGTTCATTAAAGTTTAAAAATCCTCAACCACAATTTATTCCTTTAGCTTAACAATTCAAAATAAAGTATTAACTAGAGATTATTACACTTTTTCAAGAAAGTTTCATATGATGAATCTTACTCATCAATTAAATGAGTTACAAACTCTTAAGTGTCCTATAAATGAATCCTAAACATCTATATGCTAAAGAGAAAAAATTTAAAAGCAAAAATAAACATTAATAGTGCATGAAATGCACGATTCCCCTTTTATGCAACTAAAAAAATGAAAATATTATAAACATAAAAGAAATGAACATAAACTAAAAATAACTAATTGGAATTAACTCCCTTTTTTAATGAGATGAATTTATTGGAGGTAGAGAAGGAACAACAACACCTGCAGCCTTAATAGACTTCATAATCTTCTTTATTTATTATGTTTAATACTTAATAACTTTCTAAAATTCCAAATGTTCCTCATACAATGTTGCATTAATACTTAGCTCCATTCTTTACAAATGATCATGGAATTGTTGCCAATCAAAAGTTTCCTCTTCCGGTAATGTCTATTGGTGCAATAGGTAGCAACTTATAGAGTTTGGCTCTTGCAATGTCATCCATTTTGTTATGACTTTGGCTTTGATGAGGGCTTTGGCATTTAATGTTTCGGTCTTACACCTTTTGAAACCACATGCATTTAAATCTCTACTTGTGAAGTACAATGTCAATCCTATGACTTTGTGTCCCATTGAGATAGTTGCCTTCCTTAATTATACTACATGACTCAAAGTTTAAAAAAAAAATGTATACTTAAATTTGAGTGTTAGAATATAACCATCATAACATGAATAATTCATTCATAGTTACCCTAAAACTACCTTTCCTTTCAAAAATGTTATATGCCATGAATTTATGCATCATTAATAATGAATGATCTTGAATAAATCAACTAGGCATAACTTCTCCTTCATCAAAAGTCTCATCATTTATAATAATCCTCCAAAATCCTTTAGCATTAAAATCACTAGAAGGATGGATATATCCTCCCTCAAGAAACTTAAATATTTCAGACATGATGATATCATTAAATCTATATTCCTTACCAAAGAATCTACATGAATAAATTTGTTTCTTTTTGTCAATTATCTTGAAAGTAGTGTAGAATTCAATTATAAGGTCATAGATAATATCATATTTTAAAATAATAAATTTTATCCGTCCTATTTGATCACAATATAGTTGAATATCTTCTTCAAGTCCAACATCATAAAGCACATTATTATTAAATAATCTAGGACGTCTAAATTCACACTTATGAAGAGAAAGAACATGAAAATTGTCACTTTCTTCTTCAAAATGAATATAAAAGAAAGCATTGAATCTTGTTGTTAGTTCACTTATTCTTGCACTTCTTTGAATGCTCTTCTCACCACTGATTGATGACTTTCTTCTCTTCTCAAAAGACATGATAAAAATTTTAAAAAATAATTTTAAAATAAATAGTAAAATAGAGCACTTTAAAATAAGAATATTAAGGTTCTCTTTTTATATGTGGTGTGTGAAATCCACAAGCATATGGAATCGTGTAAGTAATACATAAAAATCATTTTATAGAGATTAGAAAATTGAATATTGTATTACTCAAAGTGTTTATTTGTTTAAACAATGGAGAATGGTTTTTGAAATAAAATAAAATAAGCAAAACAAATTAAAGTTAATGTAAAAATAATAATCTAAGAAAATGATAGGGTTCTTAATCTCAGTTCAACCTTTCTATAGATGTAATTAATCTCTAAGTTAATTTAACCCATAGTTTATTATATAGGCAGTCATAATAATCATAGATCTTACTTTCAAACTATAATATCCCGAGATTTTAAATATTTTTAAACTACATCGGGATATGCAGTGTTAATAATTTTGATAAATATATTTGATCATTTAATTAGTTTGTTATTTATTAAATTTATTTTAAATTATTTTAAATTTCTTACGTAAAATTTTTTCGAGAATTTTATTTTTGGAAAAATTAAAACCTAAATAAATATTTATTAATTATGTTAGTCGGTTTTACGTGATTGTATAAGTCCATGCATGATTTTAATTATCATATTAATATATATACATATACATGCATATATATACATATTTAGCATTTTAGAGTTATTTTTAATTAAGTATATATTATATATTTTTATTAAATTAATATGTGTTATATAAATATATATGTATATGTATATAGACATTAGTTTGATTTTTAACATGTGGTGTAGAATTATTTTGGAATATAATATTAATATATTATAATATAAGTTAATAAAGTTATATATATATAACTTTATTAACTTTATTATATATATATATATATATATATATATATATATATATATATATATATATATAAGTTAAGAAAATTACAACTAATGCCATCCCCCTCTTCCCCTAGCTCCCGACGCACCCCACCCCTATTTCCCGCCGCTGCAACCTCTTCCCTCACCGTCGGTGTGCCGTCTGGCATGCCACCACTCTCTAAAACTCAAGCTAACTCCGTTCAACCCTTTTTCGTCCACCAAATTGGATGCTGTCGGTCTCTATCTCTTCCCTGAGCTCCGATGAGTGCATTTCCAATCTTGGTTTCACTTGATTTGGTCTAGATTTTCTTTAGTGATCAATTTTCATTTTCAGCCACTTTGAGTTCTTGATTTTTTTGAACTTCGATTATAGTTATTCAAGCTAAGTTCCTTTACAAATATTGATCCTAGTAGCTCAATCTACATCCTGGAATTTTTTTGGAATTTTTGAAATTTATTTTGATTTTGTGAATTTTTTATTATTTTATCAATATTTTCTAATTTTCGTAAATTAATTAAATAAATTGTGAAATTGTGATTTATGGTGTTTATAGGGGTTAAAATGAATTTTAGAATTTAATTTGTAATTTTAGTGATTTTTGTATAATTATTATGAATTTATTTAGTTTAGGTGAGTTTTAGAAAATTAGGTTAAATAAGTATTTTGTTAAAATTAATGGGTTAATTGAGTATAATTATTGATTTTATTGAATTATATGTTGAGAAATTAATTTTTGAGCAATTGTATATTTTTTAGTGATTTTTTGAATAATTATAGTATATTATGTGAATTTATATATAGCCAGGGGTATTTTGGTAATTTGATAATAAATTGGTTGAAAATTAAGTTAAATTGGTTTTAATAATTATTTGAGGTATAAAAATGATTTTTACAAAATATTTAGTATTTTTAACTAATTAAAACTATTTTTCAAAAATTATTTTCAAAATATATATAATATACTATTTTTGTAAATAAATGGGTTTTTAATGAATTTTAATATGTTTTTGGGCTAATTATGTAATTTGGAATTATAAAATGAATTTTGGCTAATATTTATGAATTTATCAATTTTAAATAATATTTTATTAAAATTAGGGTTTTATTGTAATTATTGGTAAAATAAATATTTTCAGTGTTTTAAATATTTAATTTGCTATATTTTGATTATTAAAGGATATTTTTGGTATATTTGGAATTTAAATGTGTTATGTGTTTATTTTGTGAATTGTGAACCTCGGTCGGTAGAATTGTAATTTGGGAGTTCGATCGAGGGGTTATGTGGCTGTGTATTCCCGAAGTGTGTTTTCTTGTAGGACCGACTTTACTTTCTGAGTAGAGAGATGTCCGTTTTACAGGAAAGCATCTATCGAATTTTTAGTAGAATTCTCGTAAAATGTGACATCCGGTCAAATCCCTATTTCTAATTTATGGCTGGTGTTTTAGATCGAGTCTCTAGAATTTCGTTAGATTTATTCTGATTTTGTGTTGTCGTTTATTTGTTTAGTTGCGTCGAGACTGAGGCCTAGTAGACCAGGCCGTCAGACCCGTCTCGTGGAACGCACAACTGTGAATTGTTATTTTATATATATGTGTTTTAGGATTGCATGTTTTATAAATGTATGTTTAAATTTTATGAAATATGCATAAATGGTTTAATAATTGCTTAGGTATATTTTAGGTATATATTGGTATATTTTTGGTATATTTTAAATTAAATGCATGTTTTATTATTGAATTATACTTAAAATATTTTTAAGTATATATATAGTTTATTTCTGGTTTATTTTGTATTTAAACTGAATTTGTTTAACATATATATACTGGAAATATACTTGGTTTATTTTTGGTATATTTCTAGTATATATATGGTTTATATTATTATTTTAATTAATGTCATGCATCATTTATTTTATGAATGTATGGATTTATTTTAAATGAAGGATATTAATAGAACGTGCTACCTAGTGGGCAGCACTAGGACCGAGTACGTACCGGTACGATGATAGATTATAGGTTAAATTACTAACCTATTGTGGATATTGGTTGGATTGATTTGATTGATGTGTGATGTCATTTGAGAGTGTGATTGCTGGAACTCGGTTGACCAAGTGTCTCGGGGCCAGTCACACTTACAGTCAGATTACTGGAGCTCAGTTGACTTAATGTCTCGGGGCCAGTCTACTGTCCAAATGGAATAAGTGAATTTATTTGGAATCAGTGAGCCTGTATAGCTAGAGTGTTGTCTAACACTGTTTGAGGTTGTGATCATTTAGGGTTCTAATTGATCCTTTATAAACGGTTATTATTTTCAGTATTTATATAAAATGATTTTTGCTTCATCCTTATGTATTTGCCTGTATATATATTTATTATATATACTATTGAATGTGTGCATTTATCATTTAGTTATGCATGTATATATATTATAACAATTCACTCAGTGAGGTCTGACTCCCCTCCGTTGATTATTTTTCAGGAGAGTCTTTGTCCTCAGACCTCAGTCGCAGACCCTTACGCCAGATTTCTTCTGCCCCAACTTTATTATGTAAACTGCTTTCTTGATTTTATTTTGTATTTTAGACACTGTAGTAGTTAAGTTTGTGGGATGTATGTTTTATATATGTATGATATTTGTATTTTAAAGGTTTGAAACGAGAATTTGTATTGAAAGATTTTATATATATATGAGATGAGTTTGTATTATTAAAATAGTTATGAGTTACTTTGTTATTTTGAGATTTTAATTTTTGCTGCAAGATATTTGATTTATTTTATTATTATTGCATGCATTTATTTTATTTTTAAGGCTTGCTACGAGTTCCAAATTCAAAAGAATTCCTGTTCCCAAGCGCCGGTCATAGCCCCTTGTTTTGGGTCGTGACACAAACAAACCCATGATTAATTGCATATAACTAATTCTCAATTTTATAGCCCTCATTAATCAAGTGTTCATTATATTCAATTTAAAATTTTAGATCCTCAACATTGTTAACTATTTAAATGTCTTTTAACTAAATAGACAATTATTAAGTTATTGTTTGTTTTCTTAATAAAACCTATCTTTGAAATAAGTCTCATTGTCTATATTCAATCAAAGGGTGGCCAATCCATTAAAGACATTAAGCAAAGCAATAACCAATGAACTATATTTATTAACTTAGATTAAATCATGTTAATCACATGGTTGAATTGATTCAATAACCTTAACTGTAAGTTCTAGCCATATTTATTGAGTAGAAGAGAAGATGATGAATTAAAAGAAAATGAAATCATTATTACTCAATTAAACTTGAAATAACAAGCAATTGAACAATAAAAATCCCCCAAAATCGAAGCTTGTTATTCTCAATCTTCAAACATCTACTAGACTAATCAAATGAAAAGAATAAGAGAATTCTAGTTTTGATTCTTAGAGAATGATGTAAAAACAAAACAAAAAAAACATTGTTTTTGTTTCTCTAGTGGCTCTCCCTTTTATAAAACCCTAGCTCCAACCTCTATCAAGTTATTACATTTTAAAATCATCCAATCTTATGCACACCCTAGCACACGGTCATACACCTATAGTCTTCTCAATTCACCTTAAGCAGGCATGGTTGTGTGCTAGGTGCGCACGACATTATGTTAGACTTTATCCTTTAGATATGATTGAATCAGCCAAATTTAACTTTATAAAATTGTAGCTATTTGTCTAAGCTTTCCATATCACTTTTAATCACCTCAATTGGACTTTTGTAGCTCAAGATATTGGTAAAATACTAAGAGCTGCACAACCTAAAATGAAAGCTATATATATTGACTTCATTTCAATATTGGCAGGCTCAAACGAACTTGGATTTTGACAAGCAAGCTTAATTTGAAAATCTTAAGATGTCTACTTTAAATATTGAGAAGATAACTTTTTTATTATAAAGCTTTAAGAATGTTAAAACTTTTATTAACTCTCAGAGGTTAAATCAGCCCCTCTTCTATTTGCTTTAATTCTTTGCCCTTTCTTTGTCTAGATTAGCTACTAGCTTTAAGTCTCTAATGCTTTTATTTAAAATTAGTTCCATAAGGATGGAACTTATACAATCAATGCAGAAGCAATGTAAAAGTATAATACTTAACTAAAAATGCATAAAATAATAAAAATAACTAACTGGTTTGACTCTTAATGCAAATAATCCTAAATCATGCTTTTAGAAGATAAAAACCTATATTTTTAATAATTAAATGCAACTATTTAATGCTCAAAATCTATTTTTTTTAGCACTTATCAAATCCCCCACACTGGAGCCTTTGCTTGTCCTTAAGCAAAACATGAAAACACCCTATTCATTTAACGAATCAAACTCATTAGCTAGTTTTGACTTGGCTAACCACTTTAATCACCCATTAATATAAAGCTTAAAAATCCAAAAACTAAAATAATAATTTACCTTGTGACTTGTTGACTTTGACTTGGAATATTCTTGAATCTTCTCACATCTTCTAGAATCGTCTTGAATCTTCCTTATTGACTCCAAAATAAGAAAATAACTCAAAATTTGTCCATATCAAGCTAATTAATTTCATAATAGGAAACTAAGCTAATTAGCTTGAATTATTCATATTCAGCTCCATGCTTACACTTTTAATCCCTTTTAGAGTTCATATTAGATTGGTTCTAAGACATACAATAATGTTCCAACATTAACTAGATTTTAATCTTTACTTACAATCATCTTTTGACAACATCAAGAATCTAAATTCAATCACTTAATAAGAAATTAAGCATTAAGTTCATTAAAGTTAAAAAATCCTCAACTACAGTTTATTCATTTAGCTTAATGAATTCAAAATAAAGCATTAATTGGAGATTATTACACTTTTACAAGAAAGCTTCACATAATGAATCTCACTCATCAATTAAAAGAGTTGCAAACTCTTAAGTGTCATGTAAATGAATCCTAAACATCTATATGCTAAAGAGAAAAATTTTAAAGCAAAAATAAACATTAATAATGCATGATTCCCCTTTTATGCAAGTAAAAAAATGAAAATATTCTAAACATAAAAGAAATGAACATAAACTAAAAATAACTAAATGAAATTTACTCCCTTTTTTAATAAGATGAATTTATTAGAGGTGGTGAGGGAACAACAACACTTGTAGCCTTTATAGACTTTATAATCTTCTTTATTTATTGTGTTTAATAATTGACAACTTTCTAAAATTCCAAATGTGCCTCATACAATGTTGCATTAATGCTTAACTCCATTCTTTCCAAATGATCATGGAATTGTTGCCAATCAAAAGTTTCCTCTACCTGTTTCTTTCGCCTAACCCATTCCTCATTGTTACTTGCTTCCTCACTCTCTCCATCCCTTGAAGATGATGAATTACTTTGGTTTAATGCATATTGGCTCAATAGGTAGCAACTTATGGAGTTTGGCTTTTGCAATGTCATCCATTTTGTTATGACTTTAACTTTGATGAGGGCTTTGGCATTTAATGTTCCGATCTTGCACCTTTTGAAACCACATGCATTTAAATATTTACTTATGAAGTACAATGCCAATCCCATGACTTTGTGTCCCATTGAGATAGTTTCCTTCCTTGATTGCACTACATGACTTAAAAATTTAAGTGTTAGAATATAACCACCATAACATAAAGAATTCATTCATAGTTACCCTAGAACTATCTTGCCTTCCAAAAATGTTATATGCCATGAATTTATGCATCATTAATAATGAATGATCTTGAATAAATCAACTAGGCATAACTTCTCCTTCACCAAAAGTCTCATCATTTATAATAATCCTCCAAAATCCTTTAGCATTAAAATCACTAGGAGGATGGATATATCCTCTCTCAAGAAACCTAGATATTTAAAACATGATGGTATGATCAAATCTATATTCCTTATCAAAGAATCTACATGAATAAATTTGTTTCTTTTTGTTAATTATCTTGAATGTAGTGTAGAATCCAATCATAAGTTCATAGACAATATCATATTTTAAAGTAATAAATTTTATCCATCCTATTTGATCACACTATAGTTGAATATCTTTTTCAAGTCTAATATCATAAAGCACATTATTATCAAATAATCTAGGAAGTCTAAATTCACACTTATGAAGAGAAAGAACGTGAAAATTTTCACTTTCTTCTTCAAAATGAATAGGAAAGAAAGCATTGAATCTTACTATTAGTGCACTTATTCTTGCACTTCTTTGAATGTTCTTCTCACCACCAATTTATGACTTGCATCTCTTCTCAAAAGACATGATAAAAATTAAAATATATATATATTTTCAAACCAAACAGTAAAATAGAGCACTTTAAAATAAGAATATTAAGGTTCTCTCTTTATATGTGGTGTGTAAAATCCACAAGTATGGAATCATGCAAGTAATAAATAAAAATCATTTTACAGAGATTGGAAAATTGAATATTGTATTACTCAAAGTGTTTATTTATTTAAACAATGAAGAATGGTTTTTAAAATAAAATAAAATAACCAAAACAAATTAAAGCTAATGTAAAAATCATAATCTAAGAAAATGATAGGGTTCTTAATCTCAATTCAACCTTTCTACAGATGTAATTAATTTCTAAGTTAATTCAACCCATAATTCATTATATAGGCAATCATAACAATTATAGATCTTTCTCTCAAACAAACCCACGATTAATTGAATCAAGTGTTCATTATATTCAATTTAAAATATCAAATTCTCAACATTATTAATTATGTAAGTGTCTTTTAACTAAATAGACAATTAATAGGTTATTTCTTATTTTCTTAATAAAACCTATCTCTGAATCAAGTCTCATTGTCTAGATTCAATCAAAGGGTGGCTAATCCATTGAATTTATTGAGCAAAGCAACAACCAATGAACTATATTTACTAACTTAGATTAAATCATGTTAATTATATGATTGAATTAATTCAAGAACCTTAACTGGAAGTTCTAGCCACGTATATTGAGTAGAAGAGAAGATGATGAATTAAAAGAAAATGAAGTCATTATTACTTAATTAAACTTGAAATAACAAGCAATTGAATAATAAAAATCCCCTAGAATGGAAGCTTGTTATTCTTAATCTTCAAACATCTACTAGACTAATCAAAGAAAAGAATAAGAGAATTCTAGTTTTGATTCTTAGAGAATGATGTAGAAAAAACAAAAAAGACATTATTTTTGTTTCTCTAGTGGCTCTCCCTTTAAAAAAAACCCTAGCTTTAGCCTCTATTAAGTTATTACATTTCAAAATCATCCAATCTTATGCACACCCTAGCACACAATCGTGCACTTATAGTCTTCTCAATTCACCCTAAGTAGGCATGGTCATGCGTTGGGTGCGCACAACTGTATGTGAGACTTTATCCCTTAGATACGATTGAATCAACCAAATCTGTCTTCATAAAATTGTAGCAATTTGTCTAAGCTTTCCAAATCACTTTTAATCACCTCAATTGGACCTTTGTAGCTCAAGATATTGGTAAACTACTAAGAGCTACACAACCTAAAATGAAAGCTATTTATGTTGACTTCGTTTCAATATTTGCAAACTCAAACAATCTTGGATTTTGACAAGCAAGCTTAATTTGAAAAGCTTAAGATGTCTACTTCAAATATTGATAAGATCACTTTCTTATTATAAAAATTTAAGAATGTTAAAATTTTCATTGACTCTCAGAGGTTGAATAAGCCCCTCTTCTATTTGCATTAATTCTTTGCCCTTTCTTTGGCTAGATTAGCTACTAGCTTTAAGTCTCCAATGATTTCATTCAAATTAGTTCCAAAAGGATGGAACCTATAAAATCAATGTAAAAGTAATGTAAAAGGATAATAATTAACTAAAAATGCATAAAATAATAAAAATAACTAACTGGTTTGACTCTTAATGCAAATAATTCTAAATCATGCTTTTAAAAGATAAAAACCTACATTTTTGATAATTAAATGTAACTATTTAGTTCTTAAAATCTATTATTTTTAGCACTTATCAAATCCCCTACACTTGAGCCTTTGCTTGTTCTCAAGCAAAACATGAAAACACCCTATTCATCTGACGAATCAAACTCATTAGCTAGTTTTAACTTAACTAACCACTTTAATCTCCCATTAATATAAAGCTTAAAAATCCAAAAACTAAAACATTAATTTGAGGTCAAGGATACACAAATTACCATGTGGAGAGCAAACTTCTTTATTGAATTCATGAAAGTAGACAATAGACATTAAAGAAAAATGAAAGTAAGTTGAAATCATCCTAACCCTTAATAAGCCTCACCCCGATATGTATAATGTTCTTAACATAAAAATAATTTATTGAATTACTTCTTTAAGGTTTCCCAATTATAGGGATCCCTCGCCTTTCGTATGTTACTCAGTATGGATACCTTTAAATGGTCCTTTGGACACTTATACTTAGTTTAGAGCATTGGAGTAGAATAAGCTCATAGTTATAAACTTTAAGTATTAGCTCACAAGTAATTCACAATGAGTGCATTTTATGCTCCATCTCATTCTATTCCCTTTTTTAAAGAATCAAATAAAACACCAAGTCATGTACTAGACTTAATCATCCTAAGAGCTAGGCTTCAATTGCAACTTACAAGCACTTTTCTTTAACATCAAGTATCCAAATTGAATCACTCAATAGAAAAGTAAGTAATGAGTTTAATAAAGTTTAAAAATCCTTAAACAAAATTTATTTTTCTAGCTTAAAGATCCAAACTAAACATTAACAAAAGATTATTATACTTTTTTCAAGAAAACATCACATAATGAATCACATTCATCACATGAATAGATTGAAAATTATCACTATGAATGATAATTCCTAATAATGTATATGCATAAAAAAACACATAAAATGCATAATCCCCCCCCCCCCCTTTTATCAAAAAAAGAAGAAAAAAAATTACACAATAAAATTCAACTTCCTCTTGCATACATAAAATCAACATTTTCCTCAATGTTGGTAAATTAAAACAAAAATTAAGAATTCACACAATGAATAAATTATTTTGCCAATAAAGCTTCTTGCCCTTTTCGTGTTTGACACTTGTGTGATCATAGGTTGAGTTGCTTGATCTTTGATGCTCAATTTCCTTTCAATTTACCTGAAAAATAAATTGTGGGTGGATATGAATTTTAAAGACATAAAAACACCCAAAAAAATAAAGAAGATGAAAATTAGAGAATGTGTAAAGCTTAGTTAAATCGTCAAGAAGTGCTTGTTTAAGGTCTTTAAGTTAGACCATTGCATGCTCTATTTTCTTGGATATGTCAAATAGGCAACTTTATGGAAATCCTCCATTTTGCCTCCATGAAACATCTTCAATATTTTCCCATTAATCTTAAACCTCTCTTATTATTTGTTCATCAAATCAATAACTCTATAGGGAATGATTTAGGACACTGTGAAAGGTCTTGACTGTCTAGTCTTGATCTTCCTTAGAAATAATCTCCACCTTAAGTTGTAAAGTAACACATGATCTCCATTTTCAAAATGTTTCCTCCTTGTACTTGCATTATGCTACTTCTTTGTCTTCTCTTTATTTATCTCTTTATAACACTTATTCTCCAATCTCATATCTTTGATCATCTTTTTCAATGAATTCGCCGATGAAACTTCCTGCTCCTTACTAAGTTTAGTTGACATAATTATAGGTAGTGTCTCATTCTCTCCTAAGAAAGTGTAACTCCACTGAGTTGGTAAAGGTTTTATGTTAAGATTTGGTCGTATTTCGATAGAGGGAGGTATGGGTTTTGTGTTTAAAGGTAGTTCACAATGAGTCATTAGGTTTTGATGTTTGAGAAACCCTTCTTCTTTAGAAGAATGTACCTATAAACACTTTTTTATATCTTCCAAATCACAAGATTTTACTAACCTTCCTCATTGGACTTCATTTACACAACCATCAACCACATCAACTCTCATACAATTATCCTTTTTCAAAGGGATCTTTCATACCTTGGTATGCATTATACTTACAACTTTCTTCATTAACTTTTAATGTGGGAGTTCCACCAAACACATTAATAATGGCATTTGCAATGTACATAAAAGGCATACCAAAGATCAAAGGAACATCCTCATCTTTCTCAAAGTCAAGTACCATAATATCTACTAGAAAGATGAACTTCCCTACCTTTACTAATACATTCTCCACTATGCCCTCCAACTTCTTGATAATTATGTTTACAAGCTGTAAACACATGTTGGTAGCCTTAGCTTCATCCAACCCAAGCTTCCTATAAATAGATAAAGGCATTAAATTTATAGAAGCACTTAAATCATAAAGAGCCTTTTAAAAATTTAAATTCCCAATAGAGCAAGATATAGTGAGACTCCCTAGATGTCTATCCTTTAGTGGAAGCTTACTTGAAACTATGGCACTACACTCTTTATTAAGAGTGATAGTTTTAAACTTTTGTAGCTTTTTTGTTCTAGAGATGAGCTCCTTTAAGAATTTTACATATTTGGGCATTTAAGTTATAGCTTTCACTGAAGGTATATTTATGTGTAGGTCTGTGAACATCTCCAAAAACCTTGTAACCTGTTGAACATGTTCTTGCTTCTTTAGTCTCTATGGAAATAACATTAGTGGTTCATAAGGATTTATTTCCTTTTTTACTTGTGTTTCAGCTACATTATTTATTTTCTCTTTAGCTTTTACTATTTGTTGATCCTTTACTTGAATAGTCACCATTTTCTTTAGTGGTTACAGTTCTATTCCACTCTTTAAGGTGATTGCTTTCATATATTCTTTAGGATTCTTCTCTGTATTATTAGGAAGAATGCCTTGATTCCTTATGGAAAGAGAGTTTGCTAACTGTCCCATTTGCACCTCTAAATTATGGATCGATGATGAGTGATTTCTAAACATGAGTTGATTGTCTTAATGCATTTGGTCAACTCTCCCTTTAAGCCTTTTTATTGTTTCATCTTGTTGATTCATCTTGGTTGCCATTATATCCATGAATTTCTCCATTTTACTTTCCAAAGAAGTTGATGAAAATGAAGCCTTCTCCTATTAAAAATGATGGTAATTTTAAGGATAAGCATTTTCACCTTTAAAACTCAATGGAGCTTGTGGCCTCCATGAAAAGTTGGGATGATTCCTCCAACTAAGGTTGTACCATGCACTGGATTCTGCTACCCTTTATTGAAGTTGTTCACATAGTTGGCATTTTCCATAGATAACCCTTGCATTCACTGGCACTCTATAGTGGGATGGCCTCCTTGACAAAGTTCACAAGAGGAAAATAATGAAGATGTGGAAATTGCATTGACACTCATCTTATCCATCCTCTTTGCTAAAGCATCCATCTTTGTATTTAACATTGTCAAACTGACGCCTTTAATTTATCCTCCTTTCCTTATAATGACTCTCTCATTAGACCATAGGTTTTGTGTGTTATCTATCTCCTCAAAAAGGTCCAAAGCATCTTCAGGCATTTTTAACATGATGGTTCCTCCAGCTATTGCATCTTTGTTCACCCTAACTGATGGATTGACACTTTTATAGAATGATTGCACTAAATCCCATGAAGGTATCAATTATGGTGGACACTACCTTTGAAGATCCTTGAATATATCCCAATACTCATAGAAGCTTTCATCTTCTCTTTGGTAAAAATAGTTGATTTCATTTATGATCTTCAACACTTTAGCTGGAGGAAAGTAATTATTGAAGAAGGTGGTTTACAATTCTTGCCAAGTGTTAATGGAGCTGGGTAGCAAGCTTATGAACCACCTCTTTTCTCTTTCCATAAGAGAAAATGGAAAGACAATTAGTCAAATAGCTTTAAGTTGCACTCCATGCATCTTGAAAGTTGAGCAATATTCTAAAAATCAAGTCTATGACCAATCAAATCCTCATGTGATAATCCACTAAATTGCGAATTCTATATCATTTAGATCATCATTGGTTTGATCTTAAAGTTTTACTATAATTGCTAGCCTTATAACTAGACTTTAGTCACCTTGGACACTAGGACTCATAAAATCTTGCATAGTCCTTAGTTTATTATGCCCATTTTGACCATTTTAGGTGGCTTGTTAAAGGCAAATTTCTTTCTTCTTCCCCTCTATTCCTTCTGCTAGTATGATGTTTTCTCCTTCTGTGCATTGTCTTCTCAAGCTCTAAATTAAGTGGTATAAATAGGACTCCATGCTTGCTTACACTTCTTGTTATATACACACACTAACCTAAATCCCTACAATACCACAAATCCAAATTAAACAAAGGACTAAAAACTAAAAGAACATCTAAATCAAATAACATAATTTTCTTAACAATATCAATTTTGGCAATCCCTAACAATGCAGCAAAAAACTTAGTATATGAACTCCACAAGCGTACAAAATCGAGCAAGTAATAAATAAAGATCGTCCCATAGAATTAAATATTGTATTACTCAAAGTGTTTGTTTGTTTGTTTAAACACTGAAGAATGGTTTTTGAAATAAAATAAATAAGTAAAATAAATTAAAGCCAATGTAAAAATCACAATACAAGAAAATGCTAGGGTTTTTAGTCTCAATTTAACCTTTCTAAAGATGTAATTAATCTATAAGTTAATTCAACCCATAGTTCATTATGTAGGCAATCTTAACAATCATAGATCTTCCTCTCAAACAAACCCAAGATTAATTAAATACAACTAGTTCTCAATTTTACAACTCTCGCTAATCAAGTGTTTATTATATTCAATTTAAAATCTCAACTCCTCAACATTATTAACTATCTATGTGTCTCTCAACTAAATAGACAATTTAATATTTTATTGCTTGTTTTCTTAATGAAACCTATCTCTCAATTAAGTCTCATCATCTAGATTTAAACAAAGGGTAGCCAATCTATTGAAGACATTAATCAAAGCAACAACTACTGAACTTTATTTACTAACTTAGATTAAATCATGTTAATCACATGGTTGAATTGATTCAAGAATGTTAACTAAAAGATCTAGCCATACATATTGAGTAGAAGAGAAGATGATGAATTAAAAGAAAATGTAATTATTATTACTCAATTAAAATTGATATAACAGCTAATTGAATAATAAAAATCCCCTAGAATGGAAACTTTTTGTTCTTAATCTTTAAACATCCATTAGACTAATAAAATGAAAAGAACTAAAGAATTCTAGTTTTGATTATGATAGAATGATGTAAAAACAAAATAAAAAAAGTCATTATTTTTGTTTCTCTAGTGGCTCTCCCTTTTATAAAACCCTAGCTCTAGCCTCTCTAAAGTTATTACAATTCAAAATCATCTAGTCCCTTCAAATTAGCAATAAGAAATTTAAAATTTGAAATTTTGTTATAGGTTACACAATTGTCCACACCCTGGTGCATGGTCGTGCACCTATACTCTTCTCAGTTCACCCTAAGCAGGCATGGTTATATGCTTGGGAGTAGATAGTCATACGTGAGACTTTAGTCCTAAGAGAAGATCAAATTAGCCAAGTCTTTCTTTATAAACATTGTAGTTATTTGTCTAAGATTTATATAGCACTTTTAATCACCTTAATTGGACCTCTGTAACTCAAGATATTGCTAAAATACTAAATGTTATGCAACTTAAATGAAAGCTGCATATGCTGATTTCGTTTCAATAGCTGCAAACTCAAACAAACTTCAATTTTGATAAGAGAGCTCAGTTCTAAGAGCTTGAGATGTCTATTTCAAATATCTAGAAGATCACTTCCTCATTATAAAACTCTAAGAATGTTAAAAGTTTTATTGACTCTCATAGGTTGAATAAGCCCCTCTTTTATTTGCTTTAATTCTTTGCCCCTTCTTTGGCTAAATTAGCTCCTAGGTTTAAGTTTTCATTAATTTCATTCAAAATTATTTCCAAAAGGATGGAATCTACAAAATCAATGCAAAAGCAATGTAAAAGTATAATAATTAACTAAAAATGCATAAAATAACAAAACAGCTAAGTAGTTTAACTTTTAATGTAAATAATCCTAAATCATGCATTTAAAAGATAAAATCTATATTTCTAATAATGAAATGAAACTATTTAATGCTTAAAATCTATTATTTTTAGCACTTATCAGTAGGATTTTAAAGATATCTATATAATATTTGGTATTGGGGAATTCCTAAAAGTGTAAGGAAAAGAAAGAAAGAAAACCTTAATTTCAAAAAGGAGAATAGATTGACAAATAAAATTCTTGCTTAATTATTGCTAAAAAGGAAATTAGTTCTAAAAGAAAAAATTATTCCTATTTAACTATTTAGGAAACACATAAACCTACTTCAATTAGGAAAAAAATATTTTTAGATTTTTAAAAATTTTGAAAATAAATCCCTCCCCCACACTTAAGATCAACATTGTCCTTAATGTTGTAAGTGTATAAGGTTATAAAAAATAATAGTCAAGTTTTAAAGAAATCAAATATGTCTATGCAGAGTACAAGTGACACGGCTATGTCTGAGTGCTATTTTGCAAGACTAATAAAGTGACATGGTTGTGTCAAATTGCCACACAATCGTGTCTATTGTAAAAGTGACCAAAAGGAACCTTTTTCCTATTAACACTTTATTCATTCATTCCAATGATGCTCACTAATCAAGATTGATATGCTCAAATGGTCTAAACTCAATTTAACAATATACAATATCATTTTGAATAAACTCATTCCCATAACACACACAATATATCAATTCCAAACTATAGAGCATATAGATAAAACACAACTAAAATAAATAAGAAAAATTAAAATTAAAAATTATCCTTACAAACCAAATAGAAATAGAAAATATTAAGTCAAACATTCAAAATCCTCAACAACTTAAATTTGAAATATGAAAGTATTTAAAACTTAAAACCTAAACTAAGATAAAGTTCATGCATTCATAGGAAAAACACTTTGGTTCCTTCAATCACTCATCAACATTCAAGAGGTGTGGAGGAGTTTTGTGAGAGCTTGAAACCTCGCTCATGGAAATATGCCATAAGCTTACGATTGAGTACTTTAACTTCATTTGTCAAGATCTCCACATTGACATCTAGAGCTCCAACTTTTATCTCTAAATTGTCAACCTTTTCTACCATATGCTCTAATGTCATTTCTTCAAAAACTTCTTCTTTTTCCTCCTCTTTATAAACTTGTTCTTGTCCTTATACTTGACCCACTACTCTTTTTACAAGCCTATGATTCCCATTCACATGCTCAACAAGGCCTATAGATTTTATCATTGAGAGTCCTATCATGTCAAATCCTTTCACCTTTTCATAATCCAATTTAAGTCAAACCCATAATATTCAACAATCACCATCACTAAACCTCCAATCTTGATTACGGAAGAGAACTTAGTGGCAACATCCTTGAACTTAATGACTATTGTATTGCATATATCTAACTTCTTATCATTCACTATACAATACAAAATCATCAACTCAATTTTAGTAACTACCCCATCACCATCCTTTCTTTTAAAGATAGTATATGCCATTAATCAATGCACATATCAAAATGCATGAGAAAGAATTTTAGATTCTTTATCCAACTTAGGCCTTTGATTAATTCTCTCTAAAATTTGTCCTTATCATACTCAATGTTTATAGGTTGATTATTAAAGAAATTGAATACCTTGTTAAATTCAAACACACCCAATCCAAAAGGTTCATTCCCTAACCTAAAGAATAAATTATTGGATTCTTCATCAAATCTAGAAGAGCTTAAAAACTCATAAGTGACTCTAGCATAGGTAGACATGTTCTCATTATAAATTTTTCCTAACCCATTCTTCTCAAGTACATGTAAACCTCATCCAATAATCCTACTTCTTCTAAAGTAAACATGCATAAGTAACTATTAAGTTGTATTGTCATGACCCAAAACAGGGGCCATGACCGATGCTAGGGAACGAGAATTCTTTCAAATCCAGAACCCGTAGCAAGCCTAAAATAAAATAAAACATGCAATAGTAATAATAACAACACAATTAAGTTAAATATTATGCAGCGGAATAAAATCATAAATATCAAAATAATAATTCCACCAAATGAAAATAAATCAAATCCTCATCTCATATATAAATAAACTCTTTTAATACAAATCCAGTTCAAATTCTTAAAATACATAACTCATACAAATTTAATACAGTATCCTTTAACAATTTTACGACTACTGCAGTGTCTAGATCATAAAATAAAACTCAAGTGAGCAGTTTACATAATAAAGTTGGGGCGAAAGAAATCCGGCATACAGGCCTACTACTGAGGTCTGATGAAGATGACTCTCCTAAAAAGTCAGACCTCACTGAGTGAATTACTATAATATATACATGCATACTAAATGACAATGCATACAGTCAATAGTATATATATAAATATATATACAGGCAAATACACACAGATGCAATAAAAATCATTTTTATATATTTTGTTTGAAAACCACTGGTTATGAAGGATCAAATAGAACCTTAGAAAAATCGCAACCTCAAACAGTGTTAGACAACACTCTAGCCACATAGGCTCACTTATTCTAATATGTTCACTTATTCCATTTAGACAGTAGACTGTCCCCAAGACACTAAGTCAACTGAGCTCCAGCAGTCTGACTGTCAGTGTGATTGGCCCCGAGACACTTGTTCAACCGAGCTCCAACAATCACACTCCCAAATCATATCTCACACATCAAATAATCATATCCAATCAATATCCACAAATGGTTAGTAATATAGCCTAAATGCTATTAGCGTACTGGTACGTACTTGGTCCTAGTGCTGCCCACTAGGTAGCACGTTCTATTGATATCCTTCATTGAAATATAAAACATACATTCATAAAAATAAATGATGCATGAATTTAAATATAATAGCAACAATAACCATATATATACTAGAAATATACCAAAAGTAAACCAGGTATATTTTGAGTATATATACGTCAAATAAATCCAATTAAATTATAAAATAAACTAGAAATATACTTTAAAACATTTTAAACATGATTCATTAATAAAACATGCATATAGTTTAAAATATACCAAAAATAAACCAAAAGTAAACTAAAATAAACTCAAGTACTAATTAATGCCATTATGCATTTTTAGTCAAAATAAAACATAGATTTCTAAAATCATGCACCCTAGAGCATATATATATATATATAGAATATTAACTCATAAATTATTGCGCTCCTTGAGATGGGTCCGATGGGCCTGGTCCATTAGGCCTCGATCTCGGTGCAACTAAACAAACAGATGATGACATGACATTAGAATAAATCTATCAGAATTCCAAAGACTCAACCTAGAATCTTAGACACGGAATTAAATCAGAATTTGATCGGACATCACGTTTTATGAGAAACCTCCCCTGTAAAATGAACATCTCTCTACTTAAAGAGTAGAGCCGGCTCTGTAAAGAAACACACTTCAAAAATAAACACAAAACACAACCAAAATCCCTCGGTCGGACTCCAAACTATAAATCACCGACCGAGGTCCACAATCACAGAATATTTACAAAATACCGAAAATACCCTTATCTACTAAAAATACATTTTATAAGTAGAAATTACGTAATTAACCCTAAAACACAGTAAAAATCGATAAAAACTGATTTTATTAAAAAAATCGTATATTATATATATATAATTGAAAATAATTTACAAAAAATAATTTTTAATTAGTTAAAAATACTAAATAATTTGTAGAAATCATTTTTATACCCTAAATAACTATTAAAACCGATTTAATTACATTTTTAGCCAATTTAGGGTAAAATTACCAAAATACCCCTATATATATAAATATCCTAAAATTAATCCAAAAATTCACCAAAAATAATATAATTACTCAAAATTAATTTTCTCAACATATATGCCAATAATATCAATAAATAAACTCAATTAACTAATTAATTTCAATTAAACACACAATTAACCCTATTTTTTCAAAATTACATAAACTAAATAAATTCAAAATAAATACATAAAAATTCACAAAAATTACAAATAAATTTCTATAATTCATTTCAATACCTATATTTATCATAAAACAGAATTTCATAATTTAATTAATTAATTTTTGAAAATTAGAAAATAATAATAAAATATTCAAAAATACCTAAAAATCAAAATAATTACCAAAAATTCTACAAAAATTCACACATGAAGATTAAGCTAAGGGGAGCAATATTTTTGAAGTAATTTTCATGAATTAATTAAATTGAAGCTCAAAAAAAAATCAAGAACCCTAATAGGCTAAAATTGCAAAATCGAAACCTAGCCAAATCTAGACCATTTTAAGTGAATCAAAGCTTGGAATCATACTCATCGGAGCTCAAGGAGAAGATAGAGACTAGCGGTGTCGAAAATGGTCACCGGAATCGGCTTGATCGACGATGGGACAAAGTTTCAATTTTTTAGCAATAATAGAGGGAAACGACGCCAGAGAAGAGAAGGAAAGGTGGCGAAGCTGCTGGCTGGGAAGGGCGGAGCTCAGGGTGGCACACCGACGGCCTGAAAATGAGATGGCAGGTGGTGGTGATGGCGGAAATCGATTGGGAAGAAGGGGAAGGGGAGAATGGCAAAATCGTAATTATTGTTAACTTTATATGTTTTTTGACAATTAATTAGGTATATATGTATATACACATATTCAAACTATATATTATAATAATATAAATTCCCACACATATTAAATATACACTACACACATAATTTAATATTTTTAATAATTTATACACTAAAAAAAATAATTAAATAATATTAAAACTAAATAATAAATAATAAAAAAAATTAGGGTAATTAATTAAACCCTAGTTTAATTTAAATATATACACATATATACACTCTATTTAGTACTTTAAAAATATATATGAGTTCATGCAAATGCGAAAATCTATTTAAAATAATTAATATTAAATTATTTACTTATCAATTTCCCCGAAAGTGCAAGTCTCGGGAAAATTTTACGTAAAATACTTAAACTAACATAAAATAATTAAATCATCTTTAATTAAATAACAAACTCATAAAATATCAATATTATATACAAGAATTATTAACACTGCATATCCCGATGCAGTATTAAAATATTTAAAAACACGAGATATTACAGTCTTCCCCCTTTACAAGAATTCATCCCCGAATTCCATAAAGAAAATGATTACAAGATCAAGAAGGAAAGAGATACGGGTAAGAAGCTCGCATCTCAACTTCAGTCTCCCACGTATGCTCCTCAACTCTGCTGCTACGCCACAGAACCTTGACCATCGGAATCTGCTTCAATCGCAACTGTCGAAATTGATAGTCCACAATCGCCATAGGTTCTTCCACAAACGTCAAATATTCACTTACTTCTACACTGTCGGGCTGCAACACGTGTGAAGGGTTTGAGATATACTTCCTCAGCATCGAGATATGAAATACTGGATGCACCTGTGACATACTCGGGGGCAAAGCCAACCAATATGCAACTGTGCTAACTCTCTCCAGAATCTCGAATAGTCTGATATATCTCGATGCTAACTTACCCTTCCTACCAAATCTCATCACACCCTTCATCGGAGATATCTTTAGAAAAATATAGTCTCCAACCTAAAACTCCATATCTCTGTGCCTAGGATCCGCATAGCTCCTCTGCCTGCTAACTGCGGTCTCTAATCTGCGCTTAATCACAGTGACTTTCTCTGCAGCATCCTGAACCATCTCAAGTCCAGTCAAAGCTCTCTCACCAATCTCATCCCAACTCAGAGGGGATCTACACTTCCTTCCATACAGCGCCTCATACGGTGCCATGCCAATACTGCTATAGTAGTTGTTATTATATGCAAACTCAACAAAAGGCAAATGTTCATCCCAACTACCTCCCAAATCCAGGACACACATCCTCAACATATCTTCCTCTCAAACTGACCATCTGTCTGAGGATGAAAAGCAGTACTGAAGTCCAACTTAGTGCCCATTACTTCCTGCAACTTCTGCTAAAAATGAGAGGTAAACACTGAACCTCTATCTGACACAATGGACACAGGTACTCCATGAAGGCACACGATATGCTTCACGTATAGCTTCACCAATCTAGCTACATAATAGGTGGCTTTCATAGGCAAGAAATGTGTAGACTTGGTCAACCTATCTACAATCACCCAGATAGAATCATATCCATCCTTAGAATGAGGTAAACTAACCACAAAATCCATAGTTATCCTTTCCCACTTCCACTCTGGAATAGGAAGAGGCTGAAGCTTCCTAGAAGGCTTCTGATGTTCAGCTTTCACTTGCTGACACATCAGGCATTTAGCAACATAATCAGTGACATCCTTCTTCAGTCTGTCCCACTAGTATAAGTCTCTGATACTGTGGTACATTTTAATGACACCCGGATGTATGCTATAAGCTGTAGAATGTGCTTCCTCTAGAATCACTTCTCTCAAATCATCCATATCAGGAACACACAATCTACCACTGATCCACAACACACTATCATCATCGAGTGTGAAATCAGTGAACTTCCCTGCTCAAACATTCTCTGTAAGCTCTTCTAGAATAGGATCTCGGCTCTGAGCTGCTTTAATCCTATCCCTCAATACAGATCGTACCTTAAATTGAGCTAGCAGTCCACCTGACCTACTGATCTTCATCATCAGACCTTGACCCACCAACAGATGCAACTCTTGGATCAACGGTCTCCTCTCAATATTGATGTGAGCAAGACTGCCTAAGGACTTTCTACTCAAGGCATCTGCTACCACATTAGCCTTGCCTGGATGATATAAAATCTCACAGTCATAATCCTTCAACAATTCTAACCATCTCCTCTGCCTCAGATTCAGATCTCGCTACTGGAAAATGTACTTAAGGCTCTTGTGATCAGTAAATATCTCACAAGTCACCCCGTACAAATAATGTCTCTAAATCTTCAAAGCAAAGATCACTGTAGCCATTTCAAGGTCATATGTAGGATAGTTATGCTCATGCTTCTTCAACTGCCTCGAAGCATAGGCTATTACCTTTCCATTCTGCATCAGCACACAACCAAGGCCAACTCTAGAGGCATCACAATAAACTGGGAACTTGTCCACACTATTAGGCAAAGCTAACACTGGGGCTGTGGTCAATTTCTCCTTTAACAACTAGAAACTATTCTCACAAGCTTCTGACCACTCGAATCTAACATTCTTCTGAGTCAAGCGAGTCATAAGGGCTGCAATTCTGAAAAAATCTTGCACAAACCACCTATAATACCCGACTAAACCCATAAAACTCTGAATCTCAGTAACATAAGTCGATCTAGGCCACTCAGACACTGCTTCAATCTTTTATGGATTAACCTGGATACCTTCTTTAGACACCACGTGTCCAAAAAAAGAAACACTCTCCATGTAGAAATCACACTTCGAGAATTTAGCATAAAGTTGATGATCTCTCAGTGTCTACAGTATAATCCTCAAGTGATAAACATGTTCTTCCATACTCCTTGAATATACCAGTATATCATCAATGAAGACTACCACAAACTGATCCACATATGGTCTGAATACCCTGTTCATCAGATCCATAAAAGTTGTTGGTGCATTAGTCAAACCAAAAGACATTACCAAAAACTCATAATGGCCATATCGAGTGTGGAATGTCATTTTAGGAATATTAGCTTCACTAATCCACAATTGATGATAACCCGACCTCAGATCAATCTTGGAAAAGAACTGTGCACCCTGTAGCTGATCAAACAAGTCATCTATCCTCGGAAGAGGATACTTGTTCTTCACTGTCACCTTGTTCAGCTCTCTGTAGTCAATGCACAGTCTCAGGGTACCATCCTTCTTCTTCACAAACATGACTGGTGCACCCCAAGGAGAAACACTAGGTCTAATAAAACCCTTATCCAATAACTCTTACAACTGCTCCTTCAACTCTTTCAACTCTACAGGAGCCATTCTGTAGGGTGGCATAGATATAGGAGTAGTACCTAGAACCACATCTATACAGAACTCAATCCTCTCTGTGAGGTGGTAAACCTGACAACTCCTCAGGAAAAACATCAGGAAACTCACAAGCAATAGGAACATCTGTGAGTGACAACTTCTCCATTGAAGTATCCCTGACCAATGCCAAATATCCCTGACATCCTTTCCTCAGTAACTTCCTAGCCGTAATAGCAAAAATGAGATTCTGAGGCACGGAACTCCTATCACCCACAAACTTAAATTCTTTTTCATTAGGAATTCTGAAAGTCACCTATTTATTCCTACAATCTACCATGACATAGTGCTAAGATAACCAATCTATTCCTAGAATAACATCAAACTCCATCACATCCAACAGGATCAAATCAACGAGTAATTCTCTACCTCCCACGAGAACTGGACAACTAGAAAGAACAATATCAATGTCCAAGAAATCGCTTAAAGGAGTGGCAATAGACAAAGGAAAAGCCATCCTCGAAGCTTGCCAATAAGACTTAGAAGAAAAAACAAGAGAAACAAACGAATGCGTGGCACCCGGATCAAACAAAACCCATGCATCCAGGCAACAAACAGAAACAATACTTGCCACGACTGCATTGGATGCCTGACCATCTAGTTGAGTAAGATGGAAGACTCTAGCTTGTCCTCGACCTCCCTGCTGGCTGGTAGAAGCCTGGCTAACACCTCTGGCACCTCCTCTAATACCTCTACCATGACCTTGCTGTGGAACAAGCTGAGTGAAACTCTAATGCTGGGCTGGCGGCAACTGAAATGGTATGGGTGCAGCACTAGCAATCGACTACTATGGGAATCGTGGAATCTACGGCTGCTAATACCCGGAGTAAGGACATGATCTGGCATAATGTCATGTCTGCCTGCATCTGAAGCATGTCAATGGTGCCAGATAACACGGTCCCTGATGGTGTCAAAGAGTAGAGCCGGCCCTGCAAAGAAACACACTTCAAAAATAAACACAAAACACAACCAAAATCCCTCGGTCGGACTCCAAACTACAAATCACCGACCGAGGTCCACAATCACAGAATATTTACAAAATACCAAAAATACCCTTATCTACTAAAAATACATTTTTTAAGTAGAAATTACGTAATTAACCCTAAAACACAGTAAAAATCGATAAAAACTCATTTTATTAGAAAAATCGTATATTATATATATAATTGAAAATAATTTACGAAAAATAGTTTTAATTAGTTAAAAATACTAAATAATTTGTAGAAATCATTTTTATACCCTAAATAACTATTAAAACCGATTTAATTACATTTTTAGCCAATTTAGGGTAAAATTATCAAAATACCCCTATATATATAAATATACTAAAATTAATCCAAAAATTCACCAAACATAATATAATTACTCAAAATTAATTTTCTCTACATATATGTCAATAATATCAATAAATAAACTCAATTAACTAATTAATTTCAATTAAACACACAATTACCCTATTTTTCCAAAATTACATAAACTAAATAAATTCAAAATAAATACATAAAAATTCACAAAAATTCCAAATAAATTTCTATAATTCATTTCAATACCTATATTTATCATAAACATAATTTCATAATTTAATTAATTAATTTTTGAAAATTAGAAAATAATAATAAAATATTCAAAAATACCTAAAAATCAAAATAATTTCCAAAAATTCTACAAAAATTCACACATGAAGATTAAGCTAAGGGGAGCAACATTTGTGAAGGAATTTTTCATGAATCAATCAAATTTATGCTCCAAAAAAAATTAAGAACCCTAATAGGCCGAAATTGCAAAATCGAAACCTAGGCAAATCTAGACCATTTTAAGTGAAACAAAGCTTGGAATCATACTCACCGGAGCTCAAGGAGAAGATAGAGACCGGCAGTGTCAAAAATGATCACCGGAATCAGCTTGATCGACGATGGGACAAAGTTTTAATTTTTCGACAATAATAGAGGGAAACGGCACCGGAGAAGAGAAGGAAAAGTGGCAGAGCTGCTGGCTGGGAAGGGCGGAGCTCAGGGTGGCACACCGATGGCCTAAAAATGAGATGGCAGGCGGTGGTGATGGCGGAAATCGATCGGGAAGAAAGGGAAGGGGAGAATGGCAAAATCGTAATTATTGTTAACTTTATATTTTTTTTGACAATTAATTAGGTATATATGTATATATATATATTCAAACTATATATTATAATAATACAAATTCCCACACATATTAAATATACACCACACACATAATTTAATATTTTTAATAATTTATACACTAAAAAAATAATTAAATAATATTAAAACTAAATAATAAATAAAAAAATTAGGGTAATTAATTAAACCCTAGTTTAATTTAAATATATACACATTTATACACTCTATTTAGTACTTTAAAAATATATATGAGTTCATGCAAATGCGGAAATCTATTTACAATAATTAATATTAAATTATTTACGTATCAATTTCCCTAAAAGTGGAAGTCCCGGGAAAATTTTACGTAAAGTACTTAAAATAACATAAAATAATTAAAATAAGCTTTAATTAAATAACAAACTCATAAAATATCAATATTATATACAAGAATTATTAACACTGCATATCCCAATGCAGTATTAAAATATTTAAAAACACGGGATATTACATGTATAATCCTACTTCTTCTCAAATACCTTTTTCTTTGACCTTCATTGACAAATTTCTTTATTATTGGGTATAGGATCACCTCTCTTTCATCTTCTTGTGTTTGAGTATTTTCAGAGCTCCTTTCAAGTCTTACTTTCTTTAGAGGAGGACCAACTCATTTTGCAACCTACTTCTTCACTTTCATTATTGTTTTAGAGGTTTTGATTCTAGAATTTAAAGTTGTTTTGATTTTAATTAGGTTTATGAGAAAAGAATTAGGGTTTATAGATGTTATATGGTTTAGAAAAACCTTACAAGTGATTTATAACGAGTCATTATATATTTAATTAAATAAAGTGAAAGGTATAAGAATTGGAATTTGGTTGGGAAGGGAGTAGTCGCATGACACGGCTATGTCCTTACACAAAAAAAATTCAAATCGGTTGTGTCACCTAATTATCACGATTATGTCTGGTTGTTATTTTGAACACAAAATGGTGGTCAATCAGACACGGCTGTGTCAGATTCCAGATTTCTCTTCTTGTTATAGTGTTGATCAGGCACTACTATGTCATGAAAAAACACAGTTGTGTTTGCTTTTCAACTTCTCCTTCTAAGTTTTTAAAACATACTTCTAATTTAAAGAGTTTGATCTAACTATATCTTGCCTCTATATATCCTAGTTTTGTTTATGCACAAAAGTCACTAATTTATGTTCACAAAAAAATAAAATTAAACTAAAATTCATACCTTCATGATATAATCAATTCAATTAATTTCAAACTTACAACCCTTTTTAGCCCTCTTATAGATTACTCCTTTCCTCTTGATTTGTTTGTACTTGAACTATCATGTTTTTCTATAATATAGCATGAAATGATAAATTTCAATAAAGCTAAAATGCTCTAATAAAAGAAAAAATTAAAAATTAAAAATAAAAATAAAGTTACAGAGCTTGGTTGATCCCCCAAGAAGAGCATGTATAATAAGGTCATTAGTTTAACCATGGTTTAGACTATTTATTGGTGTCCTTCAAGTAGGTAACTGTTAGTGATATGCACTAGGTCAATCATTTGTGATTATGTATTGACTTTCTTATTTTATTAATTATCATTTTATTTTATGATAATTACATGAATGGTTAATTCTTACTAAGGCCATCAAGTATGTGACTTGATAGTAAAACCCTTAGATTAAAATAAGAGTTCTATTCTAATTATCCCTAGCCATTTATTCATTATATGAATTTTAAAGTATTAAGGCTAGTATGATGTTGACTGATGGTTATGTTTTACTAATCATAAATATGAGATATTAAGTCAACTCATAGGTACATGATGAGAGATCATGTACTGGATTGACCCACTATGAGAATACTACATAGATTATTGTCATAAGTATTTCTTATCATAGTAATTTTATTTCGGTCCTTTGACCTTGAAATCATCATGGATTTCTACATAGCTATTTTATGCTTTGACACATTCTAACATTGTCTTTAACCGGATGATTAAAAGAATGTTATTGGATATAAAATTAGTTATGTGAGGAATGTGAGTGATTTAGAAGGAATTTATCCCTCATTAATATGAGAAAGATATCTAAAGGCCCCTTGATGAGATAGACTGAATCAAAATGCATGGCCATGCTGAAATGAATTGATAAAGAGTTATCATTTTCAGTCTACTTGGAATCAAGTCATAAAATTGAACTATATAAGGATGACCTTATGTTCAATTAAGATATCATGTGATAAAGGGACAATAAAATTCACTGTAATTAGGTTATGTCGGATTATTGACTTCACATGACTTGGGTAGTCATAATATCTTGCTAGAGGCCACTTATGACTTGTAGGCCTAAATAGAGATTTAGGTCCACTGCCAATGTTATGTGAACCTACAGGATCACACACTTAGAACAAGCCCAAAACGGATATGGGTTTAATAAGCCCAAAATAAACTCTGTGGAAATAAATAATTAAAGTGTTTTATTTCTTTATTTATTTGTTTATTTATTTCAGATAAATGTTATTTTAAATAAATAAATAAGATATTATTTTTGATTTGTTTTTAAACAAAATCAGAATATAATAAATGGAAAATTACCAAAAGGTTATTGGTAAGTGAAACCCTAACTTGGAGTCTATAAATATGTTATATTCTCCAGGGTTTCACATACTTGTTTTTGCCTCCAAATTCATTTTCTTTCCTCTTAGAAAAAAAAGACAGAGTTTTTCCTTTTGTTCTTGATTTGTGAGACAGTCAAGAGGTTGCTAGCACACACACTCAAATTCGTTTTATGAAGGGTTGTTCGTGTGGATACCTATAGAGGACGCATCCTTTTGGAGACGTCTTGATCCGAACAACCAAGCCAAAAAGCTCGAGGTAAGGTGTCACCGGTGTGAACCTCCTCTCACCCTTCCAGAGAATCTTGCCTCTTCTGCATTTTGGTAAGATTATTAAAAACCCTAGATTTAATCAATTAGTCGAATTAGATGGATCCTGGCTTGGGAACGTGATAAAATTTTAATTTTTTCGCTGCGTTTGCATCACGGAACCCAACAGTAACTTAATGGAATCCATCAATTTTGCCCCTATGGTACTTCTTTAATCTCCATCCATTAACCTTAAACTTGTCTCTAAAAGTATTTTTTTTAGTAGTTCCATTACCTTTGATGGAAATGCTTGAATTACTTTAAGAGGTCCTGACCATCTTGTCTTCAATTTCCCTAGAAATAGTCTCAATCTAGAGTTATAAAGGAACATTTGCTCTCTTACTTTAATATGCTTCTTTTGAATTATTGCATCATGCTACTTCTTAGTCCTTTCCTTATACCCTGAGTATCTATCTAAAAAATAATAGAATGCATGTCCTGATATTCTTTTTAACATTTGATCAATAAATGGATGTGGAAAATGATATTTTCTAGTTACTTTATTAAGTTTTCTATAATCTATGCACACTCCCTAACCACTTACTCTAGTAGGAATTGATTCTCCTTCATCATTTTCTACTATAGTCATTCCCCTTTTTTTAGATACATACTATATAGGACTAACCTATGAACTATCTAAAATAGGATATATAATTCTTTCATCTAAACTTTTAAGAATTTATTTCTTAACCACTTCTTGCATATTAGGATTCAATCTTCTCTGTCTTTCTATGGTAGTTTTATGACTATCTTCCATTAATATTTTATACATGTAATATAGTGGACTAATCCCCTTAACGCTTGAAATTTGCCATCCTATAGCTTTTTATTCTTCTCTTTAGTAATTGTACTAGCAATTTCTCTTATTGCTCATTAAGTTTTGATGAAATGATCACTAGCAATGTCTCATTCTCACTTAGAAATGTATATCTTAAATGCAAAGGTAATGGTTTTCAATCTAAACCATATGGTCTTACTACTGAAGGTGGTATAGGTTCAATATTTTTAGGTAATGCATGATGAATGAATAAATGATTCTTTTTATTCAAGAGATTTCTCTCCTTCATAAGAATGCACATGTAAGAACTTCTTAATATCCTTTAATTCACATCATTTTTGCTAACCTCCATCATTATACTTCATCAACACAATCATCAATAACATAAACTCTTATGCAATTATCAAATTCAGAAGGATGTTTCATACCTTGGTATACATTGAACTTATAACTATCTTTACCAACTCTTAATGTAAGAGTTCTTTCATAAACATTTATTATAGCTTTAGCAGTATACATGAAAGGCATACTTAATATCGAAGATACTTTTTCATACTCTTCAAAATCAAGTACCACAAAGTCGACTGGAAACATAAACTTCCCTACTTTGACTAGCACATCCTCCATTATTTTGTGATGTTTCTTAATAATCCTATCTATAAGTTGCAAACATATGTTGATTGCTTTACCTCTTAGTCCAAGCTTTATATAAACAAACAAAGGCCTTAAGTTAATAGAAGCACTTGAATTACAAAGAGCTTTTTTAAAATATAAGTTACCAACAGAACAAGATATAGTTAGACTCCTTGGCTATTTTCTTTTAAGCATTAGTTTGTTTGAGATAATAGCACTACACTCCTTACTCAGTGTAATAATCTCAAATTCCTATAACTTTTTTTTACTAGATATGAGCTCTTTTAAGAATTCAGCATATTTAGGCATTTGTGCAATTGCTTTCACTAATGGAATATTGATATACAATTTTTTAAAAATCTCTAAAAATTTTGTAAATTATTGATAATGCTCTTGCTTCCTCATCATATGAGGGAATGGAGCAGGTGATTCATAAGGTTTAACTTTAACTTTCTATTTCTGCTTTTCCTCCTCTACTTCTTTTCTTATTTGAATTTCAGTTTCTTTAATTTCTTTATTTATTACCTATTCCATTTGTGTTTTCACCTTTTTCTTTGGTGGTTGCAATTCAGTTCCACTTCTCAAAGTAATAGCTTTAACGTGCTCCTTAGGATTCTTCTATATATTACTAAGAAGAGTTTCTTAATTCCTTGCTAATAATGAGTTTGCTAACTACCCCACTTGAACTTTAAATTATGAATAGAAGATGAATGGTTTCTGAACATAAGCTAAGTATCCTGATGCATATGTTCAAATCTTCCCTCTAATCATTTTGTAGCCTTATCTTGGTAATTTATTTTTGCAGTCACCAATTCTATGAACTTCTCCATTTTTCTTTCCAAAGAAGATATAGAAGATAATGAACCTTTATCTTACGAAACTAAGATTTATTTTGATGTTGTTGCACATTTATACCTCCAAATCCTAGTGGTGCCTAAGGTCTCCTTTGATTATTGTTGTTGTTACTCCATGAAATGTTTGGATGATTCCTTAAGCTTGGATTATAAGTATTCCCAAGCATGGAATTATGTTATTGACCTTTACTAAAGTTGTTACATAATTCACATCCTCTATAGATGAATTTTGCATAAGTTGACATTTAATAGTGGGGTTCCTCCATGATAAAGTTCACATGATGATGAAGAAATCATATTTAGTCTCATCTTATCCATCCTTTTAGTTAATGCATCTAACTTTGCATTCATCATTGTTAACCCATCTATCTCAATTGCTCCCCCTTTTTTATGTATAGCCCTCTCATTAGCCCAGAGACTCTATGTGTTTGCTATCTCTTTAAATAATTCTAAACCATCTTCAGGTGTTTTGGATATAATTTTAACCCCAGCAGCTAAATCTATATTGACTCTAACGGTAAAATTTACATCTTTATAGAAAGATTGAACTAAATCCCATGCAAGTATTTGTAGACAGCGGAGTTTAGCATGCGTCCAAGATTTTAGCAATCACGACACTGATTAGGCTCAGGGCCTTAGAGAACACACTACTATGTCACAAATTCATAGTGTGGAGAAGAGGAGTTGTCACCCAGGGTAATAACTTAGACAATTTGATTGGTGGTACTCAATTCTTTAAAAGAAAGTTAACACCACAACCAGGAGATTTTGGGAATGAAATACTAACTTCTTTTAGTCTCGTGTTCATTTAGAATAATTTTATAAATGATTATTTCATCCTCTAATTACATGAAATTTTATTTAAACCCTATTTGACATCCATCTAACCCTAGGCATCTAGTCAATAAAATTACACATAAAAAATGCACTCAATATCGCGTTGTCCCTAAGTCTAAACTATGTTAATTTTATTAAAAAGTTAGTTAGATTTACATTTTATTTACAAGTGAGAAAGGGATTAAAGGTGGGCCTACATTTTTTATTAATTAATTAGTGAGCCTAGATCTATTTATTTTAGTTTGTCTAAGGAATGGACTTAAGTCTATTTAATTGTAAAGGAAAGTTAAATTAATGGGCCTAAGTCTAACTTGGTTTTATTTTAAGTGAAATGTAGACCAAGGTCTATTTATTTTAAAAGAAATAAAATTAATCGGGCTAAGCTAAGTCTAAACAAGTTTTAATTAACTAAGTGGACCTAAAATCTAATTAACTTAATAGGCTTAAATTGATTTTAATCATTTAAAGTCCTAAACCATTTTTTAACCCTATTTAATGTGAGTTGGACCTAAGCATGGGCTTGGGACCCAAAATAATATAAAACCCAAAAAACACAACCCAAAACAAATAAAACTTAAAAAAAAAAGGATCAAACATACATTTTAGTGATTTTCTACAAACCCTAAATTAATTACATGCAAACCTTAAATTAAGCTACTGCCACCATTGATTTTAATTGATTTTTATCCAATTGAACCTAGTTACTAATTGATTTTAAACGCAAAAAATTAAATCTTTCACTATTCCCACTACTGGGATTATTACAAACTACATACAAAAATTAAAATTAAACAATTATACACCCATGAATTAAAATAACTATGCAAAATATATAAATGCAACATAAAGATTAAAATCATAAAAACTATTGAAAAACAGTACAAGTTCATCCATGTCATTCCATGGATCTTCTATTCAATTCTTGAACATTAGACTGTTTCCTCCTCAATCCCTGCTCAGATATCAAAACAAAAAAAAGACAAAAAATCATATTAGTGAAATTTGAAACTCAATTCAATAAAAAAAATAAAATAAAAATCATTAAAGAAGAAAATAATTAAAAAAACTGTGATGATCTTATATGTTGTGCAAATGTCTTTTTTAGCCCCTCAGACTTGAATTTTCACCATTGAAATTAAAGTATTGTTGATTCTAAACTGGTACTAAAAAAAACACTGGATCATTCTCATTGAAAGAACCGTATTAAAAAAACTAAGGCTTTGACAGAATAAAAGAAATCAAAGTTTATGGTGTGTGGGGGTGTTCTCAGTAGCAATTAGATTTTAGGATTTTTTACGCACTCCTTCGCCTCTTTTTTTCGCTGTCTCCTTTTTTTTTCTTTCTGTCATCTTTTTTTTCAGTCTGTGTGTGTGAGTCTCCAGCCCCCTGCACGCATACAGACTCTTTGCTTTTTAAAGCAAAGTCTGCGCATACTAACTTCCTCCTTTAGAGGAACATAATACATTTAATAGCATTTATTTTTTATTTCAAAATCTTCTTAGGCATTTTGAACGCATAAAAAAACTTATTAGATAATAATAATGACAAAGTTGAATTTTCAATCAATCAAAACAGTAAAAAAACTTTTAAAAAATAGGCAAAAAATAAAAAAAATAAACTTTTAATGCATCGACATTGTATAATGCCGATCCTAATTTTTTTTAACTTTTAATTACCAAAAGACCCTTGAAAAATTGACTTCCTTGTAATCAAATCCTAAAAATGTTGCAATTTAGTCCTTAAAATCCATAAAATCAATAACCAAGTTCAATTTCTAAATAAATTTCATCATAGGGGCTTACGTTGCAATTGTGCACAATTGCATCCCGAAATTGGGTCCTTACAGTATTAGATGTTGTGGACATTATCTCTGTAAATTTTTAAATTTGTCCTAACATTCATAAAAGCTTTTATCTTCCCTCTAATAGAAAGAATTGATCTCGTTCCTGATCTTTAAAACTTTAGCAAGTGGAAAATATTAGTTAAAAAATACAGTATAAAGTTCTTGCCAAGTGCTTATAGAATTAGGAGGCAAAATCATGAACCATCTCTTCGCCTTATATATGAGTGAAAAAGGGAAAAGAATCAACCTTATTACTTCTTATTTCACTCCAATCATTCTAAATGTAAAATAGAACTCTAAGAATCTAGTCACGTGCCCAATAGGATCTTCATGTGATAATCCACTAAACTAAGAGTTCTGGATTATCTAAATCATGGTTGGCTTGATTTCAAAGTTATTAGTAGTCACAGCATATCTGACAATAGGATTTTGGTCTTCTTATAAATGTGGACTGACAAAGTCTGGCATAGTTCTCTACACATTCTATCTATTTTGATTTTCTAGTTGACGAGTAGGTGGTGGATCTTACCTGTTAACCCCTTCATTTTTAACTCTAATGTTCTCTATGTTCATCTTATTTCTTTGTTCACTAATTCTCTTATGAATAATTCTTACAATTTTTTATTCTAGTGAAATTAAAATTTCACCCCTTCTTCTTATGCTTCTCACTGAGTGCATACACTCGTAAGAGTGCTTGAAAATTAAATAAACAAAATAACAACAAAATGCTTTCCAAAACTAAAAACAAAACTAAAAATTAACATTCAAATGTCTATATTAAACAATATTAATTTAATCTTTATATTAACTAATTTATCCTCAGAAATGGTGCCAAAAATTTAATGGGTGTAATCCGTAAGTGCACGAAATTGTACAAGTAGTAATATATAAAGATATCAGCCCCACAGGGATAGTGTTAATTATGGAGTTACTCTTAATATTTTGCTTGTCTAGGCTATCAATAATTTCAATGAGCATAAAGTAAATTAAATTTAAAATAATATGAAATTTTGTCACTAAATCTATATAATTTAAGATGTTAGGGTTTAATTCCCTTAGCTCAATTTAATTTAAAAGGATAGTAAATTCTTATTTATTATAAATAACATTTCACTTTATAAGCATTTTATTATTATGATGTCTCTCTCAAGTACTCTCATAATTAACTACTTATTCCAAGTATTAGATTACCTAGCTCTCACTAATATGATTAACTAGACATAACCAATTCAATCAAGCAATCTTCTATGGAATATTAATATTGAAATATCTCTCAACTAAGTCAATTTGAATTAATAGATTGCTATTGCTTTTCTCACTAAAATCAATTTCTCGATAAAATTCTAGTGTCTAAATCAATTTAAAGGGTGATCAAGCCAATGAAATGCATTAGGTCTAATAACTCTCATAAAATGCATATTCTTTCATTGAGAATTTATTTACTTAAGTTCATATTAAGTCGAGTTCATTAAAACCCTAAGTAACCTACTTAGTTACTCATAGGAATTGAAGAAGAATAATAAGAGATGAAGGACAATAACATATTCATAATTAAATAAAAGAATGAGCAAGAGAATAAAAGAAAAACTATTTTTATTCAACTTCCTAAATTGCGTCTTTATTCTTAATCCTTGTTCTTCATCTATAATAACTTGAGTTAAAAATTAAAACTAAAGAAAATTGAAATATTAATTATTCTTGTGTAGAGAAAACAATAGAGTGATGTTCTCTAAAGTAGCAGTCTCCCTTTTTTTGAAATAAAATTTCTTAATGTATATTGTTCTCCAAAAAAACCTAAAGAAAAACTTTCTAAAATCAGCAACTTTGACAAACACGACCATGTCGCCTAAGTGACATAGCTGTGTCACTCAACCTCCCTCAAAATGCAAGCTCTCAAACACGGCTGTGTCGCCTAAGTGACATGGCTGTGGTAGATCAGAACTCTACAAATTGCCAAACTAGTAATCAAACATGGCTATGTTTATAGACTGACACGGTTATGTCACCCTTTTATTCTCCAATCTTTGATTTCTTACCTTCTTTAGTGGCCAAACGAGCTCCTAGCTTTAAGTCCTCATTGCTTTATTCCCAAAATGAGTTCTAACTTGATGGAAAAAAGATCAATACAAAAACAATGTAAAAAGTATAATTATGAACTAAAAATGCATTAAATGATAAATCTATTACTATTCTAACTTATAATGCACTTTATTCCTAAAATATGCTTTTAAATAATAAAAACCTATCATTCTAATAGTGACATGCAATTATTATTGCTCAAAATCTATCATGTTTAGCGCTTATCAATTCTCTTAATCAAATAGATTATTTAATGAGGCATTTTAGCTTTTTAATCATCAATTATCAGGGTTTTGAAAAATGACCCCAATAATATTATATTTATTTAATGTGTCTTAAAAAAGGGTAACACATAGAGTTATTGCTAGTAGTTGATCACAGTTTGTTAATTGATAACTTTGAATCAAATTATTGCTTGTATGATAAGGTGATAGAATGATGTCTTGATATAGAGTGTGATGTTATTAGGAGATAATGAATGAATGAGACGAGATGTCATGAGATATACTTATAGGGAAATATTGACTTAAACTTCTTAGGAATAGGATTCTGTGTACTTATAGGATTACCTTATTTAGAAGAGAATAGACTTCCTTTGTAGAATAACCTTCCTCATTGAGTAATCTTCCTCTTTTTTAGGACAATGATCCTTATTAGAGTAGGAATATGTATACGAGGTATCAAGAGTCCCCCCTAAAATTCTATTTGGATATTTATGTCCAAGATTTCTAAACTTCTAAAAATCTTACGAAGATGACTAATGCGCTAAGATAAGAACCTTAATTGAAATCTCATGTGTTATTAAAAGATGACCTAAGGTGGCCAGCATCAGTCATTAAACATTGAGATGCTCGGTATACCACAGTGTCATATTATCATAATCATGAAATGCCAACTGGATTTAAATGTGCAGAACTTGCAATAAAATATGCTTAGTGTTATAGAAATGACATAAGGGATTAACCAATCAATATTATAGAAAGGACATGAAGGGACCAACCATCACTGGAGTTTTGATGCTCGGTGCATTAAAAGTGCAGCCCAAGTGTCAAACCTTAGTACTATTGAAGCAACCTAAGGGTGCTAGCTTCAGTCATTGGACTGAAATTCTCAGTGCATTATAAGTGCAACCCGAGTGCCGACCTCAGTACTATCAAAGCGACATAAGGGTGTCAGCTTTAGCCACTATAATTAGATTCTTGGTACATTAGAAGCGCAACCCGAGTGTCGAACCTCAGTACTATCAAAGCAACCTGAGGGTGCCAAATTCAGTCACTAGACTTAGATTCTCTATGCATTAGAAGCATGGCCCAAGTGTTGATGAATATGTTAATGTTGTTGTTATACCTCAAATTTAATTGTCCCCAAAAAGGTCCAATGATGAAACAAATCTTTAAAAAGATTAGAGTCTACTCATTCGTAACACCTCTGAAGTGTGTAACCCTAAAACCTTAAATGATCCCACTAGTGTGCGAAATTGATCATCGAGCCATTAAGTTGCACTCTGATTTTATGAAATATGACTTATCAGAACAATGAGAGGCTTGTTTCAAGTAATCTTCTCTCAAAACATGCAGCTTATTGAGTCAGTGTTCATTTTATTAGACTGGACCCAACTTTATGAAAAAACATAAATTCATTTTGACAAAATGAACTTTGGAAACACATTCAGAAGGCTCCAAAACCTCTAGAAGTGGTCTCAGAATAGTTCAAAACAACCTGAGGATTAGCACACGTTGCCTAGAAGTGAGCGTGTAGCCACGAACACCCCTAGGTGTCACATGATAAAATCAAAGCTAAATAAGACAAAATGGATTTTAAGAACGAGTCTCAAAGGCTCTAAAACATTAAAAAATGGTCCCAAAATAATCCAAAATACCCTGAGGGTTAGCGCATGTTGCTTAGAAGTGTGCATAAACACCCCTAGGTATTACACGCTAAAATCAAAGTTGAATTAGAAAAAATAGACGGTGGAAACATGTCCAAAAGGCTCAAAAACCCTAAGAACCAACCTCGAAAAAACATGAAAAAGCCCTAAATTGAGTGAGCATAGTCGCGCATAAGCGCATGATCACACTCTTCGTCATAGGGATGCACATATGACCATGCCTATATCCCCCTATTCCTCACATTTTTCATTATAAATAGGTGCCTATACACCCTATTTTAAAGGGGGGAGCAAGAAGAAACACACACACACTCAAAAATTTATTTACTCGAAGGCACTAGAAACCCACTTCCAAATAGTTTTAGCTCTCCCACTGCATTTTCTTAGGTTATTAGGTCTCCTTTCCAACAAACCTAGCCCCATCTTTGTCAAAGCATGCTTTAAAAGTATACAAACTAGCATCATTCTACACGTCATTTTAAACCTCTTAATGAGGAAAGCTTGATAATTCCTCAAAGCTAAAGCTTTAAAACCCATATAAGCTTAGTTGAATATGAGGACCACACAATCATTTTAGCATATTTATTTTATCATATTGCATTTTATTTTATCATTGCCAACATTTATGAATATTATTATGATTGTGTGATGAGACTAGTAATTTGCATGCTATATGAATAATTTAGACTCTATTTTTTGCCCATCTTATGTCATCATTTTGCATCCTCTAGCTTTTAAATGTGAAATCATGCCATAAATATCAATAAAGTGAAAAGTTCATATTTTAGACTAGAGTCATCATATTCCCAATCTAGTGATGCCATCATACGTCCCTTATATTGTCATCATATATCATCATAGCATAAATAATCACTGCAAACATTCATGATTGTGTACATTTTTCTTTTTAGGTGATTATATGTCCATTACTTATCTCGTTATTCATATGATCAGGCAAGCTACGCGCATAGTTGTGTTTACCTTGCAAGTTCATTACACCTAAGCTAGATTTACTTTTCCACAATCCTTTTTTCCTTTTATGTTTATTTTATTAGGAAAGTGATGTAATAATGATATTTTAGCTTTATCATCTTCTACTATATGATGTACAATATGAATGTTATACAAATTGTCATTGCAAAACTAGAGTATTGTGGTAACTATACATTGAATATCGTATAATGTGAAATAGTCAAAAATTAGATGCAATCCCCCAAACCTGAAAAAATCTACTGGGGGCAATACTCATTAAGTGAACCAATGTTGTCCCTTTTCTTTTTCTAATTTTCTAAAAATTAGGTGGTGACTTGATAAAATTAAAAAGCATATTATTTCTCCCGAGACCAATAATTTGTCCCTATTCGGTAATGTTGTCATATCCCTCAAAAACCTATAAGCTAAAAACCATAAAACAATAAAAAAAAAAAACCCGAGTCACTCACAGTTGCTCGACCTTGAATTTTGATAACTTTATTTATGACAACTGCCTAGCCAGAATAATAATTTTTTAACTTCAACCATTGTTAATGTTGCTATTTATTTTTATTTTTCAAACCATAACTGTTGTTATAATGGGAAAAATAATTTTTGGGATCTTGGTAGTGAGGTCGAGTCCTTTGGATATAAGCTCAATAATATAGGCTAGTAATTTAGTGAGAGCCTTGAAATGATGGGAAGTGGGCTTTAAAGGACCAAAATTTAGGCTTTCCCAATCCAAGTCATAAGATAAGCATTATACTTTAAGTGAAGGAAGAGCTAAGGTTATGCTACTTTTGAAATAGAGGACATTGTGTGATGCTAGCTAGGATGTCTTACAATTGTGCTTTAAGTTATATGGCTATGTAAAGGGTATACTTATCTCCATTCTTGAACTTTCTTTGTTAAATATTCTTTGAAATTTTCATGAACAAAGATCTTCTATAGAGTAAGATTTGCTTAAGTGTTATTTAATCAAGTTTTGAGCGAGAGCCACCATTTATTATCTGAGCATGAATGAGTGTTTGTTTGCATTAGTGTTGTTTGACAATGTGTCTAATGTCATTTGACAATTTATGCATGTTGATGTCACATGAGATTATCAGAATGTCTAATTGCTTGGACTAATTGGTGCTTAAAGTAGATTCTTCAATAAATGAATTTTCCTTATCTATAATAATAGACAAAGGAACAATAATTTTGGAATTGTTTGATCTCAATTGATGGTCAGTCATATATATATATATATATATATATATGATTAATATGCATTTTGCATGAATAATAATCATGTATTCATGGATGAACATCTATGTGTAGATGTGTAAGCGTTCTTATGTGACAAGCTATACATATTCATATAAGCACAAATAAGATGCGAAAATAAAAAATTAAAAAGAAGAGAAAATTTATCTCTGATGTGTTGTCATCCCGCCTTTTGAATTAACGAATATTTATGTTTGTAATTTTGTCTGAATGACCTTGAAGATGCTACCATAAATTTTGCTTATGTAAAATTGAATATCTGAGCCTTTATTAGGAAGTGTACTATCTAGGTTTATGGCTAACTCCTTGGAATTTTGTGTATATCTAGCTTCATAAAAATATATTGTCCAAATATGCTGCTCCAAGATTAATAGTTGGATCAAGGTCCCAAAGGCCATGATTTTTTATCACTGACAATTCTGAGTATTGACATTGAGATGCTCAAAGTAGCATCTATACTTGTATTATTTAACTATAATAACAAATAACAAAAGCACGAGAATCTTAGGATTATTTGATCTCCTTTAGCAATTAATAGTCCGATCGTAATGAAGATATAACATGATTAACACATGTTTTTCAAATTTCTATGCATAGAGCTATAATACGATGCATCTTTATTTTTATAAGTGTGCATATATAAATATATGAATATGTCCATGCAATAAGTCATGATTGCTCCAGTAAAATAAATAATAAGTAGAAGACTTATCTTGGTGAGTCTTCAGTGTTCATATAGATGTACAAATATCATGTGTGTAATCATTTTCATGAGCATGCATCTTTAAATAGAGGTGTAAATGTGCTTTCGTCATAGATGTTGCATGAAAATAAATAATCAAATAATTTAAAAGAAAAAAATATCTTTTGAAGATTAACTAGAATTTATTGCTCGTTACTGGGAGTCTAAATGCCCATAAAGTCAATGTCTGGTAGTGGATGCTCATTTAGGGTCGATGCTTGAATATCCAAAGTTTTGATGTTCGGCACTTTATTCCAAATAAAGTCAGAACTGGGAACCAAACTCAATTTTTTTAATTCTTTAATGCTCAAATGACTTGGTAATTCGAAGCTTAATGTTCAGAGCTTGGTGCTTCTTCAGTGTGTACTTTAGTGGGTGTGGACTCTTAACTTTATTTCTCTTGCAATGCTTTCACATTTTTTTTAAACTTCCAATTCACTTGAAGTTGAGCCTTCAATGTTATTCTCAAGAATAAGAATTTCTGATGATGATTCATCACAGCTCCATCTTCTATCAGCTGATTTTCAATTTAATGCATCTAGATGAAGATTAAGAATCAAAGGGGATTGACGAATATAGTTTTATGGCTTTGTGAAAAGAGAAACTTCTTAGAAATTGGCTCAACTTATGCCCAAAATTTGCAAAGAATAGTCATAGCTACCTGTAATAACTCTAGTTTTTAAATTATTTTATTATATAATGAGATATGCAGTGTTAATAAAATTTAAAAGTTAAATTTAATTATTTTACTATTTTGGTGATTAATTACTATTATTTTACGTTTAATTAAATTTTCTATGTAAATATTTTATTTTGATACTTATTACTTTAAACATTTAATTTGCATTATTATTCCTATTATTATTAGTTTTATTAATATACATTATTTGCATTATTATTACATTATTTAATGAGTATTGTTTATATTATTGATATTATTATTTATTGTTATATATATATATATATATATATATATATTAATTATAGTTATATTATAAAGTTTATTAATATATATTTATATACATACAAACATACAAACACAAAACCAAAAAAAAATGCAACATATACTGTGCTTCTTCCCTCCCCATACCATCATCCAATCTTCTTCCCGTCAATGTGCCTCTCCGACATCCAGCAACCACCACCACTCCCTGTCATCTCTACTGCCTCTCTTATTCTCTGGTGAAGCTCGATAATGCAGCAGCAGCAACAACGGTGAGTTGTCATCGCCTCCTCCTCCTCTGGCCACCTCTTTTTGCATTTTTTGTGTCCATCGACTCCCTGAGCTCCGGTGAGCTTTAAATCTAACTTCAGTTTGAGCCCTAATCTTCCATTGCTTAAGTTTTGTTGATTTTTAGTTTTTAAGCTATTAGGGTTTCCATTTTTTTTTAAATTAAATCCTGATGAATCTTGCAAACTCCCTTTAATAAAGTTGATCTTGGTAGCTTAATCTACATGTTTATATTTTTATTTGAATTTTTGGAATTTCTCTGAATTTTTGTGAATTTTTTTAATATTTTATTATTATTTATTGAATTTTCATAAATTAATTTATTAAAATATAAAATTGGTTGATTTAGTGTTATATTAGGTTGATATTAATTTTAGTGTTGAGAAATTAATTTTTGGGATTTTTTATATAATTTTTAATAATATTTTTAGTTTATGTAAATATTGGATTATTGGGTTAAATTAGTATTTTTGTTGAAATTATTGGTAAAATATGTATTTTAGTTCATATTAGTATATTATATGTTGAGAAAATAATTTTAATAATTTTATATGATTTTTATAGAATTTTTGAGTAAAATTAGTATTTATTAAGGATATTTTGAATTATTAGGGTAATTGTGTAATTTTGTGATAATTATAGTTAAATATTATATTTTAGTTGGTTTTATAATTATTTGAGGTAATAAAATGATTTTTATAAATTATTTACTATTTTTAACTAATTAATACTAATTTTTGAAAATTATTTTGAAATAATATATTATATATTATTTTGGTAATAAAATGGGTTTTTTATAAATTTTTGTTATATATTTGGATTAATTAAGTTATTTGGATTTATAAAATGAATTATTATTATTTTATGTGTAATTATTGGAAAAATTGGATTTTTAATAATATTATATTATTATTTAGGATTTTTAATTAATTATTGTGAAATACGTACTTTTGGTGTTTTAATATTTAAATAAATTATATTTTGATATTTTAAGGATAATTGTGGAATTTATTGATTTTTAATATATTTATTATTTTATTTATATTTGCGATGGATTTGTGAACCTCGGTTGGGGAATTATGCAATTCGGGGTCCCAACCGAAGGTTATGTGAATATTCCAATTTTAGAAGTGCATTTTTCTTACAGGACTAACTCTACTTTTTAGTAAAGAGATGTCCGTTTTACAGAGGAGGTTCTGCCGAATTTTTGGTAGAATTTTCGTAAAACATGACATCGAGTCGATCCTGAAATTCTATGTTTGTCTGTGTTCTGTATTCTTTAGATCAAGTCTCTTTAGAAGTTTAAGTTAGAATTATCCTGATTTTTATTATTATTTTATTATTTAGTTGCACTGAGATCAAGACCTAGTAGACCGGGCCCGTCAAACCAATCTCATGGAGCGCAAACTTGTGAGTTGTTATTTTATAAATACATTGCATTTAGGTTGCGTGTTTTAGAATATACTTGTTTTTAATGTGTATTTATTCATAAATTGTTTTATTAAATGTTTAGTATATTTTAGGTATATTTTTGATATATCTCCTAAATAAATGCATGTTTTATCTTCGATATATACCTAGCATGTTTTTAGCATATTATTAGTTTACTCTTGGTATATTTTATGATTGATTTGAATTTATTTGACATATATATACTCGAAATATACTTAGTTTATTTTAAGTATATTTTTGGTACATATATCGTTTATTTTGTTATTATGGATGTTATTATACATTATTTATTTTCCCATATGAATGTTTTATTTTAAATGAAGGATATTGATAGAATGTGCTACCTAATGGGCAACACTAGGACCATGTATGTACTGGTGCGATAGATTTAAGGTTGAGTGAGAATCATTTATGGTATTATGATTTAATTGAAACTGATTGATTTATTTGAGATGTGATGTGATTGATAGTGTGGTTGCTGGAGCTCGGTTGACCAAGTGTCTTGGGGCCAATCATATTGATAGTCAAACTACTGGAGCTCGTTTGACTTAGTGTCTCGGGGACAATCTACTGTTGATATGGAATAAGTGAATTTATTTGGAATTAAGTGAGCCTGTATGGCTAGAATGATGTTATGGTTGATTGAGGTTGCGATTTTATAGGGTTCTATTTGATCCTTCATAAACTTATGTTTTTCAGTATTATTATATAAAGTGATTTTTAGCATCTGTGTGAAATGCTTGTATTTATATTTATTATATACGAATGATTAATTACATTGGACATTAAGAAATGCATGTATATATATTATAACAATTCACTTAGTGAGGTCTAACTCCCCTCATTTGATGTTTTTACAAGAGAGTCTTCTTCTTTAGACCTCAGCAATAGACCCATCCGCTAAATTTCTTTAGCCCCGGCTTGTTTATGTAAATTATCTACTTGATTTTATATTATACTCTAGAAAACTGCAGTAGTGAGTTGTATTTAGTTTTTATTGTATGTTGGTTGTAATTCAAAGGTCTTTCTCTGAATATTGTATAATATACACTTTATTTTATAATATGACAAAGATTATTATTATATATTGATTTGAGTTTCAAATTTTGGTGCATATTTTATTTTAATTATTGCATGCTTTTATTCTTTTTAAGGCTTGCTACAGGTTCCGAATTCGAAAGAATTCTCGTTCCTTAGCGTTGGTCATGACTCCTAGTTTGGGTCGTGACACTACCATATGCTCAAAAAGTTCATTATATTTATCGTAAGCAGCTGGCTTTATACTCAAAAGATTCTTGATCTGAACTTCCAAGAGTGTTGGATGCTCAGTGCTCACTTTTTAAACTATATTCGGAAGTATGAGCTTAGCTCATAAGGACTCAAGATGCTCGGTTAGTGCTTTTAAATATGGATGCACAATGTCTACTTTGAATAAAAGTATAATCAAGAATCAAACTTAGACGTCAGACTGTCTCTAGATTTCAGTGCTTTAAAGCTCAATGCTTAGAGCTTGGCTTCTGACCTTAGAATCATTCTTTACTCGAGTTCCCCTTTAAACAAGTTATTGATTGTCAACCAAGATTCAGATGTAATGGCTTCAGCTTTAGCATCTTGAAACTCAGCTTTCATGAATTTTCTAGCAGGAGCTTCATTATCTTATTTTGAACCTTAATTATTACTTTCTCCCTGATTTTTCAGTTCAAGCCTCTCAGTTTACTATCTTTGGTGATTAGTGTAATTTCTTTGCATTATTGTTTAGGGCACCTCTGAGTTTGTTATTTGCATCGTAGTGATCTTTGATTTTTTGCTTTAATATCCAAATTCAATCAATACTCTTTAACATCATGACAATACTTGATTAAATAATTTGGAACTAGAGCTTCCAGTACTTCTGGCTATGACATCCATCTTTTGCACGTCGGGAGATTTTTCAATGGTTTTTGCATGGTTTCGTGCCTAGTAATGATTTTTTTTAAGCGAGAATTTGTGCCTATACTAACTTGCTACATTTTACTTGCTCTTCTTTCTTTATCGCTAAGTTTATATTACCCTCTCTACTTCTTGCAATTTGGAAATCTAATGTTTCCTTATCCTTACCCAATTATGAGGATTGATGGCTCTATTTTTCTCATTTATGATTAAGAGTAGGAATTCTCGATTGGGGTCTTATGGTTTTAAAATTCTTGTCAACTAAATATTTGTAAGTTGTTATTCAAAATAAGAAGATTTGTATTACTGGGCAGCATCTCTATAGGGCTACTGGAATTTGAATCTTGAATAGATTACATGATGTTGATTAATTTAGTGGTATTGTCATCACTGCATATTAGTTTATTTACATGCATGTCCCCCAATGAGAGATTTATATGACCAAATATAGGCCTTACCATGACTTCAGATTTACATTCTATTTATCTTTATATTTGAGTCTTTTGTATAAACTTCTGTTGCGCTAGTCTTATTGCCTATGATGCTTTTTTTACTTATATTTTTGAAGCATTGGTAGCTATCAACCTGTAAACTATAAAGAGATCTTGTATCCTTTAATGAAGTATTTGTGATAGTTATGCAGGCTTGGTGTTTATTATTGCTTTAAGACACTACTACTTTTTCATTCTTATGGCAACTTTATGCCTCTTCTTATAATTGAAGTGATTAATCACTCAAACTAGGCTCGTGACGAAGCTTGATCACCCATGGTTCTACATTGGCCTAACTTTCTCATTTTTTGAAGAAATAATTGTTTAAAAGCTCTTAGTTCTAGCGAGCAAGATAACTAAAAATTTAATTCGATTGTGCCTAGCTCTTGATTTTCTAATTTTGAAACAAACAAGAAAAGTTCGGTGTTCCCACAGACGACACCACTTGATAACTTTGAATTGAATTATTACTTGTATAATAAGGTGGTGGAATGATGTCTTAATGTAAAGTGTGATGTTATGTGGAGATGATGAATAAATGAGACGAGATGTCATGAGATGTATTTATAGGAAAAGATTGACTCAAACTTCTTAGGAATTGGATTCCTTGTACTTGTAGAATTGGTTTGTTTAGGAGAGAATAGACTTCCTTTATAGAATAACCTTCCTCATTAAGTAATCTTCCCTTTTTGTAGGACAATGATCCTTATTAGAGTAGTTATATGAATACAGGGTATCACTAATTAATATTAATTGTTTAGTAAAATTATTTACAACTATTGATGTTTATCTATTTAGTGACTATTATAGATATTAATTTATTTTTTAGAATTTTTAAATTTTACATTTATTATAATTTATTTATTTATATGTTCAATTGTGTATCATTATACATATTAATTTTAATAAAAATTTTATATTTATGATTTTTAAATATTAAAAATAAAATGCTTAAATGTAATAAAATCATATAATAATAACAATAATAAAACATTAATATTTAGAATTTTAAGTATTAAAGTAAATATTTATGTAATGGTGATAGATATAATAACTCTTTAACTATTTAAAAAATAATGGGACATAAATAGCAATAATTTAAATGAAAAAAAAATAGAAAACTAAGAATTTTTAATTTAATAAAAGAAATAGAAATATTTGAACATTTTACACCATAAAATTAATGAAAAATGAATAGTTGGATAGTTGAAGTAGATATATAATAATGGCTTAAATAAATAGAAATTCAAAAGTTTTTAAATTGATTAAATAAATAGGAATTTAAGAGTTTTTAAATTAATAATAATAATAATAAATAATAATAATAATAACAACAACAACATACACTAAATTTAATGGAAAAGATAAATAGTTGGTAGTTGAAATAAACAAATAAAATTAACGAAAAATGAATAGTTGGATAGTTGAAGTAGATATATATTAATGACTTAAATAAATAGAAATTCAAAAAATTTTAAATTGATTAAATAAATAGGAATTTAAGAATTTTTTAAACTAATAAAATAAAAATAATAATGAAATAATGTACACTAAATTTAATGCGAAATGATGTTGTGGGACTGTACTCCTATAGGTTTCACTGATTTTTTCTTTTGTTGTTCCTTGCCTTGCTTTGCCATTTATTGTTGTAATTACTGTCACGACCCGAACCCGAGGGCACGTGACCGGCACTAGGGAATGGAAAGGCATAAGGCCCCCCGAAACTCGTAGTAAGCCTTAAAGAAAAAGTAAACAACTCCTTTCAATTTAAAACTTTATTTTAAAATAGAACACATTATCAAACTGATTTTTCTCAAATTACACAAATTCAACTGTTTAAATAATAATGTGTTTCAACAGCTCATATTATAAATCGAATTTGAATCTTATACATAAGCGTGGTTTACACAAATAAATTACATAATTATGTTTTAAACCATACCAATCTTTAATACATATACTAATGCAGCAACCTAGATTAACACACAATACAGCTTACAATGACCTATATAAAATAGCCGGTGAAGAAGAAACCCGGCGTGGAGGTAGTCTGAAGTCAAACTCCCAAGCTCCTGAAAAAAATAAATTGAGGGGAATCAGACCTCACTGAGTAAGTCAATAAAAGAGTTATACGGTTTGAAAACCTTTTTGAAAACTATATGTTTATAGTGAAAATAATTTACAGTATGTATTCATAGCTTTTGAAAAATCTCGGTAGAACCCTAAACCCGAAATCTAAATGGCCAATCGGGGCCCACTTATTCCAACTAGACTACCGGTCCCCGAGAGCAAAGGCATCAACCAAGGCACCAAGCCATAGTCATTCACTTAATCTAAATAAATGGTACTGGCGGTCCCCGAGAGCTAGGGCATCGACCGAGGCACCCATCCCAGTCCATTATCCACCTTACAATCACTGGTGGTCCCCAAGAGTAAAGGCTCCCACCGAGGCACCCGTCCTAATTTAGCATTCATCAATCATACATATATCGGATCCATCTCTTAATCTCTACCATATGCACACGGTCCTGGTGAAGCCCACCAGGTAGCTCATTCTACCAAAATTTCTTAAATCAATTTTAAATAAATAAAATGCAATAAATTATATAATCAATATGATAGAAATACAAGCGCATGCATTTTTAAATAAACACACGCACATATCATTCTATTGACTTACAGGATGAATGTGAAGGCTGACGACCACGCGTCTGCCTCGGTCTCACAGCTTCTGCTTCGATATGATCTAAAAGAAAAATAATAAATCGATCTTTAAAACATGACTAAGGAATTGGAATCAGAAATCAACAGAATAATGAAATTCCAGACTGACTCGAGGAAAATTGGACAAGACTCGACAGACAGGATTTAACCTAACTAACGATAGAAATTTTACAAGTATCACGTTTTATGAGAAAATCTACCGAAATTTCGGCAGAGTCTCCTATGTAAAATGGACATCTCTCTACCGAAGGTAGAGCCAGATCTGCATAGAAAATGCACTTCTAATATCCACAACCACCCACACTCGAGTCGGGCTTTCAAAACTACAATTTGCCCCGATCGAGATCACAGCTCAAACAAATATCAAAAATTAATAATATTTATTTCTCAAAATATATATATATATATATATATATATATATATATATATATATATATATATTGGGAATTTGACATTTAAAATTTTACACTACTTAGGAAATTATATCAATTAATTTATAAAATTGTCTAAACCCTTTTTAAATAGTAATAAAACTAATTAAAATATATATATTATATATCATACTTAGTGTAAAATTATATTTTTACCCCTAGAATATATAAATTACATAATGTGCTATATATACTAAAAAAAATTTCTTAAATTATTTAATCATCCAAAAGTTCCTTTTCTCAAAATAAACTTCCCTAATATAATTAAAATATTTAATCAACTAAAAAAATTTCCAAATATATATTATTTAACCTAGAATCAAAATTTGGCATAAACTCAAAAATATTTATAAAAATAGTATAAAAATCACAAAAATTATAATTTGAGTTCTAAAATTAATAAAATTTAATAACAACCTCAATTATTAAAATTTTATAATAAATTTTTTTTTTAACCATAATTTCAAAAATTAACAAAATATTACTAACATTTTCAAAAATTCTACAAAATTTACAATAATTCCTAAAAAATCAATAAATTTAATTCACTCAAAAATAATTAACCACAACCACCCTAATTACTAATTATACCCAAATAAATATCTAATAAAACCAAATAAACATAAATAAATTCTGGAAATTCAACTAATTATCAAAAATTTTAAAAAAAATTGAAACCAACTGCAAATACATACTAAACAACCCTAACTGACCTAGGATCTATCAATGTCAAGCAAAAATCGAAGAAAGGAAGGAGGGATAAAGTGAGTGTTACTCACTGCCAGCAGGACAAGGAAGAAGATGAGGGAGAGCTTACTGTCGTCGGGAAAAATGAAGAAGATTGAGCAGCACAGGCAAGGTGGACAGCAATGGCAAGCGGAGGATCAAGCTGGCAGGAGGGTGTTGTCGCGCGCAGGAAGAGAGGAAGCTGCTTGACGGTGAAGAAGAAGAGTAGCAGCTGCCAGACTTGGGAGCTTCTGAAGCACGACGGAAATGGAGTTCTCCGGCAAGGGTGAAGGCGGCACAGTGAGGGACAGAGAATGGCAGGGTGACGGACGGGAAGGAGGGTGCTGTGAGGGTTCCTTTCTCTGTCAAGTGTTTTCTGCTTTCTCTTGCCTTTGATCCCGTTTTTTTTTTGTCCAAATCCTTACATATATATATATATTATATTATATTATAACTATATATATATATATTAATATAATTTAGTATATGTATATGTGCATTACATGGAGACACATACATAGACATAAAATTCAATATAATTTAAAATAGCAATAATAAAAATAATAATAATAATAATAATAATAATAATAATAATAATAATAATAATAATAATAATAATATTAATAGACAATGAAATTCTAAACATTAAGTATGTAATACTCTCATATATTAATAATCCTTAAATAATATGAACATAAATAAATAACATATAATATGATGCAAAAGTAATTGTTAGTAATACTTTTTGAAAGAAATTATCCCTTTTTTATTTAAATAATATATAGGGTATTACAATTACTCTTTGTATTAATTTTTTTATTTATAAAAATCTTAGGTTTGGTATATGAACCAGGTACTAAGGAGGTGTCAGTCTAACTGAAATGTTCTGGTGCACCAATTGATACTAGATCTAAGAAGCTTTTAATCAAAAAAAAATGTACACTAAATTTAATGGAAAAGATGAATAGTTGGGTAGTTGAAATAAACAAATTGATAAAAAAAATGACTGGTTGGATGGTTAAAGTAGATATATATTAATGACTTAAATAAATAGAAATTCAAAAGTTTTTAAATTGATTAAATAAACAGGAATTTAAGAGGTTTTAAACTAATGAAATAATGTAACTAAATTTAATGGAAAAGATTAATAGTTGGGTAGTTGAAATAAACAAATTGATAAAAATACGAAAATACCATTTGTTAGTGTATTATTAACAAAGGGATAAAATAATGAAGAGTTAATGATATCATGAGAAAAAATAGGAAATGGTCAAAAAACTAGAAGACATGGACAATAAAGAGATAATAATATTAATGAAAAGAAAAGTAAAGGGCAAAGAAAAATTAAAAGTTTTAATAATTTTGATTGAAGAAGTCATTTGACAACCTTTTATATTGCATAAGACATCTATATTAGCATGGAATAATGCCACCTGTTATATTTTGGTTAATTCATAGTTTAGAGATTAAGTTTATATAGATATAGATGGGAGTATCATCTAGTTTCTGACAAAATTAAATATGTCATGTAATGTAAAAGAAAGTTATGAATTTAGCATATAAATAACATAAATATTATCAGCAAATCATGAATTATTTACACATTTTTTATTTTTTATGTTCATGATAAAGTGAGACAAATATGAAGCTTTTGATCAACTTCATTCCCTTAATAATCTCTACCTCATTGTACAATTTTTTCATCCTAAAAATGTTAATTTTGAGATGTAAAATAAATATGGTGTTAAACATATGAATAAAATAAAAATAATTATTTCATAACTTTAATATCAACATATTAAAATAAAGAAGAAAAATAGCTAAATAACATCTTATGATTAATTGTAAATAAACTTAATATTTATCAAAATCATTGTTAACTACATAATTATCCTTTAAATAAAAAATCGAATAGATCGTGACAGATATTCATATATAAAAATAAATTATAGAGGTATTTATACACATGTGTACAAAGAAAAAGAATGGGAAAGAAAAAAGAGAATAAAGAATAGAAATGATGTACTAAAATATTTTAAACTATAAATAATCATTTGAATCCTTTGAAAAAGAAAATATTTAAACTTATAGTACATAATATATCTTTAAATCTTTAAATTGCATGAATAATTTGAATTAATGAAAAAGAAAAGAAAAGAAAAAAAAATCAACCCCCAATTAATTTAAATTAAATTTTAGTTACATGCAGAGAAAAATAAAAATGCTACCAAATTGAAAAAGATATTAGATAAAAAAAATATTCATGAAAATTACTAATAGAGAATCATTTGAATTTTTGTATGAGTAAATAATAATAGGAAAAGTAGTGTTGCTATTCTTTTTTGGTGAGAGAAGAGAAAAGAATACATCTTCTTAGAGAAACTACTGTTTGGTTTCACAAATTTATAATAATAATGTGATCTTTCAAATTCTTGAAATTGAAAAGTCATTAAAAACCAAAAAAATTGGATAAAAATATTTAAGAAAATGTTAAAAAAAATAAGAAAAAATTATATTTAGAATGAAAGAGGAAAAGTGCAATACATTTTAAAAAGGCAAAACCCAACTTTTAGTCCCTTTGCTTTTTGAGTTTTTCATTGACTCCCTTTCTTTTAATTTTGTTTTATTAGATCTCTATGCTTTTATTTTTTTCTTCATTAAATCCTTATATATATATTTTTTATGCATTAAATCTCTTCGTTAAAATTTCAATTCCTATATTTAATACTATATTCAATTAAGTCCTTACAAAATATATAATTGAATCTATATATTTTTAAAATTATACTACTTAAATCCTTAAAATTTTTATTTTTAGCAGATTAAATTCTTATTTTCAAAATTTTAAGTTAATTGTTAAAATCCTAAAATGCATATTCTTTTATTTTTTATCTAGTTAAAAATATAGATTATCACTTTCTAATAAATTCCTATGAATAAAAATGTGTATGATTTTTAAAAAGATGTATAATACAAATTTAATTGAAATATATAAATGAAAAACATTTTTATATTTTTGATGCAAAAATATTTTAGCTAGTTATTAGTATTTGTATAGAACATTAATAAATTGTTAACCAAATATTTTATAATTTATGTAATCTTAAAGCTAATTAAGATACAAATGCTTTTATTTATTAAATTTATCTATTAATTGGAAAAAATTGAAAGTATTTATAACATTATTTGATATTTTATAAGTAAATGACTTATGTGGAAGTTTTAATTAACCAAATTAAAAGTCTCAAATTATAATTAAATGGCTTAAATGTAAATTAGATAAGAAAGTAATGAAAAAAATTAATGATTTAGATTCTTAATAGTTTTATTATTGTTTTAGTGAAAAAATTGGTCAAACTGCAAATTTATTAATTAGGTATATAAATGTTGATGACTAATTAAAATATTTTATATGAAAATAGATAAAAAAAAATATTTATCATATATATTTAATTTGGATTTATATTATACATGTTTTTAAAATATTTTCTAATATATATATATATAAGGATTTAACGAGCTAAAAGTGACACTTGTTAGGATTTATTTAGTACAATTTAAAAATATAAAGAGTTAATTATATATTTTACAAGGACTTAATTAGATATAATGTTAAAATATAAGGACTTAAATTTTGACAGAGGAATTTAATGCATAAAAAAATAAAAAAGTATAAGGACTTAATGAAGAAAAAAATAAAAGTATAAGGATCCAATAAAACAAAATTAAAAGATAAGAACTCAATGAAAAAAACTAAAAAGCTATAATACCCTATATTTTCATTTAACTAAAGTAATTACCGGATTTTGTTAGTGATAAATAAATTTACATTTGATTACACACTTCTAATTATCTAGCTATTAATTTATAGGTATTTATGTTAAAAATTATTTTAAGACTTTGTTATTTTTAAAATTCTATTATTATATATGGATATAAGTGTGATTATATATATATATATATATATATATAAGCATGTGTATATACATATATTACATAATATGTATGTCATGCCAAGAGGAATTATATATATATATAATATTATTTGTGTGGAGTATATAAACTATAGGGTTATAATATATATATATATATATAGAAGATAGAATCCCTCACCCGAAAACCATCACCATCACCATTTCTTCCCCGCTTGCCATCCACGCCACCCCTTCCCTTACTATGCCGCTTTCTCCACTGCCTGAAACTCTATCACCGCCATGTCAGAGCTTCCAGGAGTGTTGCTGCTGCTGCCTTTCTTCGTCCTCTCGTGATAGCGCTTCTTCTTTCCTCGCCAGGCAGTAAGCTTTCCTTCTTCACGCGCGACAGTCCTTTGCCAGCTTCATTCCTCCACCAGTTAATGCCCTTCTACCTTGCCTGAGCTGCTCCCTCATCCTCCATTTCCGGTGGCAGCAAGCTTCCCTTCCCCCTTGTTCTTCTAACTCGACAGTGAGTGATACTCACTCGATCTCTTCCTTCCTCTCTTGTTCTTGGTTGTTCTTGGTAGATTTTTAGTTAATTAAGGTTGTTTAGTGTTTTAGGAGGTTGATTTTAATTTTTTTGATAATTTTTGTGAATTATGTGATTTTTTCAGAATTTTATTTGAATTTTATGTGATTTTATTTGATAATTAGTTGGTTAGATTGGTTGTTATTTGAGTTCAATTAGTAATTAGGTTAATTAAGGTTAATTTTTTTTTATGTGTTGATGTTTATTTAAGATTTTTAGAAATTATGGTGTTAAATTGTAAATTTTGTGAATTTCAGGTATTTAACTAATATTTTTTGTTAATTTCAAAATTTATTGTTAAAAATTATGAAATTTTGATAATTGATATTATTATTAAATGTTATTAATTTTAGAACTTAAATTATGGTTTTCGTGATTTTTATACTATTTTTATAAATATTTTTAAATTTATGGCAAATGTGAATTATTAGGTTAAATTATATTTTTTTTAGAAGAAATTATTGGTCATTTATATGTTTTGATTATATTAAGATGTTTAATGTAGAGAAAATGATTTTTAGATGTTTGTATAATTTTCAAGGAATTTTTAGTATTAATGGTGTATTATATAAGTTGTATATTATAAGGGTAGAAACGTAATTTTTGTTAAATATAGTTAAACAATAAATTTAGTTGGTTTTAATAATAATCAAGGAATTTAAAAGGGTTTTACAAATTATCTACTAATTTAGACTAATTAACACTAATTTCTCAAAATCAATTTTAATAATATATTAGGTATTATTTTGAATATTATATGTATTTTTTTCTATTATTTGGATAAATATGTAATTTTACACTAATTATAATTAAAATATATTTTAATTAGCTTTATTAATATTTAAGAGGTTTAGAGGATTTTTATATATATAAATTAATAGGTAATTTTCGTTAAGTAATGTTAATTGTGAATGTTGTTTCCAAATATATATATATATATATATATATATATATATATATATATATATATATGTTGGGTTGTGAAATTTTATTTTTAAATCTATATTGAGAGATGATTTTCTAACTATGGACAATCATATATGTGATGTGTATTTTTTGGGGAAAATAAATGATTTAATTTTTGTGATGTTTTGTTGGATTGTGATCTCGGTTGGGGCTAAGTGTAATTCTGGAAACTCGACTCGAGTGTGAATGTCTGCGATTATTAGAAGTGCATTTTTATGCAGGCTTGGTTCTACCTTTGGTAGAGAGATGTCCATTTTACAGAGGAGACTCTGCCGAAATTTCGGTAGATTTTTTCGTAAAACGTGATATTCATAATAAATTTCTACTATTAATTAGGTTTTTTTTCTGTCTATCGAGTCTTATCTGATCTTCCTTGAGTCAGCTTAGAATTTCACTATTTTTGTTGATTTTCGATTTTAATTTCATAGATAAGTTTTAAAATTGATCTGTTAATTTCTTTTCTAAAGCATATCGGAGCAGAAATCGTGAGATCGAGGCAGACGCGCGGTCGTTAGCCTTCTCGTTCATCTTATAAGTCGATAAAATGATCTGTGCGTGTGTTTTATTTAAAGATGTGTGCGCTCATATTTTTATGTTATTATTATATGATTTATTTAATTTAATGCTGCTATTTAAGGTTTAAATGCATTTTTTTATTTAAAAGTCAGTTTTGAGAAATTTTGGTAGAATGGGCTACTTGGAGAGCTTCACCAGGACCGTGTGCACATAGTAAAGATTTAGAGGTGGATCTGAATTATATATGACTAGTGGATATTAAACTAGGACGGGTGCCTCGGTGGAAGCCTTTGCTTTCAGAGACCGTCAGTGATTAGAAAGTTAATAATGGACTAGGATGGGTGCCTCAATTAATGCCTTAGCTCTTGGGGACCGCCAGTGCCATATATTTGGATTAAGTGAATGACTGCGACTTAGTGCCTCGGTTGATGCCTTTGCTCTCGAGGACCGGCAGTCTAGTTGGATTAAGTAGGCCCAGTTAGCCATTTAGGACTTTGAGTTTAGGGTTCTACCGAGATTTTTCAAAAGCTATATCTATATCTATATATTATAAATTATTTTCACTATAACTATATAATTTTCAAAAAGGTTTTCAAACTATACAGCTCTTTTTATTGACTTACTCAGTGAGGTCTAATTCCCCTCAATTTATTTTTTTTCTAGAGTTTGGGAGTTCGACCTTAGACTGCCTCCACGCCAGGTTTCTTCACCACCGGCCATTTTATGTAGATCATTGTAAGTTGTACTGTATTAGTACTCTAGAAAGCTGCAGTAGTGTATGTACTATGAATTGTATGTCTTAAGTATATTTGTGTATTATATTTATATGAACTACGCTTATGTATGATGATTTAAGTTTGATTTATGATATGATGCTGGAGAATATTTTATTTATGTATTCAATTCTGTTTTAATTTCAGAAAAATCAGTTTGATAATGTGTTCTGTTATAAAATAAAGTTTTAAATTATAAGGTTTTATTTTTCTTTTCTTTAAGGCTTACTACGAGTTTCGAGGGTCTTATGCCTTCCCATTCCCTAGTGCTAGTCACGTGCCCTCGGGTTCGGGTTCGTGACAAAAGCAAAGGGACCAAAAATTTGGTTTTGCCTATTGAAAAAGAGTTGATATGCTAGAAATGGAGAGAGTTATGTGTCAACACATAGTTAATTCTTTTTCACTTCTTTAGCTTATATATATACATGAATTTGTTACTCTACTTGCCACTTTGTCATTATATGTATGTTGATAAAGAGGTGGCCAAAATTCGGTTCAGGCCCAAAATCAGCACAATTAAAACTAGAACCAGAACCGATTAAACTCGAAAATAATTTGGACCAATATGAAACCAAAAAAGTGACTGGTTCATGCCTGATTCCACCCTCTTGAAACCCTGAATTGTCAGTTCTAATTTGAACCGACAGTTCCTGTTCAAAACTAAAAATTTTCAAAAAAAAAAAACAATATCAATTTTTCAAACTGGCTAAACTGATGAACCAAACCAAAATCTAAAGCAATCGAACTAGAACCGCCTTAAACCGAAATAGGGTCGGTCTTAGTCCAATTTCATTAATGGAACCATGAAACAGTCATCCCTATGTTGATATGTCATTTAATTTGTCTTATCAATAATGCAAACAAGTATTTATATAGTAGGTTATAAATAAGCTAAAATGTTAATTCGACAAACAAAAAGTATATAAGGCAAAGTGACGATACCTTATTGACATTAGAAATGCATGCATAGAACTCTTCTTGACCACTCATTTTTTTCTCTCCACCAACTAGTACTATTCACCTTCTTCTACATTGCTTCTTCTGGATTTGAATGGTTTTTTGACCATTTTGACCACAAAATCATTCAAATACTGGTTTTATTTTAGTTTTTGTATATAAATAATTATAATATGAGTTCATAACACTAGCTTATGTGGGCAACTTCCCTCTATATGTGATATTTTGGTAATATTCCGACTCAACTTTAAAAATAAGTTTTAAATCTGTGAAGCAACTATTCAAATAAGGACTGCTCGAAGGAAGAACAACAAAATTGCCATCTTCAAGCTTTAAAGTAACTAGGTTTGAATGATAGCGAGACGATCAATGAAGCAATAGATGTTATAGTTGATTCATCTTTTCGATTGCTTCATTAGATGTTTTATTTGATGTGAATCATGTATTTACTCTACCCTTAAATTTTTGTAAGGGCAAATTATTCCAATCTTATGGCTTCCTATCTTTAAGCCTCTGATTGTAATTCAGTCGCTTCAAGACTGCTCCTGTTCATGTGCCTTTTGGCTAATGGATCAATTGTTGTTAGAAAAAAAAATGTATGCATAGATGTATGGCTGTAGTCAAGTCAAAATCAAAGCAAGTACATCACATTGAAATAGAACCAACAATGCCAAAAAATACTTTATTTGTTGTGGGTGCATATATATAGATTCACGATCGAGAGTAATGCATCAACTCAGCTGATGGCTGTGCAAAGTGGAAGATGCTATTCATTATGGATGCTTACTAAAAGCTCTTTTATATTTTTAATCAATTCAAACAAATTTCTATTTTTGTCAGAACGTACGGTCATATACACAAATAGCAGGAGTGCTGCAAAATTTGTGAAGATGCACCAATCCACATCTAATGCTTTTGGTAGATATTAATGGTGGCAGTCATATCACATAGATTTCAGCCACATTGTCTGAACTACCTTTAAAGTAAAGCCTGCCATCTTTTCCTCTGATTTCTTTCCTTTTTTTCTTTTTCAGTAATCGTCTTTAATGCATCTTTCTGCCTATCAGTATGCTTTAACTGTTAAGCACCTCAATGTGGAACGGAAGAGCCAATTTATCAATTTCCACCATAAATTTTCCATACATCAGATTCACTGTGACAATTAGGTATGAGGATGTGTTTCTTGAACTTGCACATAAATTTTAGGCCGCGAAGCTCGGTGTTAGGTGAAGGGCCAACGGGTCAAATCCTTAAAGCTTTTTTTTTTTTTTTAATAGCATTTACATTATTTTAAAACACTTATAAAATTTTTTTTAATGGTTAAGTAAGAAAATTTTATTTAAATTAATAAATAAATTGATAAATTTTTTTAAAAATATATATCACCTAATTATAAAATTTTAAAATTTTTCAGCCTACATACTAATATTTTATTTTTTAAAAAATTAACTTATCTTAAAATTTTATTTAAAATTTCCTTAATTTTTTTAGAAATCTAAAAAATTTTTAAATTTTACAATTAATTGATATATATTTCAACAACTTTTCATCAATTTCAATTTTAAATTTAAATCATTTTTTGTTAGTCAACCATTAAAATTAAGTTGATAAATAAAATTTTATTGAAAATTAAATTATGAATAAAATAATTGAAATTTTCATATGTATATCACTTGATTCTAAAGTTTTAAAATTTTTAAGTCTAAAAATATTTTTTAAAAAAATTCAATAAAAATTAAAAATGTTTTTCTGAAAATTATTATATAGGTTTAAATTTTTTTAAAAATATTTTATCAATTTTATTTATTGATCTAAATAATTTTTCATTAATTAATCATTAAAATTAAAATTTTGTTTGGCTTATAAAATTTAATTGTAATTTTTTAAAAAAAGAGGTCCAATCTGATCCAAATTTTTTAAAAAGTTCCTATTAAGACTACAATTTTTTTTTATGGTCCAACGTTAATTTCGGGAAATAGATGAGAATTCAATTTGACCTTTTGTCCCTAGTTCAATTAGTTAATTTAGGTTTAGTTTTTGAAACGCTGATACCCTTTTCAATTTATTCAATAAAGAAATAATGAGATGTTGATATTTGTATGTGTATTTTAGCAACTTTTTTATTTTTGCATTTTTGCTAGAGCTAAGCACGTAATGTAAATAAATACCGAATCCTTACTAAGATTTAAATCAAATAATATTAAATTCATAACAAACTAAATAATTTTAGTTTAGTATTGAATCAAACCAAATTAAATGAATACTTTAGTATTGTTTTAGCTCTTTAATAAAGTTCAGAATCGATTCATGTACATATAAATTTTTTTAAAACATTCAATACATCAAATATAATTGTTATTGTATTGAAAATATAATTAAATTATAATCAAATGCTATCAAGTAATTGAGATTTGTATATTGAAATACCAACTAAACACTTAGTTAATAAAATTAGTACATTGAGTTTTTTTTTTTTAAAAAAAGTTAATATTTGTACAACCTATAAATTAATTATGTATTTTTATTTAAAATTTTATATGAATGGTTTTTGTTGTACTATTTTTCTTTAAGATTAATTATGATTTTGCTCATATAAAAAATATTTATTTATTATTGAAAGCTTTTAAATTTCTAAATTTTTTTGAGTTGTATGGTACCAAATCTTTGTAAAAGACCTAAATCCTGATTCCATATAATACCCTATGTTTTTAATTAAATAAAGTAATAATTGAATTTACATTATTAGCAATAATTTTTAAATTATATTAAATAATTTTTACTAGCTAGCTATATTATTGTGTTAGGGTTATATACTTAATTTTTTAGTGAATTATATTTCCTATAGTACTAACTATATACTTAAAAAACAACATGATTAATATATATATATGTATGTATGTATATAGGTTCAGAGTAAGGAGAGCCCCGAAATCCCTCTCCCCTCTCGCCATCCTCACAACCCACTCACCTCCGCGCTGCTGCCTTCATCATCAGGACCTCATCTCCGCCGTGGTCGAGTGCTCACGGGTTGCTGAAGCTGCAGTCCTTCTTCTCTTCCCGCCTAGCAGCTAACTCCCTTGTCCTCACACAGTAGCTGCTTTTCTAGCTCCGCTCTGTACCAGCTCCCCTCTTCCGGTGCCGCCTTCTTGCTGCCTCCACAGCCTCCCTCTCCGATGACAGCGAGCCCCTCATTTCTTCTCTGTTTCTGCAGCTTGAAGGTGAGTAATGCTCACCCGATTTCCTCCTTTCCTCCCTTGATCTTGAGCATTTTGATAGATTATCTAGACATTTGGTGTTGTTAGTGTATAATGAGGATGATATTGTTCATTTAGAATTTTTGGGGAATTCTTTGATTTTTCCAGAATTTTAATTGAATTTTTGTCATTTTAATTACTTGATTCTACTCTATTCTTAAGTGTAATTAGTGATTAGAGTAAGTATAGTTAATTGTTTTGAGTTTATTAATTTTATTTAGGGCTTTAGAATTTTTTTTTGTGTTAATTAAAGGATAATGTAAATTTTAGGTATTTAATTAGCAATTATGTTAATTTTTGAAAATTATGGTTAAAAATTATGAGATTTTAATAATTGAGGTTATTATTAAATGTTATTAATTTTAGAACTCAAATTATAATTTTATGATTTTTATACTATTTTTATAAATATTTTTGAGTTTATGCCAAATTTGATTTTTAGGTTAAATAATATTTTTGGGAGAGAATTTGTTGGTTGATTAAATGTTTTAATTATATTAGGAAGGTTTATTTTGAGAAAATGAATTTTTGGCATGATTAAATAATTTTAAGGAATTAATTTTAGTATTAATAGCACGTTATGTAATTTATGTATTTTAGGGGTAAAAAATATAATTTTACGCTAAATATAGTTAAATATATATTTTAAGTAGTTTATTAATATTTAAGGGGTTTAGACAATTTTTATAAATTAATTGGTATTTTTACCTAAGTAGTGTAAATTTTGAATATTAAATCCCAAATATTATATATATATAATACATTTTAATGGATTTTAAATTAGGGTATAATTATATTTTGATGAAGAAACACAAATTTAGTTGTTAATTTTGAATAATTGAGATTTTATATATTTTTGTCTATTTTTAGTATATGTGTATGTGAAACACGTGTTTGAGAAATAAATATTATTAATTCTCGATATTTTTTTTTTAGTTGTGATCTTGGTCGGGGCAAAAATGTAGTTTTGAGAGCTCGACTCGAGTGTGGGTGTCTGTGATTATTAGAAGTGCATTTGTATGCAGGTCTGGCTCTACCTTTGGTAGAGAGATGTCCGTTTTACAGAGGAGACTCTGTCGAATTTTCGGTAGATTTTCTCGTAAAACATGATATCCGTAAAATTTCTAACGTTAGTTAGGTTATATCCTGTCTATCGAGTCTTGTCCGATTTTCCTCGAGTCAGCCTGGAATTTCATTGTTTTGTTGACTGTTGATTTCGATTCCATGGTCATGTTTTAAAAGTCGATTCATTATTTTTTCTTTTAGAGCATATCGGAGCAGAAGCCGTGAGACCGAGGCAGACGTGGGGTCATCAGCCTTCGCATTCATCTTATAAGTCGATAGAATGATCTGTGCGTATGTTTTAATTGACAAATGCGTGCGCTCATATTTTAGTATTGATTATATGATTTGTTTAATTTAATGTTGCTATTTAAGATTTATATGCATTTTATTTATTTAAAATCGATTTTGAGAAATTTTGGTAGAACGGGCTACCTGGTGGGCTTCACCAGGACTATGTGCACATGGTAGAGATTGAGAGATGGATCCATAATATATATGATTGGTGAATGTTAAACTGGGACAGGTGCTTCGGTGGAAGCCTTTACTCTCGGGGACCGCCAGTGATCGAAAGGTTAATAATGGACTGGGATGGGTGCCTCGGTCGATGCCTTTGCTCTCGGGGACCGCCAGTGCCATATATTTGGATTAAGTGAATGACTATGGCTTGGTGCCTCAGTTGATGTCTTTGATCTCGGGGATCGATAGTCTAGTTGGAATAAGTGGGCCCGGTTGGCTATTTAGATTTTGGGTTTAGGGTTCTACCGAGATTTTTTTTCAAAAGCTATACTTATACATTATAAATTATTTTCACTATAAACATATATAGTTTTCAAAAAGGTTTTCAAACTGTACAACTCTTTTTATTGACTTACTCAATAAGGTCTGATTCCCCTCAATTTATTTTTTTCAGGAGCTTAGGAGTTTGACCTCAGACTACCTCCACGCCGGGTTTCTTCTTCACTGACTATTTTATGTAGGTCATTGTAAGTTGTACTGTGTGTTAATCTAGGTTGCTACAGTAGTATATGTACTAAGGATTTTTATGGTTTAAACATAATTGTATAAATTAGTTGTGTAAACCACGCTTATGTATAAAGATTTAAGTTTAATTTATAATATGTGATGATGAAGCACGTTTTATTAGCACCTGAATTTTGTGTATTTTGAGAAAAATCAGTTTGATAATGTGTTCCGTTTTAAAATAAAGTTTTAAATTGTAAGGAGTTATTTATCTTTTCTTTTAGGCTTACTATGGGTTTCGGGGATCTTATGTCTATCCATTCCCTAGTGTCGGTCACGTGTCCTCAGGTTCGGGTCGTGACACGGATCGTTTCAAAAAATGAAACAATGTAGGACAAAAACTTTAGTGTGTTTACTTAATAGAGAATTATTTTCTATTTTCATTTTTTAATTTTCAAAGAAAATGAAAAATTTTCATTTTTATAGAAAATTTGAAAAACATGTTTACTTATTAGAAATTGAAAATTATTTTCATTTTTTAAAAACAAAACATATGTTAACTTATTTTTATATACAACTTATTTTTCAAAGTAGAGAGATAATAATATGTATCAAAGAAGAGAGATAATTTAGAGTTTGAAAAGTAAAGTTTATTTTATCTTCTAATACTAAAATAAATAATAAATAATGAATTAAAAAAAGTAAAAAAAAAAAAGGCCATAATGAAAATAACGTGTTTTCACTTTATATTTTTAATGAGGAAAATTTTTGAAAATAACAAAAACTTGTTTTACACTTTTCTCTTAAAATTGTGAAAACATTTTTCAAATAAAAAATTTTTGAAAATACCCAATGTAAACACAAAATTATATTTTATATTTTCAAGACAACTAGAGTAATTTTCTACAAGTATGGTACTAAAAATTGTTTTTAAAAATGGAAACAGTTTAATTTGCACTCCAGATTTGTGCCCTAATACCACATTGGCACTTCAGTTTTTTAATTTGCAGTGTAAAAGGTACAAAAGAAGCCCTTAATTTTTAATTTACCCTAAATAATTTTTTTATTAATTAACATCTTAGTTTTAATTTTTATTTTAAGGTGTAAAATTATTTTAAAAAATTAATTTGTTCTTAAAATTTATTATTTATAATAATATCTAAGCGTATTTTTATTTTTAAGAGTTGAAATATTTTTATTCATGAAAGCAAACCATTTCACAAATTTTTTAAGAATAAAAACATATAGATTAGAATAATTTAGATCAATAATTTTTATGCGTTAATTACTTTGAATAAAAAATAAAAAAATTTATATTACAAAATTAAATTAAATTAATTTAAAGAGTAAATAAATTACTATGAAGCTTAAATAAATAAAAAATAAAAAATTCACTTCAAATAAAAAAATTCAAATATTTTGAAAATAAAAATAAAATAAATATATTGAATTAGTGTATCATTTTACATATTGGGTGGAAATAAAAAAAATTAAAGAGTTTGTATTAATAAATTAAATTAGAAAAATAAAATGAATAAAAATTAAAGGGTTTAAACTTAATTTTCTTATCAAAATTTAAGTTGTTTACTCATCCTCTTGGGATTTAAAAGAATCAAAGACTATATAGTTCTCTTACCTTTTGTTTGAAAATTATTTACCTCTTTACTTTTTAAATTTAATCACTTGCTACACCCGAAGTTGAAGTTCATGTTCCTCTTTCCATTGTTAAGTAGAATAAATCATCATTTTCTTCTCTTTCAATTTTTTGTTTCCTTAATGCCTCTCTAGTTCAATAATCAGCATATGTTTTTGCCTCCAATGATTCATGAGACATTGAAAATTGAGTCTCATCCAAAATATTCTCTCCTAGACTGAATTCTTGGTCTACAACAACTTTTAAAATCGGACTTAAAAATTTTGTTTAGAAATTTTTTGCAAGGATCGGAAAATATATTTTGGTGTTCTCTCTATCATTCAAGGACGACAAAATCTTTACCTATTTTGCTATCATCAAGCTCAAAAGTAGTTGTTAAATAAATATCAAGTTTGGGAGATGAACCAGATAATTCTGAAAGTTTTTTTTTTATGTCTTTGCATCAAGACATGCTATCCATACTAATTTTAATTTATTCATCTTGAACTTGACTAATGTTAAAAGTAGAAGCAAAAAGAAAAAAAAAACCTACAAAATATAGAACTAACATAATCTTTATATTCATTAAATAATTCTAATACAATTCATCTAACATTATTAATTATTAAATTAATATCAATTTCATTATCATTTTTAAGATCTAAACAACAATAATATACACTTAAATAATCATTTAAGCCATCCATTTTAGATCTAGAATTATAAAAACATACAATAAGATTAATTAATTTTGGAACAATCCAACATGTGATGCCCATGTATGAATGATTTTAGCAATGATCACTCTAGATATCCCTACCAATTCATACACATCTATTAAAGTTTATAAATAATTTTTTGTAATTCTTTTTTCTTGTTTATGTAAATTAAATAAAGTACGTTGAAGAATAGTTGTAAGCACATGTTTGACTGGTGAATTTAATTTTTTTTATAATAATTAATAAAACATACTTTTTCATCAAAACTAAAAGATAAATGTTTCATACTAATTATTTTAGCTAATTCTATTTTATTTTGTTTATCACTATATTTAAATAATTGAGAAGAAGAAGAGGATATTGTGTTCTTGAAAAATTGAGATTATCTCTTTTCAACACTAATTTGTATTAGATGCTTATTTGTCAAATGTCTTTTATATGTGACATAGCCATCTCCAACTTTAAATTTGTAATTTTGATTACAATAATTGCAAATGACTTCATAGGTGCCATTTTGCATTACATTGCCTCTAAAATGCACTTTAAAAATATCAGATTGAAAATTTTCTTCTTCAACTTTTGGTGAATATTTTTTGCAATTTCATATACACAAAATTCTTGACTTTCTTGTGTTTGATAATCATCTTCTAAATTAACAACATTTTATTGTAATTCATCAAAATATTGCAATATTGATCCACCATTTCTTCCAGTTCCACTTGTCCTTTTTTTTCATAAAATATAATGAGTGAATAAACAAATAGAGAGAGTGAAATAATTAAAAAATATTAGAGTAAGATAGTGAAGAAATAAATAAATAAATATTATATTAGAAAGTGTATATATAAAAAAATAATATAAATTGACATTGATAAATGTAAATGTAGAAAATTTTGAGAGAATTTGATTTGATTCCCTTTTAGTTCTGATTTTCATCATGATGTGGTTAACTACAAAACACTTATTCAATCTTGATAATCTTATCAAGAATCATTCATAAATCAAGTAAAAGAAAACAATAATTCTTAACAAGACCCTTGATTATGCTAATGGTTAACTCTCTTCATGTCTTCATTGCTCATGCTAGAACTCACCATCTCTCTCTCTTATTTTAATTTTTTAGGGTTCTTTACAAAAATTCTTTAAAAAAAAGAGCAAATAACATCAAATATTCCAAAATTTTTAGAAGAAATCTTCCTAAATAATTAATCTTTAAAATCGGTATGTCTTGAAAATAAAATAAAAATAAAAATGGGAAAGAAAAAAAGGAGGAAAAAATAAGGAGAAAATAAAAATAAACAAAAAAAGGAAAAAATAAAAATAAAAAAGGGAAAGAAAAAAAGAAAAAATTAAAAATAAAGGAAAATTAAAGAAAAAATAAAGAAAAACAAAAATATCGATAAAATAAAAATAGAAAATGAAACAAAGCATAATGGGAGGAGTAAAACATAAAGAAATAAAAATAAAAAATAAAGTCAACATTCAAAACTAAGTCAAATAAAAAAAAAGGGAAAAAAAAAGACATGCTTAAAAAAGGCAAATATGTAATTTTTTTTTAAATATGAACCAATAAAAAAACAACTCAATAAAAATAAATAAAAGAGAAAATAAAAAAATGAAAGAGGAGGAAAAGAAAAAATAATTGAAGGATAAAAATATAAAGAAAAATGAAAATTAAAAAAAAATTCTATACTAAAAATTAAGTATTGTATAATTTTTTCAAAAATATAATATTTTTCATAAATCAATTAAAAAAACTAACTAGATCCTGTAAAATTCTCTTTTTTAAATGCTTGTTCAGTTTGGATTTTTACTCTATCATTTATATTTTGGATCTTTCTTGGTTCAAAGCAACATGGGATGTTATTTGGAGAAAATTACAGAAATCACTGACGTTAATTAAAACTTTTTCAAAAATACGGTAGTCATAAAAATGTTTTCAAAATCACGGTGCTTTGGTATTTTCTTCTTTTTTTTTTTTTTCATTTTTCTTTTTTTTTTTTTCATTATTTTTTCCCAAATGATTTATTCTTTATCTTTCAGTCCTTTTTTCTATTTTCTATTTTTTTTTTTTCTCTTTTCCTTTATTTCTATTTTCTATTTTTTTTTCAAAAGACAATTTGAAAAAGAAAAAAATGATGTTGAAGAAGAAAATAAAGCAAAAAAACTTTTAAATTGTAAAAAGTGAGTTTCCAAAAAATAATAATACGATGACAAGTTTTGATTATCTTTATAGGCATTTGTTAAAACAATAAGAAAATTTATTACAAAACAAACTCATAAAATAAAAAAAAAAAAAAACCAATAAACAACTAGAAAAATGACCAGCATGAAAACAATTAAAAAAATCATTAAAAAAAACTCATAAAACTGAAAAGAATCAATAAAAAAAACAACCGTTAAAATAATAAATGCAACCATGAAAAAAAAAAACCAGAAAAATAACATGACAAACAATCTCATAAAACTTCAAAAACAAAAAAAAAACCACCACAGCCAAAACAACCAAAAAAAAATTACATACTAGTTAATCCTAACAAATAAAACCAGAGTCGTTACAATACTCAAATTCCAACACCAAAATAATCATAAAGTTCAAATTTTAGCTATAAAATTTTTCTTTTCAAAAAATTAAAAAATAAAGACAACAACAAAAATAAGCTCAAAACAAATGCAAATGAGCAAATAAAAAAAAATTAAAAATTAACAAAAAAAATTAGAAACAACCACAAATAGAATATGTAGGTTCTAAATATTTTGCAGCTATCTTTTTTTTTTCCATTTGAAGTGCTGCAAGCAATTAAGTAAATACAAACTCCCATTCAAAGCTTAACTTCAAAATAATAACAATAATAATCTTACTCAGATTTTGCTTCTCTTAAAATTGGCTGCTTCAATAGACATGACAGCAAATACAATTGTACTATTTCTCACTTCCAACTGTTGTTCAATTCTCCATCAAAGCTTACAATGTCAAACCAGTTCATGACACTTTAATAGAATCCTTCTCTACAAGCAGAGACCAAAATATTACACATTCTTGAAAAAAAGAGAAACCTATATTCAAGAAAGGAGGCAAAAAAAAAAAAAAAAAAAAGGACAAAAGTGTATGATTGAATGAATGCAATGTATATTACTGACTTGAGACCTATTAAAAAAAATTCAAAAATGCAATGCCCGATGCAATACTCTCAATAATATGTTGAAGACCCCTAACCATGACAAGACATGATGATGAACTGATAAAATATGAAAGAAAGAAGAGGAAAAAAAAAAAAAAAGAACAAGGGGCAAAAAAATCAGGAATGAAATGTGGGCCTTCTGAAATATGGCACCTGGTTCATCATCTTCGAGTGTCACTGAACTTCAACCCATCATTGCAGTCATCCATTCCATGAACATAAATATACTTCAGAAATGACAGTATGCGAGGCCTCACCATAACCCAAGACTAATAAACAGCAAATGAAAATATGCTTCTTGATTTGTATCTATGTTCAGCATCAAAGTTACCTCTCCCTCACTCGAATCAATTCTGTGCTCTGCTGATATTCTTTGGCACCTCCACCCACATCTGCTACTCAATTTCCACCCAATTCCCAACCCTCCCTGGTGCTGATGTAAGAATTAGCGACAACCTGAAGACTGATAACTTTGTTATCTGAAAATGGCAGATGACCTGACACAAATGCAACCCTGGACCCCGACTCAATACACCCAAATGCATGAAGGGACTTGTAAAAAGAAAGAACATGCCAAATTGAAATAACTTCAGACGGAAATGGAACGACTGATGGCCAACTTGGCCCACTCAGCAGATTCCTTAATCATATGGTCTTCAGAAGATAAACATTCATTTAAGAAGTCTTTGCAAGAAAGAGATTGCTGTATTAAAGAACCAGCATTACTTCCCAGTGTATCTGCTAAATCTCCAAGTACCCCAATGGCAGTTTTCATCACCACATCATCCCTGCCAAAAACAAAATAACAATAAGTTCCAGCAAGTCATAAATTAAGACATCCAAAGTGCATTATAAACAAAAAATAAATAATAAATAAATAAATAGAAGATGAAACAGATCTTGTCGAACATACATGTCCTTTTCCATATACATGCTGTCCAAGAATTGGAGGATGTGTGGTGCATAAGGAATCAAGAGCTGGGTTTTGGGAGAGTTCTTAAACCCTTGGAGAATCCCTGAATAGGCCTCCAAAATTCCATTTCTTAGTGAATTTGTGTACTCAGTCATTTCATCATCAGCACCTGCCGTATGGGCTGACAACTCTGCAGCACTTTGAAGCATGGGCATGGCATACATCAAGTACTTCTCAAAATTCTCCCCGATTGCCAGTGCAATGTCACCAAAGCAAGAGAATATGGGCGGCTTCACAGATCGATGCAACTGATTGCTCGATAGATCTTTGAGAAGTTGTGTCATAATCCCATCGCAAAAGGGTAATATCTTATCCTCCAATGCCCTGCAAATATCGCCCACTACACCAACTGTAACAGCACAGACTTGGTACTCCTCAAAATTTTGAAGACCCATTTCCAAATATTTATAGAACTCTGGCATATATTTTGCAAAATCAGGGCCTGAAGCATAGGCAAGGGCTCCAATAGCAAGCATAGCCTCCTCATGCACAGTAGCACTTCTACATGCAAAAACCCTCAAGAAGAGTCCCATTATCTGGTCTGCATACTGCATGAACACATACTTAGTTGGCTCAGATGACCCTAGCTTTTGAATAATTACCTGTAAACATCCACAAAGAAGCCCTTGTAATTCACTTTGCTTCTCTCTCTCATCAGATGAAAGCTTCTGTCCCTCTAGAGTCTTATGAAGCTCCATCATAATTACAGGGACTAATTGAAGCACCATGGGTGCTGTTTCATCAGTTGCGCACCTCACAACCTCATTCAATGTTTCATAAGCAGCAGTCCTTAATCGTGATTCTCCAGCATCTTCTCTATGGGTAGCTGTTAGAAGTGCTTGAACAATTTCCTGGAAATATGGCGTCAGGGGAGATGAAGGGCCCACCTCTTCATAACCCTGGGCAAGAAAATAAAGAGCACCACATGCCTTCTCTGCAACATTTGGAGCATCTTTCATACTTTGGAGCAGTACAGTAATGATCTGTTGGCAATTTGCCTGAGTTATTATGGGTGTATCCATAGTTGAACCATGAAGAAATTCAAAGATTCGCCCAAGGGTCCATGCAGTAGTGTCCTTAACATGGCTATTTGGATCCTTCATTAAGGCACTGAGCATGAAGTTCAAAGCAACATTCACAATTGGGGTTAACTTGTCAGGGGAAGGACCCTCCAAGATTGAGCCAAAGGCATAAGTTGCTGCCTCTCTTTGCCTCCAATCTGGTTTTGTAATATTTTCTTCTATAAATGGCATAACAAGTGGGACAATATCATCTCCCACAGTTCGTGCAACCAAACCAAGACATGTCCCACCAGCCATTGCAATATTCCAAGCTCCTTCATCTTGATCCTGGTCCTCCTCCTGCTTAAGAAGCGTCTCCAACAGCATTGGAACAAGAGCAGGGAGTGCCTGCTTGATAAAATAAAAACAAGGAATATCAGAATCCCCAGTGAAATCACCCCCATATTCTTCCAAGATGTCTATCTCCTCATCACAAATTGAACTCCAAAACTCAATTGCTTGAAGTGCCACAGGTTCCTCATCTTCCCTCACTGCCTTTGCAGTGATGCCAAAGATGTCCTGGATATAAGGAGCTAATTTATCATAGTAAGTTGATGAAATAGAGACCAAACACTCAAAAGCAGCCTGCCGGATCTTCACTTCTGGAGACAGAGTTGCTTCACATACAACCCTCATGATATAATCACGCTCCATATCATTGCTAAAATTTGCTTGTGCAAAACTTAATGCATTATATAGCGCTCGGGTAGCAGCAAGTCTGACATCATTGTTGCCTTCTGATGCATTCATACCCTGAACTACTGCTGTAAGTATTTTATTCACTTGATCTTGATCCACAACATCAGGAGAGACTTCCTCACACAAATATCCAAGAGTCTCTAAAGTGGCTTGCTTGACATGAGCAGGTAGCTGATGAATATTTGATAAAAGCAATCCTATCAGCTCAGGCCATTGCTTCTGAGGTAGCTCAATTCCTGCAATCTTAGCAATGACTTGTGATGCAGTTGAACGAGCTTCAGCTACAGGAGAAGAAAGAGTTTTTAACAAAAATGCCTTAATTTGGCCTTTCACATTGTTGTCTAATGATAACCATCTTTGAACAAGCTCAAGTTTTCTATGCTGCTCCTTGGCATCCAATGCGTTTTTAAGTATTAAACCTGCTAATTTGCGGCTATCTACAGGCTTTTCGTCATTTGCTAGCTCACTAGAGAGTGATAGCAAAAAACTAGGGAGATTTTGCTCCTGGAACAGTTTTAAATTTTCCTCTGCATGCTTTCGCACATTTCCATCTATTGATTGTGCATTCAAAAGCACCTGGGTAACTTCCATAGCCATACTGTACCTGAAAGCAACAAATGTTAAATGCATTGATAGGGGCAATCAACCTCCATTTTGGCTACAGATCCATTAAAACAAAAAACAATACAAACAGCTCCAATAGCAACACTGCTTTAAAGAGCTTATATCAGTTAGACTCAAGATATATGTACACATGCCAAATCTCCTTTTGTACTGGTTAAAACAATAGTAGATAAAGCTGCACACTTTTTGCTGCTTTATGAATTCTACTAGAATGGGCTCAGAAAGTTAAAAAATTCAACTGAATTATATTGGCCAATTTTTATATTTGGAAATTAAAATTCAACTTATTTGATCAGTCAAATAATCGGACACAAACACACACACACATTCAAAATAAATAAATAAACACCATTAAATTCAATGACTACTCTACTGCTAATTGTTGAATTCACCAAATCATGCAAATAACACTAAAAAAAAAAATCGCATTTGCTCATTCAAATAAAAACCTAAAGCGATCCCATCAATTCCAATACCAAAAACAGAACATTGAGCATAAAAAGATCTTAAAATCTATAACCAATAATTTTAACAAAACAACAGATCTAAATCAGATTCATTTACTAGCAAACAAGCCATAAAACTGCTTATATCATAATTCACAAAATAACCCAAAATCAGATAGGTAACTATGAGTGAAATCAAACCATTGAAAACTAATCAGGATCAAGTCACTAATTAAACCTTAATTACTTACTGGAAACTAATGTTAAATAACATCTCACCTGAAAAGAAGGGATTTTTGTTTTTCTTTTCTGCTAAGAACAAAACGGCGACCTGAAACCCTAAAAAGGGCAAGAAACGACAGTGAGAGTGAGAAAAGTAGAGAAGAAAACGCGGATGTGAAGCTGGAGTTGAACTGAAATGACAAAACACGAATCAATCTCTCCTTTTTCTTTAAAAAGAATTTTTGATTTTATATTAATATATATATATATATATATATATTCTAGGGGGGGCTATTATTAGGTATCCTAAGCTCCACCAATAATCCGTGGATCCCACCTTCTGATATTATTTATTTTTAAAAAAGAGCCGTAAAGTAGCGCGATTTATTTACAAGGTCATGGAAATCAACGGTTAGGATTTAGATCGGACAATAATTAACCATTTGGTGCAAAACAACTCAGGAAATGGGGGTCCTCTTTGGAAAGATGAATGGTATATGAAAAGGGCAGTTGATCTGACGATGGAGATTAATTTGGAGATAAATGGATGATTGCATTCTGAATGATGTGTTACTTTTGTACGGCTGTTCTGTGGTGCTGGTACCCAGTGAGCCAGTGAGTTGGTACAATTTGTTAAGAATTCACCGGTTATGGCGATCCTATTGTTCGTCTAACCAATGTAAAATCAACAACAATATAGTGTTTCCAACAAAAAACAAGAAAACAACAACAATAATAATATTAACATCAATTCCTCCTCCCTTTAACAGGCTAACATTTGTTATAATAATAATAATAATAATAATACCAGGATCCAACATGCTTTGAAAAAAAAAATTAGGTAAAAAAATTGCAACCTTTTAAGTTACTTTCAAATAAAATTATTCAATTTTTATTGTCAAATAGAATCACAACCTTTTAAACGTTAATAAAATAAATTATATTTATTATAAAATTTGCTGATGTATTCGTTAATAGAATTCATTTTCTAACATATTGAACTTATAGATGTTAACTAAATTTAAGTAATTACAAATAATAAATAAATAAATAATAGTAGTAATAATTGATTTTTTATATATAAAAACGAACATATCCTTTCAAAAAAATAATAGATAAATTTATTATAATATTTTAAATATTTTTAATTATTATTATATAAAAATTAATTAGGTTACGTTGTAATTTATTTGAAAGTATGTTTTTTTTATTGTTAATTAGGTTATTTTCTAATTTATTTGAGAGTACATCATAAGTGTTTCAATTTTAATTGATTAATTTTTATTATCTCTCATAAAAATTAAATTAATTAAAAGTTATTTGAATGTATTTTTTATTTTAATTAAGTTAGAATTTATTTTATCTAATATAAATTTTAAATTTTTATTAAATTAATTTTAATAAGTAAAGATTCCAAGTTATAAAATAATTAATGACAAAAAAAATGTTTATAGTTGTTAAAAAATAATGTGTACCCTTTTGATTAATTAAGATAATCATTTTTGAAAAAGTATTATGTAAGGGTATTTATAAAATAAAAATATTAACATAAAAAATATTTAAAATGGTTATATAATTGTTAAAAATAAAAATTTATTAAAACTTTAATAAATTATTATATTATAATATAATCAAACTTGTAATATCAAGTTGTTGTATAGATAAAATAATACTTTTATTATCTTTAGAATTTTGCCAAAATTACAGTTTAGTGAGAAAAAACTTAATACAAAATTAATTAAAATATTTTACTTTTTTAGCAATTATCTACAATTATAACTTTAAAATATAGAGCATATAATTTTTGAGAGCAGTATTTATATTATATAAATAAAATAATAATTTTATTATTTTTAGGATTTTCATTAAAGTATAATAAGAAAAAAATTAAAATTAAGTTTATTAAAAAAATTTATTTTCTAATTACTGACTAAAATAGAAAACACTTCATGCAATTCTTTTTAAAGACATTAAAAGTAAAAAAATTATGTGGTTTTTCAAGGAAAAGAATCTATTAAAATTATAGTAAGTCGTAAATCTAATTGTAATATTGAATTGTAATATAAACAAAATAATACTTTTATTATTTTCAAAAAAAAAAACTAAAATTTCATAAAATTAATAAAATTTTAGTGTCTTATTGAAACCACATGTCAATATCCTACTTTAATAAGGATCATTGTCCTCTAAAAAGGGAAGATTACTTAATGAGTAAGGTTATTTTACAAAGGAAGTATTATTCTCTCCTAAATAAGACAATTCTACAAAATTAAGAAATTATATTTCTAAGAGGTTTATATATGCATTCTCCTATAAATACATCTCATGTCATTCATTTATTATCTTCACATAACATCATACTCTATATCAAGACATCATTCTATCACCTTATCATACAAGCAATTATCATTTATTCTCTATTCTATTCTACTTATTCGTTTTATTATATTTTTCTCTATACGAGTCCTAATTTAAGCTTCGGAGTGTTTATGAGAAAAATTCCTCCCCTTTAACAATTCTACCTATTGATGTAAGTTCCATAAGCAATAATTAGATTTGGAGTTATCAAGTGGCGGCATCTGTGGGAAAACTTAATTTTTTCTTATTTGTTTCAAAATAAGAGAATCAAGAGTTAGGTATAACCAAATTGAACTCTGAATTAAATTCCAAGTTGTCATTGCTTGTTGGGAACCTGCTCGTGACTAAAATAGTTATTTCCTTAAGGTATGTCCATGAGAAAGGCCGGGATCAATAAAGAAATAAAGATTTAATAAATCTTGGCAATATTAGAACGCATTGCATGTGTTTAGGTCTGGGTGAAAGCAGCAAACCATGATTTACGCTTGGTGTCTACATAAGTGTAAAACAAGAAATTTGGATTGGATAGACAACATATACTAGTCATATTGGTTATACAATTCGAGTGCATCAAGAATTTATTTTACACTTCAGAGTCAATCACCATCCACATCTGAAAGGGATAGAATTCAAGGATCCCAAACATTTTGCTATTTTTCTCATCTGTCGCTACAACAAAAAAAAAGGGACGGTTTTAAGCTGGTGAAAAGACTATGAATCGATAATGGTGTAATCTATTGAAGTTTGCTTAAACGAGCTTAGCACGAATAATAATAACGATATCTTATTCTCTTCAATGAACAGAAACATGGAAGTAAGACAATGAGGTGGTCCGACTCAAATGTTTTCAAACTTAACATTTAGCAATTTTACCATTGAACGAAGGAACTACACAACAGAATAAGAGCTAACCACGATTTTACCATTCAGTTTGTCCACGAGAGGTCCCACTGAAATTGCAAAACAATGATCTTACAACTACTAAGCAAGCTCATCCAATTTAACAAGAGTAATAGATATTAGAGCTCCAAAAATAGAAGGTCCTTGTCATTAAAGCATGGACAGATTTCAGAAATTGCAACTGTATAAGGAGAGAGGTCTTAGAAGCTAGGTTCAATAGGACTAATTTTTCATGGACCATCATCGTGCTTTGTCATCACAATATACACAACCAAATATAAACATGTGAATAAAGCTAAGACTAAGTATCAATGAAGATAACAAAAAGAAAAGACTTGAATAAGGATGGTTCTCGGATCAAAAGTTGAGGTCTGAATTTTTAACAACCGCTGAGCACCGAACATCCACTTCGTGAGCATCCGCTGAGCTCTGAGCATCAAGCTTCAGAGCACTGAGCTTGATAACCAAAAATCAGGACATCTCACATCTTAAGGTATATATTGAGGTTTCGCACTACCAAGCACTAACCATCGAAGAATTGAGCATTAATAACCTAAAGATAATCAGACATCTGATTCTTGATTATTAAGTTTTAGACATGATTTTGAATTAAAGTTTCATTTTATACAAGTATTGAGCACCGAGCATCTACGCATAAAGATAGTCAGATTCGAAATTGAAGAGAGGATCTGACTAAATCTTTTAGTTGAATGGTATTTTCACAAAGCAGTCAATAACGACTAAATTCATTGAGCCTCAGGTATCCAAGCATCTATTCCAAACATTTACCACACATTAAAGAATCAAGAAGCTCAGAATAATAACAGATTTATTAAATTCAGACTCAAAAAGGAATCTCCTACTTATATTATTAAATCGCTGAATAATCTCAAGGTGTTATTCGTGCTGTTGAATTCTAACGTAACAACATAGTAATTCTTTGGATGGGTGCCAACACACAAATATTTGGAAGTTGCAAAATCTATTTAACAAGATATAGTCATAATTTTTCAAAAAAAAAAAAAAAAAAACTGAGTTGGTGAAGACAATGGATGAATGTCTTGAATGTAAGTGGTCCTCAAATCATAAACTACTCCGAGCACTGAGTATCCACCTATTGAGTAATGGATACTGTAGCCATCATCATCATTAGAGTTTCAAAGAGTTTTGTCATTGATACAACAGCTCACAAATCCTAGGTTCCAGACAAATAGTTAGAGAATCATACCAAGCACCAAAACAATATTAAATTGAATGCCTGGTGCGGCTTCTTGGTTGATACATTTTGATCCGTTTAATCTTCAGAATCGAGTTTAAATGGCTGTTACTCGGTGCCCAACATCAAACCCATGCTAATGTTAGCAAATCAAGAGAATCTTAAAGCTCTGAACAACAAGTCTAGAAGCTCGGACTAGGTATAACTTAACTCAGAATAAGATGCAGATTTATGTCAACCAGTAAAATAATATTTTTGATTGAGTGAATAATGGCTTCTCAATGAACAATGCCAACAAAAACAAAAGAAATCATGTTTGATCGAAGCGGGATTCAGATACAACAATGTTGAGAGCATTACATTATTAGAGCAAAACTGAGACTTCATGCACGAATGTGGCCATTCATTCCCCGGGCATCCACCAAGCCTGAGGTGACTGAGTATCACATGCACTCCACTTGAAAATTTACAACCTAAATGTTTTGATTGATCAAAAGCATAACTTAGATAGATCTTCTGCTTCTCGGATTTGCATTTTAGGACCATATGGATGTTATTGATGAAAACTATGATCCTAGCACCCAGACACGGCATGCTAAGCAACTATTGAAGTAAATAAACATGAACATAAATATTCATTCGCTCATAGGCCTGATAAGAGCACATCAAGAGATAAGTTTTTTATTCTATCTTAATTATTTATTATTTATTTCATATTTTATTTATTTTCATAGAATAACTACAACTTGTCACACAAGCACGCTTACACATCTATACACAAATGTTCATCCATAAATACATGATTATAGTCCATGCAAATATGCGCCACTCACATTGATATATTTTTACATCACAGATTGACATTCAAATTGAGATAGATCAAAACGATCCTGAAGATTTTTCTTTTTTGTTCATGGTAACAAATAAAGCAAACACTTTAACAAAGCTCAATGCAGACAAAAGCCTTAAAAATTTTACAAATTCATAGGATCCACATTCGGCTAAGGACTTGCCATACATTGTTGAAATTGCAAAATTTCTACATAGAATTCAAAGACAACCAAAAGTAAGAATAGATCTTTATGGAAATTTCAAAGAAATTTTAACAAGGAAAATTCAAGAATGGAGTCAAGTATATCCACTACACAACTGGATAAATTAAAATGCAATTCCAAAACAACCTAACCAGCCTTACACAGTATCTTCTATTCTAAAAGCGGTACAACCTTGGCTTTTCATTTGAACTACAATGCTCATCTTATGACTTAGATCGAGGAAGCCCAAATTTTAGTCCTTCGAAGCCCATATTCTATCATTTAAAAAATCCTTAGTAAATTACTATTCCATATTATGGAGCTCATATTGAAAAGGCTCAGACTCATTACCAGGATTACAATATCATTTCTTTTGCAAAAATATTACAAACATTAATGCTAAAAAAAAAAAATCAAACATCAAACAATAATAATGTCTAGACTTTGCATCAATCATTATTCTGACTAGGTAGTTGCCATTAACAAAGTTATTAAAGTTTATAAACTAAGGAACATCTTTATTACCCTCAGGTTGCTTTAATAGTACTGAGGTTCAACACTCAACCCATGCTTCTAATGCATTGAGAATCTAAGTCCAGACATTGAAGCTAGTATCCTCAGGTCATTTTGATAGTACTGAGGTTCGGCACTCGAGCCACTCTTCTAATGCACCGAGAATTGTTGGCACCCTCAGGTTGCTTTGATAGTACTGAGATTCAGCATTTGGGTCGCGCTTCTAATACACTGAGAATCTAAATCTAGTGACTATAGTTAGCACTATTAGGTCACCTCGGTAGTACTGAGGTTCGGCACTCGGGCTGTGATTCTAGTGCACTGAGCATTAAAACTCCAGCAACAATTGGTCCTGTCAAGTCGTTTCTATAATACTTATGGGTTAATCCTTTGGGTCATTTCTATAACGCTGAGCATCTTTTATTGCAGGTTCTGCGCATCTAAGTCCAGTTGGCACTTCATGATTATGATATTCTGACACTATAATTCTAAGACTTACTATACCGAGCATCTTAATGTTCAATGACTTAGGCTGGCCACCTCAAATCATCCTTCAATAACACATGAGATTTCAAGCAAAGGTTCTCATCTTAGCACATCAGTCATTTTCATGTGATTCTTGGAAATTCAGAAATCTTGAGCATAAATATTCAAACAAACTTTTAGAGGAAACTTTTGATACCCCATATCAATATTCTACTTTAATAAGGATTATTGTCCTCTAAAAAGGGAAGATTACTCAATGAGGAAGGTTATTCTATAAAAGAAGTACTATTTTCTCCTAAACAAGGCAATTTTACAAGACTAAGGAATCATATTTCTAAGAGGTTTATGTATACCTTCTCCCATAAATACATCTTATGTCATTCATTCATCATCTCCATATAACATCATACTTTACATCAAGACATCATTCCATCACCTCATCATACAAGAAATCATCATTTATTCTTTATTTTATTCTACTTATTCTCTTTATTATATTTTTCTCTATATGAGTACTGACTTAAGTTTCGGAGTGTTTATGAGGGAAACCCTGCCCCTTTACCAATTCTTCCCATCGATGCAAGTTCCACAAGCAATGATTCGATTCGAAGTTATCACTTATGAGCATAAATGTTTTCAGAGAATATTGCAGAAAATTATTTTTAGAGTAGAGAACTTTTTAGTTTTGTAAAAAGTTGAGGAGTGTTATATAATTATTTGAATAAAATAACTATTAAAATTGTAATAAATTATAGCTCTTTTAAGTTTATGATGTTGGATTTCTATAAAAAAAAAATGTTTTTATTATCTTTAAAACTTTTATTGAATTAAACTTTAATAAGAAAAATTTTAAAAGAAATTAACTAAAATGTTTTATCTAATAATTAACTATAATCATAACTTAAAAAATAACGCATGGAGTTTTTTATAGTAATCTTTATGTTATATGGATAAAATAATATTTTATCATTTTTAGGTGATTTATTAAATTTTAATAAAAAAGGATTAAAATTAAATTTATTATCTTATTATTACCTAAAATAGAAAATATTTCTTGGAATTATTTTAAAGTCGAGAAAAGTATAAATGTTTAGCTAATGAAGTTTTAATAATCTTACAATTGATTATTACCATAACTTTTTGGAAAATATTGTAAATAGTTATAATTAATAATAACATTAATTTTTTTTAAAAAAAATATTCTATCGTTACAAAAAAAAATGATTAGCAACAACATATTTCATTACTAATTAGGTTTGCGATGGTTTAGCAATGACAATTATTTTGTGGTTAAATATGGGTCGCTTAAGAATTAACAACGGATATACTGTTGTGTTGCAGAATTTAACAATAGATTAATGACATAATACTATACTGATGGTATATAGTCCGTTGTTATTTTTTGGTCTTTAGATATCTAGTATCTGTAGCTATTGGCGACAATGGAGCAATGGATTGTTTATTTTGTCACTGATATTATAGATTTTTTTTAAAAAAAATTAATATTTGTGATGGATTAATAATGACTATATGTGTCGTAATGTTTTAAATTTTATTTTTTTGAAAATGTTTTTATTATTATTATTATTATTATTATTATTATTATTACAACTCCAAAAAATGATGATTCATCAAATGGAAGCCCGGTATGCCTACGTCTCATCATCGTCTTGCCACTCTCATTATATATGGCACATATCCTCCTGTTGCTATTGCTCAAGCCACTCTAGCTATTTAGAGACCGCTCATGCTTAGCCTCAATGTAGCATATAATTATTGATCACTAATAGAGGTCCTTCAAATTAAAAATAGGAAGGAATAAGTTTTCAAGGCACTGTATAGAATTTGGAAACATAAAAATTAAAATATAAGGGGAGATCGCATCATCACTTAATCCAATTATAGTGTATTTCTTTCCCACCCCAATGTATAACTACAATGTGTATTTCAATTGTCATATTTCACACACTTAGATGCAATTTCTTCAAATGGGATTAGTAAAAAATTTGAGTTATGTGGAGAAATAATTACAACATATGATCATAACACAAACTACCTATACAAGTTCAACATCAGCATAAAAAAATGTGCCAAACAAGAAGTCATGTGTAGTCTAACCTTATCCTGAGTTTGAAAATCTTAATAGACTTATTTAAAATAAAAAAAAAAAAAGTATTATGAATGTGAATGAATAATATATTATTTGTGAGAAAATAGTTCTCAAATAATGAAAAGAAAATCTTTATATAAAGATATTGAAATTTACTACAGAGAAAGTTAAGAAAAAGATAGATTACTCTCTAAATTCTTTCAATATTATAGTTCTCCAAATTTTCTTCAAACTCTCTCCAAATTCTCTTAAATCATTCTACTATAAAATATTTTTCTTCTAATTAAATACTACTAAATTCAAGTTTAGTTCTATAATAAACTAAGCAATTCAATCTTTATTTCACAACACGTTATCAACACGAAAAACTCTTGATCAAAATAATAAGGTACATATTTCTTAATATTTAATATTTATGAATATATTATTTGATTATATATTATCATGGATAGTTATGCCTCCTACTAATTTATATATATATTCATATTTATATTTATTTCTTCAATCTAACTTTATATTAATTGTTATTTTTATTTTGTTTTACTAACTACACCATTGATGCAAAAATTGTTAGAAATGATTCGAACCTTATGGATGACTATGCTTCCTACCAATTTATATTTATGCATATTTATATTTTTTTTATTATTTATGTTAATGGAAGGCTATACCCCATTTTATATTAATGGGCGGTTTTGCCTCATATTTATACATATCGTTATATTAACTCACTTACTATAAATAATCATATCAACATTATTTATTAATTTTACTTTATATAATTTATTTCTCAATATATTATATTAAAAAAAATTCTAACGGCTATATATTACCAACGGTAACATAACGATAACAAACGGCTATATTTTTCATTATAAATAGACAAGCTATAAATTTTATTTATTCACATAAATTCATACATTTTCTCTTTCTCTCTTTACTCTAAATTGTAAACATGATTTGGTATATTTATATTTGTGTTTTGATCATAACTATTATAATTTTTTTAGGAATAATTCATATGGAAGATGATTTTCCATTTGATATAATTTTAAGTATTATTGTATCATTTTTTGTACCGCTATTATTTCTTGCAATATTCATTCATGATATAATTAATTAGTAAATTCTGATTATGTTTGATTTTTTTAGTAGTCATCAAATTTATGAATTCTAATTGAGTTAAAATTTTTTTATTAGTTATCATAATGACAAATCTAGCAAAGCTTGAGTTCATTGCTCTTGATATCACGGGAAAAAATTATATATCTTGGATTCTAGATGTATAAAAGCATCTTCAATCAATGGGGTTAATTGATACCATAAAAGAAAATAATAACATCTCATTGCAAGATAAGACCAAGTCTATAATTTTTCTCCATCGTTATCTTGATAAAGGATTAAAATGTGAATATTTAACTGTCAAAGATCCAAGTGTTCTTTGGAAGGATCTAAAAGACAGATATGATCATCAAAGAGATGTAATACTACCAATAGTCATTGATGAATGGAGAGCTTTACGCTTTCAAGATTTCAAAAAGGTGAGTGACTATAATTCTGCAATGTTCATAATAGTATCACAATTAAAATTTTGTGGACAAATAGTCACAGATGAGGATATGCTAGAAAAAAACTTACTCCACATTTCATGCATCAAATGTTACACTGTAACAACAATATAGGATGCAGAGATTTAAAAAATATTATGAACCAATTTCATTCCTGCTGGTAGTTGAGAAAAATAATGAACTCTTAATGAAAAATCATCAGTCCCGTCCCACTAGCTCAGTAGCATTTCCATAAGCAAATGCTATAAATTATTCCAGATATAAAAATTACAATAGCCATGGACGTGGGAGAGGTAGAGGTCGTAGACATGGAAAAGGTCAATTCTTTGGCCGTGGTTGTGGAAATAAATATAATAATACTCCACAACAAACTCAAACTCAACCTCAAAAGAAGTTAAAATCAATCATTAGTGGTGTTCAAGAAAGGCCCCAACATAAGTCTGAAACTATGTGTTTCAAATGTGGTAGTAAAGGACACTGGTCACGAGTTTGTCATACACTACCACATCTTTGCCAACTTTATAAGGCATCATTGAAAGGCAAAGAAAAGGAAATAAACTTCAATGACCGTCATACTCTTGTTAATGATACAACTCATCTAGATGTTTCTAATTTTACTGATGATTTTACTGACAATGGAAATTGAGACAACTATAATTTTAAGTATGTTGTTATTACCTATTTTATTTTCAATTCTAAAGAATATGTTATTGTTATGTATGTTATTTTCAAATTAAATAAAATGTCCTACTTTATAATTTTTTTATGTTTTTACCTTAATTGATTAATTATGTGTTTATCTATTTTGAAGTTTAATATGGATTGTACTCAACATAAAGACAAAATTGGAGATCTCTGCATACCAAATAGTGGTACTACACATACTATCTTGAAAAATAGAGATTATTTCTCTGAAATAAAGCCTACAAAGGCAGTTGTAAAAATAATATCAGGTCTTGTAGATCTGATTGAAGGAATTGGCAAAGCTAAATTTATGTTACCAAATGGAATAAAATTTATAATTGATGAAGCTTTGTTTTCACCAAAATCAACAAGAAATTTATTGAGTTTTGATTACATATATCGAAATGGGTGTGATACCCAATCCATTACTATAAACGGTAAAAAATATTTAAATATAGTTTCCTATGAATCAAGAAAAATACAAGTATTGAAAAGACTGCCAAAACTCCCTACTGGATTACATTACATGTATATACATGTAATTGAATCACATATGGCAATAAAAGAAAAATCTTATGATCCTTCAATAATAAATTTATGGCATGATAGATTAGGTCATCCTGTATCAGTAATTATGCGAAGGATAATTGAGAATTCATATGGGCATCCATTGAAAGGGCAAAGAATTCCTCAATCAAATGAAATGTCAAGTACAACTTGTTCTCTTGAAAAATTAATCTTGAGGCCTTCACCATCTAAAATTCAGAATGAATCACCTATGTTTCTTAAAAGAATTCAAGGTGATATATGTGGGCCAATTCACCCACCATATGGACCATTCATATATTTTATAGTATTAATTAATGCATCTAGTAAATGGTCATATGTTTGTCTATTGTCAACTCATAATGTTGCATTTGCAAGGTTGCTAGCTGAAATTATTAAATTACGAGCACAATTCCTTGATTATACAATTAAAAGGGTAAGACTTGATAGTGCTGGTAAATTTACATCTCAAGCATTAAATGATTATTGTATGTCTACTGGGATCATTGTTGAGTATCCTATTGCTCTTGTACATACTCAAAATGGTTTAACTGAATCATTGATTAAACACCTTCAGCTTATTGCTAGACCATTAATAATGAGAACAAAGCTTCCCATTTCAGTTTGGGGTCATGCAATCCTACATGCTGCTTCATTAATTCGCATCAGACCTAGTTCATATCATAAATACTCCCCACTACAATTGGCATTTGGTCAAGAGCCAAATATTTCCCATCTCAGAATTTTTAGTTGTGCAATATATGTACCTATTGTGCCACCTCAACGCATAAAAATGGGTCCTCAATGAAGATTGGGAATTTATGTTGGGTTTGAAATACCCTCAATTATTAAATATCTTGAATCTTTAACTGGTGATGTTTTTACAGCACGTTTGCTCATTGCTAATTTAATGAGGTTCTTTTCCCAACATTAGGAAAAAGGGAGAAAGAAGGGAAAAGGGATATTTCATGGAATGAACCATCATTATTGCATCTGGATTCTCACACAAAACAATGTGAATTAGAAGTGCAAAAGATTGTGCACTTATAAGTAATTGCAAATCAATTGCCGGATGCATTTACTGATACAAAAAGAGTGACTAAATCATATATACTAGCAGCCAATGCTCCTGCTCGTATTGAAATTTCAAAAATAAAACCTAAGAGTAAAGATACTCATGAGTCTAAAACACACTAAAAGCGTGGAAGACCAATTGGTTCTAAGGATAAAAATCCTCAAAAGAGAAAGGGAGTAGATAATCATATTGATAACGAGGAAAATAACCCTAAAGAAATAGAAAATAAAGAAAGTCATGAAATATTTTCATATACTGTTGCATGTGAAATCATAAATGACAAAGATGATCTTGAACCAAAATTAGTCTGGAATGTCAAAATAGGCATGATTGGATAAAATGGAAAGATGCTATACAGGCTGAATTAGACTCATTAAACAAGCGAAATATTTTTGGGCCAACTATTCCTATGCCTAAAACTATGAAACCTATAGGATACAAGTGGGTCTTTGTACGAAAGAGAAATGAGAAAAATGAAATAATAAGGCACAAATCTAGACTTGTATCTCAAGGTTTTTCACAAAGGCCAGGAATTGATTATGACGAAACATATTCTCCTATTATGGATGCAATTACGTTCAAGTATCTGATTAGCCTAACAGTTTCTAAGAAATTAGAAATGCATCTTATGGATGTTGTAACTGCTAATTTGTACGGATCACTTGATAGTGACATTTATATGAAAATCCCTAAAGGATTTAAAATGCTTGAAGCATTAAGTACAAAACCCAAAGAAATGTATTCGATTAAGCTCCAGAGATCTTTATATGGGTTAAAACAGTTTGGGCGCATGTGGTATAATCGTTTAAGCAATTATTTGATTAATAAAGGATATGTGAGTAATATTATCTACCCATGCATTTTTATTAAGAAAAAAATATTCGAATTTATGATTATAGTTGTATATGTTGATGATTTAAATATCATTGGAACAGAAAATGAGATCCATGAAGTAACAATATACTTAAAGGTAGAATTTGAAATGAAAGATCTTAGAAAAACCAAGTATTGCCTTGGTTTGCAAATTGAGCAAATGCACAATGGGATATTCGTTCATCAATCAAATTACACAGAAAAGATCTTGAAACGCTTTAATATGGATAAAGCAAATCCTTTAAGTGCTCCAATGGTCATCAGATCACTAAATATTGAGACTGATCCATTTCGACCCTGTAAAGAAAATGAAGAAATTCTTAGTTCTGAATTTCCATATCTCAGTGCCATTGGAGCTTTAATGTATCTTGCTAATTGTACTAGACCTGACATTTCTTTTGTAGTCAATTTATTAGCAAGGTTCAGTTCACCTCCAATAAAAAGGCATTAGAAATGGATCAAACATATACTTTGATGCCTTCGAGGAAATATTGATTTGGGTTTATTTTATTCTAACAATTCAAAATAAGAATTGATTGGTTATACAAATGCAGGGCATTTATCTAATCCTCATAAAGTGAAATCTCAAACAGGCTATGTATTCACAAATAACGGAACTGTAATTTCTTAGTGTTCCTAAAAATAAATGCTTGTCGCTACTTCTTCAAATCATTTTGAGATTATTGCACTACATGAAGCAAGTAGAGAGTGTGTATGGATTAGATCAATGACACATCATATTGAAGAATCTTATGGTTTTCAGTCAACAAAAGTCTAATAATTTTGTATAAAGATAATGTAGCATGCATTGCACAGTTAAGGGAAGGATATATCAAAAGTGATAGAACCAAACATATACCTCCAAGATTCTTTTCATACACTTAAGAGCTAATAAAAGATAATTATATAGATATCAAGTATATTCAGTCTACCAAGAATTCAGCTGATCTTTTCACAAAGGTGCTTCCAACTACAATCTTTAGAAAGCACGTTCATGATATTGGAATGCAACATCTGCATACTATGTGAAGGAAGATTATACATATTAACTTGAGGGGGAGAAAATCATGCACTGTACTATTTTTCCTTAAGCTAAAATTTTTCCCACTGGGTTTTATTTGGCAAGGTTTTAACGAGGCATTTGCAAAATATTATTATTCAAGGGGGAGTATTATGAATGTGAATGAACAATATATTGCTTGTGAATGAACAATATATTACTTATGAGAAAATAGTTCTCAAATAGTGAAAAGAAAATCTCTATATAAAGAGATTGAAATTCATTAGTGAGAAAGTTAAGAAAAAGATAGATTACTCTCCAAATTCTTTCAATATTATAATTCTCCAAATTCTCTCCAAACTCTCTCTAAATTCTCTTAAAATCATTCTACTATAAAATATTTTTCTTCTAATTAAATACTACTAAATTCAAGTTTAATTCTATAACAAACTAAGTAATTCAATCTTTATTTCACAATAAAAAGGTCATTATAGTTGGACTAAAAAGAAATTACTACTTTACTATTGTATGTTCAATTGACTCATATGAACGAGCCTAGTTGGTCCTTGAAGCCATTCAAACACCTCCTGCAATACATGAATAATTCGCTAATTCATTATCAAGTTTGCTTTATTTTATCATTTGAATCTCTATATATGAATGAATGATGATGGGAATGGATATGTTTAATTATATTATTTGATCATAGATGGATCAAATGCGTGCTTGTGTGCACTAACCTTTGTTTGGCAATAATTATTATAATGAGATTAGATTTTATTTTATTTTTCTCATTTTGATGTGTTTATTAGGAAATTCAAATGTTATAATCCTTAATCTCTTTCCCCATTATTTTCTCATTTTGATGTATTTATTAAAATAGACTCCAAAAGCGTTGTAATCCTTAATCCTTTACATTATTTTCTTTATTTTTTTAATTTTTGTTTTGCTTGATTATTTTTCATGTTTTCTATGCTATTTGCTTGATTTGTTTACTTGTGTTAGAATATGGATCAGGTCACCCATCTCAAATCCATTTTATATATAATTAAATTTATTTTAATTAGTAATTATAACAGGAGAAACCCATAAGTTTTTCTCATTCTCTATTTATTAAAATTTCCTTCATCTTGCTTTGTTTGATTTACATGATATCTTGTTTTTTATTCAATTTATCTTGCTTTTCTTGTTTTATTCACTATATTTTCTACTTTAATTATTTTATTTATGACGTTATTCTATCTCTATTATTCCACACGCCAATTGCTAACAACCGCCTTATTTAATAAAATATTAATGTTATGCAAGTGACTAATACCTTAATGCTAAATGCATCATTAAAGTCAAAACTAGGGTGAAGAGATAAACAAATTAGGTCATGTATATTAAGAAATAGTCAAGTATAATTAACTTCTCGAATCCATAATTTCTGACTAGGGAAACAAGTTTTGCTTACCGTATGAAATCTATTTCCTATTTTCTGACTATGGTCAAGTGGCGACTCCAAACTTACGAGGCTCTTCCAAGTTCCCATAAGGTTCTCGCATTCATTCTGAGAGGGATGGTATTTATCCTCCAGTGCTACACTCGTTGTCTCTCTCATAATAATAACATTCAAAATTTAACATCTCGTTGCCTACTTAGTGTATGTTACTAACATAACAAAGCTATAATAAAAGGGTTAAATATTGTAAGTCTATTGACTCAAGTGAGAATACCATAAATTAAATCTTTTATTTCTTGTTGATTCAAAAATATTAAGAAATAGGCATCAAACTCATTGATTTAAAGAATACCATGATTTGAAAAAAAAGAAATTTTATTCAAATTATTCAAAAACTATCTCCAACCATAAAATAAGATAAATAAAGACTTTCTAAAATAAAACCTTAAAAGAAAAGGGCAAAAAGGCTAAATAAAATACTAAAATAAGAAAAATCCAAACACAAAACTTTAAAGCCCAAAATGAACCTTGTAAATAGTTGAATTTGGGCAAAAACCTAGGCTATGACATATAAAACTTGTCATTCATATAGATATCTAAATAAGTTTCGATTTGATAAATTATAAGTCCCATAACTTAAATAGTATAAAAAGATATAGCATTTCAAAGCACTATTATGCACTTTAGCTCTTTTATTAAAATTCAAATGCTCCATGAACTGTAGAGCTATCTAGTCTGCATCAGTTCCTTAAAAAAAGTGCATACCACATGTGCTCAAAAGGTGCTATGGACATCATGGACTAATTATAACCCTTATCGAAGATTTTATGGATGCCTAAATTATAGCTTAAGTTGGTTGAATTTTTTTATTTTGAGATTTATTATTTATAGATCTATTGATTTTGATTGATAAAGTATAGGGATTGGTTAATTGCAACCACTTAAAGGAAGAGTTTTGAAAAGGGTTATGATTATTTTACATGGTATGATAGAGAGATGTGCATAAGGGCAAAGGAGTGATCAATATCCTAAAAAATGAAAGAAAGAGACTGAAGAAGGAAAATAAAGAGTTGCTAAGAAGAATCGAGATTATTGTAATTAATTAAGTTCAAAAGACATTGATATTAATCGAGAAGATGTTAGGATGTTAAAACTGAATAGAGATAAGTTAAAAAAATAAGGATAATTATAATTTAGATCCCTGTGGTTATGCTATTTAGCAAAACCAATTGTAGACGACAGGGGTTCAACGCGCGTTCAAGATTTTAGCAACCACGACACTGTTTGAGCTCAGGGCTCTAGAGAACACACTAACCACTGTCACAAAGACATGGCATGGAGATGATGAGTTGCCACCCAGGGTAATAACTGGGACAAATAAAAAAGGTGGTACTCGATTCCCTAAAAGAAAGCTAGCACCACAACCAAGAGATTCTGGATACGAAATACTAACTTCTTTCAGTCTTGTGTTCATTTAGAATTACTTTATGAATTATTATCTTATTCCCTATTTACATGCAATTTCATATAAACCCAAAACAATAAACTCCAAGGTAAACTAGTCATGAAATATACAAGTAAGTAATGCATTCAATAAATCACTTAATCCCTAAGTTAGTCTAATCTACATGGATTTTAAATAAATGAGCTAAAATCTACATATTTTAAATTATAAGTGAACTAAATACCTAATTCCTTTTGATTTTAATTAAATGAACCTACATCTATGTATTTTAATTCTAAATATGAGCTTAATTCTACATGTTATGAAGGTATTTAAATTAATGGGTCTAATTCTACATGTTATGAAGGTATTTGAATAGTGATCTTAAATCTACAAATTATGGAAAAATGCTTAAATTAAGTGGGCTAAGTCTAAATTAATTAAATTAAATTAGGTGGACCTATGTCTAATTAACTAAATGGGTCTAAGGATATTTCTAACCTAAAATCTAATTAATCATGAACCTAAAATATATTTTAATTTATTAAACCTATTTAATTATTAAGTGAAATGGGCTAAAAGAATTACCTAAACTTAAATAAATAAATCAATACCTAAAATTGGCTTAAGGCCCAAAACACATAAAAATAATAAATAAACCCAAAAATATAAAAATATAAAAAACAATTAAATAAGATCAAACAAATAATTAAATTAATCCTTACTAAAACCCTAATTTTTATTAACATGCAACCTAAATTAATATACTTCCTCCATTGATTTTAAATAATTACCTAATTAAAAACCTAATTTTTACTAACCAATTTAATCAAAATAAACATGCAACCACACATATAATTTTATTACTCCCCCTATTGAGGCTATTACATTAATTCATAAAATAATTAATAAAATAAAAATACAGCAATAAATAAAAATAAAGATAATAAAATAAAATCCTAGAAACTAAGTCTCTACGAGACTTTATCCATAGTCTTCCACGGACTTCTCATAAAATTCATCCCTCCCACATGATCATCATACTTTTTCCTCCATAATTACCACAAAAAGATAAAATAATGATTAATGAATACATTATGATATTAACTTGAAGGAATAATAATAAAAAAATAATAATATGAAAAAAAATAAATAAATAAATAAGAAGAAGAAGATGATGATATGATTATGAATGATTTAAGGTACTCCTCATATTGGTAGTTCACCGTTTTTTATAAATCTTCGAATCTTACCCTTCAAAAATTCTCGACAAATCTTGAATTAATTGTTAATAAAAGGAATTTTTGTAAAACATTCAAGAGAAAATCACTTTTTTCTTCCTCTCTTCTCTTCCTCTTCTTTTCCTTCTTCTTTCTCACCGTTTCTTTTCTCCTCTTTTTCTTTTCACCCAACCTTTTTTTCTTCTCATTTTTTCTTTCACCCCTTCCCTTTATATAGTAAAACTAGGAAGTCTAACCTCAATGCTAATGTGATTCTAATTCCTAAAGTATAAAATTAATACTTAAAATTATATTTAGGAATTTAAAACCAGTTAGGACTGAATTAATTAGAAATTTTAAAGCAATTAAAACTGAATTAAAATAGGAACAGAGACCGGAAGAATTCAATTCAGACCGGGATTGTGCAATTCCGATCGGAATTCTACAATCCCGATCGGAATTGGTGTAATTCCGATCAGAATTACATAATTCCGATCAGAATTATGGAATTCCAACACTTTTTTTAACATTTAATTACAAAAAGGCTCCTGAAAAAAATTAAATCTTGCAATTAGGTCCTAAAAAGAACTTTACGATTTAGTCCCTGAAAACATTAAATCCTTCCTTTAAAAGCTGCATTTAAACCCTTAGAATTTTTAAATATTAAGTATTAAAGACATTTTCATCACTGGAGTCCTTTATTGTATTCATAACATGTCATCCCGAAATTAGGTGTCTACACCAATCCTGTGGTTTTTTTTTTTGACATTTAAGTACCTTGTGTTTCATATTTTTTTACCCTTCAGTACTCTTCTAACTAATATCTTCATTATTTTATAAGAAAACATTAATATAATCTTAAATTTCAATGATAAATTTATTTTATATGTGATTTATGATCAATTTAGCCAATTGGTTATTTATAAAAATATTATAAATTTATTTTAAAAATCATTATTCATAATTAAATTAAAAATACATCTAATTTTTTTTTTGTGAGTTTATTATAGTTAATTGAATGTTATATTACTCACTATAGATTTAGCATTGAAAATACATATTATTTTTAAATTAAAATATACATTTTAAATAATATTTGTTAGAAAGGTACTAAAGTGTAAAAAAATATAAAACACAAGATACTTAAATGTCAAAAAAATACCACAAGACTGGTTTTGCCAAATGGTAAAACCACAAGGATCCAAATTTTACTTATCCTTAAAAAATATAAGTTAAAAGTACAGAAAATGAAAAAGCATTTGAGGGCATCATATGTTTTTATTGTACATTCCTAGATTGTGTTTCTTTTTGTGTTTTATGTATACTTAGGCAAGTGATAATGAATTATCGATGTTGGATGTTACCTGAAATTTTTAATTTAATGTAACAATCTTCTTTTATATTCATATGGGTTTTTAAATTAAATATAGTATTTTTGCTCTCATTATAAGATTTTGCATAATACAAAAGGAACCAACTAGAATATTTGAATAAAAGTTCCATTATGATTTATATTAACTAAAAAAAAGAGCCATTAGCAGCTACATAAAAACATAACCATAAAACTAGTATGAATATTAAGTTCACAAACAATTAATGGACATTAACAATGCATATATTGCATTCAACTACACATGTTGTAATAAGAGTCAAAGTAGCTCATATATGCATAAAAAATATATAAAAATGAATCTCATTTCCTAAAGGTAGAAAGACAAACATAAGTATGTAGTTCAGGCATGTAGTTCATAAGGAATTAAATTCATAGTAAAAAATAAAATAGTTCATAGAAGAACTAATTCCAATAAAAAAATCAGTTATGTGTCATAATCTCATGTTCTCTTTGTTCCTCTAACTGTCTTGTAGTTAGCCTTACCATTATAAGCATGGTGGTTTGAAAGGAAGATTACTTGGTAGTCTCAATTTTGAACCATGGTGGTTTGAAAGGAAGATTACTTGGTAGTCTCATTTTTGAACCATCACCATGAAAAGCTATCTTCATTGATCCTTTAATGTTGGAGGAATAAGAATTTTTTTTACTTGTCTTAATTGTCATTCATTTGGAATTGGAAATTTTATTTAAGGATCCTAGTTTATATTAATGCAATAAGAAGTAATGATTTTTATAGCAGATAACATAATTTTTTCAATATCCAAACCAGATTGCAAAAATTAAAGAACAACACATATAAAAGTTAACACGAAATAAATTAATCAAGGATTGAAGCACATTCACATTGTAAGTAATATTACTAGTTGCTTTATTAACAAAACATCTATAGCCGCATTATTTTCCTCTTAAACCTTTATAACACTTTCTAGAAATTGAATTCCACCTATAGCTTGCACTTTCTGCTTTCCTTTAGACCTTGCATCAATTTTAGCTTCTATATTTTTCTTTGCCTTTTGACTTAGCAACATTTGTTGTACCATTATTTGAGCTCCATCACTTGTTATTATTGCTAGTTATATTTTTAAAGATGATTTTGCACATTTTAAGGCCTTAATAGTTTAGAACATGCATAACTAAAAAAATGCATTAAAGCATACCTCAATACAACCTTTTTTTTTATTATACCCTTCTTAATTGTAATTCTACAAGTCACCTTACTCCCTTTTTAGATAGTTTTCCATAATTTGTCTTTTTGTTGGGCTTATTTTGACTTATAATCCTTTATGTCTTAGGTCTTCTAAGCATTTTAATAGTTACTAGAGGCTCCATTAAGAGAAAATTGTCATATTTCATGAATTGCTTTCCAGGCATTAGTTATATAGGGTGTTGGTATGAGGCAACATATAGTTCTCAATGGTATAAGTGTGTTATTTGAGACAATGGATCAATTTTGGCATATGTCATGGCATATATGGCATTATAGCATGGGATACCGGTGATATCCCATGCCTTGTAGGTATATAACTTCTTATCAAGGTAAATGGTGTGCTTGTCTACTCCATCACTTATCTCATAACTTGCATACCCATTGAATAACACTTCACATCCATAAGAATTTTCCCTATTTTCTTAGAGTATTGCCATGCATTTAGGACTCCAATCAGATATCTACTTTTCAACTAACACTTTATTTATAGCTTATCTCTCTATGATAGCTTTCTTTATATCATCCAATATAGCTACAATTGGCTTAAACTTGCTTTAACAATCCTTGTATTGAATGACTCATTCATATTGTTATCTAACCCCTCAAAATAACATCTACTACTAAAAATGCTCTACACCAATTAATAGGATTATACTTGATTAAATCTTTAGTAACCTTTCTAAATATGCGTTCCATGCATAAATCCAAAATTTTTTCTTCATCTCTCAACTAGTATATTTTTATGATCAATTTGAATATATGTGCTTGTCATACCATCTATGCTCAACCTCTAAAAGCTTGTAACAGACCCTAAATATAATGAAATATGTTTGTAACTATAAAACCTATGATAATTATAGATAAACATTTTTTTATAAGAGAACTGACATTTTGCATGTCTAAAATGATGGTCAGTGACTTATCTTGATCTTGTATTTTTAACACATTAACAATCCATTATATGAACCACTTCCAAGTGACTTTATTTTCCTTTTCAATTACAGTCCATGCAATAGAAAAATTAAGATTATTTCCATCTTTCCCAATAGCAACTGAAACATGTTCCTTTATAATACCCTTTAAAAAATATCCATCCAGACTAATTATAGGTCTACATATAGCCCTCCTACTCTTTTTTAATGCCTTAAAGCAGATAAACATCCTTCTAAACACTTTTTTGCCCTACTTCAACTTCTCTTTACATAACTTTTTTTTTTATATATAAAGGCTACTTATTTAAGGTATCAGATAATGCACCTAGATATTCCAACTAGGTTAACACCTCCGTAGCATTGACTTTATATACCAAAACTAAGTTATTTATTAATGAAAAAAAAGAATATAGAAGTTTGATACAACTGAAAAAGGAAAAAAATGAAATTATCGAAACCTATAGGAATTAAATCTAACAGCATCATTACGGACTAACTCAAAACACTCCTCAAGGAAAGATACCACTAGGTCTCATAAGAAAAAGAAAGAGCAATGTTGGAAAGTTTATTAGTTACTATGTTACCCTCTCAAAAAGAGCAATGTTGGAAAGTTTATCAGTTACCAAGTTACCCTTTTGAAAAATATGGCTAACATATACTTGAATCTTTGAAAGAGAAACCAAAAATTGATGTTAATCCCTCATTAAATGCCATAGAACCTCAATACTCCTTTGTTGATTTAGGTCTACTATCATAAGAGAATCACTTTTAATCTAAAAAGGATTGAAATTGAACTGAACTTCATACTACATATTAATTATTACTGCTACCATCTCAGCTTCGGATGCAAATTGAGAACCTTAGGGAACAACAAATGAACCAATAGAAACACTACTAAATAATCTAAAAATACCACAAACTCTGGCAATTCTTGGACAACCCTTGGTAGCACCATTTGTATTAAATTTAAACCATCCTTGGAGAGGAGGGGTGAATTGAAGGAGGTTTCAAAATTCTAGCTATATGAAGATGTCGAAGAATTAACAACTCATTTTATGAATTTCTCATATGCCTTACTTTATGAACTTTAGCTTCTTTAATACACTTATAAATCTTATGGAAAGTGACAATAATGGGAACAAAACAATGCCAAAAAGTAGCTTAGTTTCTAGCATGCCACAAAATCCATAAACATGAAATAAGACCAACTTTCTAAAGAATAGATAGTTGACTTGAAAATTTAATGGAAGCAATATGAAAATACATATCAAGAGGCAAACCAAAAATATTAAACCACATTTGAAAGAGATCTTAAAGGGTTATTCAAAGGGTTTGAGCATACGGGTAGGAAATCAGAACATAATTAGTAGTCTTAAAGTCCAAATTGCAAATATGTCATCGAGAGACAATGATCGTTCCTTTACACTAAAGATTATCATCAAAAGGAAGGTGTTAGTGAAAGGCACACCAACATAAAAATGATATGCTTAGCGAAAGGTAATGGCACCACAGATCACGGCCCTAAGCCACTTTAAGAGTTGAAACCCGAAGGAAGTCATTGGCCAATTTACAAGAAAAAATCCTTATAAAAGAGTAACACCAAGCATAATAATCAGTATTAGAAACTGAAAAAATGACATCATTTAAAGCCAAAATAATATCAAGAAAGGCATAAGCAAAATTGTCTATCAAGTGCCAAATTCCATCCTAATAAACCTCATCAATAGAAGTCAGAAGATGCTTCCTAGCATAAAAAGGAATCCCAATCCTATCAACAATAAAAAAAATAAGAAAATTTAAAGTCTAAAAATTAAGCTTAGACTTGACTGAAGGAAGCCATTGAGTCGAATCTTATAAATCAATATAAATATATTTGATGGAATTCCAAATAGAAGAACAAATATAAGTGCTTCGTGGAGAATTTTGCTTGAGAAATCTTAAGCGAATAAAAGACAAAAGAATTACTATAAAAAATCTCCTAAGCTACAAGACCAAGAAAGTGCTTTATTAAAGCACTATATCGCTTCAAGGCAAGACCACCCTCATCAATAAGAGAATAACATCTATCCTAAGTAACCAAAATTAATTTTTTACAATGCACGGAACTAGTCTAAAGGAAATTATGAATGTCTTTTTCCAAACATTTAAGCAAGGAAGCAGGCCATTTAGAGATTATGAAAATAGTGAAGAAATGAGCCATAGATAAAATAATTAATTAAAGCAAGCCTACCAGCTATAGGAAGAGAATGGCCATTCCAAGCTTCAAATTGGATCACCTTAGTGAACTCCTAGGGAGATAGAAAAATAACTATTCAGACTGTTATGAATAAGAATCGATAATTTAGCAAATTCAAAAATTGCCCAAATCTAATCACAAAAAAGCTTAAAGAAACCGAAACTATAAAGAACAACTTGAATGAAATCCCATTCCATAAAATTAAAAGCTTTTCTAATATCTATCTTTAGAGCCATGTTACTACCCCAACAAGCCCGATCCATGATATTAAAACATTTAGAAGCAACAACATTATAGTCTTCAATATTTCTTCCTTTTAGAAAATTAAATTGATTTTTTGAAATAATCCGAGAGGCAATATCACCTAAGCAATTTGCTAAAATGTTAGTAATAATCTTAAACACAAAATTATTTAAAACAATAGGGCAGAATTTATCCACCAAATTAGCACTAATCATTTTAGGAAGAAGAATCATAAGACTAGAATTAAGCCCACTCAACAAAGAACCAGAATCAAAGAAATTGCGAACAGTATTACATAAATCAAATCCAAAAATATTCTAACAAGAACAGAAAAATGACTTGTAAAGCCATTTGGACCAGAAGCATTATAAGGATCCATCTAAAAAATAACGGATTGAATCTAAACATTAAAAGGCATTATAGTAAGCATATTATTTTCAACTTTTGAGACTATTATAGGCATTACATCCTTAATGCCTGAGAAATCTTGAGGGGTTGGGCTTGTATTAAAAAGCTTAGAGAAATAATTAATAATATGATTTTTAATAAGCACCATATCATTCTTTAAAACTCCCTTAATCATTATTGAATTACTAACATTCTGAGCTTGACAAGGAATAAAAAGGCCAAAGTAGAACTTAGAATTTTGGTCCTTATCTCTTAACCATCTAATGCAGTTGCATGGATTTGTCCTTTTCAGACAATCAGCATAAGCTTCAGGTTGACCAAATTCAGCAATATACTTCCTTTTAATTTATTAATCTCTTTTCTCTTTGCTCTTTGCATTTAGAACTACTTATATTTAGCCTAATTTTTTCCTTTACTTTATTTATTATGTCTTGCACCTTCTTTTTTGGATTCTTATAAATATGCTTCTTAAAGGGACTTGCTAAAAATTAGCAATTACCTTTGAGTTATTGAAAATTTTGTAACAATTATGCTCAAGGTTAAGGGTATAGTGCATACCTATTTTTTATGGGTTATAGTGGAACAAGATCAATGTGATGTCATGGCACACAAGCTAAGACAACCATCTACATGGATGTTATTGATGTGGGAGGATCATCTTGAATCGACTTTATAGATTGGAGTGGCCACAAGACTTTCATTGGGAAAAGTGAATTTCCTAACTAGAGATTCTAGGTTTGAGGGGTAGGAGTTACTTATCCTGTTTCTTATTACACATTACTTAATCACTCATTTCTTCATCTTAATTTTAGTTTAATGATGCATTTACCACACTTGATTGTTAGTTAATTTAAATTGCATTGGAAATGTAAATAAAACATAGAACAATTGAATTTGGCAAGCATACATCACAAGATAAACAAATATTTTTCAATTACATCAATTGACAAATGATAATGCAAATGAGTAAGCAAGTAGCAAGTAGTAAGTAACACACAATCATGCAAGAAATAATAAACAAAACAAACACACAAATTAGCAAAATAAAAAGAGGGAAAGCGATTTAGGCTTACAACCCTTGGAAAAAGCCTATTCTAATAAATACATCCAAAATAGAAAATAAAAGGGGAATTGGGATTAAGAATTACATTGCTTTGGAAATTACCTTTTATATTAATTACATAAAAAATAATAAAAAAAGAAATAGAAGGAAAATCCCTATTCTAATAATCCTGCAAAACAAAGGTTAGCCTTCACGTACATGCAAGCACACATCACACTTAGAGCAATTTATATATTTCATCCATTCATATGATAAGAGAAAGATGGGTAATTAAAATAACAATAATAATTAAACAAATAAATAAACAAGGATCGTAATGAAGATGCATGATGCAAGAGTTTGAAATTTAGGTATTTTAGTGCAAAGTTGTCATTTTTATTATAAAAATAGAATTTTTATGACAAGGAAAGTTTGACGAAATTAAAATAGAGGAATAAAATGATGAACATAGTATAATAATAAAAATGCAATCTTTACCACAAAAATAGGAATTTTATGATAAGAATGCAAGGAAATTAAAAAGAATAAAAATGACAAGAGTAATAAAGATGATAATGCATGCAATTAACATAATAAAAATGTAATTTTTACCATAAAAATGTAAACTTTATGATAAAAATTGCAAATTTATCAAAAATAAAATAAAAATGACAAAAATAATAAAATGCAATTAACACAATAAAAAAATGATAAAATGCAATTTTTACCATAAAAATGTAAAATTTATGATAAAAATTGCAAATTGATAACAAAAGCGGAAATAAAATAATAATAATAATAATAAAAGAAATTACCATAATAAAAATGATAAAAATGCAATTTTATCATAAAATGTAAACTTTATGATAAAAATAGCAAATTTATCAAAAAAAAAAAAAGAAATAAAAATAACAAAGACAATAAAATGCAATTAATATAATAAAAATGATAAAAATGCAATTTTTACCATAAAAATATGAACTTTATGATGCAAATTTACAAAAAAAGAAAATAAAAATGGAAAAAATAATGAAAATGCAATTTTTACCATAAAATATGAATTTTATGATAAAAATAGTAAATTTATAAAAAAAAAAAAAAGAAAATAAAAATAATAAAAATGTTATTTTTACCATAAAAATGTGAACTTTGTGATAAAAATAACAAATTTATGAAAAAAGGAAATAAAATAATAAAAATAACAAAAATGATAAAAATGTTAACTTTAGCACCAAAAATACCCATTTTTCATTAAAAAAAAAAGAAAAAATGATGTAAAAATGATAAAAATAAATGCAAAAATGATGCAAACACTCTCGAAATAAATCCTGAACTACCAACTCCTTCAACATATCTTATTCAAACTTCAAAATCACCACAAATCACAAACCATCACAAACTAATTAATAATTAATATAAAAATGAAATGAAAATGCAAGAAAAATGCTAAAAATAAAAGAAAAGAGTAGAAGAAAATGCAAAATTTTATTAAAAATAGTTGGGTGATCCTCATAAGGACTAGAGATTAGCGTGAAGGATGCTTTAGCTAAGATGATGTTTAGTTTGGTTAAAAAGGATACTAAAAATCTTAAAATAGAATAAAAAGTAGGCTAAAAAACATTTGGAAATTGGTCTCCACTTGTAAAAGAGAGGTTTTTTAAGAGAGAGAAAGTCTTAAATTCATCCTAAAATAGTCATATCTTCTATCTCTAAATTTTTTTTTTTTTTTTGAAAATCCAAAAAACAATGTCCTAAAAATGTTAAATTTTTAAATTTTTATAGACCCAAGGGCCAACCCACGAATATGGGTTGTGACCCACACCCGTGGGTCGTATGACCCAAGTGCGTGGGTCAGGCCCATGACCCACACTAGTGGGTCGGGCAGACCCATGGGCTTTTGACCTCCCTTTTCATTTATTTTGATTATTTCGATGCATTCCAGATGTTTTCAAGGCTCGCGTGTGTATTTTTGGGTTTTTTTGTGTTTTTAGGTGTGTTTCGAGCTTTTTAGGTGTGTTTCGGGCTTTTTATCTTGTCAGGGCACACTCAAGATGACTTAAGAGAAGTCTTCCCCCTATTTAGTTGATAAGAACCTTCATCATTGGATTTTTAGGGGACCGCTAAAATTTAAGGTATCAACAAAGGGTTTTCATACTTATCCCCCATTCTTTTCTTCTTTAGAAATTAAGATAACAAAAGGAAAATTTAGGTATTTTCGTTGTGCTATATTCCTAGAAAGCTCATTTGGTTTCAGTCTTAGATCCTTCTTTTTTACTACACTATATTTTATAAGAGCTTCTCTCACTTTATTTGCATTACTAAAAGTCATCCCAAGTAAGAAATATGGATTTTCATCATCTATGTCATACCTCAAATTCTTCTTGCTTTGAATGGTAACTTTTAACTCATGATCATCTACATACTCAAATTCATTATCATCTTCATCCTCTTCTACATCACTCTCTTCATAGTCTTCATCATCATTTTCAATTTCATTATCCTCACCCATTTCACCTTCAACATTTGCATCATAATCAGCCTCAAGTAGTACCTCCTCAACAGTAATATTTTCATTACCTTATTCAAATTGTACCTCAGTAGTAATAGTCATATTATCATGCTTTAATTCCACCTTCTCTTCTACACTAACACCACTTCTCTCACCTAAAACTTCACTCATGTTAAGCTCACTATCTTTATTAAAAATAGATTTATGACAGCCACTGAAACTTGTGTTGGCATATTTATAACCAACATTATCTGCATTAAGTGAAACTTTAATAAAATTGCACTATATACCTAATTCACATGCAATATCTAATACATTTTGAACCTCGTCCTATTCCTATTTCCATTATTAGTGTCATCTTGTTTCTCATCCTCAAGCAATATAACTTCTTCATTAAATATTGGGACATCAATGACCATAAATATGCATATGACACAACCCAAACTTATTTCTATTGTATTCCATAATTTTCATAATACTTTGATCTACTAACAAATATAACTTATCATGCATTGTCTTTCCAAGTTTCAATGCTTATAACTTAGTAACATTTGAATAATCTATGTCAATATTATATTTCTTCATAATGTGATGCAAACCTAAGATTCTATATCAAAATTAATAACTATTTCAGCTTCTCTATCCACAGAAGTTAACTCAAGACTAAATTTCCACCCTTCCCTATAATGAAATATCAAATCAATAGTCACCATTCTATATGCAAAGCATTTTTTTCAAAAAAATTATAAATTAATTATATCAATGCAAATAGCAATATAGTTACATGACAAACAATCTTAAAACAAATGCACAACAACAACAACACATGTAAGACTTTAAATTAAAAAAAATCCCCAAATTTGATTTTTTTTAATAAACCCTAATATTCAATTACAATACTAATCCCATAAATTAAAGCACTAATCTTTTTGTTTAAACAAAATAATCCATCTTCAAACATTAATCTCAAAGCTTTTTTTTTTTTACAGAAAGTTAAATGTAAATGCATTTTTATATGTAATTAAAAACAACAGAACACTAGAACTTTAACCCTCAAATATCAATATATTTTCCCCACATAATTGCATATTCTCTATACAAATTACTATTTTTTAGGGTTCTTTACAAGTTTTTTTATTTTTGAGATGTATGTGATTATGACAAAGGTAAGAAGATGTTAGTGAACTAATAGAAAGGCTTCAGGCGATAAAAAAAGGATTTGCTCTTTTTTAGGGTTTTTTTTACACAATGTGAAAGGTATAGCTGTTTTATATGCTAGCATTGATTCAACAAGATCTATAAGGCCCACATGCCTTGTGCTCACCATTTAATGGTTTTTTTTTTGCCACATCATTTTTTTAAAATGTTGTTGTTAATGGAGGGTCATTGTTGAGCCACTTTTGAAACATCAGGGTCCATTTAGGAAAAACCAATAGTGTCCAATATAGTATTTGACTCAAAATTAAGGGTTCAATTTGGCTCCTTTCCCATGTATATGTATGAAATCTCCCTTGAGCAAAGGTACAAATTGTACCCTATTTTACCTTAATTTCACATTTGATCTTTTCATTTTTTTTTAAATCAAATTGGAACTTCTTTGTAAAATTAGATTAAATTGGACTTTAATAAGTACAATTAAATCTTATAACCTTTTTTTAGTACAATTAAGTCCAATCAATTTAGAAAAAAATTAATTTTAACAATTAACTAAATAATAAAATTGATAAGTTTTTAATATATATATATATATATATATATATATATATATATATATATATATATATATTTAAATTTAAATTTTTTAAACCTACAAAATAATTTTTTAAAAAATTACTTGAATTTTAAAAACTTTACAACCAAGTGATATTTATTCAAAAAATGATTAATTTTATTCGTAAATATAAATAGTAAATTGATAATTAACTCAAAATTTGACTTCAACGGTTGAAAACAAAATTTTATTCATTAATTATTGTGTAGATTCAAAAGTTATTGTGTAGGTTTAAAAATTTAAATTAATAAATAATATTTAAAAATTTATTACTCAACCATTAAAATTAAATTTTGAGCCAATTATCAGTTTGCTATTTATATTAATGAATAAGATTGATCCTTTTTGTAATCTATATCACTTGATTATAAAATTTTAAAAAATAAAAAAAAATATCATGTAGATTTAAATTTTTTTAATATATATATATATATATATATATATATATATATATATATATATATATATATATATATATATATATATATATATATATATCAATTTCAGTTGTTAATTAACCATTTAGATTAAATGTTTTTTAAATTTTATAAGACTTAATTGTACTGAAAAATAGATTTAAGACTTGATTCTACCCACCAAAGTCCAATTTGATCTAATTTTACAAAAGAGAAGTTTCAATTTGACACAAAAAATGAAAAAAAAAACCAGCGTAAAATTAGAGCAAAATGTCGGAGTAGAATTTTTACCTTCGACCAATCTCCCACTGATTGTAGATAAAAGTTTGAAAGTGAAAGTATGAGGATTCAACACATGGGTAAGACAAAAGACACAGCGAAAGAAGGATCTGAATCAACCAAAAAGAGATGATAAAATTGTTAGTCTTATAACTGATATCATTTTCCAATTAAATCATATAAGAATTTTTTTTTTTTTTACAGTCAAATTCTATAAGTTTTAAAAATGATTTTTGTTAGTTCTATCTATCAATCAGAACAGTTTTCTGTTAGTTAATTCCTAAAACTATTAAAAATGTTATTTTAGATACTTTGAATAAATAATATTTTTATATTTAAATTTGACTTCTTCTATTAATTAACTTTCATAATAACTATATAATTTAATAAAATAATTTTAAAAAATAAAACTATATTTGTCTTAAATTATTAGTTAAATTAAGAACTGTAAATAAAATTAAGGAATTTTTTCACAAATAGATCAAAAACTAAAAGTATTATCAAAAGTTTCGTTAACAAAAAATATTTTCAAAACTTAAATCTCTAACTTTTTCTTTCAAATATGAATAACATTCTCTTCCTCCTTTATTTTTAGGTTATTGTTTTTTTTTTCTCAATGTTATTTTTGCTTAATATTTTTTTTTACTATTTTTTTACTCGACAATTTTTTAATGTCTTCATCATCTTTTTTTGCTCAAAATTTAACATCCCTTTTTTTATTTAATTAATTTTTTTGATCTAATAGAAAAAGGGCCAGTGTTTTTTCCTCAACATTTTTGTTTTGCTCAATATTTTTTTCTACTATCTTCATTTTTTTTTCTCAACATTTTTTTTTATCTTTAAGGTATTGTCTTCATTTTTTTCTCAACTTAGTTTTTTGCTCAACATTTTTTTTCTAATTTTAAGGTACTGTCTTCATCTATTTTTTTTCTCAATGTTTTCTTTTTTTTTGTTCAACATTTTTTTTTGTTTAGATTTTTTTTATGAAAAATCAATGGTTATAAACTAAACATCTTCAATTGTTGTAAAAACAAGCAATAAATATCTTCAAATGTTGTAAAAACAAGCAATAAATAATTTTTTTCTCTTTTATATTCTTAAAGAATAAGGATTTTATTTATTTTTTATTTATTTATTAAAATGTCTAATAAGTTTTTTTTATAAAAAATATTATCTTATACTTATTGATCATCAATATGTAACAAATGTATCATCTTTATAATGTATTTGTAACATAAAAAAAAAAAAGCAACAAAAAACAATTGAAAACAACAAAAAAAAATTTCTATTTTTATTATTAATACTAATAAAAGTGAAAATTTTAAATAAAATAATTACTTTTAAAGATCCAAAAAAAATTGAGCTAATTAAACTAAAATTTAAATTTGTACTGAATAAAAAAAATTAAATAAATACATACAATAAATTTCAATTAAAAGATGACTTCAAAAATAATAAATAGATAAAAAAAATTCCAAACCTAGAAAAAGAAGCGCCAAAATTAAAAAAAAAAAATGCAATACGCCGAAAGTGAGGATTGAAAATACAGAGGCCGTTTTTTAAAAGCTAAAAAAAACGAAAGGCATGGGTAAACTAAACCCATTCATGAAATTCTCTCTAAAATTAATTAAATATTCTTAATTATTTTAAATATATAATTTTGGTATAGTCTATAATTACTTTCTTTTTTATAAAGTAAATTTTAATTTATTAAAATCCCTTAATAGTTCAATACACTCTCATTTAATAGTGATAAGAAAAAAATAAAAATAAAGTGCATGAAATTACAAGTCATCCTAGAATTTTCCTAGAATTTTAATTAATATATCATAAATGAATAAATAATTTTTATAAAAATAAAACTCATTTAATTTTATCAATATTTTAATTTGCGATAGATTTAAAAATTTTTTAAACTCAATCAAATTTGAGTTAGTAAATTTTTTTTAAAAAAATTATTTAAATTAGGCTATTTTATAATAAATATTTGGGTGTAGTTTATGATTACTTTATTTTTTACAAAATAAATCTTACTTTATTCATAACCACCATTGGATGATTCAATACACTCTCATCTAATTGTGATAAAACAAAGTAAAAATAAAGTAAATCAAAATCAAAATCACCCTAAAATTTCTCTAAATATTTGAACAATAAAATAAGTTAACATATTCTTATTGCAATTTTAATTGTTATAATAAAAAAAATAATTAATTTAAGATGAAATTTAAAAAAAAATTGTTTATTTCATCTTAAATTAACTATATTCTATAATAATAAATAAAATCATTAATTAAAATATATTATTTTTCAATTTTTTTTGTAAAATATTATAATTTAAAGATATATTTTTTAAATTGTCTAATTTATATACAATTGAGTTTATAATTTATTTAAAATGTAACATAAATTATCATATTGACAAAAGTAATTGAGTTTATCGAAGTATAACAAATATTTATTCATTTAAGATATATTAATTAAAATTTATATTTAATAATAAAAATAGTTAATTAATTTTATTTATCATTATTAATAAAGTAAAAAATTAAGAAAAAATATATTTTAAAATTTTAAAACTTCTTGAAATTATTCCAATGAGTTATTATAAAAGTTAAATAATAGAATAAACCATAAATAAATAAAAATATTATTTATTTAAAATGTTAAAAATGACATATTACAATTTTAGGACTCGAATGTAATATATATATATAACTTAATTGAAAACCCATATAATTTACAGGATAACAATGATGCTAATTCTGATTGGCCGCATAACCTGAAGAGTAGTCATTTCAAATAAATAATTGGTCCGTGCAAGCAAGATTGACATATTCCTTCCAAAAAGTCCTGTTTTTTTTTTTTAACACTGAGATCCTCCTGTAGTTTCGGCATCAACTTGGTTGCCTATATAAATATGAACCACCACCTTTCTTTTTCCTAAATCTCACCATTTCTCATTGTCAAACAATTGTTTTTAGCTTTTTGATCTTTCAAAACCAGCATAAACCTGATGGCTTCCACCTTTCGACCACGCTCCTCTTTTATGGTTCTAGCAATAGTTTTGTTGGGTTAGTGTTATTCTTCTCTATTTCATTTTTCTCTTCCTTTAACGTTGTCTGTTTTGTTCGTTTATTTGTTTCAGTGTCTGAACGATGTATTGACTTTGGTCGAATTCCAGAAGGGAATTCCTAAAGTTTTGGACCCGTCACTTGTTTGTCAATGATAAATGCCATGGTTAAGTTAAAATATCAAAGAGTATGTCTTTTTAATATAACACATAAAATCTTCCATGTTTAAAAAAATTTATAAACATTTGAAATTTGGAGTATATATTGCACTCAGTTGTTAGATGTTAGAATACCTTTTTTAAAGCACTTGTCATTCATTGGTTATTAGGGGCATTCCGAAAATGTCCGGGTCGAAATATGGCTTTCAAATTAAGTTCCGAATTAGTGGATTATTATTATTTTCCACTTAATAATAAATTACATAAATGTGGACTATCTATTGGATTCTATGACATTATAAAAGTAGAAGGATCAATTTTAATTGTTCAGAAGAGGAAACGGTAGTAGGATCATATCAGGTAAACATTCAACCATCTGGTCGACAAAAAATATCCAAAAGTGATTAGCACATCCAGTGTGTAAATATAAAAAATGTGTCAATCATTCTTTTTTTTTTTTTTTTAACTAAATAAATCTTGCATGCAATATGATACTTAGCTTCAATTCAATATTTGGCTATGATTTTTCTTTTTCTTTTTTTAATTTACAGAAATAGTTTTGATAAAAAAAAAAAAAAAAAGAACATGCGGGCTGCAATATGACAAAATTTTTTAAAATTATTTTTATGCTCCTCAAATACAGGAGAACAATTAATTAATTGAAAAAAGTAACGATAATAGAAATTTCACATGCACAATGACAGACTATTAATGTAATGGCTCGCTTCATGAGGCATGTCCTTTGTAATATATAAGTTACACGTTAATTGTTTTTTAAGTTACTACTGCATATGCATTTGCACTTGAGAATGATATTTGAACTAGATTTTAGTAAAAAATTTGGGCCATGGAAAGATGCAAAGGCAAATGTATTGACAGGGTGATTTTAATTGATGAACAGGTAGTCTAATTGTATTTTCCATAGCAAAAGAGGAAGCAACTAAGTTGGGAACAGTGATTGGGATAGACCTTGGTACAACATTTTCTTGTGTAGGAGTTTACAAGGATGGGCGTGTTGAAATCATAGCCAATGATCAGGGTAATCGAATTACACCATCATGGGTTGCATTTACTGATACTGAGAGATTGATCGGTGAGGCTGCAAAAAATCAGGCAGCTGCCAATGCCGATAGGACAGTCTTTGATGTCAAAAGACTTATTGGAAGAAGGTATGGCATATATTTTTTTTTTCATTCATTTCCCATTTCCTGAATATTTCCATGTCTTTGATTGATGTTTTGATCTAACACTAAAATTGGTGGTTGTGTGTAGGTTTGAGGATAAGGAGGTGCAAAAGGATATGAAACTTGTTCCTTACAAAATAGTCAACAAGGATGGGAAGCCTTATGTTCAAGTCAAGATTAAAGATGGGGAGACCAAGGTTTTCAGTCCTGAGGAAATCAGTGCCATGGTTCTTTCGAAGATGAAGGAGACAGCCGAAGCTTACCTTGGAAAAAAATTAAGGATGCTGTTGTAACTGTACCAGGTACAGTGAAATTTTACTTGGAATTTCTTACGTTTTTATTAGATTAAAGAATTTGAATCTGAGAAATGTGAAACAGAATTGACTGTTATTGATCTAAAATTGCATATCCTCTACAGCTTACTTTAATGACGCTCAAAGGCAGGCCACCAAGGATGCTGGTGTCATTGCTGGCCTGAATGTTGCTAGAATTATTAATGAACCAACTGCAGCTGCCATTGCCTACGGTTTAGACAAGAAGGGTGGTGAAAAGAACATTCTTGTCTTCGACCTTGGAGGTGGGACATTTGATGTCAGTATTTTGACCATCGATAATGGTGTTTTTGAAGTTCTTGCCACAAATGGAGACACTCACCTGGGAGGTGAGATTACTTGCATTAGATTAGCTGTTGTGGGTCTAAGTGAGTAATACTTTTCTTTTAAGTTTTAATAACAATTGATTGTTTTCCTTCTATAGGTGAGGATTTTGACCAGAGAACTATGGAGTATTTCATCAAGTTGATCAAGAAGAAGCAAGGAAAAGACATCAGCAAGGACAACAGAGCTCTTGGAAAGCTTAGGAGAGAATGTGAGCGTGCCAAGAGAGCTTTGAGCAGCCAACATCAAGTTCGTGTTGAGATTGAATCCCTATTTGACGGTGTGGATTTTTCTGAGCCTCTCACCAGAGCTAGGTTTGAAGAGTTGAACAATGATCTGTTCAAGAAGACCATGGGACCTGTTAAGAAGGCCATGGAAGATGCTGGTTTGCAGAAGAACCAAATTCATGAAATTGTTCTTGTTGGTGGAAGCACCAGAATTCCCAAGGTCCAACAGCTGCTCAAGGATTACTTTGATGGCAAGGAACCCAACAAGGGTGTGAACTCTGATGAGGCTGTTGCTTATGGTGCTGCTGTTCAAGGAGGAATCTTGAGCGGAGAGGGCGGCGATGAAACAAAAGTTATTGTTTTTTCTCTGCTGTGACAAAAAGGTTTTTTCTCCCAAAAGCAAATGTTCAAGATTATAAGTTCACTAACTCTGAATTTGATTTGTTTGGTTCAGATATACTACTTTTGGATGTGGCCCCTCGTACTCTTGGTATTGAAACTGTTGGTGGGGTGATGACCAAGCTGATTCCTAGAAACACTGTTATTCCAACTAAGAAGTCTCAAGTCTTCACCACCACCAAGATCAACAAACAACTGTCACCATTCAGGTATGCAATATTCTCGGGGACATTATGTTACCGAGTTTTGCAGAGACTAGGCAATACGTTATGCTCAGTATTCTATTCTAAAATCTACCATAGTGATATGTGTACTTGATCGTGACTATTTCATCTGTGAACTTAATTCTGTGCTATAGGTGTTCGAGGGTGAAAGGAGATCTCACAAAGGACTGCAGACTGCTTGGGAAGTTTGATTTATCTGGAATTGCCCCAGCACCAAGGTCTTGCCTGATGACTATGTTTAATCACTCGATTTTTTTTTTTAAGAAACATTGTTTCTGCTTCACTGTCTAATCAATTTGCCTTGTCTGCCTAAACAGAGGAACTCCTCAGATTGAAGTCACATTCGAGGTTGATGCCAATGGTATCCTGAATGTGAAGGCTGAGGACAAGGCCTCAGGGAAATCTGAGAAAATCACTATTACAAATGACAAGGGTAGGTTGAGTCAGGAGGAGATTGATAGGATGGTCCGAGAGGCTGAGGAATTTGCAGAGGAAGATATGAAGGTGAAGGAGAGGTTTGATGCCCGTAACAGCTTGGAGACCTATGTTTACAACATGAAGAGCCAGATCAGTGACAAGGACAAGCTGGCTGATAAATTAGAGTTCGATGAGAAGGACAAGATTGAGACAGCAGTTAAGGAAGCCCTTGAATGGTTGGATGACAATCAGAGCGTGGATAAGGAGGATTATGTGGAGAAGTTGAAGGAAGTGGAGGCTATATGCAATCCAATCATCACTGCTGTTTATCAAAGGACTGGTGGAGCTCCTGGAGGGGATGCAGATGGAGAAGATGATTCACGTGACGAGCTTTAAAATGATAGATAATATCTAAAAATTATAGATTGTTTATTATAATTTCTTGACCTCAGACTCAGAGTAGTAACTGGAAACACCAAGAGAGAGAGGGTTTTACTCCCCTGTGTTTCCATATGCTTTCCTGTCATTCATTTTTGAGCTTAAATGCATGTTAGAGATGTATAGTATGCCATTTTAAATTGGAAAGAGATTTACATTATTTGCTCTCATTCTTTTACCTATTTGCCCCAACTTATTATAGTCGGCAGTTATTACAGTTAATCTATTGACTTGAACTTCCTAAGTGCTGGAGTTTACCTTTGTGATTGTCTTGTTTCTCGAGACAGTAAGATTGAAAACTGCAAAAAAAAAAAACACACTGCTGCAATGAAGCTCTGCGACTTTACTGAAGTCAAATTAGTGTGAGCAACAATCCTACAAGATGGTTGAAATTCAAATGAGCGGCAGAACCCTACAAACAATTCAATACATTTCCCTGATCCAGCATTAACTATCAATCATCTAGGATATTAAATTAAATATCATATCATGGTAAGTGTTAAAAATCATATTATGTCGTCAAAAACAAAGACTGGAATTAAATAATTCTATTTGTCTCATTGATTCTACTATCAGATAGATGTGGGGGGGAAAAAGAAGATTATTATGCACTTAGAAGCAAAGAGTGAAACAAAGATTCACAATTAAGCCATAATTAACACTGCATTTTGTTACCAGTTACTCCAGAAATATTTATATCAAGAGAATTACTTATGAGCAATGCGACTGTACATTGCCTACTCCCCTTGAAAGCAAATAAAATACAGTAAAACATGTATCAAAGTTCAATCTAACAAGCCAAAAATTCAGGAATAGATCTGCCATATGATCAAAACTGCCATCCTTGTCTCCTAGCCAAACCATATTTTAAGGTTGCCTTTGAAGCATATACAAGGATATCCACACTGAACAGGTAGTTATAACAAAGTAATGATACTGCATACCACAATCATCCTACATGTCCGCAAAGAAATTGCTTGTACTGCTATTAGTTTGCTCATTTTTTCTTTTGGTCCCTGCAAATAAAGGAACATTAAAATCTAATGCAGCACAAAACAAAATCACATTTCAAAAATCATATCATATTCATAACCCATAAGAGAGCTCAAGCATGAAATCAACACAACAAATCCAAGAAAAATTAATTTTAGAGAAGCTTTAAATATTTATATGTGGCAAAGCCAGAAACAGAAACTCACAGTAACATTTGAAGATCATTAGAGAACAAAAAAGCAAAAAATCAAAATGGAAGTAATCACAATGTATTCAAAAGTCCTTAATTCCTACAGGCTACAGCTCAACACAAGCTTCTTCTTTTTTTCCAAGAGTACTAAAACCCCAGAGATTGTAGAACTGGACAAGAAAAATGGTATCTGAAACGTACATGAGAGACAGCATTATCAGTGTCAAATGTGATTTCCACTGGACATTCAAATACTACATCCAAACTGTATAGAAACAAAGATCCTAATTCTGGCATAAGTTACTAGGTAAAGTACAATTTTACATTGCACTGTAAGATGTTACACTGTGAAGTATTAATCAATGAGCAGGTAGGATATTACCACTGACCTATAAAGGTAGCTTTTGCATCTATGTTTGCTTTAACAACTCAAAATACGTAGGGTGTCACGTTAGTTATTTCAGTAAAATAATTTGGATTATCCAGTCTTTCTGACTATTACTGATATGGAAATTATCAAACAAAATGGATTAAGGCTTTGTGATTAATATTTGGAGAAATCGATGATTTAATTCCACCATAATGCAAAGAAAGTAATAATTATTTAATAATATCACTTAAATATTCACAAACCAAGACTTATCCATAAGTCTCAAAGAAGCTTGACAATAGTTGTTCATTCCAGAAAAAAAAAAAAAAAGGAGTACCTGTTTTACACTTAGGAGGATTAGTATCAACATCCATCTCATCACTATCACTGTCACTGGCAACATCTTGATTATTTTCAGCATTGCCAGAATTTTGCAATAAATCATCCAAATCCCACAGCTGAGTGAATATATCATAATGGTCGAGTTAGGACATTTAAGAAAAAAGAAAGCTTGAAAAATATTCATAGGTGTGGGTTTTTCATGCACCTTCAACATTTGGTCATGTGATATGCTGCCAAGAAACTTTCTGTCGTGAGAAAAGGCTAGAAGAACAAACAATAACAAATATCAAATAAGCTTGTTAAGTTGTTACAATGAGTAAAAACACAAGCTCAGCCAAGGAAGGGAACAACACAGACAGCATTGACTGATTCAGAACCCGAACAACAAGGTCAAAAATCAAACACAGTACATGAACTATAACACAGATATACTCAATTATGTTACATGAAATTCAGCTGATGTAAAGTTACTGATAAGAAAAAGAGATAGTATACCAAGGCGCTCAATGGGATACTCTGAATGCTCAGCAAGTGGTTGGATGATTCGGTTGGGTAATATGCCTACCAGACTGAAAAATATTTAAGAAAATATTTAAGCAGAGTACTAAAATAAATGTGATCCAAACTGAAATGAAAAAAATACTCTCACATTCACTCCATTCTCACCTGATGAGTCCATTCTCAGATCCAGTAATGATTCTATCTTCATCAAGCTAAAACAAAGCAATTTACATGTTTCCATAAAACAACTCCAGGATGGCTAAAGTTCCAAAGAAAGCTAAATAAAATACTACATTAAATTTTCCAACTCACCTTCAATAAAGCATCAATAGAGTTAGGAGCAAGGCCAATGAAGCGGTCACTGGAAATCAAATGAATATTCAGGATATTTCAAGGAGCAAGACATCAACACGCAGAAGCACACATACTTGTAAATAACGAGAGCAAAAGAGATTTAACTGAAACTCTTCATTTCATTGAAAGAAGCTGTTTCTATATGCCCTAAGTTTCTAGTACTCATTGTAGTTCAGCAAAAATACCTGCAGTCCTTGAAAAAACCCCATGAATACAACAATAACGTTCCATTTTGTGATCCACAAATAACCTTCCGACCATTCTGGCAAAAACAATTTACAAATTACAATACACAAAGTATCACAGCCACTAGTGAGATATATCATTGTTAGGAAATTCCCTTTAGAATGACCTTTATCAATTGAAATCTTTACCCTCTATTGCCTAGACATACATTTATGCCATCAAAGGGTAAAACCACAAGTGGAACAAACACATGAGAATGTCTGCTAATTATTCGCAGTTTCTCACCACAAGAATAAATCAAGCTTCCGGATGGAGCACATGTCTTAGGTCTTAACCATTCATAATATTTCTTCTTCTTTTTATCCCTACATATAAAACTTATAAAAAAATACAGAATTTTTTCCTAGAGAAACAATACCTTCATAATAACAACGGACAATAGCTCTTCTTCAGAAAATTCAGACCGAGTCTGGACCTGTCATAAACATAAACCAAATTACTTACATAGCAAAACCCTGTAACCTCATTTGAGCATAAAGAGTACCTTACTTTATTACTTCGAAGGTTGCAAACTGAAAGAGTTCCATCTCCACTGAAAAGTACAAAAAGGATATAAAGTTTCACCTCAAAATACATTATGAAGAAAAAAGATCACACGTGCAATAGAAAATTGCAAATCCATTTAAACATTCAGGGTGCAAAATGGCACAACACATGCAAAAACATAGAAGAGTAAAAATAACATTTGAAATTTTTTTAAACAAGTAACAACCCTAGAAAAGGATTTCTAAAACCCAAATACCTGATTCAAGTCCATACATAACAAATGAATCGAATAACAGAAGATTGTCAAAATAATATACATTCTCATAGAGATAACCCCCATTGCTCTCAGAATCTTAAAGGATACATATTTATACTTTAGGGATGTGAAAAAATTACGAAGGTAGATAAAATGGTTGCAGTATTGAACACCTTGTTCCTAGAAGTTTCATGGAATCAGGTGCTAAGGTCATATCAGAAACATAGTCTTCATGGGCATCAAAGGAATTGCAACAAGTACGTTGCCTGGTATCCCACACCTACAAATGCATATAAGCTTGAAAGGAGGGTGGAATTTTTTTAAAAAAATAAATAAATAAATAAATATAGAAAATGGTTAACCTTGATACATCCTTGATCATCCCCAGTTGCAACAGTAGAGTCGGTGAGATTGATCAAACTAAAAATGGCATCCCTGAACGAGAATAAGTTATTAGAACATATATACGAATAAAAGAAAGAGTAAAATCGTAAGCTTAAAAAAATATGAAACGTAGAAAAGTATACTCATGAGCGTTTTCAACACGAGCAATAAGGGCACCGGTTTCAACATCAGTTGCTAGAATTGAGCGATCACTAGAGGCAGACAACAACGCTGATAGTACAATGCATAGAGTTAGAAACATCAAGAACAACAGCTCTACACGAACAAAATATGTGAAACAACAAAAAAATGTAACAATACCATGGCCATCATTGATGAAGCGAACGGCTCTACAGGAGTCACTATGCGCTTGAACTTCCAACAACCTTCAGTTAACCATACCAATTATGCAAAATTCTATTAGAAAAAACATATGGGTAGTCAGAAAAAGCCGGAAAAGAGTAGTTATAGTTGCATTAAATGTACCTTTGAGGTGAGGAATCAGCACTATAGCGGTATCTGTAAGAAGAATACAATTAAGAAGATGATACAACAACACAACAGTTAGCAAGAAGAAGAAAGGGAATTAGAACAAGACTGACAGGTGAAGATGGCCGGTGATAAGAGCAGCAGCCACCATTTGATCATGTGGATGGAAATCCATGCCAAATGGAATTTTTCCTAAATCTATCTCCATCTTTGCTCGTCCCTTTTCTTCTCCTTCACCTCAATCAAAGGAAAGGGTCTCAATCGTTTTGAATTGTTATGCTCTGTTTTCTGTCTAAAACCCTACACCATCCAGCCCTATAAAAGCACTACTTTTTAGCGGCATCTATATGTATATAATTTCACAATTTTTTCTTAGGCTTAACCATATTTTGCCATGCACTTTTATTTTTTTAATTTCCCCTCTGGACTTTTGTTTATATACATTAAGTTCTTATATTTTTACTTTTTGGTACATTAAGTACTTATTTGGAAGTCTATCACTATTAAATGAAAGTGGTTACAGAATTTGGCTTGTGAATGGGCGCCATGTTGTTTGAGTTGGCAAGATGTGTTGTGTTGAATAGAAGTGATAAAAGATAAGAAAGAGAAGGTTATTTTAGACTATTTGCTAATAAAATAAATGAACCCTACTTTGAGCTTATCGAGTACTGCTAGAGCTAGACGCATTGTAAAAAAATTGTCTTCATGTTGCTCAAAACTTTTCTGAACGTAAAGTTAACAAATGATTTACATTTTTGAATATTTGCATGCAAATATTGAATCAAGTGCAATTAGAAATTGTTGCACAAAGGTATTTTGGTTTGGGTAATTTGTTATGTACTAATCCAAAAGAGGTGGAAGTTACAAATGGTCTTTTTTTTCTTGTTAATTTATTAAATAATGTTTGTTGTTATTGGTGGAAAGTGGTCAAAGTGCTCAAAATTGCAAAAAGTTAGTGATAGACTTAGACTCGTATTTTTTTTGCCAAATACACCCCTCTGAACTTTTACTCATTGATCTATTTCACTTCTCAACTTTCATTTTTTCCTATTATATATCTAAACTTTTTTTTAGACCTATTTAACTTCTGAAGTCAAATTTTCTATTGTCAAAGTGTAGAAGAGCGTGATTTTACTCTTTTTTAAAGTAGGTGAGACAAAAAATTTAATGACATATTTATCATATATACTTAAATGAAAAAGATACATATAAAGAAGGATCTAATTGTAATTTGAAAGCAATAAAAATTTACAATGAAGACCCTCTCCTCTTATTCTTATTTCTTCTCGTCATCCCATCCAGACATCCACCATATATAATTTTCATGCAACACCAAAGTCACCATACTTCTCTACCAAGTATCCATTATTGCCATAAATGATCAACATTAAAATTCACAAAATAGTAATAATTAAAGGAAAAAAAGATAAACATCTACAAGATTAATCCAAAAATATTGAAAAATAAAGAAAAATTTTTATTTGTTATTATGTCAAACAGTTGGTAATCATAACAAGAATTTCAATTTCTTCTATAATTAAATCAACATTATTCTGTAAATTAATCAAACTAAAAAATCACAAAAAACTCATAGCAAAATTGAGAGAGAATAATTTAAAGTATTAAAAGCACTTGATTGAGAAATCTTAATTTCTAGTTTTAGCTTAAAATTCTCAAGAAATCAGTTGTCATTCATAACAAATCTAATTTTTACACTACTACCAACATACTAAGAACAGTTACCCAAATCAGTTGTCATGCTTGCTTGCTAAAAGCATAATGGGTGTGGCTGATACAAAAAGCAACGCAACAAATAACAATTATAATAAGAATAATCAAGCTTTAGACGTACTAACAGTAGCAAACACTTATACCACTACGAGTTTGTCAGTGATGACACTAATGGATGGCAATTGATTGGAGACATAAGAAAGATGATTCATTATACATATAGGATTTTAATATTGGAGAGGCTAAGCCTTTATGTGATATGCAATGGGCTTGTGAAGTATGTACCTTTAGAGGATTTTTTAGGCTAGGAATATGCATAGGGTTAAGTTGAGTGAAATTCTTATGGATGCTTCTCATGTCTAGTAGCAAATGCTTCTAAGTGCTTTTGGTGCTAATTTAATTGCTTTCTTCCTTATCGCTACTCATGTATGGTAAATGAGAAAGAAAAATAAAAGATGACAACTGTTGTTGGATCTAATGTAGGAAATTATTATAGAGCGATGCGGTTATGTAAGAAGTTGATGATGGAAAGAGAAGGGAGATAGTAGTTAGAGAAGAAGAAGCAACAGTAGCAACAAAAAGCAAAAACAAGAAATAAAAAACTTTTTTTGTTCGTGTTTGATTCAAGATAATGAGGATCAATAGTAGGTGAGGTGTAATCATGTCACGACCCAAACTAAGAGTCATGACCGGCGCTAGGGAACGAGAATTCTTTCGAATCCGGAACCCGTAGCAAGCCTTAGAAAATAAAATCATACAATAATAATATAAAAGTATGACCAAATTAAAATTTTTCTGAATCAATATATAAAATAAATACTCCAAATCCTTTTATAAATGAATACATATTCGTACAATGTTCAAATAAAAATTCTCAGAGTAATTAAATATCCAAACAAAATAATACACTTCCAATATAATGACACTACTACTGCAGTTTCTCGAATACAATTCAAAGTTCAGAATATACATTTGCATAAAACAGCCGGGACTGAAGAACACCGGCGATGAACTCTACAACTAAGGTCTGACGATATGGAATCTCCTGAAAAAAATAATTGAGGGGGGTCAGACCTCACTGAGTGAATTATTATACTATATATACATGCAAACTAAACCATAATAATCAGGCATTCTTATATATATATGTTTATACACACATTTCACACGAATGCCAAACTTTGCTTTTATAAATATACTAAATGTAGAAAACGTTTGTTTTAATTCATGAAGGATCTATAGAACCCTAAATAATAACAACCTCAAACAATCCCATCATCACTCTAGCCATACAGGCTCACTTGATTCCAAATAGAACACTTATTCCAATTTGGACAGCAGACTGGCCCCGAGACACTAAGTCGATCAAGCTTCAGCAGTCTGGCTGTCAGTGTGATTGGCCCCGAGACACTTGGTCAACCGAGCTCCAGCAATCACACTATCCATCACCTCACATCTCAATCAACCCAATAGATCATTCAATTCACTTATGGACAGTAGACTGGCCCCGAGACACTAAGTCAACCGAGCTCCAGCAGTCTGACTGTCAGTGTGATTGGCCCCGAGACACTTAGTCAATCGAGCTCCAACAATCACACTATCTAACATACCATTAATCTTAGTCAAATCAATTAAATCAATTATAATCCCCAAATTTTAACTCTCACTCAATCCTTATCTATCGTACCGGTACGTACACGGTCCTAGTGCTGCCCACTAGGAAGCACGTTCTATTGATATCCTTCACTTCGAATAAATCATTCATTCGAAAAATAATTAATGTAGAACAATATTCATAATAGTAAAACCAACCATATATATACCTAAAATATACCTAGTATATTTCAGGTATATATATATATATAGTCAAATAAAATATGAAATAAACTAAAGATAAATCATTAATATAGTTAAAAATAATTTAAATGAGTAACAATAATATAACATGCATTATCTTAAAAATATACTTAAATATGCAAAAGATATACCCTAAGTACTCAAATCATTTAATAAACCATTTATGTATAAATATTCATTTAAATACGTGTTTGTGTTTAACATATATTCACAAATATACTAAAAATAAACCTAATTATCTAGCATGCATATATCAAAAATAAACCCTAAATATACCACTAATGTGTTAGGTTTGATTTAATAATAAAACATTTATTTATTTGGAAATAAATAAAAAATATACCAAAAATAAACTTAAAAATACTTTAAGTGTAGGTTTATAATTTAACATGCAATTATTTAAGAATAAACCTAAAATCTACTGAAACTATACCTAAAGTATACTAATCATTTAATAAAATAATTATGTCTAAGTGTACATTTTAAAACATGTGTATATTACTCAAATGTATTAAACCTAAACCTAATTGTTTAATGTGCATATATCAAAATGCATAATTATTTAATATGCATATATATAAGAATGCAACCCTAGATATACCAAAAATATTATAATTTAAATCATTTTTTTAAAACATACAATGAAAATGAAAAATTCTAAATAATGCACCCTATATGCAGTGCATATATATACAGTATAATAACTCACATGTTAGCACTCCACGAGACAAACTCGGCGGCCTAATCCGTTAGGCCTCGGTCTCAGCGCAGCTAGACAACAAATGACAACATGAAATCAGAATAAATTTAACAAAAATTCTAAAGACTCGATCTAGAATTTTAGACACAGCTTTAGAATAGGAATTTGACCGGACATCACGTTTTACGAGAATTCTATCGAAAATCCGATAGAACCTCCCCTGTAAAACGGACATTTCTCTACTCAAAGAGTAGAGCCGGTCCTACAAAGAAATACACTTCGGAATAACACACAGGATTACAATCAAAATCCCTCGGTCGGACTCCAAACTACAATTCACCGACCGAGGTTCACAATTCACAGAATATTTATAAAATACCGAAAATGCCCTTATATAATAAAAATACATTTTATAAATCCAAATTACGTAATTAACCCTAAAACATACTAAAAATCAATAAAAACCCATTTATTTAGAAAAATAGTATATTATATATAATTTGAAAATAATTTACGAAAAATAGTTTTAATTAGTTAAAAATACTAAAAATTTGCAGAAATCATTTTTATATCCTAAATAACTATTAAAACCAATTTAATTACATTTTTAACCAATTTAGTGTAAAATTACCAAAATACCCCTATATATATATATATTCACTATAAATGTTCAAAAATTCACCAAAAATTATATAATTACTCAAAATTAATTTCTCAACATATAATTCAATAATATCAATAAATATACTCAATTTACCAATTTATTTCAATTAAACACATAATTAACCCTATTTTTCAAAATTACCTAAACTTAATAAATTCCAAATAAATACATAAAAATTCACAAAAATTACAAATAAATTTCTATAATTCATTTCAACTCCTATAATCACCATAAAACACAATTTCATAATTTAATTAATTAATTTTCGAAAATTCATTAAATAATATTAAAATAATAAAAAAATTCACCAAAATTAAAATAAATTCCAAAAATTATAACAAAAATATATTCATGAAGCTCAAGCTATAAGGATCATCATTTGCAAAGGGAGTTTGCTTGAATCAATAAAAATCAACCTAAAAAAATAAAAACCCTAAAAGCTCAAAAATAAAAATTTAACAAAACTTACAAACGAGATGGTTTGAGCTCAATCCGAGCTTAGAAATAGAGTTCTCATAACTCAAGGAATCCAAAGAACCCAAGAACTCAAGCAAAGGTGGCCGGATCCTCGCCGGAGTTACTGTAGCAGTAGGTGAAGAATTCAGTTTTTCTAGCGGTTTCAAGGCTTCTGGACGACGACGACGAGGCTAGAAGGAGGAAGTGGTCGGTTGGAAGTGATGGAGGCACACCGACGAGCTTGGATCGAGATGTTGTGGGAGGTAGGATGGTCACAGAAGCTTCTGCATTATTTTGCTAAATGTGTTTGAATGTGTGCTGTGTTGTTTTTGTATGTTTATATGTATATTTGTTGATGTTTGTATGTTGGTGTGTATATGTGCACGTGAATGTGTGTGTTTATATATGTATATGTGTGTTGTTTGTTTGTTTGTGTATATATTTTAATAATAAACTATATAATATAATATAATAATAATATTTTATAATAAATTAATCTCAACCACTCATTATAATATATATATATATATATATATATATATATATATATATATATATATATATATATATATAGGTACACACATGTCACACACATGCATAATAATATACACAATATAAAATTAACAATAATTAAAATTTATACTATTAATAAAATAATTGGATAATAAGAATAATATTCATAATAATATTAAACAATAAAATAATACTAATGATAATATTAATGAAAATAATAACCATGATAATAATAACACATAACACATTTGAAAATAACAATAATATAAACAATATTTATGAAATAATTTTATGTAAATCAATAAAAATAAAATAATGTTAGTACTAAAAAAATAATATTAAAATAACCATGCACTAAATTAAGGTTATTAAAATAATAGTATTTGAAAATAATAAATATACATAATTAAATTTAAACGTCCAAAATAATAAATTTCAAAATAATATATTTACGTAGAAAATTCAATTAAATATAAAATAATAATAATTAATCATAAAATAGTAAAATAATTAAATTAAACTTTTAAAAATTTATTAACACTGCATATCTCATAATATAATAAAATAATTTAAAAATTAGGGTTATTACAGTCTCCCTTCCTTATAAGAATTCGTCCTCGAATTCAAAGAAAAGGATAATGCAAGGATCAAGGAGGAAAGAGATACGGGTAAGAAGCTCGTATCTCAACTTCAGTCTTTTACGTAAGCTGTTTCACTTTGTTGCCATGTCACGGAACCTTGATCATCTGAATCTAATTCGAGCATAACTATCGAGCTTGATAATTTACAATTACAACTGATTCCTTCTCAAACTTCAGGTCTTCATCCAGTTCTATATTGTTCAACACGTCTCATCACACCACTTTTCGGAGACATCTTCAGAATTACAGTCTTCGATCTGAAACTCCATATCTCTGCATCTAGGATCCATATCGCTCTTCTGATCACAGCAACTTCTTCGCTGTATTCTGAACCATCTCATATCTAATTAAGACTTCTTTCCATAAAAGCTTCAGGTGGTGTCATTCCAATACTGCTGATACCAATTTTCCAGAGCTCCATTAAGATTATATTTCATAGCTATACAGATTATATCATGGACTAGCCAAAGCCGTACTTATAGCATCACACAACCAATTTCCGGCCAGACAGCCTGTCCCCTTTTTATAATCTATACAACTATAAATTATAATCTTAATAGAGTTGGTTACTGGATCATTTTCTTAATTAAGTTTCTGATGTACCAGATCCTTCATAGAGGCAAGTACAGAGCATACTCCTTAATTTAGATAGGTGGAATAATTGTAATTCATAATCCAACTGCTAGAGAAGAAGAAAGACTTTTAAAAGGCCATGGTTTATTTAGTTTCTGAAAAATTTTTACAAGAGGGGTTCTGCCTTTCAACTAAGACAGAAAGCTCCTTATATAGAGAAGGAGCTGAGATAAAAGAAGGCCTATAAACAAACAAACAAAGATAAACAGACAAACATGGATAGATATCTACTGATAAAAGTAACATCTTTAAATTACAACCATTCGTGACTAATTGGCTCGTGACTTAGAGACAGATTCTTATCTTCAACACTGTCTTCACTATGATAAAAGTCTTCATCAGGATCCTGTGAGTGTCCTGCTATTGGCATACGTGGGTCCTCTGAATTATTTGATTTGAAAGAGTTTAACCATATCTGTTCTGCAGATGAGCTGGCTTGATAAGGATCAAATGAGCTGTCTTGATAAGGATTAGATGAGCTGGCTTGATAAGGATCAGATGAGCTGTCTTGATAAGGATCATCAATTTGCATGTGGGACGGGATTGATGTAGTCCTTTGTGTTTTTTTCCAATATTCTTTGTCTGCTAACAGCTGTTTCCTATAATCAGGAGGAAATATTTCCCATGGGGCATCATCAGATATCTTTGGCCATATCTCCTTTGGAATAATACCATTTTTCTCGAACATGTGTCTTTGAAATTCTCTCCATGGTGAAGGATCTGTGGTATCTATGGTAATATAGTGCATCATTGAGTGTCTATAAGTCCCATAGATATTGAAACATGGTACATCAGTGAAAACACCTTTAGCTTTGAAGAAAGTTCTTTTGAAGGTGATGATAGTATGACATTCGAGAGGAGGTGCCACATGTTGAGTATAGGCTTCATTTGTCAAATAGGATTTCCATTTTGACAAATTCTGGAACCATTTGAGAAATGTTGACAAATGTGGATTCAGACCTTCATTCTTCTCAAGCAGGCTGATATACCTTGCAAGCTTTAATGGTTGAAGATCAAATGAGATCCAATATAGATGACAAAGATACCAAAACAGGATTAACAATTTAGGAGGCCAATAAAATTGGTTTCCAGGACTTTGGTTTAGGAAGCTGAAAATACAGGTGAAAGGATAGATAGGATGAAATCCTAATTTGTGAAAGAAATCTACCCCATATTTTCTGATTAGTTCGGATTGAAGTTCAAAAATTTGAGTTCTTGCCTTTTGATTAAGGATGGTCATGGAAATGTGTGATGGTAAGGATAAAGGAATACCTTTTTCAAGAAAGTTGGCATTAATAGTTTGATACATGTATAGCATGGGAAGAACTTTTAGTTGAAAGGGTTTTTCACAGGAGAAAGGTGGTCTGCTTAAAAGATCTGGTAACAGGTTATCCTCTCCTTTGATGTGTTCTACTTCAAAGTCATACTTACTGAACCATTCTTTCATTCTGAGAAGTTGAGGATGGGGCAGAGTCTTTCCTTTGAATTCAAGCATTTTTGGAAATGATGAGCAGTCCATCACAACTTTGAAATGATGACCAATTAGATGGAATTCGAACCTTTTTATGCCATATTTAACTGCTAAGACCTCTTTAAAGGTTGAGTGATAATGGCATTCTGCATCTGTGAACTTTCCACTAGCATGAGCACAAATCCGTTTTTTCTTATTGTCATCCTCTTCTAAAAGAATAGCTCCCCAAAATTGATCGCTTGCATCTGTTTGAAGAATTCTTTTTCCTGTGGAGGGAATCTGGAGATCAGGAAGATTCTTTGTGCAAATTCTGAGTTGTTCAAAAGCTTCTGTTTGTTCTGAGGACCATGGTGGAGGATTCTTTCTCAGAAGAGCTCTGAGAGGGGTTGTCTTCTTTGTCAAGTGAGGAATAAAATCCCTGAGATAATTGATAATGCCAAGAACTTGTCTGATTTGTTTTACAGAAAGATTCTCTTTTGGAAATTTATCCAGTTCTGTTGCAACATGAGGACCTGGAAGATATTTCCCTTCTTTGAACTTCATTCCAAGAAAATCTATCTCTGTTTGGCCAATGAACATTTTGGTGGGTGAAAGCATAACACCATAATGTCGTACAAGATTAGCAAACTGTTGGAGCAGTTTCTTATGGGCTTTTATATCTGCAGAAAATAAAAGAATATCATCAATATAAACAAGAGCGCTGGAGAGGATGGGCTCAAAGATTTTGATCATAGTCTGTTGGAATAGTGATGGGGCTACTTTGAGTCCAAAAGGCAGCACATTCCATTGATAGTGTCTGTTTGGAATACAAAAGCCCGTTTTGTATCTGTCTTCCTCTTTGATTCCAAGTTGCCAAAATCCAGCCTTCAAATCAAATTTTGAAAAGATTTTAGCTCCCGCCAAAAATGCAAATAATGAGGAAATTTTTGGCAAGGGGAATTTGTCATCCCTGAGGAAGAAATTCAAAGGCTGATAGTCGATCACCAATCTTTTCTTCCCACGAACTTATTCTGATCTTTTGTTTACATAAAAAGCTTGGCATGCCCATTCTGATTTTGTGGGAGCAACTAGGCCTTGGTCTTCCAATTGGTTGCATTCTTCAATTGCCAATTTAAGATCAGAGGGAGTCATTCCTGGATGAGTTGCCTTTGTTGGGTTGACATCTTCATTTTGTTTGAAAGGTAGGGAGATGAAGAACTCTTCATTTTTCCACAATGGTGATGAGCATTTCTGAAGAAACTCCGTATGAGACTGAGCACCGCATTCTTTTAATAAGAACTCATGAATAGTTTGAAGGTTTGGTTGAGAAATGGTTTGGTCAACAAAAAGGATAGATGAAATATTGGTGAATGGTTGAAAGTATTTCTTGAACTTGAGTCCATTTGGAAGAATTCTCAAGTCTTTCATCTTCCAATAGACATCAAAGCCAATGACAATATCTTTTCCAGGTAAAGAAGATCCAAGAACATGTGTCCAGGTGTAACAATTTGGAAAGAATTGGATCTTTAATGGGTGTCTGGTTTTAAGGCTAGTTTCAAGTAATTCTCCATTAGCTGTAGAGAAATACTCAGAATGATGTTTCCAACATTCTTTAGGCAAGGCTTTTGGGTTGAGAATGGTAGTTTTGGCTCCAGTGTCGATTAAGGCCACAAGTTTTATGGGTTTGGAATAACTGGTTGGGTAAATTTGGATAAGGAACAAAGGTATTGGATGTTTTTCATGAGTTAGGGCTATCATGTCTCTATTATCACCACCAATTAAGAACTGGTCGTTCCAGGACTCTGTTTCAGAGCTGGAAATTTCTGAGTCTGTCTCTTGGCCTATAGCAAAAACACATTCTGGTGAAGCTTCTTCTTCTTCTGAAAAGAGAGACTCAAGATCAGCATCATTCAAATCTACTTTAGTAATCTGCTGAATTTGTTGAATCATTTGCTCAGTCTTCTTTGTTTTTGAAGGGCAGCTTTTTGCAAAATGACCTTTTTTCCCGCAAAGGTAGCATCTGTTAGTTTTTTCTTTGCCACGAAACTTTTTCTTTTTGTAATACTTCCACTTCTTAAACTTGGATCTTTTCCCTTTCTTCTTCAGTTTGAAGAAATGTTTCTTCTTCTTTGATGGACAAACACAAACATCAACATCTTTGCATTTGATCTGCAAATCAGGCCTATCACATGAAAGTTTTCCCAAAGGATTCTTCCTACTGCCCAGATACAGTTTAATCATCTTCCTTTGATCACATAACTGTGTATGAGCCTGAATCATGATCTGATACAAATGTCCCATTGGCACATCTCCAACTTTGTAATTTGATTGTTGAAGGATTAAAAACATTCGAGAGGCAAGAATCTCAGGAATAGAAGCCAAAAAGGCTTATTTTAAATCAGGATTAGCAGTGCCTCCTAACAAGTAAAATCTAGTAGACATATTTTGGAAATGTCTTTCTAGATCTTTTCTTTGTAGTGAACAACATTTCATCTGGTAATACTCCTTTCGTGCAACTTCAAGATCATCATCCCATTTTCCTAAGAACTCATAATGCAAGAGTCCTAGGAAATCTTCCGGTGATGTGGCATCCAACAATTGGGTTTTAGCATAAGCATTGAGAGAAGCATACCAGTTTGCTAGCTTTCCCACCATTTTTGCAAGAAATGTTTCAATAACTACTCTGATTTCTGCTCTAGGAATAAGCATTTGTCCAGCTATCCATGCTCTAAATTCTAGAAATCTATTCCTGTATTGTGAAAGAGGAACATCATCCAGGGTGAAGTAATTTCCAGTATTTTTTTGGAAATTTGTTTGCGGATTTGGTTGTGGTGTTCTGGGCTGTTCAAATTCTTCTTCTGGATCATCAACTTCTTCAACTTGAGGTCCTCTAGAAGATGTAGCATCATCAGCCATCAATTGGTAGGGTATTTCATAATCCGAATCAAAGTCACTTTCTGAAGATTCAGAAGATGGACTTTCTTTTGAATCAGATTCAATTGAAAAGCTGGGCATGACATTTTCAACACATTTTTCCAAAAAGGAAGAGATAGGATTCACCATCATGAGAGGGTTTTCTGGCTCTTTGGGTGATGAGGTCGGTGAGGTATTTTTGGGTAATGATTCAGAAGGTGTTGTTTTAGGTTTCTCAGTTTGAGAGAAATGGACTGTTTTTCCTTTCTTTGCTATTGTTTCATCAAAGGACTGTGTTTGAGAGGGTATTTTTGATGAGGATTTGAATCCTTGAAAATTTGGAGGAATATTCAAGGGGGCTGTTGGTGCAGGAAATAAAGATTGGGTGGAAGAGGCTGTGTATGGTGAACTGGGAATTGAATAAGGGTTGTACAAAAGACCCAAAGGATCTGGAGAGAAGGATTTTGAAGAGGTTTGTGAAGACAACTCTTCTTTCTTTCTTTTAAGATCTTTTTCAAGTTGGTCAACCTGGGCTTTCAAGTTTAAAATTTCTGTTTCTTTCATTTGAATGTTATTCAATGTGCCTTTGTTGCTGATGATTAGCATAAGTTCCTGGTGCTTCATCTCTATCTGCCTTTGTAATTCTGTATGAAGGATTGTCATTCACTTTTCAAAGGCTTGGAACCTTTTTTCTGCCAAATTCATATGTTCAGCAACTCCATCAATCTTTTCTTCAATAAGCTTCAATTTTTGATTTTAAGCACAAGCATTTTGTGTCTGCCAGTTGACTACTGCTTCAGCCGGAGTTGTTTGTCTAGGTCTGCCATCTGCATCAACAATGTTTGATTCCAGGATAAAAGGTTGCATGGTAATTTGGTTTTTTGTTTCTTTGGTTAAAGGAGGAAAATCTGTGGGTTGGAACATACAGATTTGGGGTAAAGACTTTGGCTTTTGAATCTCAGTTGAATTTTCTTTTCTTATCCATTTCAAAGCTTTTTTGTAACAGGGGAGAGGAGTTGCCTTAGGTTTTGGCTGGGAAGGAGGATTTTGAGGTTTGCAAGGTTTAGGAGGAATATTTTGAGTAGCTGGTGGTTTGTACCAAGCAGGAGGAGAATATGATACAAGATAATCATATTTTCCTGAAGGTTGTCCCATAGTGCAGATGCTTGAATCTCCATCTTCATATCTTCTTCTGAATTCCTTTTCACTATATTTTCCTGGAGACTTCTTCTTTTTCTTTTTCTTCTCATCATCATCAAAGTAGGATGCAGCATAACAATCATCACAATCACAATAATCAAAATAACAGTGACCATTACGCTTAAAAGCATAGACTGGTCTTCCAGAATTATCAAAAGAGGCTACAGGGACGTTATCTTCTGGATCCCAAGGATTGATCATGAACTGTGTATTAAAAACTGTAGGAGTCTCTTGTTTTCTCCTAAAGATCATATCAACTGATCCAAAAGATCCTTTTAGCTTTGGTTATCTGGGCAAAAAGGTTGTTGTACTCCTTTACCCAATATTGTAACTTCCTTAAGTTATACTATATTTAAAAGGAATGCATAGGCTATGTTTTCCATAACTAAATTCTTACCCTTAAAAGGAAAGAGTAATTTACCTTCATTAATTTCCTTTAAATCATATTTTTGAAAATAAAACAATTATTAGTGGAATGCTTTAAGGAATTTTGCCACTTCATTCGTTCTTTGCCCTCTCCTTAAGTGGTGGGGTTATATGGTCATTTGATAATTTAACTATCTTTTAATAGATAATCAACAATTTCATTGGCCTTAATCAAATGAAAGGAATACTCCTTTATAATTTGATTTTCTTTAATTGGCTTCTTTTTCTCCTTAGGGACAGTTGATCTCCTTAGTGCTTGATATTCATTAGGCTTTATTCCAACATACTCGACCATACTAACCTACTCAATATCCAAATCTAAAGCCAACCCTTCATCCAAATAAGAAACCTTAAAGGCTAAATTGTAGTAAGTGCCTTTAAATGAGGCTTTTCGTTTGTCTTTTTCCTAAAAAAGCCTTTTATAAGTTGAAAGTCAAGTTGCAAATTCAAAGAGATTCCTAACTCAAAATGTTCTCTCATAGAGTAATTCAACCCTTTAATTACAATAAGGATACAATTGGCCACATTAATGGTCATTTAACATTAAGTTTTCAACTTTCTAAACCTCATTATGAACTCTTAAATAAACTCTCTTAAAAAGTTAATAGCTTTTTGCTAAGTCAGCAAAAGTAATGTCTAATATAGGATAATAAAACTCAACTTTAAACTTTTCAACCAACTCCTTCCAAAAATTAATAGAGTTGGGTAGAAGATAAGTATACCAAGAAAAGGCTGATTTTGTTAAAAAATTTCGAAGAGTCTTAATCACTAAAAGTCATATTGGTCATTTGCATGATCAAGACTTAATCAACCTTATTTTAATTTTAACAAACTCAATTTCAAGTTGCTAATGCATGTATTTCAAGTATATATTAGGCACAAATAAGAGGCATTTCTAAGCTTGAAAATTAAAGAATAGCATCATGATAATGATGCTCATAATTCCCAACATGATCATGACCATCCTCATAAGCAAAACCTTGAATAAATTGCTCAACTTCAAGTTCATCCTCAACTATAAATACACCTTTAAAAAACATTATTTAAGAGGTTATAGATTAGTTGAACAAATTTATTGCTTAGCATTCAATTGTATTCAAAGTTTAAAATTCTTATTTTCTTTGATTCTTTTAAAAACCTTTGAGTTTAGGTAGTGTGTGCTAGAATAGGACCTTATTCTTCTCCTTCTTGGGTTAAAGAGGGAAGTGAGGATCTTTTTAAAGGAATTAGTTGAAGTGTTAACCATTAAAACACTTAGAATTTTGGGATTAGTTTGAGTTAAGCTTTAAAAATCAATTTTGCAAAGTCAATCTAAGGGAATATATTTAAGTTGGTGTTTAAAAATCCTAACTTGGAAGAAGTTAGGTGGAGACGTTTGTTTAATTGATAAACTAAACTCCTAAAATTCTTGTGTTCATTCTTACTTACTTCTTATCTTCTTAAACTTTTCTTTAAACTCCTTTTTAATTTTATTAGCCATATTCACCCTTCCTTAAGAGCATTTTCAAGTCATTAGCTGCTACAGCCTTACCACATTAAATAGATAATCAGGCTATATGTTCAATGGTTTATTGGTTTGGCTTTTCTTTAAAGAAAATAACAAATTTAAGGACCTTTTGTTAACCTAATTATGGCAAAGTTTTACATACATCAACCTAGTTATTAGTTTATAAACTAAGTCCATTTTTTCAATAGTATATTTTTAACAATATTTGATGGGTCTTTGGTGGCTAATATTCAAATCTATAAGGTGGTGGTGGGTTTACATTTCTAAAATTTAACCCTACTTCAATTTTATTCCTAGGTCACAGTTCAATCATTTTGTCCATGTTGATCATAAGTAAGGATTGTCCTTGGTGTAGGTGGTGAGTTAGTATATGTTTATTGACCTTTGTCTTAGGTTGAACCAATTGTTTTTTTTTTTTTATCTTTATCATATATGAACATTGCCATACTAAAGAATAAAAGCATTTCTCCTCAAACCTTCAAGATTCTATTTTAGTATCTCAACATTTAACCTACCCTCTTGAATAGATACTAGCCTATTGATCCTACCAGAAATCTTATCCAATTCTCTTTTTTATTTCCCTAAAAGTATTTCATTACACTTAAGAATCGGCCTTAGGATAATAGTCATTTGGTTGATCAAGTCATTGAATATAGACTAATTTTCCCTAGAAACCTCCTTTGGTAAGGACTCTATCTCCTCATGACTCAACATATGTTGCCTACAAGGTGACAAATTCCTTTTATACTCTTCCTTAAAATCAATGGGATTAGGATCACCAATCTTGGACTAATGGCAAAAGTCTTATCGCCTTTAACTTCAAAAGAAGAAATCTTGTTAATAGTTCTACTTCTCATCTCATTTTGTTTATGTCTTCTTATTTGTATTGCCATACAACTGTCCCACCAAGCATGCCAAAAATGATATTCACCAAAAATAAAATCTCAATAATGATATTTAAATTATTTCAAGTCCTGTGAGTTAGTACAAGAAAACCAAAGCAAGAATGGAATAAAATGGGATTTTTTTATCAATACAAGATGATAGCAGGATCAAAAATAGGTCTTAACCCTTTTAACCTATTAGGTTTGAATGTAATAGGAGTTTGTCTCAATGTGAAGCTGATCTCAAGAATCAAATAAAAGAAAATAATTGCAAAAACTACGAGAAATGAAAATAATAGTTTGATTTTCTGTTAAAGTGAATGTGTTTATTTAAACACTATCAAGTTTATATACAAAAACACAATCTTAATCCTAATTTAATTATGATTCAGTACTAACTCAAAGAATTCTAAAACTAAACTAAAATAGACAATGCCTATGGCCAATGGGTTGGCCCTAACGGCCTTACAACAAAAAGCCCAAAGAATTTTGGACTGGTGTAAACAATGTATAATTAATAGAATCGTAATTTCAAATTCAAATAAAATATCTTGTATGATTAAATTATTGTTTTGAATTTTCATTAATTAAAAAATTAAAATTTTAATAAATTGATAAATTCTAATCGATTAAGAACCAATTACATAGTCACATTGACACAATGCCAATTAGAAACTTGAGTCTACACCAGTATATATTAACTATAACTGAATTTATATCATTTAAAAAAAAAAACTCTCTTAGTGAAAAAATATATGTTATTGACATAGTTCTCTGAATAAAGGGGTGATGATTTTTGTATTCTACCTATTTATAAATGCACTACATATATAATTTTTTTAGTAATCATACATAATTATCCTACTCTTAAATGACTCTTTTATTAGCTAAAAAAATATTTAAATTGTTTATATTTAATTTTATTATTACATTATTTATTTTTTGAATGCCTAATACATATTGAATCTTAAATATATACTTAAATTTTTACATTACAAAAGTAAAAAATAAAACATAATTAATATTTACAATTATTTACTAAAAAAATATAGATTCTTAATTAAAATTTTAGGCATGATGAATTTCATTATTTAGTTATAAATTTTTATTAATTTTGAAAAAAAATACATTTTTAATTATTTGGATATATATTTTGAGGTTTACGTGAAATATATTAATGTTTAAAATTTTATTTATATTGTATGTTTAATATGAAATTTAAATATATGATTCAATATCCAAAAAATAATATTATATTGATATTTGATTAGAAAAAGATAACTGGATATTATATATTTATATGAATGAGTTTGATAATTATATAAGGACATATGAAATTAATAATTGGAGAATGAATTATATTGATATTATATTATAAAAATATAAATAGAGTCTATGTATTTATATGAATGAGTTTGATAATTATACAAGACACGTTGGGTAATTTAGTAAAAGTCCCACTACGGTATCTCATCTTTTTTTATCTCTGAAAATTATCTAACCTTTTGTTTTATTACTAATGAAGTGGTTGAACTCAATTTCTGGTCAAAACTGATTATATGATACGTCACATGGCATTTGTTGTGGTATCGGATGAGGATGACGTGGCACCACGTGTCACACTTATATGACGTTGTGCCATGTGTCGCAATTTTTAATGATGTGGTGCCACATGACATTGACATATCATTTGCATACTTGACACATCAACATAATGAGACTTTTGTTAAAGGTGAGATACCATAATAGAACAATCACTAAAAGTTAGGTATTATGAGTGAAAATTTCTAGTTTTGTAATTGATTTTTATTTATGTAATTGATTTTTATTTTTTAGTGATCAAATTTTGAACTTTATAGTTTTGAAGTAAAAATTTGTATTTTTTCTTTGGAAACACTAATTGCGATGGAGGTAGTGGTGACAGTGACGTAACAAAAGCATTGTTCGACGGGCTAATTAAAGAACATTGGAGAATAGCAAACAATTTTATAGTTCTTAATTTTCAACATATTACCTATAATAATTTTGGACCTTAATATATATATATAAATATTAAAAGTGTGACCAAATAAAGAGAAATTTAATTTTGACTAGCTTGCACTTAACTATTTATTATTAATCCAAACTCGAATGGAGTTTAATATTAGTCGCAAGATTAATCAAATTTAAATAAACTTATAAAATTATAAATCATAAATTAAAATAATTCATCAAAAAATTAAAATATTTTATTTTAAAATTTATAAAGTATTCAATTAAAATTATAGTATTATTCTAACAAACAAACTTAAATAAATATTTTATATTTATTATAAGTTAAAAAAATATATACTATATATTTCATATCAAAATCTTAGTGTATTAAAATAATTTTCGAGCCGTTTATGAGTTATCAAATTAAACTTTAGCTAATTCATATTCAACTCATGTATTATATGAATTTCAATATCTAATAGATTTGAAATGTTTTTGTTCAACTAAACTTTCACTCAAGGTACCCAACTTTTAACGATTGTCTGTTATAGTATCTCACCTTTAGCAAATGTCTCATTGTGCTTATGTGTCAAGTATGCAAATGCACATCAACACCATATGGCGCCGCATCATTAAAAGTGTGCAACATGGCACCATTTTAGTGCCATGTGGTTACCATGTCATATAAGTGTGATATGTGATGTCACGTCAGTGAAACATGACACATGGTGCTACATTAAACGTCATGTGACATGCTAAGTAGTCAACTTTGATAAAAAATCGAATTCATTCATTTTATTAGAAATAAAATGAAAGGTTTAGTAATTTTAAGGTATGAAAAATAAGGTAAAAGTGAGATTTGGCTAAAAGTTAAGTACTATGAAAATTACCTAAACATGTTTGACTTTTTCATAAAGTAAATTTTTTCACAAAAAAATGATTTTACAAAGTAAAATAACTTAAAAAGTAAATTTCTCATTATGCTTATGTGTCAAGTATGCAAATGCACATCAACACCATATGGCGCCACATCATTAAAAGTGTGCAACATGGCACCATTTTAGTGCCACGTGGTCACCATGTCATATAAGTGTGATATGTGATGTCAAGTTAGTGAAACATGACACATGGTGCTACATTAAATGTCATGTGATGTGCTAAGTAATCAACTTTGATAAAAAAAATTGAATTCATTCATTTATTAGAAATAAAACGAAAGGTTTAGTAATTTTAAGGTACGAAAAAAAGGTAAAAGTGAAATTTTCGCTAAAAGTCAAGTACTATAAAAATTACCTAAACATGTTTGACCTTTTCATAAAGTAATTTTTTTCACAAAAAAATGATTTTACAAAGTAAAATAACTTAAAAGTAAATATCTCATTATGCTTATGTGTCAAGTATGCAAATGCACATCAACACCATATGGCGCCACATCATTAAAAGTGTGCAACAGGGCACCATTTTAGTGCCACATGGTCACCATGTCATATAAGTGTGATATGTGATATCACGTCAGTAAAACATGACACATAGTGCTACATTAAATGTCATGTGACGTACTAAGTTTATTAGAAATTGAATTCAATCATTTTATTAGAAATAAAACGAAAGGTTTGATAAATTTAAGGTATGAAAAAAAGGTAAAAGTGAGATTTTCGCTAAAAGTTAAGTATTATGAAAATTACCTAAACATGTTTGAATTTTTCATAAAGTAAATTTTTTCACAAAAAAATGATTTTACAAAGTAAAATAACTTAAAAGGTAATTCTTTAATAAAAAGTGCAATTAAATAGGTAATTATGGAATGTAATTAAATAGGCTAATTATGTCATTGGCATTAAAAAAGAAAAATGTGTAACACATTTATGGAGTATGAAAATCTCCACCCACACTTTTCAAAATTCTAAAAGTTAAATTCGCTAAACTTGTAGAACCTGCCCATACATTCTTGTACCGCTAGACTTGTAGAATCTACAAGTTAATTCAAAAAAAAAAAAAAAAAAAAAAAAATTTAAAAGAGAGCTCAACATCATAAATCAACATGTTTGGTGGAGGTCCGTACACCACCAATTTAGAGGGGCATCTTGAAGGGTGGGTTCGGACGAATTCTACAACCCTCAAGTATAACAAATTAAAATAATTGTAAAAAAATTCAAAATATACATGAATAAATATTTTTAAGATATTTGTTGTGTCTCCATCTATCTTTAACATTATTTTGTACAGGAAAAAAAATGAAAGAAAATTTAGGTTAATAAATTTATTCTAGATAAGGTCTTTTTTTTTTTTTTTTTTTTTTAATAAAAAAAACTGAACTTTGAACCAAATAATACTAAAAAAAGCAAATATGCATGCACTACTTAGCTCCTGATTATATCATATCTATTCACATCAACTATAGAACAAAAAGGAGATGACCAACTCAAGGATTCGGCCAAAGATTATAGTCCCAAACGTAATTATCACTAAAATAGGGAGGTAATAGTTATAGCCATATACATCCATGGGGAAATTTGTCATGAGTGACGAGATTGAAGAAACCACAGAACATATTAGTCAGTGTCTCTTGCTGCATGCCTCAGGCAAGGCCAATCCAATTCACAAAGTTCACGAGGAGACTTGCCATCATTGTCCTTCACATTGGTGTCCGCATTTTGCTTTACAAGAAATTCAGCAATAGCTTCTCTTTCACAGACAGCAGCATAATGCAATGGAGTCTGGCCTTCATTGTCCTTCCAATACAAAATGGAGTAAAAAAAGAATGACCACACTAGCAATACGTTGCAACAACCGGCAAAGAGATAGGAAGATTACAGAATCTCTATGGAAGAGCATGGCAAAAACTTAAATTAATTTTGTTCTCTTTTTCCTCTCATTTTCAGTCTTAATGTAAATCTTTAAGAACACCTAATTTTTAACATATAGATAAACCCACAGGAAATGTAAGTAAAGACTAAAGTGAGAGATGTTGATTGCATGTTTGAGACCTCAAATCTAAATTACTTCAATCTTGTATTGTTTAAACTTAGAAATATAGGATTTGAATGACACACAAAATGAATACAACGTCATGTAATATACCTTTGCATTTATGTCAGCATTCTTTTCAACAAGAACTTCCACTACATTAAGATGACCGCGATCTACAGCCCAATGTATAGAGGCTCGACCCTCACTGTCTGCAATGATCATAAATGAATAACTCAGAAGTTGGTCATAGTCTAGAGTATTGTTCAGTGCAAACAAATGGAAGACTTCTTGAAACTCATACTTGTAATATAAACAAAGAGCATATGATGCGTAAGAAGAAAACATATGATCTACATTGTGTGAATAGTGTCAAGTGCATATACCAGAGTAGAGCCTGACTTCTAGAAAATTTAGATGTTTTAAGCATTCTCATTGATTTGTAAAAACGTTCCATAACTACAAGATATCTCAACAATACAGCACAAGAATAAATACCCAAAAAATGGAAGGAAAAGTATATAGGCGGTATTTTCTGCTGATGATAATAAAAGTGCTTTTACATATCCACACAAGCCATAACTATAATGTTTGTCATTTGCAAGCATGCCTCGGTCAGCTTAAAAAACAGAAGCTCTAACTAATATCAGAGAACTAAAATCAGTTCAGTTTGGTAATCATTGACTGCAAACAACAGATATAATTCATTCTTTTTAAAAAAAAAAAAAATCAAGCACATCATAATACACCAGCTTTCTTTTATTAAAATCAAATATCAATGATCTTCCTAAGCTGCTTGCATCCTAGTGTGAAGCTAATATGCTAATCAATTTCATAGCATGTAGGGGTGTAACCGAGTCAATCAAACTAAAGAACTACTTGAGATTGACTTAGAAAAACCTCTAAAGTGATTCGATAACAATCGAATGGAGCTTGAACTTGACCTACTTGAATTGGCAAGCCACTCAAACTCGAATTGCATAATACTTGACTTGACAGACTCATTAGCCTAATCAAGGCTAATTGAGTTTGTGCATATTTACTATTTAACTCTTTTTATCTTAATATAATTACACAGATACCTTACTGAGTTAAGTCGAGTTTGGATATTTCAAAATCTATATATTTTAAAATTTTACAATTTTACACAATTAATTGAGTCGTTTCAAGCTTGACCATAAAAATTACGTCATTGAATTGATCAATTAGCCTTGATTAGGCTAATGAGTTTGTCAAGTCAAGTATCATGCAATCGAGCTTGAGTGGCTTGCCAATTTGAGTAGGTCAAGTTTGAACTCATTTAATAGAATATTTACTATTTTACTCTTTTTATCTTAATATAATTACATAGATACCTTACCGGATTAAGTTGAGTTTGGATATTTCAAAATCTATATATTTTATAATTTTATAATTTTACACAATTAATTGAGTCGTTTCAAGCTTGACCATAAAAATTATTTAATTGAATTGAGCTGTTCAAAAAAGAAACTAGATTGAGCTAGAGTGAAGTTTTGAGCTCCAAGTTTTAGAGTCAAGTTCAAGCTTGCATTTAGCAGTGTTTTAACACAACTTGGCTTGATTACACCCCTGGTAAGATGTTAGGCTAATGTGCCTGGCTATTTGGACTGGTGATTGGGATCTTCAAGGACAAGGATGATAGGCCATATTTGTGAAGCTTAGTTGTTTAGCACCTCACCAAATTTGCAAGACGATTTCAGCATGGGCATGAACATAGTAGCCATAATTTTATACCAAGACATGCAAAAAAGTATTGACCAAACCTTGTAAGTTCACAGAAACACCGCTATCCAAACATTTGAGCAAACTATTCACGTCTCCCTCTCTGGCAAAGGTATGGATCGCTTCCATTTTCCTAATAAAGCATCCAAATGAAAGAACTTTTAGATAGTCAAGAGAATCCATAGCTTCAATACCATGATCTGTTTTAAACAAAAATGTTAAACAAAAACTATTTTGGAGATTTCATAGTTAGAATTTTGAAATATGTATCTGCCAGTCATACAAAAACTCTAATTTATAAAATGACTCCATATTTATGTTGTTGCAAGACATTCTGTCCTTCACCTGGTTTCTACAATTCCTAAATATTGCAGCAAGAACTTGCAGCTGATAGAAGTAACGGGTTCTTTTCCATTAGTGCATATGGACATCATTGCAACTGTAGTTTCCTTTCTCTCTCTCTCTATCTCTTGCTCTCTCTCACACACACATTCATACATTCACATGAGTCTAAGTTGAGACATGACTCTACAAACAAAAGCATACAGGCAGGACAAAGACAGAGTGAAAGGAATTAAAGTTCAATTATTGTCACCAATGTAAAGGTCAGACAGGTAAGATGACTGAGAATAGCAAGTTCAGATAGAGGAAAATTCAACTATCTAGCCAAGACATAGAAGCTTCAGAAAGCATGAACAGCATAAGACCAAATTCGCCTCCAAGAAAACCATGCTACCTAGTTCATCCACAAGCACAAGTGAAAAAAAGAGGCAAGTCAAATGGATGGAGACAAAGCAACACATATACACACAAAAACTTTTCATACTTATGTTTCAACACAAGCAGAGGCACATGAAGGTCTAAGAGAGCAAGCCCAATGCAAGTGTTCATATTAATAAGAAAAAATGTACAAATTAGAGATATTCCTTCCATAGACGTAAAAGAACCTTACAACTCAATTCCAGATTCCTCCTCGAAAACGTAAGTGCTAAAAACTGGACCCATAGGTCCTTTTGCATCTGCACTTCGTCCTTCACCATCTCCACCTTTCTTTTTCTAAGCACACAGGAAAAGTATATAAAATTAAAGATAATCCTAGTGAAAATATGTACATCTACAAAACTATAAAATAAGGAAACATGGTGCAAAAAAGAGATTTATGGCTCACAATGGTCGAACCAGAAGCCCAAGAAGGGTATAGCTCTGTAACAATATCGATGTACTTCTGCATTGCATCTTCTGGAGGCAAAGCACCCAGTTTCTGCCATGCTTGCCTGGTACAAATCATCCCAATAAGAAGATGACAATAACCAGCCAGAATTTAGATTCAGCAGTGTTATATTTACAGGTGCACTATGGAAACTATATGTCTACAAATAGGGAAACAAAAAAGGCAACTTAAGCTTCAACAATCTCTAGATCCTGTTTAGAACCAATGAAGAACTCTCAAGAAAAGTCTCTTCACAACAAAAGATAAAAAAAAAAAAAAAAAAAAGTTCAAAACATAACTAAATCCATTAATAAAATGATATAATAAAGATTTTTTTTTTTTCCTTTCCTTAAATGATATAATAAAATGATATTAAGAAAATCCATTAATAAAGTCTCCAGCTGTAACAAACAGAAGCTACCTGAAAAGTAGCTCCTCTAAATTCAGTGTCAAGCTAAATTCCTAATTAGTAACATTAACGCCACAAACATTCTAATTCACCAACTACTCCAATCTTAGCATTTCTATATTACAATAATACCAAGTTTTAAATATTTTCTAACAATAACCAACAAAATAAGAACCCATTAAAAGAAAGCCAATGCGTTTTAGAGGAGCAACAAAAAATACCACTTAGCACGAGCACTCATTTTGAGAGCAGAAGGAGGGGGAGCACTGCAAGGACCCTCAGTAGCAATCTTGTATAGTCCATAAAGCTGCAATTGAACATCCGTGGATACCTTTTGAGATAACCGATCAGCCGCAGCTGCTGCTACAAATGCCGTAGCTGCACTAAACGTCTCGTCAAGTTCTGTACTCTCAACACCTTCCCAATCATCATCATCTTCACCAGTATCACTTCCAGCTATGCTCTCATTTCTCACGCTTCCATGTTCAGCTATCATTGACTCAGTCTCATGGGTTGTACTTACACCGCCTGAAGTCAAATCAGGAATTGATTTGGAATTGGGTGGATTACTAGTGGTTTGATCGCGAGAAATGGTGAGATTGTCGTCTTTAAAAGAAACGACAACGGAGATAAGCTTGGCCAGAAGGTAAGAGAAAATGAGGCCTATGAAGATGGATTGAAGAAACTGGTGCCAATCTCCCATGGTTGATGGTATCAAAGAAAAACTCAAATCCAAACCCTAACGCTGAATTATATTATATATAAAAAAAGAAAAACGATAAATAAAATTAACAACCGTGACCGTCAGACATATTGCAGATAGAAATTGTGGAGAAAAAGACGGAGAGTGCCCTAAATTAATAATCGAAACAGAAAGTGTTGTTGGACAAACAGAAATCCTGACGGAGACTTAGGCGCCGGGACCTTCATCATACTCCTCTGTAATCTTGGGCCTGTAAGCAATTGAACTTTCCTCATTTGCTGGGCTGGGCTACTTTAATTTTTTGAATTTTTTAAAAAATAACTAGAAAAGAAAAATATTTTTAAAAATTATATTAACTTTTTTTTTTCTCTTACAAAAATACTATATTTAAATTTTTTTACTATTACCTTTTTTTCTCTTAAAAAAAAAATACAATTTTTAATTTTTTTAAATGTATTATGTTCTGTCTGTAATTTTATGTGTAAAGCAATTTATATGTAATGCTAGCTATTTTGCTAATGCATACAATTTTATTTGGTTAAAAAATTTCAAATTTTAGATTAAAAGTTTGCACATTTTAATACTAGATTTGCGACTTTAAACCTACATAAACCTAGGGGTGAGCAATAACTGTCCAAATTGAGAAGACCAAATTGAACTGAATCGAAATGCAAGAGTGGTTTAGTGACCGAGATGTGCCTAAAGACCGGTTTAGTTGGGATGTGGTGAAATTCCCAATTTCGGTTGTCGGTTCGATTGAGAGGTTGATTTTGCTAAATCGATCAAAAAATCGAAGGATTGTTAATATACCTTAAAAATGATGTCATTCTATACTTAATCTTAACCTTAAAAATTTTACTTATAAATACCTCTCATCATAACCCTCATTTTCTCCATTTCCCTATGTGTTTTGACCCTTATAGACCTCTCTTCTCTTATTTAACCCTAACTCTTGAATAAAAAACACTCATCTCGTCGTCGTTCGTGTGTCTTCTCTGGTCTAGCTTTGCCTCTTCCTTTGCTTTCATCCCCACATCTTTGTTGTCTATGTTCTATTGTATATTCATTCTCAATTTCTTATCTCTTTTGGCCAGAATCTCTTACACTTAGGGACTCGTACTCTTTATGTTTCCATCAATCTCTCCAACTTGGTGATTGTCATATAAAAACTACTACATTTCTTTGCTTTGTTGTTGTTGTTGTTTTTTTTTTACTGTTAATGTTCAATACATTACATTGACAGTAATGAAATCGACATGCAAAGTCTTTCTTAGCCGAATCAACTAGATTTGGTAATATTCTTATTAGATATATAAGTTTTTCTTATTAATTGATTAATTTTTGTTGCTATTTTGATTAGATCTTGATATATTTTACATGATATGCCAGTGAATCGATATCATAAAGAGATCTTATAGTGGAAGCCTAAAGTACTTGATTTGCCCCTTGGCTGAATTTTTAGTGCAAGTTCCTTCTTTTTTACATCACTGGAGTTAGAGCAATCTCTGAAAACATCACTTTGAAAGGTATAAATCTCATTGATTGATTATTTTGTGACTTGATGTTGTTTATTTTTAGTCTATAAAATTTTTTAAAATAGATTTTGAAAATATGATTTTTACTTTGTAAATATTAATATTGTGAAATATTTATTTTTGAAAATTTCTTTTATTGAATCTGTGTTTGTGAAAGTGATTTAAAAAATTTAATTGTGGAATAAAAATCATATTTTCATTTGATCATTGTTTTTTTTTAATTTTCTAAATTTGATATAAATATAAATTTTTTAAGTTTATATTAATATTAAATATTTAAATTATAATACAATATTTCAATTTAATTTTTTTTTTGTCAATTCTATATTGTATCATTAAATATTTATTTTCTTATAAATATAATTTATAATTAATAATTTTATATTAATTCTAAATACTATTATTAAATAATTCTTTCATCATGAGTTGTTAACTTGTTTCAATTTCCATTCTAAGTTATTAACTTGTTATTGGTGGAAGCTTCTTTCTAATTGTGTTCATTGTTTTGTATATGAATGATGACATAGATGGAAAATGAAGTAGGAGTTGCCAGTGGCGGTGTACTTACCACTGGTGAGCAGACTCCGCCTCTTGCTCCTGTAAATGTGGAAGCTCAACAAAAACAACTAGTTTCTCAAAATGAAAAAAAGAGAAAGGAAGAAGCAAGGCGTGGGAGCACTTTGAGAAAATCCTTAATGGGCAAGGGAAGTTTGTAAAAGATGGATGTCTTTATTGTGCTAAACAATTGTTTGTTGACACTAAAAAAAATTAGGACATCTTCCATTAGAAATCATATGCTAAGTTGCATGAAAAACCCTAACCATATGGATGCTAGACAAAGCCTTTTAACTTTAAAACCTAATGAGTATAGTTTTAATCTTTTAGGTGTTTTAGGGACATGGAAATTTGATAATGAAGCAATTAGAAATGTATTGTCTAATATGATCATTATTGATGAGCTTCCATTTGAATTTATTGAGGGGGAGGGATTCAAAAATTTTATCAATATTACATGTCCTGGGTTCAAGATACCTAATAGGGATAGTAAGCCAAGACTTTTATAATGCATATTTAGATGCTCATTTGAAACTGAAAAATATTTTCATGATTCACTGCCAAAGTCAAAGAGTCAACATCATAACTAACTCTTAGACTTCAATTTAATGCATTAATTATATATGCATTACTGCTCATTACATTGATGTTGAGTGGAAGCTCCAGGAAAAAAATCATTTCTCTTATCCTTGTTACATCTTACAAGGGTGAGTGCATTGCAAAAGGTTTGGAAAACTATTTTCTTAAATGGGGTGTCAAAAATGTTTTTACTGTGATAGTAGACAATGCTTTTTCAAATGACACTGCACTTGTTTTTTGTTTTAAAAAAATTAATGTCTTAGGGTTCATCTGTTGTTAGAATTAAGTATGTTCACATGCTTTGCATTGCATACATTCTGAATTTAGTTGTAAATGAGGGTTTGAAAGAAGCTAGCCAACTTGTTAAAAGGGTTAGAGAAGCAGTCAAATATGTTAGGAATTCACTTGCTATGTTACACAAATTTAAGGAATTTGCTGACTTAATTAGTGTTGAGTCTAAATGTTCTTTGACCCAAGATGTGGAAATTAGGTGGAATTCAACATATGTTATATTAAAAATTGCTTGCTTGTTTGAAAAGGTTTTTGAAAAATTTAGTGAATGTGACCATGCATAAAAGGTAGATTTATAAGATAATGTACCTAACTTCATGGATTGGCTTTTAGTTAAACAACTTATTGATTTTTTGGAAAAATTTTATGAGATGACAATGAGAATTTCTAGTTCTCACTAGTTACTGCAAACACTTTTTTCTTTAAAATTTCTGATATATTCTATATATTATATGAGTGGTAAGGTTGTGATGATTTTAGTAAAAAATTAATGGCTTTTTCAATGAAAGCCAAATTTAATAAGTACTGGGGGGATCCTCAAAAGATGAACTTATTAATTTTATTGCAAATGTTCATGATCCTAAAGATAAGTTGGAATACCTAAAGTATTCCGTGAATAAAATCTATGGGGAATCTGTGGGTGGAAGCCTATTCTCTAATGTGAAATATGGTTTGCAAGAACTCTTGATGATTACTTTAGTTCTATTAAACCTCCTCCTTAAGCTTTTTCTCAATCTGGCATCTCAATGATGTATTTGAGCCTGCTTATGCTGATACTAGGAAATTTATGTCCCTCTTAAAAGCCAAATTTAAGAAGCATAAGATGGTTCTTGGGATTGGTGGGAGCAAAAAGTTTGACTTTGATCTTTATCTCTTAGAATATGTTATTAAGGATGAGGGTGTTAAAAGATGATAAAAAAAATTAAAAATGGATATTATCTCACTTTAGTTAGAAGAGAAGGAAAGAGGGAGTTAATTGGTTATGAAAGGACTCCTCCCCCTCCTTTGTTAAATGTGCCTATCACCACAAATATTTGGTGTACCCTTAAGAGCTATTAGCTATACTAGTAGAGAATTTATGGAAAATTCTCTTACGTATACTTAAGCTTTTGTGTATATGTGAAAGTGTACCATTGAGAGCTATTAGCTATACTAGTAAAGATTTTATGGAAAATTCTCTTGGGTATACTTGAGCTTTTGAGTATGTGTGAGAGTGTACCATTAAGAGTTATTAACTATACTAGTAAAGAATTTCTGAAAAATTCTCTTGGGGTGTACTTGAGCTTTTGGGTATATATGAGTTAAATATTTTGTAGTGAGATTGTAATAATTTTCCACGTAGTAAATTTTTTTTCTTGGTTGTCTTTCGATAATGCCCATAGTTTTTCTCCATTTAAGAGTTTTCATGTTAAATTATTATGTATTTCTCTTTTCTATTTCTTAAGTATTTTTATTCATGTTATGATCTAAAGCGGTGAAAGTACTTGTTGGATCATAAAGGACCCATTTCCCCTAATAATTGGTATCTAAGCCGATGGTTCAGTAAAAGACAAGCTTGAAGGCGACGTAGGAATTTCTTTAAAATTCTTAGTATGCTCTGTGGTTGTAGCTTTGTTCAATCTTCCACATCAGAAAAGATTTTTTAGAAATTGTTATGATCCAACTAGTGGTCCTTTGTATTGTGTTTTATAGAGTGTGGTATTGTGTAAGTAATTATAGTTAAAAAAGTTTTATCTTAGGACTTAAGTGGTATCATTTGTGTTTGCCTAATCTCTTTTGGAAACTTTCTTAGTGTATTTTGTAGACACAATTTTCACTCAATAATCATGAGTGAGGTCATTGTAGTAGGAAGTACTGTTCAAGTATATAGAGGTACTATGCATTGTTAAGCAAAAATGAGTTTGAGTTTGAGGTGGAGAAATTTGATGAGTGCGTTGATATTGACTTATGGCGAGATAAAATCAATGATAATCAATCTGGTTTACATAAGAATTTAAAGGTGTAGGCAATCTTGGCACCTAAAGAAAAATTATCAGTAGAGCGGGGTTCAATAAATTGCTCCAAAAATTAGTAAATGGAGATATTGATATTTTCGTTGGCAATAGGTCTCTTTTCTTTATAAGAGACTAGATTATCCTTTTAGCATGTTATTAATCTTCAAGAGTTGCCATGGAAAAGGATGTGTTATTGCCAGTGGGTCCACAGTTTAGACATAGGCATTGGTTGACAGTTAATGTAAGTTGTGTGGTGGAATTGATGTCGATGGCTAATGAACTTCCTAGAAAAGTCAATATTGGAAGTTGCACTATAACTTATTAGCAATTTTTTTACGTGAATTGGCCAAGGTGAAAATTTTTAGAGTTGGTGAATTCCAAGTGTGTATACTTTTATGATGGAGTATGATAATTCTTATTTTTTAGAATTGTGAGTGTTATAGCTGATGGTGAGGTAGCTATTGTTCTTTTATTTTTTTTTAATCATGGTAGAGATTGTTGAGAGATGATAAAAAAAATTAAAAATGGATGTTATCCCACATTAGTTTGAAGAGAAGGAGGGAGTTAGTTGGATATAAAAGGACTCCTCCCCCTCCTTTGTTAATTGTGTTAATCACTGTAAATATTTGGTGTGTGTTAATCAATATGTAATATTTAGTGTATCATTAAAAGCTATTAGCTATACTAGTAGAGAATTTATGGAAAATTCTCTTAGGTATGTATGAGAGTGTACCATTAAGAGCTATTAGCTATACTAGTAGAGAATTTATAGGAAATTCTCTTGGGGTTTATATAAGTTTTTGGGTATATGTGAGAGTTAAATATTTTATAGTGTTGTTTAATAATTTTTCACATAGTGAATATTTTTTTCTCTTGGTTGTCTTTTGATAATGCCTGTGGTTTTTCTCTTTTTTTTTTCTCAAGTATTTTTGTTCATGTTATAATCTAAAGTGGTGAAAGTACATGTTGGATCATAATGGGCCTATTTTCCCTAACAGAGTGGACATTTGATATTCTCAGATAGTGGAAGCTTAATGCTGAGAGATTTCTAATTCTATCAATCTTAGCACGAGATGTGCTTGTTGTGCCCATCTCCACTATAGCTTTTGAATCTGCATTTAGCAAAAAAGGGAGGGTGCTAGATTGTTTTAGAAATTCTTTAGCTCTTAAATTTATGGAAGCTTTAATATGTTCAGAGGACTAACTGTGAGTATCTGGAAAACTAATATCAGTTAAAGAGGCCTTAGATGAGGTTAAGAATTTTGAGAAAGGTAGATTCTAGAATTTTATTTCTTTACATTCTTCAATTTTCATTTTTTTGCTTCTCATATCTTTCTAATTTAATTTCTAAACATTTTCTGCTGACCTTAATAATAATCAATCTTAATTTTGATCTTAACAAACTTAATTTTGAGCATTTAACATGTTTATCTTAAGTATGTATAAGTTAGGACTCAATTATAAGTAAAAATAGTGAAGAATTATTGAAGGAAAATCACTTTAGACATTGCTCATGAGCACGCTCACGATCTGGATTAGTTGTGGTCAAATTTTCTCAATTTCATCATATTTTAGGACCTATCTAGTCTTGGTCCCAACTAGGACTAGAGTAGTATTGACTAGGACTGGGGTAGACCAATTGAAGCAGCTTCTAAATTTTGGACAGTGCACATCTTGATATAAGGTGTCGACTGGATTGAGCTAGAGACTAAGCAGTCCCAGCTAGGATATGGTGATCCCGACAAGGAAATCAAATATAACAATTATAATGGCTAGGTTTTTAAATGTCCTAACTAGGATTGATGAAATCTTGATTGGGACAAGATAAATCACAACTCAAGAAATCCAAATTTCATTCAAATGAAGTTTGATTTTATTAGGAATGAAATTATTACTTCCAACAACTATAATTGAATTGCACAAGTATAAATATAACCTCTGAAATCATTTAGTAGTTAAAAAATTTGTTTGTTCAATTTACATATTTGAGCATTCAATTAAGCTCTCTAAACTTTTTTAAATTCATTTTATTTTTGTAGAACTCTTGTAAGAGTTGGTAAGTGTTAGAATATAAATTATTGTTCTTCTATTTTTTAGGATTAAGAAAATGGGAAGTGAGATTCTATTATAAAGGAATTGGTTTAAGTGTTTATCCATTAAAACACTTGGGAATTTGGTTTTAGTGTGAGCCTTGAAACACTTGTGAATTGGTTTTTAAGTAAGTCTTGAAAACTTAAGTTGTAAGATTTGAGTTGAGTCTAAGATTTAAGTTATAGAATTAATATAGGGGAATAGATTGTGGTGATTCAAAATTATAACTTAGGGATAAGTTAAGTGGAGACGTAAGATTGTTGAGAATCTGAACTCCTTAAATTCTTGTGTCTATCATTCTTCCCTTTCAACATTCTTTTAGTTTTTACTAGAATCCTTTTAATTTGCTATTTTTGTTTGATAACCATATTCACCCTCCTCTAGGGCACTTTTAATTGGCATTAGAGCTTGGATTCTAAGAGCTTAATTACTAGAATACAAGATTATAGGGAGTGAACTTCAAAATGTTTCTTCACTTAGACCATTCTTTGATGGTAGTGACTATCCTTATTAGAAGTTCAAAATGGAGCTTTTATCTAGATTATGATTTCATTAGAATTTAGGAAGTTATTCTCAAAGGTTAGTAACCACCTAAAGCTACTGTTGATGGTGTGCAAATAATTTTATTAAGAAGTGAATGGAGCAATGAACAATAGGAAGAAAACTACAAGAATAAAAAAAACTATGATCACTTTACTCTCTTTTATGATAAGAGAAGAAGGAGGTTGACTCTAACATTGCATTTCGATCAAGGAAATGTGGGAGACCTTAGAAAACCATTATAAAGGCAATGTGCAAGTTAAAAGCAAGAAGGTTTAACTTCACATGTATGAATATGAACTCTTCAAGATGAAACCTAATGAGTTAATCATATAGATGACTATTAGACTCAATGCTCTTCTCACAACCCTTAAGAAACTTGGAAAGCATTTCTTCAAGGAAGAGGTGAATAATAAAATTCTAAGAATCCTACCTAAGAAGGATTGGGAATCTCAGGTCAACTCAATTGAGGAAGCTTAAGACCTCTTTACCCTTTCAACCAATATGCTTATTAGAAAGCTCCTAATATATGAGCTTAAAATTAAGCAAAGAGGTGAAGGGCAAGAATAGAAGGAAGAAAAGAAAAAAAACATAGCACTAAAAGCTCTTTAAGAAGATAGTGAAGAGGAAAACATTAAAGACTACAGTGATGAAGATGGTAATATTGCCATGCCCATTAGAAGTTTTAAAAAGTTCTTAAAAAAAATTCTTTAAGAACAAGGGACTTTAATAAGAAGTTTGAAGGAGAAGGTAAGAGGAAAACTAAAAAAGTCACTTGCTATGAATGTAAGAAACCAAGTCACATTTGAAATGAGTCTTCTAAATTAGAATTCAAGAACAAAGGAGCAAAGGATAAGAAGAAGGCCTTTAAAGCTGCTTGGGATGACTCCTTCAAATTCAAAAAGGAAGAGGAACAACAAGAGTGGCCAATCTTTGCTTTATGGCTCTTAAAAATGAAAATGAGAGGTACTTTATACTTCTAACTCCTTTTATGATGAGTATTATGAATATGATGATGACGATGATGATGATGATGATGAGAGCTTTATTGTGAGAAAACTCTTACTTAAATGCAAAAGCTTATTATCTAAGAAAAACAACATAAGCATGAGTTATTAAGCATAACCAAAGAATTTGAAAATTTAAAAAATGAATTTTCTAGTCTTGTTAAATCTAATAATAAACTTAGTAGTGATTTAAAAACTTCTAATTCCTAGGAAGAGGAACTTTAATAGAGTTAACAAATTCCATTTCCAAATTCAAATGTGGAAAGGAGAGCTTACATAGTCTTTTTGACTCTCAAAAACTCCATGGTAACACGCATGGAATTGGATATGAAAATGGAATGCCTTCATCCTCCTCCTCATCATATATTAGTTTTGTTAAAACCTCATATGATTTCATTCCTTCTACCTCTAAATTGATTAAGACTTAAGCATTCAAAACTAATAAATCTCACATGTCAACTATTAAAGGGAAGTCTCATAAGACTCAATCCTATATGACACAAAGAGGTAAATCTCATGCTAGAAAAGCATAACCTAAACATGCTTACATGTACAGTAAACACAACACTCCTAAGCATGCTACACAATGCAATTCTCATAAACATGTAGCATAAACCTATCAAAATACACATTGTTATTGTCAATGTATGTCTCATACTATGACTCAAAATAATTTTAGGAGACACACACCACTACAATATAAAAGGCATATTTCATATATTAGGAAATCATATCATCCTAGGAGAAATAAATTTGAAAATATTATATGTTCATACTGCATGGTAAAGGACATACCAACAATGTGTGCTTTTATAGAAGACTATACGTGAATTTGCTTCTTTTAGATTATCTTGAGACTAACCAACCTAGACCAAGAAAGTTTTGGTTTAAAAGAACACTTAACTTATCTTGTGTAGGTGTGCTTAAAATCCATAAAAATAAAAAGCAAATGGTATCTTGATAGTGGATGTTCAAGGCATATGATGGAAGACAATAAGCAATTTAACAAGCTTGATGTAAAGGATAGAAGACATGTCACATGTAGGGATAATGCCAAAGGAAAGATAGTGGGCATTAGAGAAATTGATGATCTTGTGGAAGAAAAGACTCAGGAAGAAAAGTCTAGCAAACCTTTGGAGCTTGAAAATCCTAGAAAAGAAGAAGATGAGGAAATACCTTAACCTACTTGGAAGGATGATCTTCTAAAGGATTAGTAATTCAAGAAGGCACATCCTTAAGATCTTATTATAGGTGATACTACAAAAAGGGTAACTATTAGATCTAAACTTAAGTTTATTATTAATTTAGCATTCATATCTCAAATTAAATAATAAAATGTTGATGATGCATTAAGTGATGAATTTTGGGTCCTTGTTGTGCAAGAAGAGTTAAATCAATTTAAGAGAAACAAAGTTTGAACTTTGGTTCCTAGACCAAAACATCATCATATCATAGGCACCAAATGGGTGTTTAGAAATAAGATGAATGAACAAGGTGCCATAACTAAGAAAATGTTAGATTTGTAGTTAAATGTTATAATTAAGAGGAAGACATTGATTATGATGAAACCTTTTCCCCCATTGCAAGGTTAGAAGCTATTAGAATGCTTCTTGCACTTGTATCATTCATGGATTTTAAATTTTATTAAATGGAGGTTAAAAGTGCATTTTTAAATGAATTTATTAAAGAGGAGGTATATGTTGAGCAACCTCTTGACTTTGAAAATTTTAAATCTCCAAATCATGTTTTTAAATTTTCAAAAGTATTATATGGATTGAAACAAACTCTAAGAGCTTGGTATGAAAGATTAAGTAACTTTTTATTAGAGAAATGTTTCTTTAAAGGAAAAATTGACATAACTTTTTTTATAAAGAAATCCAAGCATAATTTACTTATTGTGCAAATAGATGTTGATGACATTATTTTTGGTGCTATTAACCATTGCCTATGTGAGGAATTTTCTAAGTTGATGTAAGGAGAATTTGAAATGAGCATGATGGGTGAACTAAAATTATTTCTTGGACTACAAATCAAGCAATGTAAGGATGAGATTTTCATCAATCAAACCAAATATGCAAGAGATATTCTTAAGAAGTTTGGCATGGATGGAGTTAAGTTAATAAAAACTCTAATGAGTACCACCACCAAACTTAATAAGGATGAGAATGGCAAATCGATTGATCAAAAGAGATTTATAAGCCCTTTTTTGTTTAACCACTAGTAGACTTGACATTATGTTTACTACTTGCTTGTGTGCTAGATTTTAATCTAGTCCTAGAGAGCTTCATTTGCATGCAATTAAAAATTTTTTCAAATATTTAAGTGAAAGTTTGCATTTAGGACTTTGGTATCCTAGGAGTTTTGCCTTTAACTTGATTAGTTATTCAGATGCATACTTTACCAGGAGTTTACTAAATAGAAAGAGTACTTCTAGAACTTGTCAATTTTTAGGATAATGGTTAGTTTCTTAATTTAGTAAGAAATAAGTTTTAGTTGCATTGTCCATTACTGAAGCTGAATATATTATAGCCAATCTTTGTTGTTCACAAGTTTTGTGGTAAAAACAATAATTGTTGGACTATTGTATAAAACTTGATCACATTCCAATCAAATATGACAATATAAGTGCTATAAACCTTTGCAAGAACCCCATTCAACATTCTAGAACTAAGTATATAGACATTAGACATAATTTCTTATGTGATCATGTTCAAATTGGTGATATCTTACTTGAATTTATTGATATAAATAATCAACTTGCAGATATCTTCACTAAACCTCTTAATGAAGAGAGATTGAATTTCATTAAGCATGATTTTGGCATGATTGATGGTTCTAGTATGTCTTAATTATATGTTTAATTGCTATTTGGATTGTTTGATTTCATAATTTCATGTGAAATCATGTTATGCATATTCATTGATTTGATTAATTGGTAAATTTTTTTATCTATGGTTGATGGTTGTTGTGATTTTGATCTTAACACCTTTTAAATATTTATTTGATTTTTTTTAAAAAATTGATTTTTTTTATTTTGCAAGTTAATAATTATTGAAATTAATTTAATTAATTATTTTATTGCAAAATAACACTGTTATGACCCATATTTTTAAATTATTTTATTTTAAAATGAGATATGCAGTATTAACAAGTGTAGTTGGCGGGGTTTAGAACGCGTCCAAGATTTTAGCAACCACGTCACTGTTTGAGCTCAGGGCTCTAGAGAACACACTAACCACTGTCACAAAGACATGGTGTGGAGATGAGGAGTCACCACCCATGGTAATAATTGGGACAAATCGAAAAGGTGGTACTTGATTCCCTAAAAAAAAGCTAGCACCACAACTAGGAGATTCTGGATACGGAATACCAACTTCTTTCAGTCTTGTGTTCATTTAGAATTACTTCTATTTACATGCAATTTCATATAAACCCCAAAACAATAAACTCCAAGGCAAACTAGTTATGAAATATACAAGTAAATAATGCATTCAATAAATCATATAATCCCTAAGTTAGTCGAATCTGCATGGATTTTAAATAAATGAGTTAAAGTCTACATGTTTTTATGTATAAGTGAACCTAAAGACCTAATTTCTTTTGATTTAATTAAATGAACCTAAGTCTACTAATTTTAATTCTAAAAATGGGCCTAATTCTACATGTTATGAAGGTATTTAAATTAATGAGCTTAATTCTACATGTTTTGATTAAATAATGATCTAAAATCTACAAATTATGAACAAAAGTTTAAATTAAGTGGGCTAGGTCTAAGTTAATTAAATTAAATTAAGTGGGCCTATGTCTAATTAACTAAATGGGCCTAAAGGATATTTTTAACCTAAAACCTAATTAATTACGGACCTAAAAATATATTTTAATTAATTAAACCTAATTAATTATTAAATGATATGGGCTAAAAGAATTATCTAAACTTAAATAAATAAATCAAGACCTAAAGTGGACCTAAGGCCCAAAACACACAAAAATAATAAATAAACCCAAAAACAAATAAAAACATAAAAGAAATAATTAAATAAGATCAAACAAATAATTAAATTTATTCCTTACTAAAACCCTAATTTTTATTATCATGCAACCTAAATTAATCTACATCCTCCATTAATTTTAAAGAATTACCAAATTGAAACCTAATTTTACTAACCGATTCAATCAAAATAAACATACAACCACCCGCATAATTTCATTACTCCCACTATCGGGGCTATTACATTTATTCCTAAAAATGATTAATAATAAAATAAAAGTAAAGAAAATAAAAAAACAAAAAATAAAACCCTAGAAACTAAGTCTCTACGGAGCTTTGTTCATAATCTTCTGCAATCTTCTAATAAAATTCATCTCATATGATCACCATGTGTGTTTTCCTCCACAATCACCAAAAAAACAAAATAATAATTAATGAATAAATTATGATAAAATAGATAGAATAATAAATAAACAAACAAATAAATAAATAAATAAAAGAAGAAGAAGAAGAATATGATATGCTTATGGATGATTAGGGTGCTTCTCAGATTTGTGATTCATCGTTCTTGATAAGTCTTCAAATCTTTTCTTTAAAAAAATCCTTCATGGGTTTTGAATTAGTTGATGAATCAAAGGTAATTTTTGGATTAAAAAAAACACAACTTTCTTTCTCTCCTCTCCTTCTTTTCTACGCCCCTCTTTTTTTTCTCCTCCTCTTTTTTCCTGTGCTTCCTCTTTTTTTTCTTTTTTTTCCTGCTTCCCTTCCTTTCTTTTATAGTGGAACCAGGAGGCTTGACCCCAATCCTAATGTGATTCTAATTCCTAAAGTGTATTCAGGAATTTTAAACTAATTAGGAATGAATTAATTAGGAAGTTTAAACTAATTTAGATTGAATTAATTAGGAAGTTTAAACCAATTAAAACACTAAATTGGAAGCAATTTAGAAATAGGAAAACGGAAGAATTCAATTCCGATCGGAATTATACAATCCCGATCGGAATTGTTGTGATTCCGATCGGAATTATGGAATTCCGACGCACTCTTTTTTTTTCATTTAATTACAAAAAGGCCCCCGAAAAAATTTAAATTTTGCATTTAGGTCTCAAAAAGAACTTTGTGATTTAGTCCCTGAAAATATTTAATCCTTCCTTTAAAGGCCCTTAGAATTTTTTAAGGATTAAGTTTCAAAGATATTTTCATCACTGGAGTCATTTGTTACATCCATAATATATCATCCTGAAATTGGGTGTCTACAATAAGATTCGAAAATTTTATTGATTTATTTTCGTCATTTATGATTAATTATTATTATTTTATGTTTAAATAAATTTTCCTATGTAAATATATTATTTTTGGTCATTTAATTTGCATGATTATTATAATATTATTATTTCTATTATTATTTTATCAAATTTCCCTATTTATTTTGTTAATAAATTATTTTATTAATTGTATTGTTATTTTATGTATTATATTTATATATTATAATAATTAGGGTTTATGTGCATGTGTGTGTTTATTATTATATGTGTGAGTATATATATATTATTGTGTGGTGTAGATTTAATGCTACATTATATAATATTATAATATATATACTTTTAACATAAAGTAATATATACGTATATATAAACATATATTCACATAAACAAACAAACATATGTACATATATACACAAAAACATTTTAACTTTCAAGCAAAACACACTGTGCATCTCCTACCTCCTGCTGTCGTCCCGTTCAGCAACCGTTGGTGTGCCTCTCCGGTGTCTAGTAGCCACCACAACCTCCAGCTGCCACAGCCTCTCCGGTGGCTTGTAGAAACAGTGAGTGATTGAAAACCTCCATTTTCGGCCAACCTCGCTTTTTTGATCACCATTTTTTATGATTCCAGTGTCTATCAACTCCTCTAACACCGGTGAGCATGAATCTAAGCTTAGTTTAAGCTTTTATCACATATTTCTTGAGTTTTGATGATTTTTAGTTTATGGAGCTTTAGGGTTTTGAATTTTTTTTAAGCTTGATCTTGATGAAACTTGCAATCTTCCATCACACAAGTTGTTCCTGGTAACTTAATCTACATGTCTATATTTTTGTTTGAATTTGTGGAATTTATTTTAATTTTTATGAATTTTTGAATATTTTATTAATTTTTGTAAATTAATTTATTAAATTGTAAATTTGGTATATTTGGTGTTATTATTAGTTGTTATTAATTTTAGTGTTGAGATTATAATTTTTGTAATTTTTATGTAATTTTTATAATTATTTTTATATTATGTCAATATTGGATAATTAGGTTTAAGTTGGGTTTTTGTTGAAATTATTGTTTAAATATGTGTTTTAGTTAATATTAGTAATATATATGTTGAGAAAATAATTTTTATGCACTTATATAATTTTTTATAGAATTTTTGAGTAATATTAGTATATTATGTGTATTTTTGTATTATAGGGGTAAATGTGTAATTTTGTGTTAATTATAACTACATAATATATTTTAGTTGGTTTTAATATTATTTAAGGTATTAAAATGATTTTTACAAACTATTTACTATTTTTAAGTAGTTAATACTAATTTTCGAAAGATGTTTTCAAATAATATATTATATATTATTTTGGTAATTAAATGGGTTTTTAGTAATTTTTAATATGTATTTAGGCTATTTTAGTTATTTGAATATATAGAATGAATTTTTATCAATTTATATTGAATTATCGAGAAATTGGATTTTTAATAATATTATATTATTATTTCGGGATTTTTATTTAATTATTGATGAAATAATTATTTTTGGTGTTTTAATATTAAATATGCTATATTTTGATATTTTGAGGATATTTATAGTATTTATTGATTTTTAATATATTTATTATATTATTTGGATTTTTGATGAATTATGGACCTCGATTAGGGAAATTGTGTAGTACTACATGCATTGTAAGTACTACTAGTTTTATTCATTTAAATATATTTTAAATTATTTTCTTCATATTGTCTAGCATTAATTTAAATGATCATGTTATCATGTTTTTAACACTTTGTCATGATAGGCCAAATTTTTTATTTCCCTTATATTATATTTTATGTTGTTTCTATTTTTATCAAGGAGAATAAGTTATTAATTTATGTTTCTTATCACGTCAGAAGGGGGAGAAATAAATAAATATATTTTTTATGAACATTTTTTAATTGATTTTTTATTATAACAAAAAAGGGGGAGATTCTTAAAATTTCATTATTTTCATTCCATTGACATTCTTTATTATTTGAATTCCTTACTCTTTAAATTCTTTATTTTTATAATATGCATAAATTAAGGGGGAGTATAATTTATATACTTTAATGGAATTCAAATCAGTACACACTTCACTTTATATTATCCTTCTCAAACTCAAAATACATTTGTCAAAATTAAAAAGAGGGGGATTATTGACCTTAGTAATAATCAATTGGAAGTCAAATGATGAAGAAATATTAAAAGAAGATCACTTTGGACATTGCTCATAAGCACGCTCATGACCGAGATCATTTGTGTCAAATTTGCTGATTTTTAACATATTTAGGACCTATCCAGTCACGGTCCCGATCGGGACCAGGGTAGTATAGACCGAGACCAGGGTAATCCAATTGAAGCAACTTTTGAATTTTGGGTAGTGCAAATCTTGATTTGAGGTTCCGACCAGATAGTGCTAGGGACGAAGCAGTCCTGACCAGGACATGGTGATCCCGATTGGGACTAGACTAGGAAATCAAATATAATGGCTATAACAGCTAGGTTTTTGAATTTCCCAACTAGGAATGATGAAATCCTGACTGGAAGAAGACAAACCACAACTTAAAAATTCTAAATTTCATTCAAATGAAGTTTGATTTTGTTAGGAATGAAATTATTGCTTCCAATAACTATAATTGAATTGCTTAAGTATAAATACAAACTCTGAAAATCATTTAGAGGTTAAGAAATTTGTTTAGTCAATTTACATTTTCAAGTATTCAATTAAACTCTCTAAACTCTTTTAAATTCATTTTATTTTTTTATAACTCTTGTGAGAGTTGGTGAGTGTTTATTGTTATTCTAATTTCTAGGATTAAGAAAATAGGAAGTGAGATTCTATTATAAAGGAATTAGTTTAAGTGTTTAGTCATTAAAACACTTAGGAATTTTGGTTGTAGTGTGAGCCTTGAAAACACTTTTGAATTGGTTTTTGAGTAAGCCTTGAAAACTCAAGTTGTATGGTTTGAGTAGAGCTTAAAACTCAAGTTGTAAGAATCAATCTAGGGAAATAAATTAGTATTGTAATAAGAATTTATAGCATTATTAGTTTTATTATTGAAAGAGTTGAAGCGCTTAGTGTTTAAAGATATATCCAAGGAATTGAAGGAAGATATAAAGAGGATTTACTATAATCAAGTAACTTCTTGGAGAGCATTAAAGTGTTTTATCAATATAATATTTTCTCCCTGGTTCTATTTTAGTTAATTAATGTTTATAATACTTCTTTGTTGTTCCTTGATATTGAGTATTATGTATTTTAGCTAAGTCTTTATATGTAGAACTATAATGATGAATTAATCTATGAACTGCATTTTTATCTTTTATAATCCATGATTGATTTAGTTTTAATTAAGTTTTGAATTATGTTATGTATGCTTGATCACTGTATATAACTTGTTAATCAATTTTTTACAATGAGAAGTAGGACAATTTGGTGGAATCATAATTGAAATTATTCAAGGTTAGAAATGTACTTGGAGATAAGAAATTCACATTAAAGGGATAAAGAAATAATAGAGAACTTGATGGTTTTTGTTTATCTCTGCAATTTCATAAGAGTGTGTGTGGAATTTAAATGAAAATACCGTTAATTGACAATGAGAATTACTTTTAAGGATCATTTGCTTATTCTCTAATCAATGCATGGGATTTTATATATTATTGACTTTTAAAGTTCTTGATTAATTCTGATTTGTAATTCTAACATACATTGCTTAAAATCATTATTAGTGTAGTCAATTTCAATTTTTGTAATAAGAAATTAGTAACTTTAAGTTAGTTATAATAAATTAATATTATTTTAATATCATTTGTCTATCCATTAGAGTATTTACTCGGTTAATACAAAATTTACTCCGAATTTCCCATTGTTTGATACTTACTTACTTTATACTAAGTCTTGGATACTAGGGTATTAATTTGAACCATATCAAATTTTGGCGCTGTTGCCATGGAAATTTGTTTAGTGATTTTTATTAACTTAGGGTAGAGAAAAATTGTTTTGGGTTTTTATTTGAATTTGCTTTTATATTTTGTTATTTACTTCATTGTAAATTATTCTAAGTTGTGTTATAATTTATTATTTGATTTTTTTTATTTTTACTCTTCTTGACACTTACTAGAAGAGTTAGTGGTAATCCTCTCTACTTTGATCTCGAAATTGAATTGACTTTACATGAATTATATAGGGAGAAAAGATATAGAGAAGTGAATCAAAGGGAATTGAATAATATGACTGAACTGGAAAGAAGAACGTTAGGCGATTTTGCTATGCTAGACATCTCGGGCAGTTTTGGTGGGATTGTGGCCCCAACCATTGCAATTAATAACTTTAAAATTAAGCCGAGCATTATTCAAATGGTGCAGAATAATCACTTTGGAGGTTTACAAGGAGAGGACCCTTACGCTCACATATTGATTTTCCTCAATGTGTGTGCAACATTTAAAATCAATGGTATGACCGACAATGCAATAAGACTTAGACTTTTCCCATTTTTGGTCAAAGATAAAGCACAACTTTGGCTTGCTAGTTTGCTAAGTGAATTAATCACAACATGGGACCAATTAAAGCAAGAATTCCTTCATAATTATTTTCCACCATAAAAGATAGCCAAGTTTTGTAATGAGATTACAACTTTCAAGCAAAATGGAAGTGAGTTAATATATTTAGCTTGGGAGAGGTTTAAGAACTTTAAAGGTAATTCCTCATATTGGTCTACTAGATTGGATGATCCCTTAAATTTTCAATAATGGCTTGACATATGAGAATAGGAACATTGTTAATGCAGCTTCCGGTGGAAAATGGATGGATAAAATGACTAAAGAAGCTATTACTTAACTTAAAGAACTTGCATCTCAAGGATACATGGGTGATGAACCAACAATGGCAAAAGTAAGAGGAGTTTTGGAGCTTAACACCATTAAACTATTGACTACAAAAGTAGAGGCTCTCACTAAATTAGTAAGTAAATCACAAATTAATTCTTTGAAAGGTACTAATGTTATTTGTGAGTTTTGTGGAGGATCTCATTCATATTCTCAATGTAATGTGAATACTAATAAGGATGTGAGCTATGTGCAAGGAGCTTTTAATCAAAGAATGGGGCTCCACTCTAATACTTATAATGCTTAATGGAGAAAGCATCTCAAATTTTCATGGTCAAATCCATCCTCTCAATTAAACCCTCTATTTAACTTAAACACCAACCCCCTAAACCCACTTAGATTTCCTATTAAACAATAAAATTTTAATCATACCTAACCTAAACCCAACCTAGAAGCTCTTATGGAATAATTTGTCAACCAATAAATGCCTATTAAGAAATAAAATGAGGAGCAATTCAAGAAACTTAGCTCTAAATTTGAACAACTTGCTATCATAACTGCATCCTTGAAAATCAAATTTCTTGAAAAGCCTCTTCCTTTAACACTAAAGCTTTAGGAAAGCTTTTTAGCCAATTGGAGTTTATACTAGAGGAGACTTGCTAAGCAATTTCTTTAAGGAGTGGTAAAGAGATTGAAAAGGATGCTACTAAAAATAAGAGAGTGGTTAATGATGATGAGGTAGGAATTAAAGAATTGGATATTCGTAATAAAGATAATATTAAGGGTACAAAGAGGGGTAAAAAGGGAGATGCCATACCACCTAAAGAAGATGAACCTAAGGTAGATTTCAAAACACTTCCTTTCCCTTACAGATTTATATGGCATAGTTTACATAAACAGTTTGGCAAATTCCTTAATTATCTTATGGAATTTACCATTACTATACCATTTGTAGATGCCATTAGAGATATACTAGCATGGGGTAAATTTTTAAAAGATATCGTTAGCCATAAGAATAAGCTTGAAGATTATGGGTTAGTTTCTTTTATTGGAGAATCTAAGGCTATATATTCCAAATATCTACTAAAGCTAAATGATCCCAGTTGCTTTACTGTTCCTTATGTAATTGGAGGTACTCATTTTGATAAGGCTTTGTGTGATATTAGTGCTATTGTTAGCCTTATGCCTTACTGCATTTATAGAAGGCTTGATTTAGAAGAACTTAAATCTACTAATATGTGTCTTTCCATGGTGGACAAATCTATTAAATATCCACTTGGCATTCTTGAAAATGTGTCAACAAAAGTGGGAAAGTTTGTGATACCAACTGATTTTATTGTATTGGATATGGAGGAAGATCTTGAAATGCCAATTTTGTTTGGGGGACTATTTTTATGATAGCAGGAGCAATTATTAACATGAAGAGAAGAAAGATTACATTGAAAGTGGACAATAAGCATATGGAATTTGATGTGTTTAAAATGATGAAGTCTACACTAGTGGAAGTGGCAAGCAAAATTGACTCTATCGATGTTATTGATGAATGCATCGAAGAAGTAATACATGAATGTTTAAGGCAAGACCCTATTAAGCTATACATGATGCAAGAAGCTAATGTGAGACTTTTAGAGATAACTCTATACCTTCCTCCTTATAGAACTTTAAGGTTTGACTCTTTAACGAAGGATAAAGATTCAAAGGCTACTTCGTTAAATGAAGAAGTGAAGCTAGAGCTCAAACCTTTACCATCGAATCTAAGATATGGATTCTTGACTCTAACTTTAATTTTCCTTTTATTATGAATTCTTCTTTGCCTAGTAATAATGTTGATGCTTTATGTGATGTATTGCTTAATCATAAGAGTGATATTGGTTATTTTATAAATGATTTGAAGGGTATTGGCCTTAATGTGTGTATGCACAGAATCCTTTTAGAGGATAACGCCAAGCCTTCCATTAAAGGTTAAAGGCGGGTAAATCCAACTCTTAGGGAGGTGGTATGGAAGGAATTAACTAAGTTACTTGATAATGGAATCATATATTCCATTAGTGATAGTAAATGGGTGAGCCTTGTTCAAGTTATTCCAAAGAAAGGAGGCTTGACCGTTGTTAAGAATGAGTCTAATGATTTAATACCCACTAGAACTATCACAGGATGGCATAGGTGTATTGACTAAAAAAAAAGTTAAATAAAGCAACTAGGAAAGATCACATTTCATTGCCTTTTATTGACTAAGTTCTTTAGAGACTAGCCAACTTTTCTTATTTTTGTTATCTAGATGGACTTAGTGGTTTTTATTAAATTTCAATTCATCTTAAAGACCAAGATAAGACTACTTTTACATGTCCATATGCTACATTTGCTTTTAAGCGCATGCCTTTTGGTTTATGTAATGCACTTGCAAGCTTTCAAAGATGCATGTTTTTAATATTTAGCGATTTACTTGATGATTGTGTATAGATTTTTATGGATGAATTTAGTGTGTATGGTACTAATTTTTCCCATTTTCTAGATAATAACTCTAAAGTTCTTGATAAGTGTATTGAGCATGGTTTGATTTAAATTGGGAAAAATGTCACTTCATGGAATAAAAAGGTATAGTTCTTGGACACTCGGTATCAAAAAGAGGTATTGAAGTTGATAGAGCAAAGATATAAGTGATTGCTAATTTGCCACCCTTGAAGTGTGTTAAAAGTATAAAAAGGTTTCTTGACATATGAGTTTTTATAGAAGATTTATTAAGGATTTTTCCAAAATAGCTAAGTCATTATGTAAACTACTTGTTAAGGATGTTTTTTTTTGAATTTAATGATATACGTGTTGATGCATTTAAAGAATTAAAGAAGACTCTTATTTCATCACCTATTTTGCAACCACTTAATTAGAAGCAACCATTTGAAATTATGTGTGATGCAAGTAACTTTGCGGTGGGGGCTATTTTGTGTCAAAGGAAAGAAGGAAAGCCTTATGTTATTTACTATTCTAGCAAACTACTTGATGATGCTCAAATCAACTATGCCACTATGGAAGTAGTTGTTTATTATTGTTTATGCATTTGACAAGTTTAGAGCTTATCTTATGGGGTAGAAGGTTATTGTGTATTCAGACCATGCTACTCTTAAGTATCTTCTAAGCAAAAAGGATGTAAAGCCTAGGCTCTTAAGGTGGATTTTAATGCTTCAAGAGTTTTATAGGGAAGTCAGGGACAAGAAAGGAAGTGAAAACCTTGTTATGGATCATTTATCAAGGTTAGATCAAGAAGGGTTAAAGAAATATAATGATGGTGTGCCAATTAATGAGACATTTTATAGTGAACATTTACTTAGTTTGGCATCAAAGGAACTTCTACGGTTTGCAGATATTGCTAATTATCTTATAAGTGGTATTCTTCCTTATAAAATGGATTATCAATACAGGAAGAAATTATTGCTCGATAGTAAATTCTAATATTGGGAGGAGCCTTTGCTTTACAAGAGATGTGCGAATGGTTTGATTCGGAGGTGCATTCCTTAAAATGAAGTTCAAAATATATTACAACATTGTCATTCATTGGAAGTTAGTGGACACTTTGGAGCATCAAAGACAACATCTAAGGAACTACAATATGGTTTTTGGTGGCCTACTTTATGTAAAAATGCTAGAGAATTTGTGCTTATATGTGATAGGTGTTAAAGAATGGGTAACATTTCTAAGAAACATAAAATGCCCTTGAAAGGATTCCTTGAAGTTGAGCTTTTTGGTGTTTGGGGTATGGATTTCATGGGTCCATTTCCTAGTTCTTTAGGCTATAAGTATATCTTGGTTATGGTTGACTATGTTTCAAAGTGGGTGGAAGCAATACCAACCATTACTAATGATGCAAAGTGTAAGCACCCAATTTCGGGATAGTTGAGTGTGGATGCGACAGAGGACTCCAAGATGAAAATTTGTTATAAATATGTCCGTGGATATTGATTTTTGGATCTCAGGGCTTAATTGCAACTTTTTAAGGATTTAATTGTAATATTTTCTTTAGAGACCTAATTGAAAATTTTAAATTCTTTTAGGGGTTTTTTTATAATTAAATGTTAAAAAAAAAAAATTACTGATCGAAATTATGCAATTCCGATCAGGTCCATAATTCAAATAAGAATTATACTATTATGATGTAGACTTTTTATTTTATTTTTTGAAAAAAATCTATTTATTTAATTTATGATTAGTTAAAAAATAATATAAATAAATAAATTTTGATAAGTATAATCTTGTTATTTACGTTTTTTTTTTGTGTTTTGTTAGCTTTATGGATCATATTATCAAAATTATTTTAAAATAAAAATGGTTATTTATCTCTTGGAATGGACGGATGGGGGATTAAAAAGGGGCAGGAATTTTTTTTTTTTAAAGAAAAAGGAGGGCTAATGAAAAATTATGGAGAGAGTATACAGAGTTTTGGAAAAAGAAAAAATATTTTATGTTGGTCTTGAGTTTCTTAAAGAACACAGTTAAGCCTGATAAATAAAAAATAAATCTGCAGATCTATTCAAATGGTAAATCAATCTAGCTCTGAAGAGCAAATCAATATTGCATCATACTCCATCATTTTCTTCTTTTCTTTTTTCTTTTTGTTTTGATTTTATTTTGATTTTGATTTTTTATATTACTTTCTAACCATTCTTTATTGATTATGTGTTTCTTTGATTAAGGTGGAAATTTGGTGGAGATGTGATTGAAGTAAGGAAAACATAGTGAAAATCCATGTCATGCCATGGATTAAATCCTATATAAATCACGTAGATTTTAAGGTTCTTGCTTTTTATTATTTCGTAGTTTTAATTTACATACGTAGGAATTGTAATAGTCCTTATAGTGGGAATAGTAAAATCCTTTATTTACTTTTCTAAATTAAAATCAATTACTAATTAGGATCATTTGGGCAAAACCTAAGTTAAAATCAATGGTGGCTGTATATTAATATTAGGTTTCATGAAATCAAATTAGAATTTTTAGAAGAAATAATTTAATTGCTTGTTTGATCTTTTTATTTGATTGTTTTAGTAATTTTTTTATGTTTTTAGGCTCATTTGTTTATTTTTATGTGTCTTGGGCCCTAAACCCACGTTTATGATTAACCCATTTAAATCAGGCTTTTCATTGGATTTTAGGATTTAATTAACTTTAAAATCAATTTAGGCCAATTAGATTTTAATTTAGACTTAGACCCATCTTTTAGCTATTAAAATTAATTTAGACATAGCCTAGTCCATTAAAGCATCTTTTCTTTTTTCTTAAAATAAATAGACTTAGGCCCATTTTTCACTTAAATTAAAATTAATTAGAACTAGGTCCATTAGTTCAAACCTAATCTAATTCATTTCCATAAAAATTAAAAGACTTAGGCCCATTTCTTTAGAATTAAAAAGTAGACTTAGTTCACTACTTTAATTAAAATGTAGGCCCATCTTTAGTTCCATTTAACTTGTAAATAAAATATAGACTTAGTTAACCTAATTAAAATTAACATAGTTTAGGCTAATTTAAGGACATTTCGTTATATAAATGTATTGTTTATGTGTTTTTTCATAACTAGTTGCCTTAGGTTAGATGTATGTTAAATTAGGATTTAAATGAAATTGCATGTAAATAAGGAATAATTTAGTAATTAATAAGGTAATTTTAAATGAACATAGGACTAAAAGAAGTTAAAAATTCTATATCCAGAATCTCCTTGTTATGGTGCTAACTCTCTTTTAAAGAATCGAGTTACCACCACCTTCAAATTGTTCCAGTTATTACCCTGGGTGGCGACTCTTTATCTCAATGCTATGTCTTTGTGACATAGTAATGTGTTCTCTAGAGCCTTGAGCTCAAACATTGTCGTACTTGCTAAAATCTTGGATGTGCGCTAAATGCTGTCGTCTACACAAAGGTTGTCAAGAAAATGCTTAAGAAAATAATTTTGCCAAGGTTTAGCACTCCTAGAGCATTGATTAGTGATGGAGGTTCACACTTTTGCAATAATCTAATAGAGGCCCTTTTGAAAAAGTATGGGTAACGTACAAGATTGCCACCTTGTATCACCCATAAACAAGTGGATAGGTTAAGGTTAATAATAGAGACATAAAATGAATTCTTAAGAAAATGGAGTCTTTTTAAAGAAAGGATTAGGCATTAAAATTAGATGATGCATTATGGGCATATAGGATAGCCTTTAAAACCCCAACTGGCCTTACTCCTTACCAATTGATAAATAGGAAGTCTTGTTATTTACTTGTTGAACTAGAGCACAAGGCATATTGGGCAAATAAAGCTCTTAATTTTGATTTGAATAAGGCTTGTAGGAAGAGACTACTTCAATTTAATGAATTGGATGAGTTAAGAATGAATGCTTATGAGAATGCAAAATTGTATAAAGGTCACACTAAGTTATGGCATGATAAGCATTTATCTACGAAGCAATTTCATGAAGGTGAGCTTCTTCTACTTTATAATTCAACATTGAAATTGTTTCCAGGAAATTTGAAGTCAAGATGGTTATGTCCTTTTAAGGTTGTTAAAGTTAATCCTTATAGTGCAATATAAATATCTAATGATAAGGGGGAAATCTTCAAAGTTAATAGCCATCATCTCAAGCCATATTTGATCGATGAAACAATAAATTAAGGCTAGTCAATCTCTCTCTGTATGCTTAACTTAGCTAAGATCGAGTAAAAGACTGTCAAATTTAGCAAGGTAATATTTACACATCTTCTTTATTTTGATATATTTTATGTCATTTTATTATATTTGGATTTATTTTTACCACATTTTAGTACTAGTAGTTTTTATAGTTTAATTAGTATTTGTTTTATTGAAATTATATAAATTTATATTAATCCCTTTTTTTCATATTCTTTTATAAATTCTTTTTCTCCTTTAATGTTTTTCTTCTATACACATGCTATTTTGATCAAACAATTTAAATTTGAATTAGGTTAATCAAGTATAGGTTGAATTATTATTACTTAGTCTCGATGCTGAGTCGTGACCATGGTACCGACTCGTTCTAGAGACTAAGGCATGGTAAGTAATCACATATGTTGTGGTGAGTCACCCCTTTGAACATTACTCCATGCCAAGTTGTCACCATGGTGTTGACTCATACTCTCTCCTAATTTTTCTTTATTTCCAACTTTTTATTTTAATTATTTTTATTCTATTGTTTTTATATTATTTTATATATTTCCTTCACGTTTCTTTTTGTATATATTTTTTGAATTTAGTGCCTTTTGTCTTCTTGCTCTAACTAACTCCTAAAAATATGTAAAATTGAAAAGTCATGTCCCTTTCTAAGAAAGGTCATGACCTTTCACTATCAACTTACACCTTAGCCTAATACCTATATAAACATCCCATTTGACTCACATTTTCTATTCTCTACTTACACCTATAATGACTTCTACACACTTCTCTCAAATCCTTATCCATTTTCTTTATTTATGTTATAAATTTTCTTCTTCTTCTTCTTCTTCATCCTCTTACCATTTTCTTCTTTAACTTACACTTGCCTTTTTATATTCTCCTTAACCTAACCAAATCCCATAATTTCCTTTCCATTATTTTCTTTTCTTTTCATTTTCTTTACACATTTGCTTTCTTACTTTTACACTTTACCCATTATCCTTCTCATCTTCTTCATTTTCTTTACAAACTACTAATTTTATTATTATAACATTATTGCTTTTGAAGATGGTAAAATAAGGGGTTCATCATCTAAAAGGCCACATATTAAAGAAGAGCATGATGAGGAAGAGAACCTTTCACTTACTTATAAGGACAAATTTCCCATCCTTTCACATGAGGAGTGTGCTACATTCACCACTATTAAGTTCCCAAAAATCAAAGGTTGTATGTATATTCCTAATTCTCTTTTTAATGATGTTGGTATGAATGATACTTTTAATCAAATATTGATAACTTGTGGCTAAATAAATTTGTGTCTATGAATGAAGATACTTATATTGAGTTGATCACTGAATTCTATACCACTTTGGATGTGAATTTAAATAATTCTTAGATTTTGGAATTTCACATGTTAGGGAATAAACATCAATTTACATATTCATTCATGCAACGTGTATTTGGTTTAAAAAAGGATGGTTTGTGTGATCCCCTTAAGCCCCTTAGGTTAAATGAATTCTAGACATTCTTGATAGATTTGCAACCACTATTTTAACCAAAAAAGGGTAAAGCTATGTTCATTAAGGATTTGAAATTCTAATTATTGCACAAAGTCCTTACATGTGTGGTTTTTCACAAGTCTAAATTCAATCGAGTCTTTGTACAAGAGTTTTTTTATGCGGTGCATTCATAATAAGAAATAAGTATGTTGGATTTTTAATTAATTATTAACTTGTGCTGCACGTAAGGATGCCCCACTCACTCATAGTTATGTTGTTACCATTATTGCTAAAGCTTTGAATATTAACCTTGATGATTTTACTCGTGTTGTTGAGTGCTCTAATTTCACTAAGCAAGCATTTGTGAGAGGTGAAGTTATCAATGCTACCTTCCATTTGATTTAAGGTCTCGATCTTGTTGGAGAGGGTTGGAACATCCACCCCAAGGAGAGGAATCTTAAAAAAAGGAAGAAGATGTTGAGCCTGAGCATTTTCCAACTTATACACCACCTAGTGATGTCCTATTACTAAATTATCCTATGCAGGGTGAGGCTGGTGGTTCTTTTAGTGGACAGTCTCATATTTAAGATCAAATCCTAGATACTCAAATTGCCATGCAATGCCAATTGAATGCAATAGAGACTTGAAATCAACAACTTGATCATCGGTAAAGGAAAATGGAGTAACATTGATGTTATCAGTGAGGTTTAGCGCGCATCCAAGATTTTAACAATCGTGACATTGTTTAGGCTTAGGGCCTTAGAGAACACATTAACCACTATTACAAAGATATGGCGTGGAGATGAGGAGTTGCCACTCAGGGTAATAATTGGAAAACATCGAAAAGGTGGTACTCTATTTCCTAAAAGAAAGCTAGCACCACAACCAGGAGATTTTGGATACGGAATACTAACTTCTCTTAGTCTCATGTTCATTTAGAATAATTTTATAAATGATTATTTCATCCTCTAATTACATGCAATTTTATTAAACCCTATTTGACATCCATCTAACCCTAGGCATCTAGTCAATAAAATTACACATAAAAAATGCACTCAAGATCGCGTTGTCCCTAAGTCTAAACTATGTTAATTTTACTAAAAAGTTAGCTAGATTTACATTTTATTTACAAGTGAGAAATGGACTAAAGGTGGGCCTACATTTTTATTAATTAGTGAGCCTAGATCTATTTATTTTAGTTTTTCTAAAGAATGGGCTTAAGTTCATTCAATTTTAAAAGAAAATTAAATTAATGAGCCTAAGTCTAACTTGATTTTATTTTAAGTGAAATGTGGGCCTAGGTTTATTTATTTTAAAAGAAATAAAACTAAGTGGGCTGATCTAAGTCTAAACAAGTTATAATTAACTTAGTGGGCCTAAAATCTAAGTAACCTAATGGGCCTAAGTTGATTTTAATTATTTAAAGTCCTAAACCATTTTTAAACCTATTTATTAAGCGGGTTAGACCTAAACGTGGGCTGGGGGCCCAAAAAAATAAAAAAGACCAAAAGCATAAAAAACCATAAAAAAACATAACAAAATCAAATCAAAACACATTCACATATGATTTCAAAAAAACCTAATTTAATTACATACAAACCCTAATTAACTAAAGCCACCATTAATTTTAATTAATTTTACCCAATGAACCTAGTTTTACTAATTAATTTTAAAGTGCAAAAAATTGAATCTTTCACTATTCCTACTACTGGGGCTATTACAAACTACGTACAAAATTAAAATTTAACAATTATACAGCCATGAATTAAAAAACTACATAGGATACCAAAATACAAAATAAAGATAAAAAATCCTAAGTTCTACTAGAAAATAATACATGTTCTTCCATGGCATTCCATGGACCTTTTATTCATTTAAACACAGACAGTATCCTCCTCAATCCTCATGCGGACATCAAAATAAAAAACACAAAAGTAATTAGATTAGTAGTGAAATTGAATAATAAAAAAAATAACAAAATAAAAAAATCACAAAAAGAAAAAAAGGAAAAGAATGGAATAGAAAAGAACACTGATGATATTAGATGTTGTGTAAATGCTTTGAGATAGCCCCTCAGATTGGATTATCCCCGTTAAAATTAACTTGTTGTTGATTCTAGATTGGAAAGGGTGCTCTCGGTAGCTTTTCAAATTTTAAGGTTTTTTTTATGCAGTCAATTTTTTTTTACGCAGTTCTCTCTGTGAGTCTTAAAAATTTTCTTCTAAAAAAAGGGTCCTCCTTTGCACATATGTAGAATCTACTTTTAAATGCAGAGTCTGTTTGTGTACTGACTTCCTCCTTTGGAGGAACATACTTATCTCTCCAAAATAGAGTGATAAGTTTTGATTTTTGAATGTTTTGAATGCGTTAAAAATTTTTCAGATAAAACTAACAATAAAAATTCAATTTTTAACCAATCAAAACACTGAAAAAATCAACAAAAATAAGAAAAAATACGTGAAAAATTGAAAAAATGGACTTTTATGCATCGACATTGTGCAATGCTGATCTTAATTTTAATTTTTTTAAAAATTTTTAATTACCAAAAGACCCCTGAAAAATTGACTTCTTTGTAATCAAATCCTAAAAAACGTTGCAATTGAATCCCTAAAGTCCATAAAATTGACAACCAAGTTCAATTTTTGAACGAATTTCATTATAGGGGCTTACTTCGCAATTGTGCATAATTGCATCCCGAAATTATGTGCTTACAAACCCGATATTTTTATAAATTATTAAATTAATTTTTGAGATATGCAATGTTAATAAATATTTTATTAAACTATTATATCATGGTTATTTTGTGAAATTTGATTAAATTCTAGTGTTGGTATTTATTTTATTTTATTATGGTATTAATATTAAATCGAGATTTAAAATTTTAAGTTATGGTTTTATATTATTTAATAATATTATTATTGTAATTATTTATGAATAGTGTTAATTTAGTGAATTTGTAATATTTTAATATTTATGGTGGATTTAATTAGAAAAGTAGGCATTTAATTTAAAAATATTATTTTTTGATATTGTTTTGTCTTTTTCCTATTTGTTATAAAAAAACATATAAAAAGAAAAAATTTTCCCCTTTTCCCTCCTTTTTTTTCCTTCCCCTCTTCTTTCCTTTTTCTTTTTCCATATTCTTTCTCTTTCTTTCTGCGTTTCTGCACAAACATTAGCGCCACCACCTCACATCACCAGTGTCGTCGCATGGTAGCGTCACCTCGTTGCCACCCTCCTCCCTAGCTCACCACCACCACCTGCTTTTCCTCCTCCCGCTACCATTCTCCTTCTTCCTTTTTCTTTACCTTCGACATCGTCACCTTCCAGAGCTCATTGGTGTTGATTTCGACAGTGTCAGGGGCTGAGACTGGACTCATTTGAAAGCTTGTTCCTTGAGCTTTGTTTCCCCAAGGTAATTTGTCCTATTAACTTTGAATTGAGCTTCAATTTTAATGAATTGTATTTAGGGTTCATAATTTTATTTGTTGATTTTGAGTTCAATTTGTTTGAATTGTGTGAAATTGACTTTAGATTAGTTAAATTGAAGTTATAAGCTTTCTAAAAATGTGCTTAAAATCGATTTTGGAGATAGTTGAATTTTGAACATTATTTCGGCTCGGGTACTATCCACGGGACTGTCCTTGCTCGAAAAATAATTTTTATGTTTAATAAATTCTACTAGTTATTTTAAGTATGTTTCAGCAAGAAAGTTTAGTGAAATTACATTTTGATTATTTATTATGAATTTTTGAAAGTTTATGTGAAAATTAGATTTTTGGAAAAATTAGTAAATTTTGTATTTTAATTGAAATTATTATTAATTAGTATGTTTTGGATAATTTCAGAGTCATAAATAGTATTAAAATAATTTTTACAAATTATTTACTATTTTTAGCTAATTAATAATAATTTCCGTAAATAAACTTAAATATTAGCTTATGTATTATTTTTTTAAGATTAAATGGATTTTTTAACTATTTTATTATATAATTGACCAATTTAAATAATTTTTATAGATTATGATATTTAATTTCGAATATTTGAGAAATGGATTTTTGTTAATATTATTTAATTACATTTGAGATTTTATTAATTAATTTGAAAGTAAATATCTTTAATTTTTTTATTATTTAAATTGTTGAGTTTTGGTATTTTATTGATTTTTATGGATTTTAGTGATTTTTAATATTTATTATTAAATTATTGATATTTGTGTATATTGATTCTTAGTTGGGCAATATGTGTAGTTTGGGGGCCGAATCCGCGAAGTTGAGTATTTGAGAATATTAAAGTGTGTTTACGTGTAGGTTTAGCTCTACTTTTAGTAGAGAGACGTTTGTTTTACATATGAGACACTATCGAATTTTTGGTAGAATTCTCGTAAAATGTGATATCGGGTTGATCCTAAGTTTTTAATTTTTGGCCGATTTTTGGTCGAGTCGTGTCTTAGATTGAGTCATTATTTTAGAATTTTTAGAAGTATAAAATTAGGATTTTGATTCTAATATTATTATTATTTATTTATTTTTCTATAGTTATGCCAAGACCGAGGTCTATAGGACTAAGCCAATCTAATTCTTTTAGAGTAGTGCACAACTATGAGTTATTATCATATATATACATTGCATGTAGATTAATATTATGAGAATTCATATATGTTAATAAATATGAATTTAATTATGCTCATTTCATTAGATTATATTTATTATTGTTAATATTCATGTTTATGATTTTCCATAGAAATATTGAGAATATTTATTTTTGATGATATATGCTGTTATATATTTTTTATATTGAATTTTCATTATTTTTTTCGAAAGAGATATATTTTGAAGGATAGTAACAGAACGTGCTATCTAGTGGGCTACACTAGGATTATGTGTGCATTAGTACGTTAGATGTTAGGGTTGATACTATGAAATATTTTATGTGAGATTTGAATAATTGATTACTGAGATTTATGGTGAGAGAGTGATGTGATTGTGGGTGCTCGGTTGACCTAGTGTCTCGGGGCCAATCATGCTGATAGTGAGATTGCGGGAGCTCGATTAACTTAGTGTCTCAAGGCCAATCTACTATCCAAAAATGGAAAAGAGAAATGTTTTGGAATTAAGTGAGCCTATTGGCTAGTGAGGTTTAGAGATCGAGGTTGCAAAATATTTTAGGTTTTGCTCCGATCCTTCACTTAACATTTTTCTACATTTATTATTATATAAAAGTGGATTTTAGCATCTGTATGAAATGCATTTGTGTGTGTGTGTGTCTATATATATATATAATACTGATGCTTGATTGTATATAACTTTAGGTTGCATGTATATATCTTATAATAATTCAGTCAGTGAGGTTTGACTCCCCTTAATATATATTTTTTTCAGGATCTTCTACTTCAGACCTCCCCTATAGTACTCTTCGCTGGACTCTTTCCTCTCTGGCTGATTTATGTAAATAATGAACTGCCATTTTTCTTGTATTTTAGTAATCACTGCAGTACTAATGTTATTGTGGTAGTATTGGGTTGTACTAGTTAGAGATCTGTATTTGAATCTTGTATGACGATATTTTTATTATATTATAATATAAAGATTTATTTTTATATTAATTAAAGTTTTAATTCTAGTGTATTTTTATGTATATTTGCATGTGTTTTTATTTTTAAGGCTTGCTATAAATTCCGGATTCAAAAGAATTCCTATTCCCGACTCCCCAGTTTTGGTCATAACAAAGTTGGCATTAGAACCTAGGTTTTTAGTGTTATGGACCTAGGTTATTAGAGTTGTGTTTTCTTTGAAACTACTACAGTAAATTAGGTTCGACTATGTCTTTGATAAGTTTTCCTTCATATAGTTTTTCGTATAATTGTTAGGATGTCTTTTCATTATTTGTTTGCTGTTTGTTTTATTTGAATTTCATTGGTTTTTATCTTTTCAGAATGAGGAGATGAGTGTGTGTCACTCCATCAGTCATTAAGGCCGTGGATGATGAGTCCTTTCATGATGAGGTTTTACCCCTAGAGTCGTTAGTCAAGCGCAGAGGCAAAGGTAGAGGTAGACCTCAAGGAGTGGTAGGTTGCTGTAGGCAAAGAGAGCTATAGGACGAGGAACCTATAGAGTAAGAGTTTGAGGAAGCTGTTATACCTCTAATCGTACTATAGATGTAGCCTTGTTATCTGCAAGGCATGTCTGACCCTGAGGCTGCATTGTTTTATACTAGAGTTAGCAAGATATCATTCGATAGGACTACAAATTCTCTAGGCTTTCTATAGGCCATTGAGATGAGGACTCAGACTGCTCACACTGAGTATCAGAGGATCATGATTGTTAAGCTGCCTGTTAAAGGGCCAGCCCTAGATTAGTTTTTTCAGGTCATCCAGCTGCACATGATGACACTTACCTAGACTTAATTTTAAGAGAGATTCATAAGACTTTTCTGTCTAGAGCCTATGTGAATGAGCTACATACTCTGGCTGATGGGTATTACCCGAGGTGATAGATCGGTAGAGGAGTACACTAGAGAGTTCTTTAGTTTGGGATGTTATGTAGAGGACTTGATGAGAGATTAATACTTTGCAGTCACTACGTACATCATAGGATTGGGTTCTACATTCACTGGGATGCCTATTGCAAGCCTAACTCTTAAGTCTGTGATAGATTTAGCCAAGGAGATAGAGCCCAGATTGATCAGGTAAGGAGTAAAGCCTGATTATTATTAGTTGGGAGTTATCTAGGCATGAGGATCTCAAAGCACTTAGTACACCACCTTCTTGATTTTCTCTAGTAGTTGGCAGAGAGGATCTTGTCAGCAGGGCTAGAGACCTTAGTAGAGAGCCCATAGGAGTAGCAGACATGGCCATGGTGGACCATGCATATTCAATTTAGGTGCTACTCACAGTAGCAGCGGCTAAAGTTCTAGTTACAATAACATAAGATCTACAGTCAGTGCTTATCAGATGTGTGGGAGAGTCCATTAGGGACCATGCTATATGGCTTTTGGAGCTTGTTTTGAATGCGGATAGATGAGACATTTTACTAGAGTGTGTCTTTATTCTAGTTATCAACAGTAGTTTCCATAGCAGTCTATTGCCAGTTCAGCTCCTGCTCCTTATTAGTTGCCTTTAGCTTAGTATTTGAGTACGTCACCACTTGTAGCCCAATAAGGGAGTGGCAGAGGTAGTGCTAGGGGTTTTGGTTAGGCTTCCATTAGCCAGCAGGGAGGCCAAGGTTAGGCTAAAGTTTTCATCCTCACCTAGTAGGATGCTTAGGCATCCAATACTGTTATTGCAGGTATACTTCCGGTCAGTTATTTGGATGCTAGAGTTTTGATTGATGCGAGTGCCACACATTCTTTTATGTCTCTCATTTTTACTTCTAAGTAGTGTTGGCAAGCTTTGAGGATGGCATTTCCTTTATCTATTTCCACTCTTCTAAGTGATTTGTTAGATACTGATGTGGTTTTATATGGATGTCCAGTGTCAATGGGAGGCAAAGAATTATCAATGGAACTGGTGTTGTTGGATGTAATGGAGTTTGATATGATCTTTGGTATGGATCGGTTATCTCAGCACTATACTATTATTGATTGTTAGAGTAAAGAGGTGATTTTCATAGTTTCAAATGAAGAAGAGTTCAAGTTTATGGGTGACAAGAGTTCTGAACCTCAGAATCTTATTTTCCTTATCACGGTTAAGAAGATGTTAAGGAAAGGTTGTCAAAGATACTTAATACTAGTCATGGATACTTCAGTGGTGAAGCTATCTCTCATAGATGTTCTAGTAGCTTGTGAGTTTCCTTATGTTTTTCTTGAGGAGTTACCAGGTTTACCACCTCATAGAGAGATCGAGTTTTGTATAAATGTGGTCCCAGGCACAACTCCTATTTTGATGCTACCATGTAGAATGGCTCCTACAAGGTTGAAGGAATTGAAGGAATAATTGTAAGATTCATTGGACAAGGGTTTTATTAAACCTAGTGTTTCTCCTTCGGGTGCACCAATCCTATTTGTGAAGAAGACGGATGGTACATTGAGACAGTGCATTGATTACAGAGAGTTAAATAAGGTGACAATGAAGAACAAGTGTCCTCTTCCAAGGATAAATGATTTATTTTATCAACTTTAGGGTGCACAGTTCTTTTACAAGGTTTACTTGAGGTCGAGTTATCATTAGTTGCAGATTAGTGAAGCCAATGTTCCTAAAATTGCATTTCGCACTCGATTTAGCCATTATGGGTTTCTGGTGATGTCCTTCGGATTAACTAATGCACCAGCTACTTTTATGGATCTAATGAATAGGGTATTCAAATCATTTATGGTAGTCTTCATTGATGATAAACTGGTGTATTTGAAGAGTACAGAGGATCACATATATCACTTAAGGACAGTATTGTAAATACTGAGAGAAAATTAGCTTTATGCTAAATTCTCAAAGTATGATTTCTAGATGGAGAGTGTTGTATTCCTTGGACACATGGTGTCTAAAGATGGTATTTAAGTTGATCCACAGAAGATTAAAGCAATGTCTGAATGGCCCAGACCAATATTAGTCATTGAGATTTAAAGTTTTCTAGGTTTGGCTAGGTATTATAGGATATTTGTGCAGGATTTCTTAAGAATTGTAGCACCTACAACTTTCCTAACTCAGAAGAATGTGAAGTTCGTGTGGTCAGATGCTTGTGAGAATAGTTTTCAGTTATTGAAGGAGAAGTTGACCATCGAGTGCTAACTTTGACTAATGGAGAAGATAAGTTTATATTGTATTGTGATGCCTGCAGAGTCGGCCTTGGTTATATTTTGATGTAGAATGGTAGGATGATAGCTTATGTTTCGAGGTAGTTGAAGAAACATGAATAGAATTATCCTACTCATGACCTAGAGATGGCAGCAGTGATCTTTGCTCTCAAGATCTAGAGACATTATTTGTACGGACTGACTTATAAGATTTTCATAAATCATAAGAGTTTAAAGTACATGTTCCAGCAGAGAGATATGAACTTGAGGCTAAGGAGATAGTTGGAATTGCTAAAGGATTATGATTATGATATTCTATATCATCTAGGCAAGGCTAATGCTTTAAGTAGGAAGTCCTCAGGTAGTCTTGCTCACATTAGTGTGGAGAGGAGGCCTTTGATCCAAAAGTTGCACGAATTAATGGATCAAGGTTTGATAATGAATATTAGCATATTAGGAGGACTGCTAGCTCAGTTTAGAGTTAGATCAGTATTGAGAGATAGGATTAAGGCAGCTCAGATTAGAGATCTTATTCTTGTAGAACTTAAGGAGAATATTCATGAAAGGAAGTTCACTAATTTTACACTGGATGATGAAGGTGTTTTATGGATCAGTGGTAGATTATGCATTCTTGATATGGATAATTTAAGAGAAGAGATCCTTGAAGAAGTGCATTATGTAGCTTATAGTGTACATCCAGGTGTTACAAAGATGTACTATAGCATCAAAGATTTGTACTGATGGGATGGATTAAAGAAGGATGTAGCTGATTATATTTGTAAGTGCTTAAATTGTCAGCAAGTGAAAGCTGAGCATCAGAAGCCTTCTAGGAAGCTTCAGCCTCTTCCTAATCCTGAATGGAAATAAGAGAGAATTGTTATGGATTTTATGACAGGGTTACCTTGTTCAAAGGATGAATATGATTCCATCTGGGTGATTACGGATAGGTTAACCAAATAAGCTCACTTTTTGCCAGTTAAAGCTACTTATTATGTAGCCAAGTTGGCTAAGCTGTATGTTAAGCATATTGTATGCCTTTATGGAATGCCTATTTCCATTATATCAGATAGAGGTTCAGTGTTTACCTCTCAATTTTGGCAGAAGTTATAGGAAGTAATAGGCACCAGGCTTGATTTCAGTACTGCTTTTCACCCTCAAACAGATGGTCAATCTGAGAGGATGATCCAGACACTTGAGGATATATTGAGAATGTGTGTAATGGATCTTGGAGGTGGTTGGGATGATCATCTACCACTGGTAGAGTTTGCTTATAATAACAGCTACCATAGTAGTATTGAAATGGCACCATATAAAGCTCTGTATGGAAGAAAGTGTAGATCTCCTTTATGTTAGGATGAGATTGGAGAGAGAAGATTGATTGGACCTGAGATTATCCAAGATGTAGCTAAGAAGGTTGCATTGATCATAAGAAGATTAGAAACAGCAGCTAGCAGACAGAAGAGCTATGCATATCCGAAGCGTAAGGGTGTGGAGTTTCAGGTTGGAGACTATGTATTTCTAAAGGTGTCACCGATGAAAGGTGTAATGAGATTTGGTAAGAAAGGGAAGTTAGCATCGAGATATATTAGACCATTTGAGATTCTAGAGAGAGTGGGCATGGTTTCATATCGATTGGCTTTCCCTCCGAATCTATCTCAAGTGTATCTAGTGTTCCATATATCGATGCTGAGGAAGTACATTTCACATCCTTCATGCGTGTTGCAACTTGAGAGTGTGAAAGTGAATGAATATCTGACATACAAGGAAGAGCTAGTTACGATTGTGGATTATTAAGTTTGTTAGTTGCGTTCGAAGTAGATCTTGATGGTTAAGGTGTTGTGGAAGAGCAACAACATGGAGGAGAACACGTGGGAGATAGAGGTTGAGATGCGGGTAGCTTACCCTTATCTTTTTCCTTGATGAATTTTTGTTGCTTATTCTTTTTATTTGAAATTCGAGGATGAAGTTTTATAAAGGGGGAAGATTATTATAACCCAATATTTTTTATAAATTAATTTTTGAGATATGCAGTGTTAATAAATATTTTATTAAATTTTTATATTATGGTTATTTTGTGAAATTTGATTAAATTCTAGTTTTGGTATTTATTTAATTTTATTATGATATTAATATTAAATCGAGATTTAAAAATTTAATTTATTGTTATATATTATTTAATAATAGATTATTGTAATTATTTGTAAATAGTGTTAATTTAGTGTATTCAAAATATTTTAATATTTTATGGTGGATTTAATTAGAAAAGTAGGTATTTAATTTAAAAATATTATTTTATCTTTTTCCTATTTATTATAAAAAAACATATAAAAAGAAAAAATTTTCCATTTTTCCCTCCTTTTCTTTCCTTCTCCCTTTCCCTTCTTCTTTCTCTTTCTTTCTGCGTTTCTGCAGAAACACCAGTGCCACCACCGCATGTCACTAACGCCGCCGCCTCCCTCCCCCCTAGCTCGCCACCACTACCTGCCCTTCCTCCTCCCGCCATTGTTCTCCTTCTTCCTTTTTCTTTACCTTTGGCATCATCACCTTCTAAAGCTCACCGACACTGATTTCGATAGCATCAGGGGCTAACACTAGACTCATTTGAAAGCTCGTTCCTTGGGCTTCATTTCCCCTAAGGTAATTCATCCTATTAACTTCGAATTGAACTTCAATTTTGATGAATTGTATTTATGGTTCATAATTGTATTTGTTAATTTTGAGTTCAATTGGTTTTAATTATGTGAATATGACTTTAGATTAGTTAAATTGAAGTTGTAAGCTTTCAAAAAATTGTGTTTAAAATTAATTTTAGAGATAGTTGAATTTTGGGCGCTATTTTGGCTCGGGTACTGTTCATGGGACTATTCCAGCTCGGAAAATGCTTTTTATTTTTAATAAATTTTACTAGTTATTTTAAGCATGTTTCATTAAGAAAGTTTAGTGAAATTTCTTTCCGATTGTTTTTTATGAATTTTTGAAAGTTTATGTGAAAATTAGATTTTTGGAAAAATTAGTGTAAATTAGCAAATTTTGCATTTTAATTGAAATTATTATTAATTAGTTTGTTTTGGATAATTTCGGAGAAATGAATAGTATTAAAATAATTTTTACAAATTATTTACTATTTTTAGCTAATTAATAATAATTTCTGAAAATATACTTAAATAATAGCTTATTTATTATTTTTATGATTAAATGGATTTTTTAAACTCTTTTATCATATAATTGAGAAATTTAAATAATTGTTTATAAATTATGCTATTTAATTTCAAATTTTTGAAAAATGGATATTTATTAATATTATTAAATTATATTTGAGATTTTATTAATTAATTTGAAAATAAATATCTTTGATGTTTTTATTGTTTAAATTGTAGAGTTTTGGTATTTTATTGATTTTTATGGATTTTAGTGATTTTTAATATATAAATTATTGATATTTGTGTATATTGGTTCTCGGTTGGGCAATTGGTGTAGTTCGAGGGCCGAATCCGAGAAGTTAAGAGTTTGAGAATATTGAAGTGTTTTTGTGTGTAGGATCAACTCTACTTTTAGTAGAGAGACGTTCATTTTATAGAGGAGACTATCGAATTTTCGATAGAATTCTCGTAAAATGTAACATCGGGTCGATCCTGAGTTTTTAATTTTTGGTCGAGTCATGTGCTATATTGAGTCACTCTTTATAATTTCTAGAAGTATAAAATTAAGATTTTGATTCTAATAATAATATTATTTATTTGTTTTTCTATAGTTGCACTAAGACCGAGACCTACAGGACTAGGCCAGTCTAATTATTTTAGAGGAGCGCACAATTTTGAGTTATTATCGTATATATACATTATATATAGATTAATATTATGAGCATTCATATATGTTAATAAATATGAATTTAATTATGCTTATTTCATTAGATTATATTTATTACTTGTAAATATTCATATTTATGATTTTCCATAGAAATATTGAGAATATTTATTTTTGACAATATAAGCTGTTATATATTTTTTATATTGAATTTTCATTATTTGATTTTGAAAGAGATATACTTTGAAGGATATGTGCTATCTAGTGGGCTGCACTAGGACTATGCACGCACTAGTATGTTAGATGTTAAGGTTGATACTATGAAATATTTGATGTGAGTTTTGAATAATTGATTACTGAGATTTGTGATGAGAGAGTGGCATGATTGTGGGAGCTCGGTTGACCTAGTGTCTCGAGGCCAATCACATCGACAGTGAGACTGCAGGAGCTTCGTTGACTTAATGTCTCGAGGCTAGTTTACTGTCCAAAAATGGAAAAGAGAAATATCTTGGAATTAAGTAAGCTTGTTGGCTATTGAGGTTTGGAGATTGAGGTTGCGGAATATTTTAGGCATCTGCATCAATCCATCACCCAAAATTTTTCTACATTTATTATTATATAAAAGTGGAGTTTAGCGTTTATATGAAATGCATATATATATATATATATAATAATTCACTTAGTGAGTTCTGATTCCCCTCAATATATATATTTTTAGGATCTTTTACTTTAGACCTCCCCTGTAGTACTGTTCATCGGACTCCTCTCCGGCTAATTTATGTAAATACTAAAATGTTATTTTTCTTTTATTTTAGTAATCACTGTAGTAGTAATATTGTTGTGGTAATATTGGGTTGTACTAATTAGAGATCTTATATTCAAATTTTGTATGAAGTTATTTTTGTTATGTTATGATATAAAAATTTATTTTTATATGAATTAAAGTTTTAATTACGGTATATTTTTATGTATATTTTCATGTGTTTTTATTTTTAAGGCTTGCTATGGGTTTTGGATTCGAAAGAATTTCCGTTCCCTATATCTGTCATGACTCCCCAGTTTGGGTCATGACAGTTGAATCAATTGTTTGCCTATTTTGGATATAACATTGAGTCTCCTTTGCCTACTGCTTTAAATGATTAGGGGAGTATTTCTAGCTGATTTATGTAAATACTAAATTGTTATTTTTCTTGTATTTTAGTAATCACTAAAGTAGTAATATTGTTGTGGTAGTATTGGGTTGTACTAGTTAGAGATCTTGTATTCGAATATTGTATGAAGTTATTTTTGTTATGTTATGATATAAAGATTTATTTTTATATTAATTAAATTTTTAATTCTGGTATATTTTTATATATATTTGCATGTGTTTTTATTTTTAAGGCTTGCTATGGGTTATAGATTCAAAAGAATTCTCATTCCCTAATGTCAGTCATGACTCCCTAGTTTGGGTTGTGACAGTTGAATCAATTCTTTGCCTATTCTAGATATAACATTGAGCCTCCTTTGCCCACTTCTTTAGATGACTAAGGGAGTATTTCATTTCTTTCCTTACTATTATGGTGCCACATTATGGACAATGTGTTTTTTAAGTGTGGGGGAGGGAATAGTATAGTTGTCATTTTATTAGGTGTAAATCTATCTTTATGATTATGGGTTATGTTTTCTTACTTTATGTCATTTATGCTTAAATTTTCTTGATTTTATCTTCTCCATATTTTAATTAGTTTTCTCTTCAAATTTGTTTCGATTTTGATTGAGTTTTCTTTTTGATTATTATGTTAGTAATTATCTTTCTATGATTAATTGGTAGAATTTTAAAGTTTCATATAGCGTAGGCTTTATGTATTCCTTTTTATCTTTTATTATTATTTTCAAAATCTAGAGAATACGTCGTCAACTTTCTAATTATATTGAAGGCTAGGATGGTTAGGATTTAAGCTTAGGTTTTTAAGGATTGAAGTGGCCTTAGGGAAAATATAGCCGTAATACGTGTTACTAACTTTTCAATAATGGATGAGGATATTATAAAAAAATAAAGAAAAGAAAAAAAAATAATGCTTGTTATTGTGATACATTTTGAGTAAGTTGTGAGTGAGTATGCTCTTTAATTACACTCATTTGGAAAGAATGCATGACGTTACAAGTGGTTGCATTTTGAGTAAGTTATGTGTAAGCGAGTATGCTCCTTAATTACATTCATTCTAAAAGAAATGCAAATTAGTCCATAAAAATATATATAAATATATTATGTGTGTCTAAAAATTCCATGAGAATTGTTGGTTAATGCGTGTGCTTAATCCTTATCCCATGGCTATTTTAGTTTTTAAAAATCCTAAGTTTGATGAATGAGCATTATGGTTAGAAAGCTTGATTAGAACTTTGACTTTATATTCTTTGATTTTATTCTTAATATTTTGAGATAAATCATTAAACTTATTGATTATGCTATTAAAATTTTCTTATTTGTCATTGTTAAGCATTGGAAGTTTGGTTACTAACTCTCTTTTTCTTAAAATTATTTCTTGGTTTAGATGACTTTTTGAGATTACTATATCTATTTTGGAGAAGATAGAAGATTTTTTTTTTATTTTCTCACTTAGGTCTTTATTTCTTGCTTAAGGGCAAACAAGGTTTAAGTGTGGAGGAGTTTCTTATAATGCAAATAAGCATAGTTCTTCAGGCTAGTTATGGTTTAGTTTTCTTTAGTTTTGTTATGTTTGATTGTGTTTACTTAATTATGCACTATTATTTTTATTTCTTTTGTTTATATTGTCCTTATGTTTATTTTTGTGTGTTTTGTAGGTGTTCTTAATCTTAATTCATGCATGAAAGTGAACTTGGATAGAGTAGAATGAAATATGATGCATGTAGTGAGGATCTAAAAAAGGGTGTTGACTCGGTGCATTGTTGGCAAGTCATGACAATAAGTGTTAGTGCTAACTCGATATGCTTATGTTGACTCATCACCAACTATACAATGAAAGAAGAGCCTATGCTGACTTGTCATATTCGTGCCAAGTCATGATAGAGGCATTTTGTGCTGAGTCGGCTTAGTTATGATGACTCGGCACTAATACACCTCTTCATCATACCTTTCCATTTGTATGCCATTTGAAGAGGAACGAATTGGGATGCCAAGAATCCTATAAATACATGAAGATTGGCTCTATTTTATTGATTGAAAAACATTAGTATTGTATTAAGAATTTATAACATTATTAGTTTTATTATTAAAAGAGTTGAAGTTCTTAGTGGTCAAAGATATATCCAAGGAATTAAAGGAAGATATCAAGAGGATTTACCATAATCAAGTAACTTCTTAGAGAGCATTAAAGGGTTTCATCAATACTATCTTTTCTCCCTCATTCTATTTTAGTTACTTGATGTTTATAATGCTTCTTTATTATTCCTTTATATTGAGTATTATGTATTTTGGCTAAGTCTTTTTTTGTAGAACTAAAATGATGAATTAATCTATGAACTACATTTTTATCTTTTATAATCTGTGATTGATTTAGTTTTAATTGAGCTTTGAATTGTGTTATGTATGCTTGATCACTGTATATAAATTTTTAATCAATTGTTTACAATGAGAATTGGGACAATTTGGTGGAATCGCAATTGATATTACTTAAAGTTTAGAAAAGTATTTGGAGATAAGAAATTCACTTTAAGGGGATAAAGAAATAGTAGAGAACTTGATGGTTTTTGTTTATCTTTGCAATTTCAAGAGAGCATGTATGGACTTTAAATGAAAATACCTTTATTTGACAATAAGAGTTACTTTTAAGGATCATTGGCTTATTCTCCAACTAATGCATGAAATTTGATATGTTGTTGACTTTTAAAGTTTTGATTAATTCTGATTTGTAATTCTAATATACATTGCTTAAAATCGTTATTAGTATAATTAATTTTATATGTGCAATTAGAAATGAGTAACTTTAAGTTAGTTAGAATAAATTAATATTATTTTAATATCATTTGCCTATCCATTTGAGTATTTACCCAATTAATACAAAATTTACACCGAATTACCCAGTGTTTGACACCCTACTTACTATATACTAAGTCTTGGAGACTAGGGTATTAATTTGACCTACATCACCCCCCTCTAGGGCACTTTCAATTTCCTTTTAGAGTTGCCCCTATTTGGAGTTGGCCCAACAATGGCATCATCAAATGCCACGTAGATGAATTTTCAGTAATATTATATTGATTTTATTAATTATTTTTAACTGCTGACTATTGTGCATGTCATGTTTGCTTCTTTTCAATTGTCTGTGATTGTCTGCATGTGTTTAGTATTGTTTGAACTATGACTAAAACTTAGGTGGCTAACATGTGTTTCAGTTGCTCGTGATGTTACTAAAGTGGCTGACATGTGAAAGTTGCTAGTGTTGATTTTGCATTTGTTTAAGGGCTATGGTGATGCTTGTACTAGTTTGTTAATTTGAGAAGTAAAAGTGCTTACTATTTCTATAATGGAATTTTTTATTGCCTATATGGCTGCATTTTTACACTGAATCAAAAGAACATATATCTGAGCCTACTTTGCTTACATTTTCCTTTTACTTAGCTTTTCAATTTATAGAAACTGCATTTCATTTTTGTCTACTTGCTTTTGGATTTCTATGAAACTACTTCTTATTTTTGTTTAAGTTTTTTTTGCATATCTCTAAATATGAATGGGCTTTGGGCAATGATAAAGCATCCATATAAGTTCTTTTTAAATTGTGTGATTGCTTACCATTTCTTTTGTAACATGTAGTTGTTGCCAAAAGTTGTGGCACCATTTGGACATGATTAAAAAAATTAAACAAATGAGCTCACTTCATTTGGTTTTTTTAGTATTTTCATATTTTGTGATTATGTATACTTAGGTAACTCATGAGTAAGAAGATTACCAATGAGGGTGTCAACTAAAAGCTTAGAGATATTATGAGATTTTTCAATTGAAGTTACCTTAAATCCCACTCATTCTTAGGTAATACTCATAAAAATTTTATGTTAACTTTTTCTTTAGATTGGTGCTTGCCTAACTTCCTCAACATTGTTACAAAGGTATTCAATCAATTTTTCATTTTGGTGATATACTAATGAGGCTTCATATTGAATAGTTCATAATTGTAAACATGGAGTTGAACTTTTTTGGATCTTACTTGAATGTTTCCTTAATAGTGATTCTCTAAGGTTTCACATATTTCCTTAGCCAAAATGCAATGTTTAAGGTTTCCTCTTTCCTCTCTTGACATGGAAGTAATAAGAACTGATATGGCCATTTTTTTCTTATAGTTCTCATCTTTTTATTCTTAAGACCACTGCTTTTGTTCTTTTAGAACTTCAAACCCTTCTACTTTTTCCTTATGAGGATTCCACACATCTAAAATTACATGCAATAGTCTTATAAAAATCACTATCTAAATAAAGCTCCATTTTATGCTTCTGATGGAGGGTAATCAATTCCATCAAAGAAAGGTTTAAAGGTTTGAGAAGAAAAAAATTCACTCCCCATGATACTGAATTCTAGCAATTAAGTACTTAGAACCCAAACTTTAAACCAAATGATAATTCCTTAGGGGGTGTGAATAGGGCTTTAAAAATTTAAAGCAAATTAAAATGAATTAAGAGAAAGATTAAGGGATAAATAAAAGATAAATGGACATGAGGTATTTTAGGAGTTTGATTTCCAAATCAAACCTACATATCTACCTAACTTATCCCTAAGTTAGGATTTTCAATCACCCACATCAATCTTATTTCTAAGATTGATTACACAAGAGTTTTTCAAGGCTCAATTAAAACCTTTACAAGAGTTTTTTAAGGCTCAACTCAAACCTTCACATAAATGAGTTTTTCTAGGCTTAACTCAAACCATAACCAAAGTCCAAGTGTTTTAATTGCTAATACTTAAACTAATTCCTTTTAAACTTAGTTCCTCACTTCCCTTTTCAACCCAAGAAATAAAAAGAAGAAGAACTAAAGTCTAACACAAAACCATGCTCTATAAATTGAAATGTAGAGGTGAATTAATGAGCTTTATAAATGCTAAGAATAAATTGAATACTTAATCAAGGTGTGTAATTTCTCAAATAAAGTTTTCAGAAGTGTATTTATAAAAGGGACTTGAAATCTAACTGTTAGAGGCCATTAACTACATCCCTAAGCTCCATCATTCTTGGTTTAAGGAAAAACTACTTTTTATAGTTGAAATGCAACTCATGGTTGTGAAGGGAGGCTCACGGTCATGAGCCTTAAAGGATATGACCATTGGAGATTCAAACTAGCCATTAGAGAGCTGCTATGATGACTCTCACGGTTGTGACCTACTCTTAATGTACCACTCTTAACGAACCGCTCAGGACCATGAGTAGCGCTAATGAGCAGTGTAGACCTTTAGCTTGATTCTTACTCTCTTCAGGCTCATTCTCATGACTTAAGCTCATGGTCATTAGGGGAGCTCATGAGGGGCACTTTTAACTTAGATAACTTGACTCTTGGGCCTCAAAATGTATTCTTTTGATCCTAACTTATAAATACACTTAACTGTAGAAGTTAGCAACTACAATTGATTGCTAAAGTCAAAACCAAGGTTGATTTGAGATTGGTCATGACCTTCATCATGCAAAGGGTCAACAAAGATATTACATTTAAACCTATTATATGCATCCTCTTTGTTAATGCATTTAGCTTTGCATTTACCGTAGTCAACCCATCTGTCTCACTTGCTTCTCATTTTCTAGGTATAGCTCTCTTAATAACCTATAGACTGTGAGTGTTTGCCATTTGTTCGAATAGTTCTAAAGCATTCTCAAGTGTTTTAGACATTATTGTACCCCCAGTAGAAACATCTATATTGAGTCTAACTATAATAGTTATCCCCTTATAAAAAGATTGAGCCAAATCTGAAGCAAGTATTAAATGTGGCAGAAACTACCTTTGCAAATTTTTGAATCCATTCTAACATTCATAAAAATTTTTGTCTTCTCTCGAATAAAAAGAACTAATTTCATTCCTAATCTTTAAAACCTTGGCAGGTGGAAAATATTTATTAAAGAATGTAGTATAGAGTTCTTGCCAAGTATTGATAGAATTAGAAGGCAAGCTAGTGAACCATTTCTTTGCCTTATATATGAGTGAAAAGGGAAAAGAATCAACCTTATAGCTTTCGGTTACACCCTATTCATTTTGAATATAGAACAATACTCCAAGAATCTCATCATATGTCCAATAAGGTCTTTATGTTATAATCCACTAAATTGAGAGTTTTGGATCACCTGAATCATAGATGGTTTGATTTCAAGGTTATTAGTAGTAAAAACATGTTTGACAATAGGATTTTGATCTCCTTGTAGATGTGGACTAATAAAGTCTCTAATATTTCTCTGTACATTTTGTTTATTTTAATTTTCTGGTTGTCGAGTAGGAGGTAGATCTTGCGTAACAACCCTATCTTTTCAACTCTATTGTTCTCCTTATTCATCTTGTCTCTTTGCTCTCTAAGTCTCTTGTGAAGAGTTTTTTTAATTTCTAAATTCAATGAATTTAAAAAATTTTCTCTTCTCCTTGTGCTTCTCGATGAGTGCGTACACTAATAAGAGTACCTGAAAAACAAACAAGCAAGACAATAGAAAACTATTTCCAAAATAAAAATAAAAAGTCTAAATAAAATAATATTAATTTATTCTCTATATTAACTATGTTATCCATGACAATGGTGCCAAAAACTTGATGGGTGTAACACGCAAGTACACAAAATTGTACAAATAGTAATAAAAAATATCATTCCCATGGATATAGAATTAATTATGGAGCTACTCTCAATATCTTGCTTGTTTAGACTAACAACATTTTCAATGAGAAAAATAAAGTAAATTAAATCTAAAATCATATGAAATTTTGTCACTAAATTTATATAATTAAAGACGTTAGGGTTTCAGTCCCCTACCTCAACTTATCTCAAAATGATGATAACTTCTTGTTTATTATGAAAAATAATTCATTTTCGAAGCATCTTTAATGTTGTGATGTCTCTCTTAAGTATGCTTACAATTAACCAATAATGACAATTACTTGATTACTTGGCTCTCACTAGCATGATTAATTAGTCATAGTAAATTCATTCAAGCAATCTTCCATGAAATATTAATATTGAAGTGTCTCTTAACTAAATCAATTTGAATTAATAGATTGTTATTGTTTTTATTGCTAGAATCAATCTCTCAATATTACCCTAGTATCTAATTCAATTCAAAGGGTGATCAAGCCAATGAAAGCATTAAGTCCAATAGCTCTCATGAAAAGCATATTCTTTTATCAAGAATTTAATTGATTAAGTTCATATTGAGCCAAGTTCATTAAAAGCCTACCTAAACTACTTAGCTACTTATAGAAATTAGAGAAGAATAATAAGAGATGAAGAAATCCAACATATTCATAAATAAATAAAATTATAAAACAAAGGAATAATAGAAGAAAAACTCTTTTTATTTTGCTTCCTTAATGATGTTCTTGATTTTCAACCCTTGTTCTTCATTCCAATAGCTTGAGATGGAAATTAAAATTCTAGAGCTAACAATATTCAAAATGATAATAATTCTTAAGCCAAAAAACAATAGAGTACTATTCTTAAGAGCAACAACCTCTCTCTTTTAAAAGAAAAAAATTCTCCTTAAATATTATTATAAAAAAAACCCTAAAAAGGCTCTTTCCAAAATAAGCAGATCCTACGCATATGGCTATGTGCCTAAGTGACACAATTGTGCCTCCTTTAACAAATCGCGAGTGCTCTGGCATGACTATGTGCCTGGAGTGACATAGCCATGTCTACTTTTTTCTCTACAGACTCTAAATCTTACAATCAAGCACGATTGTATCTGCTAAAGTACATAACTGTGTCATTCTTTAATCTTTTTGCCCTTTTTATTGATTGGATTAACTTTTAGCTTTAAGTCCTCAGTGCTCTTATTCAAAACGAGTTCCAACATGATAGAACGTATAAAATTAATGCAAAAGCAATGTAAAAAGTATAATAATAAACTAAAAATGCATAAAATAATAAAAATGACTAGCTAGTTTAACTTTTAATGCAATTATCACTAATTCATGCTTTTATAAGGTAAAAAACCTATAATTCTAATAATGAAATGTATCTATTTAGTACTCAAAATCTATCATTTTTAGCACTTCTCACCAAATGACAAGATTCATAAACTTATGATCGAGAAGATGAAGAAATCGACAAATTACCATTATGAATGACGTTGGAAACAATAGAAGAGTGAGGATGGCCTAGCTGAGCATGCCAAGTCTTGAAAGGGATGGTGGAATGAAGATATGCCTAAGGTCTTAGAGGGACTAGTTCATAGAGACCCTTGTTATTCTTACCCTATAAAAGTATGTCTTTACTCTTTATATCCTTCACAAAAAAATGAGAGGGATAAAACTCAAAAATGTAGTTGTTATCATTGTAAATTTTTTGATAGAAAGTAAGGATTTGGAAAGAGTAGAGACATGTAAAACCTCTTTTACCATCAAGTCCATATTTTTAATATAAGGGTATGAAGCCATACTAGAGTTTAAAATTGGCATTGACTATCGATTGCCAATTGTAACATGATCATCACCACGATAGACTTATGGATTTTGAATATTATAAAGAAGTGGTGTCATATAGTGGGTAGCAACCGTGTCAGATATCCAAGCTGAAGAGGAAGCATTAACATTAAGTGCAACAAAACTAAAATTATGGTGAGAAAAATTCGATGAGGTAGGAAAATGTCGAGGTGATTGCCAAGTGAAATCGGCTTAAGGATGAGCAATGGTTCTTGGATTGTAGCGATGACGACAACAATCAATTGTGTGATTAGAGTAGCTATAAATTTGGCACTTATATTATTGGGATTATTACAAAAAATATAACATGTTAGAGTTGGTGACAGGAGGCTGTTGGGAAGGGACAAGAGGTCGAATAGTAAGATGTGATGATGGTGGAGTGGCATCATTTTGTTTCAAAATTTCATGAGAGATGAACTGGCTATATAGTTCAATAAAAAAAACTAGTTTGGAATGAATATTTAATGCTAACACAACCAAATAGAATTCCAAGCCAATGTTACAATAAATAATGGCATTGAACTCTAAAGAGGATAACATTTTACCTGCAGTTGGAAGTTCATCAGATAATGCTTTGGCTTGTGGAAGTTTTGAGCAATATCCATGTCATTCTTTTTCAATTCTTGAAGTTCAACATAAAGTTGAACTTAAAAGTTTTGAGATACATAACCAAAAACACTTTCTAGTGCATTCCATGCTACAAGTGAAGTTTTATAGCCAATAATGTAGGGATAGACTTCTTCAGCTAGTGAAGATAGAATCCAAGATAATAATAACTGGTCTTGTTTAAACCATTAAGTATAACCTAGATTGATAGTTTGTTCATTTGCGTTATTTAAAGAGACAATAATTGTTGATGGAGGAGAAGTACCATCAAATAAATTTGTCATAAGTACCATCAAATAAATTTGTCATACTATGAAGATTAAGTAGTGGAAGAAATTGGGTTTTCCAAGAAAGAAAATTTCTTGGGGTTAGTTTAATGGAAAAAGTATATTTTGTGGTAGAAACAGTGGTAAGAGAAGAACTTATGCTGGGAACAATTTGAGAAGTTATTTTGGATAGCTCTGATACCATATGATGAATTTGAGAGAATGGAATTTTTTTATCTATTCATGTCAAGCTGAGTAACATAATATATACAGTTACAGATCATAAAAGTAAAGGACAATTGTGTACTAACAATATACAACAAACTTATGATAGTGGAAATTCAAATCTAACATGTTGGAGATAAGGCAAGCGTAATACAATCTGTGTTACAATTAAACACCGTGAATATTAGCTACATGTATGATATGGATCCTAGAAAATGGTGGGCTCTAATTGGTTCACATGCACCTTTACTTCAAAGACTAATTTTTAGAGTGCTTGAACAACCTACTTCTTCATCATGTTGTGAAAGAAATTAGTACATATTCTTTCATTCATTCGTATAGAAGGAATAAGTTAGCTCTAAAACGTGCAGAGGAATTGGCCTTTTGTCCATAACAATATTCGTCTTTTATCAAGTTATACCTCCCATTATTATGATGAACAAACAAAATTGTGGTATGTTGGTGGAGGTGATTTTGGTAATATGGAAGACGTAGGAGTTCTTAAATTTGCAAATTTTTCATTAGATGAACTAAATTTAGAGTCTATGTTTGTTGAGGAAGATCTATAAGTACTATAAGTTACATTATTTTTAATATTTATATTATTTTGATTTATAGTTTTGAATGGTTTTTATTGACTAGTAATTGTATTTTATAGAACTTATTTATATTTATTTTTTAATTTCATTTTTATTGTGTTGTTGTGATTATTATTATTAAATTAGCTTTAATTTTTGAAAATAATTATAAGATTGATAGTATTTATTTAGATACATAATTTTTAAATATCTATAAAAAAAATTATTAATATTTATACATTTTCCAATACATCCGTATCCTATATTTTTTAAAAATAAATTTCTCCGTAGCTATAACTGTATCGGCGTTGCATATCCGTCTATGTGCAACTTAAGTTCTCACTAATATCAGTAAGAAGCCCAGCTTTCATACAGTCAAATCCACACACACCTGTAATGATGCTATATAAGTGTTCCTCATACGATCTCTTCCTGTAGTTTTCAGCGCAAGTTGGAACAATTATAACAGTTCTTACCACCCTTTCAAACATAACAATGACCAGAAAATTTGTTGTTATCAAGTCTCCTATCTAAAAGATTCTGTTTCTAGATAATGTTAGTCCTCAAATGGCTTAAGGAAACAGCTAAAGATGAGTGTAAAACATTTGAGAAATTTTGGTGAATGGATGATGTTAACGAACCAATCAATGGAAATCAACACATATATTTGTTTTATTAAATGGGCAACATTCTATAACTGAGCCTTGACAGGATTGCTTATTTTACAGGCTTTTTGTATTTTGGCTGTTTTAGTTGCATTGTTTAATAAATTCAGGTTTTGTTGTTTATATGTATCGAATCAAATTACAAATCATCCCCTCATGAACCAGGAAATTGGAAACCTAGAAATCGTGAAACCAGAAAGGGGTTGATATTTTGCACAACTTGGGAAACATAGCGTTAAGTTCACTAATTTCACAATCTTGAGTTTTGCAAGTCCTGAAATATAAACTTTCAATCTATGATATCTACTTTTAATTAAGCAAACCATACAGAGAACATGAAATATGTGATAAATTCACTTAATTATATACATAACTGAGATCTTCAATGTCAAACGATGTAACAAAATATCAGATACAACTTTAACTAATCATCTCATCTGACTGTAGGTTGCCCAGTCCTTCTGCTAAAGATCACCAGCGAAGGAAAGATTCCAAATATATATATATATATATATATATATATATATATATATATATTTTGTTAAAATTAACAAGAGTGTGGTGACCACAAGTGTGCGCTTCAACATACCAGTAGGGATGCTTTCACATTCTTTGTTTCTGACATAGAACTCTGGCTTTATCTCCTCATTCTCGCGCTGCCTCTTCTCTGCCTCTCCTTACTTGGTATTGATTAACCCAATGCCCTAATTACGATTGACCCAATGCTCTGATTACGATTCTTTATCGGATGAACGAGACGTATGGATTTGAGATCGACAAAGAGGACAGGTATTGTTATTCATCATCCATTTGGCAATGCAGTCGCGATGGTAGAGATGAGAGCATTGCAAACGCTTAGCTTCAGAACCGACAGAGAACTCTTCCAAGCAAACAGAACAAACCAAATCAGGTGCTTCGATTATCAGATTCTCCAATTTTTCAAACGACTCTTGGGTCGGTGGATTAGCTTGCACTGCAACTGGAGGTTGTTCTTCCTCTTCTTCATCTTCATCTTCAGCGGTAGTTGATATATGCGCCATTATTGAAGCTTCATCATCATCGCCCAACAAGAACAGGAATGGAACCAAAGGAGCAGATGAGTGATGGTGTTGAGCAGTGGATAGCCGGTCAAAACAAAACCCACGAAGATCTTCAGCGAGAAAAGACCGAAATTCTTCGTTGTCACCAAAAAGCAAAGAATTGTATAACTCAGAAGACATGGCAGTGGCTTCGCAATTCAAAAACGAAAGGGGAAACTGTAGTAGTAAAGAAAAAGAAAACAAGATTACACAATGACAAGGAGAGTTGAGATTGGAAGTAAATATTAGGATTTTGGTTAATATTAATATACAGCAATATTAATTACTTGTCCTTCAAGAATTAGGATTAGGTTAATTCTGTTTTATTAATTACATGTCCTTGAACAATTAGGATTATGATTAGTAGATTAATTAAGGCAAAATTAGGATTGGTAGATTAATTCTGGCAAACCCCATTTTGTGCACCTGACTTATTAATTTTTTTTTTTGGTGTCAACCACTAGTATTTAGAGTCTACTGACTAATTCAATTCGACCCTGTTAGGACTATAAGGGTGGCAAAGGTCTCCCACCAACTACTTCACTATTAAAATTTCTAATTGGAATGACCTTCACTAAAACTTGAAAAATATAGTTTCCAAACTTCCACCATCATCAAATAATATCTATTAAAAAAAAATAAAAAATAAAAAACAAAACAAAACTGAAATCTTACAAATCAAACAACTTCTTACTGAAATCTTAAAAATTGTGCAACTAACAGCTCCAGTAATGTCAAATCAGGATAGCAAATGTAAACTATAAGCATATGTATCAACACTTCCAACGGTGTTCACATTTCAGGCAGGTGATATAACTTGTCATAGGTTCATCAGCGCTTCTTGTCTGCATTTGGTAGTATGTAGTTCTGCGCTCACCACACTTGCCGCACTTGAACAGACCAGTTAGGGTGCTTTCAGATTCTTTCTTTCTGACATGGCACTTCCAAAGAGCTCTTGCTTTTATGGCCTCATTCTCACGCTGCCTCTCATTGCTTGCCATCTCTGTTGCATTCAGTTCTGCAACTTGCTCCGCCCTGATTTCTCCCAGCAGAATTTTCCTTCGAAAATCTGGATTTTTTGGATCTTTAAGGTTAAACAACAACGATCGGTACTTGTTTCGACACCTGTTGTTAGAAATCCCCCATTTACTCATCAATGTGGACTCTAGAGTAACAGCAACTCCAATTGGATCACATGAATCAAGTCCGTGGCTGCTATCTTCATGAGCGTCAGAAAAGACCATGCATAAAGCCTCAAAAATCTGCTCCCTTATCTTGTCCCTCATTGGATTCTGGCACTTGGGTATAGAATTCACTTTAGGCAATGGATTTTGACTCTGCGAATTAACCTCATTACTAGTCTTTGGAGTATCAGCAGAAGATTTCTTGAAGCTAGCAGATTCCTTCAAGTTCAAGACTCTTTTTTGCCAGATTGCAATAACATCAGAAGCAAGATCCTGAATATTCTTACTAGAATGTTTAGCAAGAGAACGAATACTCCTGCCGACATTGGTGGAGGCAAGTGCTTCCAAGGTAACTGGAAAAGACTTCAGATGAGAGAGTGCTTTAAGACATTTATGTTCATCAGCCTCTCTTCTTGCAGCTTTAGTTGCAACTTCGGCCAATTCTAACAGATTTTTCTCCATGCCAAAAAAAAAAAAAAAAAAAAAAAAAATCTGAGTTTTGGAAAAAATGTAAAAGGACAAGGAACATGCAGAGTTAATATATAGAGTAAAAATCCTGTTCGCATGAGGATTCCTAATGTAAAGAAGATTGCTTTGATACATCAATAAAAGTTTTGGACAATTACCAATACAATAGGGCTGTAAAATCTTTCCTCGTTCATCAAGTTTTATTTATTTCCTAAATAAAAACTACTTAGTAAAAAGAGTAATTTTAGTGTAAAACAAAACTATTAAAATTATTATTAGTGAACTATCAATTGTTGGGATCAGCTGACAGGGAGCTGCTCTCACTTAAGCTACCAGCAGTTTACACAAAAAAACTTATATTATTATTAGTGAGGGAGTGGTCTAATGGTCCACTTGCTAAGTTCCTCAATTCGAATTCCACAACATTTGATTTGTGAGATTAATTTTTATATGATCTAAACAGAGAGAGGGCTGCTTCTATTGTGATACTTATACCAACCAAACTTTTCATTGATTAAAAAATAATTGAAATCATTCTACAGCATCTTAGCTTGTCTTCAATATTAATTATATATCTTCTAATTAATAATGTATATGCATACATGAGTTTCTGCACTATAAGGTGGCAACCAAGTATCAGAATAACTTAAAGAGACAGTAAACACAAAGTTTTACAAAGATTTGCTAAGCCTAGTGTAGTAATCATTCTTCAAGACATTAATCATTGAATTGCATAACGTCTCCCAATTGTTCTGTTTTAAAATCTTCACAGGATTGCTTGATTTACTGAAAAATTACAACAGAAGTTCTTTGTTTCGTTGCCATTATTCATGATGCATAGTGGTTAAAAAACAGGTTATCTGTAAGGGAGGATTTGCTGACAGAAGAAAATGCAGATATCATTTGAACTGATGCACATTGTACTCGAATTTGGAGTTTGAATTCCACCATTGGTGAAGTCCATGAGCTTGTTTGACATTTGAAGGCTTGCTAAGATTAACAGTCAGATGTGCTGATGGAATTAGATGCAGTGGCTCTGAATCCTTCCCTAGTGCACCTAAGAGCAGACTCCCAACAGAATTTTTTGTAGCGAGTCTCTCAATATGCCCAGCTCCTCTCTCTTCCATCATCTTCCTGTGTTGAAAATAGCCTGCGTATTCTGAGCAAATAGGATCATCTGGGTTCACAAATAGGTAAGGAAACCAGGAAGATAATGCAACAAATGTATCATTTTCCTCTGATTTCTGGTGGCGACCCTTTATAGCAACAGCAAGTCCTGCTTTGACAACACTGCTTGTGAAGCGGATTCCATGCTTCAACTTTTGACTCTTGATTTTTTCTACTGGGACCGAGAAGAAAGGTGGATTGAACAGGTATGTTTCAATAGGATAGCCCATCTTAGTCATGTTCTTCCCTATGAGTAATGCAATAGCAGACCCCAAAGAATGTCCAGTCAACCAGATATTTGAAGCTCCAGCCAAAGGAAGTATCGACTGAAGAGCCTGCATGGCAAGCTGAAAGCGTGAACTCTGTTCAAGTTTGTTGCGGAGGCAAAGGATATCCAGCTTCAGATCTTGTGAAATGGAGTCTCGCTTCTTTATTGTGCCACGAAAGGCAATAACATATTTTGGGGCATTTTGAACTGAACAATTTAAGTTGTAAGCAAAGGACTTGAGTTCATATATGGCACCAAAGATGGAGCCATCAGCATCGTCTATGAGCAGACGAGTCAACTGAAAATGGAAGAAGTCCCACCATGGTGGAGCATGAGCTTGAGGACCTTGACAATTCCTTTGGCGGTCACATTCCAAAATATACACTCCCTTAACCAAGCTTGCAGCAATAGATCTTCGATGATGAAAATCATTCCTGGAAAATTAGCATGATAAGAGCCAGATGATTAAAAGGATTCTGGAACAATCTTTACTAAACACGACTAAAACCACATTTTTCAGGATTTCTTTCCCCTCTAATGTCAGGGCTAGAACAGATTTTGATCTAGAATGAAAAATCACCAGAATTCATCAGTTTTATCTTTATTTATTTATTTATTTTTGGCACACTTGTTTCAAAATATCGTCTTATATGGCTATTCAATATGTGCTAGTTTTTGTTGGTACAACTTTGTCAGGCATATTCAACTCTCCCTTCATTGGTTAAGGTTGATCACATATCCTGCTCCTTTAAATATACTTACTAAGAAAAATATCCTTATTATGCAAAAAAAATATCTAGCAACCAGCTCAATCTGCCTGTTTGGGGCTTAGCAGCATTGCATGCAATTATTAGATGAGCTATTCTGAGGTGGTAGTTACACTAATTCACGTATAGAAAACTTTGTCAATGCAAGTTCACAAAAATCATCACTAACAACAAATTTAAAGATCTCCTAAATGCAATGAAATGAATATCTTTAAGCATTAAGTCTTACCAGTCAACAGCAGTAAGATGCACAGGCCCTGAAAGACTGAAAATTTCTCTTTCAGAGGTCACCGACTCCTTTCTTATTTTACTTTCTTCCATATATCCTCAAATCTGATGCAGGGAAACAGAAGGGCACATGAATAAATTTATAAAATGGAATGAAAGAAATGATATTAAAAAATAATGAAATGAGTGTGTCAGTTCATGATGATCAGTCATAAATATAACTGTTAGCAATGTGCTACGCCACATGTAAAGGAACCTGAATCTTGGGGATAACCAAACAAGATAAACATCACTGATCACCACATACTTGCTTGATACATGGGTGTCTGTTGAAAATAAGAATAAGGCTTGCTTGGTGATGGAAAAATTCTCTAACATTACAGAATCCCTCTATTTATCATGCCCTTAACTCTTGCCCATGAACAGGTAACTTAAAAATTGCAATGCAATCAACAAACTGAGTCCGTTTATAAACCATCAACAAAATCTCACAGCCTAAATGGTCCAATAAGCATATATCTACTGAGCGTACTACAATCTACCAAACACAGAATAAGCATATACATACAACCAGTATGTCATAAGTCTCAACTCAACCATGTGATGTAGTTCTCATCACACTCACGACATACTTGCAACAGACAGGGACAAAACTTGCATAAAAATATTAGGTCATCAAGTTGTTTTTTATTACCTACATGCTCCCTAGCTTTGACATCAGTTTCATAGTCTTGAACTTGCTATCCTCATCTTCAAAAGATACTTGACAAATGAAACATGAAACTACCTACATGCTTTCTAGCGTTGACATCAATTTCATTGTCCTAAACTTGCTATCTTTGTCATTGAAAGATTCTTGAGACATAAAAACATAAAATAATACAAATGCCAATAACTTGATTCACATAATTTAGTTAGTTACTGTGAATTTGGTTACGGATTTCTTAAATAAGCACAAGTTTGATAGGTAAAGATGCTAAAACAGGATAAAGTCATAGGTTAGATTGCACGACATAATTCACATCTCCTCAAACTTGATCTGAACCACAGAATAAATACAGATTCTAAAAACAACAGCAACTCTCAATCTGTCCTCAGGTTCACTATTTCAGGATTACATTGTTCTGGACAGCATCTATGCTCCATAATTAAAGCTTAGTCTTATGAGCAAAAGTAAAATCTTCTAAAAGTAATCTGCATGCCAATAGAATTTGAAGATAACCAAATTCAAGAATTTAATCCTGCACAATTTGTGATTGAAAACAAAGGAAAATTTCCAAGATGCAGTTAGAAGATGAGCATAATGCACAAAATTACACCAACCCAATTCAAGAAATTCCCTCAACTTAATAAATACATAAGAACAAAGAACAACTACATAAAATCACAAAAACCAAGTAACTAAATTTCACTTACACCATGCTTCTTCCCACTTCCGTTTTCAATGCATGATAATTTCCATTTCCTTTACAAGAATCACAGTGGCACAACAAGAAAAAATGCAACAACTAAAAAAAAAAAAAAAAAAAAAACCCAATTCACTACAAAGAGTTAAAACATCAATGGCACTATAATAAATATACAATCAGAACATAAAAAATGGAAACAGTAATGAAAAGGAAATGAATAATGTTATACCTTACACAAAAATAAACTAAAAAGCTGTTTCCATCTCCAAATGTAACAAGATGGTGTTGAAGCCTCATGTAGATAAAATAGACATGGAGCAAAATTATTTATAAAATTGAAAGACTGAGAGGTTTCGTGAGAAGCACTAAACAGAACGTTTACCATAATGGCGAAGACTTTAGAGAGAGAGAGAGACTAAATTATCAAAATATAATTATTTTGATTTTGAAACTTCAAATAGGAAAAAAGAATGAAAAAAAAAAATTCTGAAACTACAGAAGAAATTCAGCCATTCATTTGAAACGTTTACAGGTAACTTTTGACAAAAGCAAAGAATAAAGATTGGCTGACTAAGTGGATTGAAAAGACTGTTTATGATGCATGAATGTTTATCTACAAGGGAAAGGGTTGAATTTCCACCCTGAATTTTTTACCTAGATTACGTTGGATCCTATATATATATATTTTGGTCCAACAATTACTTCTATTTTGAAAATTTAGACATATTAAAACTTTATTGATTATAATTAAATTTTATAACTTTTTCTTATTACAATTAAGCTCTATAAATTAATAAAAATTTAATTTTAATAAATACTAAAAAAATAAAATTGATAACTTTTTTTTTTAAAAAAATATAACCTAATTATAAAATTTTTAAAATTTTTGAACATATAAAATAATTTTTTAAAATAATTTTCTTAAATTTTAAAATTTTTTACAATAGAAGAAACCATGTCAGAACAACAAAACGAATTTAACATTGTACATTAATTAATATGATAACCTAACTCGTTGCATGCTCTGAGTAATGGTTCATTACATGCATTATGCCCAAAACAACATAAAACAAAATACATATGTACATTAAGACAAATAAATAAAATAAAATAATAAAAATAAAAATAAAAATAAGAATACTAATAATACTAATTAAAAAATAAAATGAAATTAATAATAAATTTCTTTATAATATACTAATACTTGTCTAAATGAATTATTTATGCATGTAATCTAAGTTATAATTTGAATGCATGATTTTATGATGCATGTATGATTTAAATTATGCACTTGAAAGAAAAATGAATTTTATGATAATATTTTGAAACTAAAATGCATATATTTAAATATATATTTATTTACAGAACAAAAACCTGAAGCAAACTATGTAAACAGAGAACTCAAGGCACCATGAAACCTCTGTCTTACAACATGAATGTTACTTTTACGCATCTGTTCTAGCATGGATCCTTTCAAAGCATAAGCAATTTGTTTAAAAAAAAAAAAGAGGGAATCTGTGCACCTGATTTTGCAGAAGTAGCAAACAATTCCGGTATTTCTTTGGGCATTTCCTCTGTTGGGGAACCGAGCTCCACACCTAGTTGAGGTTAGTTCTCTGCCAATTATTTGCAAATTCTCACTTAATTTTTTCCCTGGTTTACACTTCAAACTTAGGGCTGACAATTTGTGACATAGCCTTTTTAAACGACATGAAGTTATATATATATAATAAATTAAATTTATTGAATATAATAAAAATTTATGTATTTATAATAAAATTATATATCTTTAGTGTAAGATATCAATATTTTATTAATACAAAATTTAATTAATCAAATATCACTATTTTTACGAATAAAATAAAATCAGGATACTATTAGTACATATAATAGATTTATATATTTAGTATAAGATAGCATTGTAATTGTGTTGATATAAATTTATATATAGTTTTGATGAATCATTATTATTTATAAACATTTATAGTATGAATATATTGTAGTTATATTTTGTTATTTTACTTGAAAATAATGTGCCAATTAATACATTTATGTATATATGTTGGTGGAAGGAGCAAGAGCTTGAAGAAAATTGAAATTAAAATATATGAAGTTTCAATTATTGTAATGATACTTAGAATTTGCATGGATGTTTAAACTTAAAAATTATTATTTAGGATTTGTATGTTTAATTGATTTTTTATATTTTGTAATTTGATATTAAAACGTGTTAAACGTGTTTGTAACATGTTTGAACTCATTTAGACCTGTATAGGTTGAACAAGTTATATCGTCTGACTTGTTATTTAAATGTATCCGTGTTTAGGTTTATATGTTTGATACGATTAATTAAATAGGTTGTATTTGGGTTGGCCATATTTGTGTTATTATCGCGTCTCGACATAACCATTTGTGACCCGTTAACATGAATTGCCAGCCCTATTCAAATTGACTCCATTGTCTTATGTTTAAGGAATCTCCAAGGTTGCTCCATCAATGTAGACCTAAATTGTAATAGTTGTTGGACCTATCTTTCCACAAGGATCATTACCACCCATTTTCCAGTCCTCCTTAGGCAAGAAACACTTACTTAACTCCAATACCAAGTCTCAAGTAGCATTAGGAAAAGTGAAATCCTAGCCTAAATGTTATGTTTAATGGAAAACATAGGTTGTCAAACTTACCCATTTATATTAGACAAATCAGAAAAAGTTAGGGATATACCATCTAATATAAATGAGTAAGGAAACAATTACTTTTCAAATAGGCTTAGTTCATGAAGCTTTGAGGTTTTGGTCCTCAAGCTATAACTCCTTTATATTCCCTGAAGGTCCTATGTTTGTCACAATTTGTGATGTGTATTACCTTACAGGCTTGCCCATTTTAGGTTTCAATATATCTTGTCTGATTGGTCTAGAGGCTTTTTTCCTTTCTTAGTGATAAAAACCAAAGGAATCTCCTCTTTTTATCAGGTCATCACCACTTGGTGTTATCGCATTGTACCTACACCCCAGGACCATGTCTCTTTTCTTTGGGTTTTGATTTGTAGGTTTATCTTTTTCCTTGTTAGTGGTAAATGTTCCTTAGAATATCTCACCTTAGCTCAAACATTAGCAGTTGGAAACTCCTATGCTTTTAGAACAATATTCCTGGGTTCTCTTTATCATAATATAGATAAATATATATCTAATGAACCTTTTGCTAGACTTGGTGAGGGAATATGGTTCCTTTAAATGTGGTTTTTTTATTACTTCCCAAAGTTAAAGAACCCTAATTTTGCATTATCCTTTGGTTTGCTATTAGTGTTGGTTTGATGTCTTGTTACACTAAACTTAGCAACAAGGAACATCTTTCCTTTTTTTGCTCTCTTAACCTTTCTGCTACTGATATGTTCATTCCTTCTAATGGTTTTATACCCTGTATTAAATGGCTAGAAGAGTATGCCAAAATTGAGAAACTATTTACACAAGAGGCTAAAACTAAATTATATATTGCTTTTATTGCTTCACATACTTTCATTATTGGTGGTTGTTCTTCTTTCTTGAATGCCAAAATTTTATATAAGTTGTACTAGCCTTGCCTTTAGGGGCACCAATTTGGCTATGAGCAATGCACTCTATATGCTCTCCCCAAACCTCCTATAATGATCTCCAAAAACTTCTTTAACTCTGTGAAGTGACAAAACTCTAATTTGCTTAATCCTTTTATTAATGTCCCATCTGCTTTTCTTTCCAGGTGGACTTCTCAATATAAAGAGATGGCTCCCTTGAGCCTTAATGCATTTTTATCAGGTAACTATATTTTCTTTTAGCAATACATTTCACGTATTTCATTCCAAGATAAATATCTATTGAATTTAATAGGCGAAGAATAAAATAAATCAAAGGCTTTCAAGAGAAAAACTACATCTAACCCCTCACCTAATAAAAGCATGAAGGTGTTCCAACCTGGAGTGAGAAAATCTAGCCATGCGCAGGCTAAGAGCAAATTTAGAAACACCCACAAGGATCCTATTAATGTTCTGAGTAAGAAGAATATGAAGCTATGAATCATTTTGATGAACAAGAGAGCTCCTTAAAAGATGATGACGTTGAAAGAAAAGGAACCTTTAGAAGCTCCAACTTTTCCTAACATTGACTTTGATCCTTATGATGTTGATGCTGCTTACATCTCCCATTACTATTCTTGAACCTTAATTGATAGACATGATAAGCATGTTGAATTTTAGATTAAAGAAACAATCATGAAAAATCTTTCCAATGCTCTCCCCAAAACTGATAATAACTACAAGAGAACTAAGGGATCATTTTGAACTTATTTCTTACAGCTCTTAGCAAATTGTTTGCCATTATGCTCTACACAAGTTCTTTCCTTTTTTTTGTAGGATTCTTTTACTAAAGGAGGCAGATTATCTTTTGACATTGTTATTCTAAAAAATTTAAACTGTAGTTTCTTATCCAATTCTCTTCTCGAAGTTAACCTAACGACAACTCTTCCCTTTATGTCTCATGTGTCCTTTGCTAGGAGTACTCTCAAGAATCTTTTAAGCCTTGATGCTCTTTCCTTAAGTGAGATTCAGTCTATTATTATTATTTTGATCATCGCTCTTCCTTCTTCTGCCAATAAATTCCTAAACCTTGAGGTATTGTTTGGATCTTTGAAAGACTCCAACCTTACTATAGAGAGTCTAAATAACCAAATGGAAACTTCCATAATAAATGTGGCTTAATTGAAGAATGCCAAATAAAAATTTGAATTATAAAAATAACTTTTAATGTCAATAATGAAAGGATAGATTAAGCAAACTATGATATTGAGGAACTTGAAAAGGCACTAGTTAACAAACAGGCTGAATTAAAATCTCTACTTTAAAATGAGGAGACTTTGAGGAACTATTGTCAAAAGGCCTTTAATCAACAAGAGATCCTTAGGAGGTCCTTGGATGCTTAGTGTGAGTAAATCCAACAATAGTGTAATGACTTAGCAAAGAACAAATAAAAAAGAATATTGTAATCAATGGAATAACTTGAGGAACCTAGATTTAGATTACCTGTGAACTTAGGATAACTTGCTCCTTTAGCTTAGTAATTATTACTTAGAACTTTTTTTTTGTTATTTAATTCCTCATGAATATGATCAACTTTTATATGGATGAACCTTGAGTACCTTAATTGCTTTTTTCTCTGCATTCCTATATACTTTATAAAATGTTACATGTACTCTTTAGATTATAAACAATCTAAATAGCCTCTTTGTCTCGGGATCTCTCCATATTGCATTGTATTTATGTGTAACATATAGCCATTCCTTGCATTACAACCACACATCCATTTGTATTCCTTTGCATCACATTGCATTTATGATGATCTGTGATGACTTTGGTGATATATTATGATATAACTGCCTAGAATTTCCTTATTTTCCTTACTATGATGATGATTTTGATAGAATGATTATTTGTATGAGAATTCTGCTTGAAATTTCTTTATCAACTTAAACAAAAACAACAAATAATAGATCAACAAAGGTAGCCATTAGACATACCTTCTTTTATTTATATTACTAAAAGAATATTTATAAAGAAATAAGCTATAAGGCCTATATAGAGGAAAAACCTTCTAATGAGCCGTAAGTCGGCTTTACATCATATATACTTTATGAATTATCCTTACAAGGCCATGATGATGGCCTTACATTAGAATAATTTTTTATCAGTTCCCACAGAGTGGGAAAGTATTTCTTTAAGTAATGTCCATTGATGCTTCTTTCGTGAGGTTCTCTATCGAGACTCGATAGCCAATATGTGTTACCTTCCAAAACTTTATAAATCTTAAAGGGTCCTTCCCAATTTGGAGTCCACTTTCCATATTGTCTATCCTTTATACAAATAGGGAGAATTACCATCCAGACTAGATCCCCTTCTTCAAAGCTGTTCTTTTTCACCTTCTTATTATAGATCCTAGAGATTTTCTTCTTTTGAATGATTAGGTTATTGAAAACCTACATCCTCTTTTCATCTGTATTCTTTCGCACCATAATCATTGCCTCATTATATTCTTCAAGAGTATACTCTCAATGAAGGAACAACCACTTCCATTGGGAGAACGTCATTATGCCCATACACTAGAGAAAAAGGGCTCACTCCAGTAGCACTTCTCTTTGAAGTTCTATAAGCCCAAAGAGTTTTTGAGAGTAATCTATACTAGTCTCTAGGGTTCTCCTCTATTATGTTCTCAAGGATCCTGATCAGTACTTTATTGGATGCCTCAGCTTGACCATTTGCTTGAAGGTGGTGCAGTGAGGAATAAAATAACTTGATTATATAATTAACTATAAACTCCTATATTTCATTCCCTGTAAACATCATACCTTGATATGTTATTATAGATTAGGGAATGCAAAATCTATGAATTAAGTGCTCCTTAATAAACTAAATAATATCTTTTTTCAAGGGAATTTCTTCCACCCACTTAGAAAAATAATAAGTAGTAATAAGAATACAATAATTTCCTTTAGGATAAGAAGGATAAATTTTACCTATCAAATCCATTGTCCAACCACGGAAGAGCCATAGTTTGACCATAAAATAAAGGTTATCTATAGGGACCTTTTGGATACTCCTATGCTTTTAACACTGTTAGCACCTTTTGGAGTACTTGATGCAGTCTTTAAGGATTGATGGCCAATAACAATTATGTCTTCTTATTAACCATCTCATCTTTACACCTAGTTGATGAGCATCACAGACTCCTTCATGAACTTACTTCATGATCTCCATTGCATTTGGAAAACCCACACACTTTAGTAGGAGCCCATCAAAACCCATCATGTAAAGCTCTCCCTTTAACAATACATAATTGTCGACTTTCATCTTTAATGCATAGGGAACTTTATATCCTCGGAAACTCAGGTATCTTTCTATCTCCATTCTCTACCACTTGCCAAGTTAACATCAATATAAAAAGTGTCAATAAGAATTCTTCTCTCTATGATAAAGGGATGCTATTTTTTTTAACTAGGATCATTTTGTGTGTGAGCTCTTCAGATAACTTTAAACTCGAGACAACTTTTACTAACTCATCTGCTTCCCAATTCGCTTCTTTAGGCACATGTAGGAAAGATATTTCCTTAAACCCTTTAAGTAACCGTGTTACAGCTGTATAGTAAGGTGCCAAGGAAACACTGGTGCATTTGAAATCTCTAGATAGATGCTTTAACAACAATTGAAAATCCCTTATAGTCAACACATTCTCTACCTTTAGTTCTTGGAGAATCTCTAGACCAATCACCAAGGCCTCATACTCTGCTTGATTGCTAATACAATCAAAATCTATATTATAATAACAAAGTAGTTTTTACACAAGTTGGAGAAATTATTACTATGCTTGCTCCAACTGATCTTTCTATATTTGAACCACCAAACTTCAATATCCATGGTTGGGTCTCTACACCATAGATCTAAAGATCTACATCTTCCTTTCTTATTATCTTTAAAGATGGATGATCTATTAAAAAATTTGCTAATACCTTTCCTTTCATAAATCTCTATGGAAAAAATATTAGTGTGAATTCTGTAAGAGCTAGAGACCATTTTCCAATTCTTCATGTGATAATAGGTTTATTCGACATAAACTTAATCAAGTCATTCTATGATACCACATAAACTCTCTCTTAGATCATATAGTTCCTCAACTTAGAACATGCAAAATATAAAGCCAAACTAGGTAGCATAGACACGAAAATAGAGATAAAAAAGGGAGAATATGGACACAGATAAATGACTTTTTTTTTTAAAAATATAGGATACAGATACTGGGGTGAATTTATAAATATTAAAAATATAAATGTTAATTTATAAATATAACAAATAGGTTTAATTTATAAATATGAAAAATTATAAAGTTCATTTTATATAAATTATAAATTAGATTCAATTTAGAAATATACTTTTCATGGTTAGTAATTTTTTTTAAACACTAAAAATAATTCTAAAAAACAAAAAATGTAATTATGTTATCTTATAGCATAAATAAAACAATAACACCTCATTTATACACAATTTTTCAATAACAAATAAATAATTTACTATCTAATTTTATTTAAAATTAATAATTAAATCATAATGCTTATAAGGAACATTAATATATCAAGACTTCATTCATAATATTTATTAGCAAATTCATTTTATAGAATCTTCTACTTAATTAACATTTTCACTCTTAATGTTCTCATTGACATCTTCATTGAAAAATACCATTTTTAATTTTGATCCATCTAATGGGAAAAGATACGTATGTTTTAAAGGGATATGCCTATCCTTTTTCTTTTTGTAAATGGCCATGATCTTTTTTTTTTTTTTTTTGAAAATGCCCCTAAAATGTGTTAGATAAGTTTTTGAGATGTGTTAGTGTCAAAAATGTGTCTAAAATAGGACACGACTCTTTATAGAAGTGTCTGTGCAATATAAAAGCCAAACATAATTTTTCAATAGGAGAATACTTAACCTTAATTGGAGTCATTGCCCTACTTAAGTAGTAAATGGCCTACTCATGTTCTATAGTATTATTCTGAGCCAACAAACACCTTATGGATTCATGGGTGGCCGAAACATAACCTTTTTTTAGAAGCCTCAATACATAAGGCTTTCAGAGTTATTCTTTGATTATGTCAAATGCTTTATAGTGGTGCTCTTGCCATTGGAAGTCATCTTTATCTTTTAGTCTCAACACTTAGAAAAGTCCTTTGTCTTCCCTGCTAGGTTTGAAATGAAACACCTCAGATAGTTCACTTGCCCAAGGAATCCTTGGAGTTCCTTTTTACTACTAGGTGGTTTAGAATCCACCACTGCTCTAGCTTTATTCTTATCAATCTCCACACCTCTTTTGTTAACTAAAAAACCTAGGAAATTCCCTATCTACACACTAAAAGCACACTTAAGAGGAATAAATTTCAAATTATAAACTCTCATTCTCTAAAATGTCTCATTTATGTGTTCCACATAATAAACTGCCTTTTTTAACTTGATAACTATGTCATTAATGTACACCTCCATATGATGCATGATCATATCATGAAAAATAGCATTCCTAGCTCATTGATAAGTGGCTCCCATATTCTTTAAGCAAAAGGCATCACCAACCACTCAAAAACTCCAATGGAACTAAAATATTTAAAAGTTATTTTATGTACATCTTCTTCTACTATTAAGATGTGGTTGTATCTAAAGAATCCATTAACATAAGATAGTAATTCATTTCCTAAAGCAACATCTATCAACATGTTTACTATAAGCATCACTTATACATCCTTTAGAGAAATGACATTAAGGTCCCCTATATGCCATATGAATTTAGCCTTCAATAACTTCTCAATCTCTTCTTTCACTTGAGTTCTACCTTTTTTGACATCCTCCTAGGTGATTGATAATGAGGTTTGAACTCTAGCTTGATTAGTAGTTGATGCTTTACCAAGGTTCTCTTCAATCTAGGCATTTCTTCATAGCTCCACACAAAGTAGTCTTTATACTCATTAAGGACATTGATTATTTTCTTCTTCAGATTCTCCTATAATAAAGAACTAATGTAAGTTATCCATGGTTCTTCTGGAGTTTCAAGGTTGATTTCTTTCAAGGGATCCATAGCTTTTATCTTAGAATTTTTAAATTTTGGTGGAGCCTCTCTAAGATCTTCTATTTGAATATCCTCTTAATCTTCATATTCATCTAGATCTTCTTTCCATACTAACTCTACTCCATTAAATTTTAAATCATTTAACTCCAATCTATCATGCAATTACTGTGCTTGGGATTTAAAAACAACAGTTGTAGCTACTGCTCACTCTTCTTATATATAGTTAATCATCAAGTACCTTGATGATGGGATTGTGTGCCATCAGCCTGTAAGGCATAATAGCACTAGGATTAATAATAGCCCTAACCTATTTCTAGATCTCCTCCTTTCCTGACATATAAATAGACTTGGATTCTCCATTTTTCTTCCTTCTTATAAATTAGAATGGACCAAATTCAACATTATAAATCCTTACCTCAATTGTGTCAGAATAGGCACTAAAAGGCTATGGATCTACCCATACCATCTCTAAAACATTATAATTTGCAATTGAATTCATGATAAAGAAAGTCATAAGAGAAGTCTTACTTCCCACTGTGAGCTCTATTTTAGTACAATAATGACTTTAGATATCTCTATAGTAAAGGCTAACACAGTGACATCAATGGAATGAGATCTTCCTTAGTTTTGCCTAATAAAGCTAACTATCTAAAAGGTACCATATTCATTGTAGACCCATCATCAATAAGTACACGTTATATTAGTCTCCCATTCATATGGGCTTTAATGTAAAAAGGCCTAAAATGCCCTGTCATCTCTATTGAAGGTTGCTTTAAGATCACCCTTTTTGGTCCATTATGTCTTGGAGCCTAAATAGTAACTCCTCTAAGCATATCATCCTCTTTTATATTTTCTATCTCTTGAAATTATTCATTTAGCTTAGCTTCACTCTAGACTTCTATAACATGATCCTCTACTTTTGTGGACCTGAAACTAGGAGGAAAAATAATAGAAGCACAACACAATCGAAGGGTATCAAAATGCTACTTATAAAGAAATAATTCATGTTCATAGAACTTATTTCTTTAGAACTTGTAATGGATTTCACATCATCAACATCTTTCAAGTAGTTTTACACCATCTCAACATCTTCATCCTTAGTGGCCCTCCTTTTGAATTAAGAAATCTATGGGGATAACTTTATTTCCTTCATTATCCTCTCCAAAGATCTTTATCTTTAGAGTCTCTTTTTTTGTATCTTTATAAGAGATTGGGGGAACTTCTTATGTTGAACTCTATGCCATTGATTTCCTAGTGCCACCTCAGGGGAACCACAAACTTTGGGGCTTTACCCTAAAATTCTTTCTTTGGAATTACTTTAGTTTTCTTAGCTCCTTGAGGATTTGATAAGTATTCTATTGGTTGAATTTTTTTTTACCCACACATCCTTGAATGGTGGCTTTAATCTCCCTTTCAGTTCCTTATAGATGTTTTTCTTCTAATTAATAAGTGTGCATAAATTAAAGGTAGCTATGTTTATAGTGGCCACTAAAGGGAAGGATCTTTATCCATCAGTATAGCTTAATATTTCTTAGGGAACTACCAGATCCCTTATTAATTCTATTATGCACCACATTCTTGAAATCCCAACAGCTATTAGTTGAATGATTATAGGAATCATGATACTTATTACAATCCTTCCTTTTTAACTTTTCTTTTATAGGAGCTTTATGATCTATAGGAAAGGTAATGAACTTCTCTTTCACTAGGAAATAAAAAATCTCCTCCATCTTTGACACCTCAAAAGTGTACTATGATTGAATATTATTGCTTGAGATATTTTCCATAATTAGGTGTCTTCTTTATAAGCAAGGGGCAAACACAAGAGCCCTGGAGATCCACCACTGTAACTTTAGGACCACCATGAACCTTTTGAAAATAAGTCCCATGGTAGCTTTCCCCCTCTAGTTCTCATCATGAAGAAGCTCCTTATATTTTGCCACTTTTGCTAACAATTTATAAAAGTCTCTAAACTCCATTCCTTGTAACTTATTTTATAACTCTATGTCCAACCCTCTTTGGGCCATCTTCATGTACTCAGTCTCTAGCAAAAAGATATGAAAATGGTTCCTCATCTCTTTAAACTGTGTAGTAAATGAATATGCATTCTCTTTAGATCTCTAAGTCATCCTTGAAAGTTCCACTGCATAAACTTTTGGTTCCATTCTGAAAAATTATGTATGGAAGGCTCTCTCCATTTTCTGCCCTGTAAACATAAAGTTCCTTAACAATGTAGCATACCAAGTAAAAGTAGAACTAGTTAGTGAATTAGGGAATAATCTAAATTTTAAATTGTAGAAATTTTCATAATTTGCTAATTTGCCATATTGTATAGTGAATTTGGAAACATGCTCTAAAGTAGGTTGTCCTTTCTCTATATAGAATAAGGTTAACTCAAGAACTCTATACCCTTTTGGATATGAATTATCTTTATATATGACATCAAGATACGATTTATGAAATTCAAGATGACCTATCTGTTTGAGACCCGGGGCATACAATTCCTACACTACCTCCTTTAAAGCATCAACATCAACCTGGGCTTGACTCCTGAGAACATATAGCTAAGGGAATTATTGGATTCCTCTAGCTCCTCAAGTGGCATGTCCCCTAAGCCTCCTTGTATAATATCATCATAATCATACAAGTTAGGTTGCATAATTGGGTTAGTATTAGCATAAAGATTATGATGTGGAAGAGGGGGTGTTGGCCTACTACTAGGGTGGCCATTCTAAAAAACCTTTAGGGTTATCAATACTTCCTCTTTTCTATGTGGAGGTGTATATTTTCCTTTTTCATCGAGATTGATTTTAACTAGGTAGTCAGAGTCACCAGTGATGATGTTCTAGAGGATTTCCCTTAAGTTCCTCAACCTCTTTGTTACCCTTTTAGGGAGCTAGAACACTTTCACTCTTAAAACTTTATTGGACTACATTAGTAGTCTATTGAAGATGATGATCAAGCTTTTGAGAAAATACTTTTTGGCTCTCCTCTAGAGTTTTCATTAGAGATCCTAAGAACTTCATAACTCACTTTATTCCTAAAAAGAAACTTTCACAAATCTTCTTGAAAGCATTAGTGTTATCTATATCAACTATTGTTTTAATAACAGGACTTGTTAGAACTTTAGTATTCTTTATTACTTGGTCTTGAATTTATGTCTCAAAGTTCTCTACCATATGGGGAATAAAACCTTATGGCCCTACTGTTGTAGGTGCCTACTCCTACTCTTGAGACCACCTGATATTCTCTTTCTCCATAAAACTTATAGTTCTTAGCATTTCAGCAGTGTCACATCGAGCATGCCAAGTGTGTAAGTTACACCAACTAAGAATTTTTGACTTCTATTAAATGACTGAATGTAAACTAAGGGACCTAAGTTTACAGGTTCCTAAACTAGCTATGATTAAGAAAGCTAAGTTTAATGTTGGAAATGTTTAAAAATAAAATGGGGTTGAATGTTAGAAAGTTTAAATAAAAAATAGAAAATTAGAAACTTCATTGCCTATGAATAGAGAATTGATTTTAAATAAGAGTTTGATTGAACAAAAGTAAAAATACAAACAAACACTAAAATGAAATTTAAAATCAAAAGAGAAAAGCTTAAAGATTGTTGTTTGTTCTTGAAGTTTTGTCTTTTGTTGTCATTTGTTAAGTTGTTGAGTGATTGGTTGTGTCCCTTAAATCTACAAGTAAGTTCTTTTCATTTGTTTTTTCCTTCTTGCCAATTGCTACACTTCCCAGTAATCATGTTCATCTCAGCTTCTCTTTATTGTAAATGATTAATTAATTAATTAAATTATCTATTTATTTATTTAGTCTTGGGCTTTGCTAAAATTTATTTTGGTCCAAACAAAAATGTAAATATAATGAAGTATTTTGTTACTTAAAATTTGTATATTTTGTTATATATATTTATTGTTCAATAAAAACAATTTTATTTAAAATGAAATGTATGTATTTAGTTATATATAATGTTATAATGAAAATGTAATTATAAATTAATTAGGTAGTTATAAATTAATTTATATGTGTAGAATGATAATGAAAATTTAACTATAAATTAGTTAGGCAGTTACAAATTAATTTATATATATAGAATGATAATGAAGATGTAATTATAAATTACCTAGGTAGTTATTAATAAATATTTTTGATTTAGAAAATGTAATCATAAATTATTTAGGTAGTCATACATAAATTTTTTAATTATAAATTATTTAGGTAGTTATTAATAAATTTAATTACAAAGAAGGATGTTAAACAATGTGGTTATAGTGTTATTTACAATGAAATGTATTTATTTAGCTATATATGATGTTATAGTGAAAATGTAACTATAAGTTAATTAGGTGGTTATAAATTAATTTATATGCGTAGAATGATAGTGAAAATTTAATAATAAATTACTTAAGGTAGTTACAAATTAATTTATATGTGTAAAATGATAGTGTAAATGTATGTATAAATTATTTAGGTTGTTATTAATTAACTTTTTAATTTAGAAAATGTAATTATAAATTAGGTAGTTATACATAATTTTTTGAATTATAAATTATTTAGGAAGTTATTAATATATTTAATTACAAAGATTGATGTTTACAAAATGTTGTTATAATGTTATTTAAAATATAAGGCATTTATTTAGTGGCTCTTACTACAATACAAATATTTGTATTTACACAAATGAAATTAGAACTGTTAGATTACTTTTTATTTAATCATAACCATCGATTATCCTCATGCATCAATATTCATAATCTGCATCAATGATGATTATTAAATAAGCATTAATTTAATGGTTATAATTGTATCTGTACATATACACATGTTTGTATTGAAGAATGACTTTTATTAAGTTATATATAATGTTGTAGTGAAAATGTAATTATAAATTACTTACGTAGTTACAAAAACATGGTGAAAGGTAAAAAAAAAAAATCATTAAACTTTTATGACAAGAGTATTTAGCATCATAAACTAAAAAAAGTACATTGAAACCTATGAATTTTTAAAAATGGTTCAAAAAAACTTTTTTTTTTTTTTTATTTACTTAACATAGGTTAACATCTAACTTTTGGGGCTATAAAAAGTACAAAAAGGCCCTTAAATTTAATTTTGGTACAATTAAAACCTATATATATATATATATATATATATATATATATATATATATATATATATATATATATATATATATATATATATATATATATATATATATATATATATATATATATATATATTTATTTATTTATTTTTTATTAATTAACGTTTTATTTTAGTAACTTATTCTATAGGGTAAAAATATATTAAAACTTAATTATTTTTAAAAATTAATCTATTCTTAAAATTATTTCTTTTAATCATATTTTCTGAAAATTAAATTTACACTCTAAAATTGACAAAAATTATTTAAAAGTGTATAAAATATCATTAAAAATTATTGATTTAAAATTTTCTAAACTATATATTTTTATTCTTAAAAGATAACAATTTTTAAAAATTTTTGTCTGAATAATAAAAATATTTTTATTTATGAAAAGTATTGTTAAAAAGACTGCTTTTATGAATAAAAATATTTTATTCATGAAAATGTTGTGAAATAGTATGCTTCTATGAATAAAAATATTTTTAATCATGAAAATTATTTTGAAATGGTATGACTTCATGAATAAAAATATTTTTATTTATTAGTTTAATAATTTTTATGATATTTCTTGCACTTTTCAATAAATTTTATCAATTTTAGTGCAAATTTATTTTTAAGAAAATAAGTCAAATATGATTCAAAATAAATAATTTTAAAGAATAAATTAAATTTTAAAAATAATTTTACACTCTAAAATAAAATTTTAAAATAAAATGTTAATTAATAAATATTTTAAATTTTAAAATATTTAAAGGTTTAATTATACTAAAATTAAAGTTCAAGGATTTTTTTGCACCTTTTATAGCCGTAAAAGTTAAAAGTTAACATCTGTTAAGTAAAAGTTAAGAAAAGGGTCAATTTGAACCATTATTAAAAGTTGATAGGCTTTTATGTACTTTTTTTAGTTTATAGTGTTAACTGCTATTGTCATAAAAGTTCAAAGGTTTTTTTTACTTAAAAACATTTATATGTGTAGAATGATAGTGAAAATGTAACTATTAATTATTTAGGTAGTTATTAATAAATATTTTTAGTAGATATGAATTTGTATGTTAATTTAATTTTATTTAGCAAGTTGTTAGCTGTAAAAAAAATTTAGTGTTAGATATGGAATTTTTTTGAAAATAGAAAATGTTTTTGTTGTTTGTTTTACCTTTGTTCTAATAACATCATAAAATAGCTTGTTTATGGCTGTTAAAACATATTTTTGTTGATTTATATGAATTTGAGAGTGTTTTCTCTAATAGCCATGCTTTCTTTATGTTTTTAATGAATGCAATTCAACCTTATCCAAAAGATTGATCAAACCTTATGGCATCATTTATGGATTAGGGTTTTATGGACTTAGTTTTCTTAGGGTTGTAGTTATGATCATTCGATTTGTTATCTAGCGATCCTTGGGTTAATTCTCAAATTTATTTAGGAGTTGATAAGTTCATTGCTTCTAGATCCATATAACCAAAGGGTTCAAAAACATGTTTTCTATGGGTTATTCTATCAATAATGGAAGGTTACATATAGTAGTTAAATGCATTGGTGAGGGTATTAAGAGGTTTGTTGAGTGGGTCACTATCGAAGACCAATAAGGGAGCTATTAGATATTATTTAAGTTAGGGGAGATTCTTGAGATATGATTTTAGAAAAAGTAAATAAAAAATTGACAGTCATGGTCAAAATAGATGATTCAGGGTCTTAAAATTTATTATACATATAAATAAGCTTTATAACCATTTATATGCAGAGGCATTTATTTGGACCTAAAATATGCTTAAGTAAAGCCCACAAATATTTACAAGCTTAAAGTTAGTTACTAAAAGAAGGAAATGGGGAGGTAGTGGGGTTTTGAGTGGAATATGGTTTAGTAGGACTAAAAGGCAATTAATAAATAAAGAATAGAGGAAGCTCATCTTGCAGAGAAAACAAGATAGAACAAATCATCCAAACAATGTAGAACTTTAAACAACAGATAAAAATCTTCAACATTTTAGATTTTCTTTTCATCTCAATTTTGATTTTAGTGTTTGTTTATATTTTTATTCAACCAAACTTTGTTTATACATTAGTTCCTTAGATTTCAATAAAATCTCTAATTTTTTAGTTCTTCATTCTATTTCTATTCAAGTTACATAGCATTTACTCTTTTTTTTAAATCACTTAAGAAGGCAATTTCAGTATTAAACTTAGTTACTCTTATTCGTAGCTAATTTATGAACCTTTATAGGTTTAGGTCCCTTGACCTACTAATAATCATTTGGTAGAAGTTAGATCTTTAAGGTTGGTGAACCTAAAATCACCTAGCATGCTCAATGATTCACTATTTCAAGGGCTAAAGACAAACACTTATGTTTTATTTACCGTTGTTTTGCATTTCCTTCAGTCTTTGTTTTTGTATCATGTGTTGTCTTTATTTAGTTCATTTATTTCAATTTCAAATATGTTATTTGTGTTTTCTTGGATTTTTTTTAATAGATTCAACTTGTTATTACTATTTTAGTTTGATTTACTTATATCGAAAAAATAAAATAAAGGAAGAAAAATAGATTGAAAAGAACATTCAATTCGATAAAAAAAAGGACAATAAAGATTGCATTGTTTGATTCATGTGCTTCTTGTATGTAGGTTGAATATCTAATTTTTAATCCTTTTCAAAGTATAAAGAGGGTTTCTTAATAGCAATTTCCATAGTCCTTTTTCTTTTTAGTATTTGTGTTGACTAAGTCAAAATAAGTTGAATATTCCTTGTTGAGCTAGGATTTCTTTCCTAATTAAACAGTTGTAATACTATATTAACTACTCTTAATCCTCATCAAATAAGGATCTTTGAGTCCAAATTAATTGAACTTTCATGCTCGCCATTATTTGTATTCAATTTGGATTCAATTATGTATATACAAGAGTATTTTGGTTTGGTTTGTTTTTCTTTTCATTTTAAATCTTTGTATTCTAATGATTTCTTTTTACATTTTTTATTTATTTTAAAATTTTCTTATGTTATTGGCTCTTTTAATTAATTTTTTTCCTTCTTATCCTTTTCCTAAATTAAGCTCCAAAGTTCTAATTTTTGTGATTGCCAACATTTAATCGATTATTCCTTAAGATTTGTTGATTTTGATTCTTTTAAGAACATAAAAGCCACAATAGAGTGAAACATAAATGATCACAATCTGACTTGAGTGTAAATATGTGAGGGAGTATATGAGGAATAAATTCTTTAATTGTTAACATGTTATAACCATAAGTGATGAAGAAGAGCAATAAGAGATTAACATACAAGATTGTTCATAAAGGCTGTTAATGAACAATTTAAGAAGTTGAATGTTCAATTGAATGACTTACAATCACCATCTATTTCTAAATCTACTAGGAGATATATGCTTGAGGTTGAAGAGGAAAATGATTTAAATTATAACGAATCAAGTTCTAAAAAAGGCAAAATAGTTGTTTTAAATAAAGATAACATGGGCAAATTTTGGTGTAAAATATGTTATTCAAAGTGAAGTGATGATAGAGTGGCATAAGAAAGGTGATAAATGTGGAGTGAACTATAATCTGAAGGATATTCATAATGAGATCTCTTTATTCCATAGTAAAAATGACCTTAATGCTTAATTGTGATGGGTATAACAAGTGGAAGAAGTGTTTAAAATGTTAAGAATATAATGAGGTACAAAAGTGCAAACTTGCTTCTAACAAATTCACAGGTCGTGTTGATTTATGGTGGAAATATTTGATGAAATTTAGGAAAATGCATGGGAAAGATGAGATTAGAAATTGAAAATTATCAAAGGGGATAATGACAAAACATTTTATTTCTCATGATGTTAAGGGTAAATTCTATCTTAAATTGTAAAGGCTAAAAAAAGGTGATGAATTATGTATTAATGACTATGCTAAAAATTTTAAGTTATTTGTAATAACAAGTAATGCAGGTGAATCTGAAAGGTAGAAAACTAAAATCTTTATGAGAAGGCTTAAGAATGAAATCTCCTATAGGTTGGAGCTAGAAGTACAATTGAAAACGTTCATATCTTTGAAGGATGTAATTAAACTTGTTTTGAAGAGAGGAAGACATCTTAAAAAAAAAAGGATTTGAGCTATAATTATAATATGTGCTCATTTCTAAAAAGTTGGAATAATAAGAATGATAGACCTATTATTAAGTCTAAAATATGAAAGATTAAAAATAAAAATGAATGAGGAAGGAAGGATAAAATTGAAAACCCACCTTGTTAAATTAGTGATATTAGATGTTTTTTATATCTTAGATATGGCCAGGTTGTATGTGAATGTCCAGATAAAAAGGTGGTAACCATTGATAGTAAGAGTGGTGCTAATGTTAAAATGGTGTTGAGTGATCATAAGAAAAAACATAAAGGTCAACTGTGTATTAAATACATTATCAAACTAATGA